>LR738554.1:12810000-13410000 GCA_902685375.1 Neostethus bicornis | reverse complement strand
TGGGCCTAGTGTTTAACATGCATCTCAGTGACAAAGGTTGTGCTGTTAATTTCCAGGAAACCGACTACAATACCACTGAGCTGCCCTATGGCAGGTCAGATGCTGCACAATGATTGTCCTAATTGGCAATTAAACAAGAAGTTGGTACAGCGAAGAGGCCTAAACAGAAATGAATATGTTACACAAATGGAATTGAGGACTGTGATGTTTTGTGGTTTCGTGCTAACTAACTTGTTTTTTTATACATTTTCTGCTGTCAGAAACACAAATACAACCCTTGGAAAGTATGGAAGGGGTGACTACTGAGGTGTCGGAAGAAGACAAGCCCTCTTCCCCTCTGGTTCAGAGCCCTCCAGCAGAGAGTTCAGCTGGACCATCTGTCCTATCAAGTAGTGAAATCAAAACCAGGTCAGTAACACCACATTTTCTTCAGTTTCCAGTTGTTTAAAAATTAACGGCAAAGTTTAATAATTTTTAAATGCTCATACCTAAACTCGGATATCTAAATGTTTGTTTCACAAAGTGTTGTAACTTGTTTTCATGCAGAAATGTTTTAGATTAAATGATCAGCTCGTAGACGAAACCCTTTCCTCCCAGGTGCCACTTTGATAAAGGTTGTAAT
This sequence comes from Neostethus bicornis, assembly GCA_902685375.1. Classification (NCBI taxonomy): domain Eukaryota; kingdom Metazoa; phylum Chordata; class Actinopteri; order Atheriniformes; family Phallostethidae; genus Neostethus; species Neostethus bicornis. Next base: position 13,409,378 of record LR738554.1, on the reverse strand, counting down.
CAATCTTCTGCCCTGTCTGCGCTTGTGATATTAGTGATAGAGGGCACATCGAACCCATCTCATGGGGCCTTGTTAAGGAGATCCAATTAACAGAAGTCTTCTCACTGCTTCAATTTCAAGATGTCTGCTGTGTGTGACATCTGCAAAGTTTGGATTTTTTTTTTCCTTTTAAGTTAGAGAAATATTGCCAAAGTGATTGTATATAAAATATTAATTTACAAGGGATTTCTTGTATTTACTTCTTAAACTCTTGCTTGATTTTTATTTTTATACGTTAGTGGAGTTGTGTTGAAAGAATATGAATTTGATCTGTATTCAGACCTCAATAATATAAAAACATAAACAGGAACACATAGTTTATGTTTATTTTTATTGTGTGTTGTTAGCATTCATAAAATATCAATTGATACACCTACTTTCCTTGGTCATAAAATGAAATCATGGAGCTCGGTTTTTTTTTTTTATGTTGAGTCACATTTCTTGTTCTCATATATTTGTACAGACGTGTTGAAGATTATACAAAGTTTTGACTTACTAACGATGATTTATTCTCCTAGATGGTACCAACTGTGAATATTTAAAAAGGTTAATGTACCACAGACAAAAATATCCCTTTTACATGCCCCATTGACATGTTTGTTTTGAGAAGAACTGCCGTACTGCTTTAAAATGTTTTATTGGGAATGCAACATTATTGGCGATGTTGCCAACGTTTAATCATATTACTATTGCTGTCATTACCTTATAGGATAAAAACATCATTGCTCTGGTAGCTGGTGCATCAAAATAAATACAATTACCAGGATGCTTTGCACTGTTGTCAATCCAATAGAAATATCCGCTCAGCATTGCCCACCGACACTACACTGGAGATGAAGATCACAAATGCTGATAAACTTTGCAGAGATCCAGAAAAAAAATGCTCATATGCAATTGTGGGCACTCCTGTAACTTTTAAGTCTGATGTAGAAGTATGTCATATGTAGAAGTATTTTGGTTTTTGCCATTTCTGTAAATGCTAAGTTTGAAAAGGTGGCAGACAGTGCAAACACTGTCATGGGATATCACACAGCTTCACCGGAAATGCAAGCCTGTAATGTTAACTTGGTAAGATTTCTGAACAAAAACTGAAAATGCTAATGTTATAGATCTGGTTGTTTTAGTGTCACCTCATATTTAACCACTTTATCCTGGCTGTAATTTTCAATAAACTGGTTTGTCTCTACACTTAATTATTATTTTATTTTTACAAACTCTATTGATCCCTTACCGGGGAAATTTGTATGCTGCACCACTATACCGCAGCAGGCTGCCACAACAGCGCCAATGGTGGATGAAACGGGAGGTTAGGTGTCTTCTCCAAGGACCCTATACGTGATGTCTGTGGGAATCAAACTTGCGAACTTCCGGTTAACTCCTGGTCCGTGGGCGAACGCTCTACCACTGAGCCACCAACTCCCCCCTTATTAATATTTTAAGAAGCTAGTATATATTTGTGATAGCAGTAGAACTTTCAATTCCTCCTGCTTTATTCAAACTTTGTTTGCACTTTAATGGAATCAGTTCTTTTCCTGCTTTAAAATTATTCTTTAATCTGTTAAACGACAAGTTATATTATCAGGGAGTATAATTTTGTTTCTAGCTAAAAAGGCAGTTTGGAGTTGCCAAATGTGAGCAGTTTATTTTACATTGGGTGTAAAAAAGGCCCAATGGTTAATTAATGGCTAGCGCATTACACATAAGTGTATTTATTATTATCTAAGTATTTTATAATATTGTGAACCTCCCATAATACAGTGATAGATATGGTATTGAGAGCTTACAATCTTGATTTTTTTTTGTTAGAGTTGTATGTATTGTTGTATTCCCAGTGTTACTAGGAAACCACTCAAGGTTGTAATGGTAAAATGGACTGGTGAAACAATGACCAAAATCAAATCTGAAAATTGTGTCAGGATCAGATCCCACTACCAAAATTTAATTGAATCTGTTTTCTTGCCAAGCGGGCTAGAAAAATTCATCAGCCAATTAGTGAATGGAGACGATGCAATGGCATCACTGACTGTTTAGGCTCATAACTCTCGTCACGTCTCGTTCCAACCATAATACAGTGATTGGTTAAAGAGAAAAAAAGAAGTCTCTCCCTCTGGAGTGAACAAACTCCACTGATGTGTGGTTAGATTGTTTCCATGGAGTAAATAAAACCAATTGATGCATCAGGCTGCCCATCTCCATTTAGAACTAAATCATGGAAATAAACATCTCTATTGTCACTATTACCAAAGAGAACAAGGGGGGGGGTCCTTAATGTGACCAGCATTGCAATGTGTCTATGTGCAAAAGACATAAATAATTAAATATGTTTGCCCCTCATTTTCTGTTTCAGTGAGCATCTCTGTGCCTTCTGTTACTGTGGTGGTCGTAGCCTTCTGGGTCAGGGGGATCTGCAAATATTCAACATCACATCTCAGCATGAAACACTCTTGAGCCATAACACTGAAGGAGGCTCAACAAATGACAGCAGTGATGGTGACAAAACCGCTCATCCAGATAAGGCCAGAGACGCCTCCTCAGGACAGAAGGAAAAGTAAGAATGTCTTGCTTAAAACATTGTTCAGAGGACTTAAAGTAAATTAACATTTAGACTTCCAGTTGTTCCTCATAGAAACAAAAGGGAGTACATGAAGAGAATAAAATATTAGTTATTGTTTTACTGGAGAAAGTTTGTTGGGAAATTTTTAATTAAAGACTGAGAAAGTCACTAATATTTTGTTGTTACATTAACAAAATAAATGTTTGATTTACACAGTAAACTTTTAATGTTTTACACTGTGAGAGTGCTATTTTCTTATTCCCCTTATGGTAGATATTTCCATGTTTGTTCTGTAACCCATGCTTGTTCAAATAGCTAAATTGTACTCTTCTACATTTTTTCAATGCCACATTGCTAAACAAAACTATAGAAAACATAATTTTCTACTGACTTTTTGAAACAAAGTAGCTGAACTATTATTCACGGAAAACAAATATGGTCATTATATTTTAAAATCTTTTTTTAAAATGTGTCATTATATTTTAAAATATTTTCAAATTTTTAAAATCTTCTCTTTTTCCCACAATAAGGGCTGGGAAGTCTTGTTTTTTATCTGCTCATTCTTAATTTCTAAAATTTTCTGTATCTTAAACTTGCTATGTGTCTTCAAATCTGTTATTGTGAACACCACTGACCTCTGTTCTTTGCCAAACTTTGATTTTGCTGCAGTGAGTCTGGAACCTGCCAGCGAGAGCCAGACCCGGTCAGTCGATTTTGGGATGAGCTGTCTCATGTCGGCCTTCCACAGGATGTTAAAGTCCAGTCTCTCTATGAGTTAGGTAGGAATGTTGGCATTCTTTTTTGTATATATATTGCCAACCCAATCTATGCATAAGTAATTAATTGTGTTTGACCACAGTCATTTCTGCAAAAAATAACTTGTTACTTATTTGCAAATTTGATATTGCAGGGCAATGTTGGGCACATCAGAGTTGTGCCTTGTGGTCTGATGGTGTTTGTGAGGGCGAGGGACAATCTCTGCTTAATGTGGACAGAGCCATTGACTCAGGGAGCACAAAGGTGAGTCGAGGGGGACCATCCAGAAGCTAATGGGTGTTAATACCATCTTGATGTGTAAGAGTGGCTGGGTGGTCCTGGTTTATTGAAGCACAGAAAAGCTGATGGATCAGACTGACTAGTAAAGGTCATTGAAGCAGTGTGGATCTCTCAGCTGTGAAAAGGAAAAGGTCATGCCACTCAATGGGGCAAAGCTCTCATGGCAGGTCGAATCTTAACAGAAACAGTAGTGTTTATTGTATTTTCAGTACATTGGTCATGGAGCTGAATCAGAATTCTACCACTTCATCATTAGACTAGCCTTCTGTAACCATTTAGCGCAGAAGGCTAAGAATTGGCAAAATTGAGACTGAATTTGATATGAAAATAAGAAATCTGGACAGTTTAGTAAGAATGTTGTTGTAGAACAGGGAATCAACCAAAAGGTCCATAAAAAGATGTTCATTTTGCATTAATTTTCCATTGTGTTTATTGAATATAATTTTCAGACAAAACGTTTTGGCATAGTTTGACTTTTTTTTGTTCTTTCTACAGCACTGTGCATACTGTAAGCGCCTTGGAGCATCCATTAAGTGCTGTGCTGAAGGATGTGCTCAATTCTACCATTACCCCTGTGCAGGGGCAGCTGGGACCTTTCAGGATTTTAGGAGTCTTTCACTTCTCTGCCCAGAACATATTGAATTGGCAACTCACAAATGTAAGTTTAGGGCAATTATTATTTAATAATGTTAAAAAAAAAAAAAAAAATCTGAATAAATTACACAATATTCACCATGTGTTCTGACTTTCTATTTTTCTTTGTTTTTTCGCCCACAGTTGTAGAAGATGTAAATTGCGTGCTATGTGATAGCCCGGGGGACCTAATAGACCAGCTCTTCTGCACTAGTTGTGGTTTGCATTACCATGGGATGTGCCTGGATATGGCTGTGACTCCTCTAAGGAGAGCAGGTTGGCAGTGCCCTGAGTGCAAAGTCTGCCAGACGTGCAAGTGAGTCATTTTAACCCTCCACTAAAATACCTCCACCTTCCATTGAATGTTTTTGTTTCCCCGTCGTCCTCTCTCACTTCTCAACCCACGTCATTTCTTTATTGCTGCCAGGCATCCTGCTTAATGTTGGTTGTAGAACCTCTGTGGTTTGCGAGGAACTAACTACAAGTTGCTCCCTGAAGCTTGATCTTATAACCTTTAACCTCTAGCAAAAAAAAAAAAAAAAGCAAAGCCTGTGTTTCAAATTGCTAACTGTGACCATCTTCTAAAATTTCATGTTGACTTCAGGTATTTCTTCTCCAAATCAGTAGGTTTTGTCATCTTGTACCAAAATTGGATTTTTATAGAAAAACAACTGGGTTTAGTTTTAAAATAAAAAAAAATAAAAAATCATACTGTCCATCGGTTTCTGTCCAAGGATTTTATTTGCATCCTTAGTATATTTTTTAAGTTATTTAACCTTTCTTTTTAAATCATTTATATCTGATATAAATATACACTGGTCATGTCAAGTGCCTAAAATTTGTTAGTTGAGCCAATTATATAATTTGTATCAGTTGCCTGATTAATTTTTTAAATGTCAAGCCTAAATGGCAACTACAAATGGTTTAAGAAAGTTAGTGTTGTGAGATCAAATGACTTGAAATGGTATAATTAAGTTTTCCCAAGGAAAACAAACTTCTTTCACTATAAAGTCTATGAAATCCAAAAACTAATTCAGTCTTTTCTGGTGGACACCCAATTTTTACTGTAGGGGAAAATAATGTGCAATAGGAAAGAAATGGTGTGCATGCATAGGACACACCTGTGAGCGCACACCACATGTGCACATCTGCAGATGCATCTGAAGTTCAAATGGTGGTCGCAAAATACAAGTTAAAATTGTACCAAATCTGAACTGCTGTGCTAAAAACTCTTTGAAGGTAGCCTTGCTGGTATTTTTATTTATTCTTTTTTTTTTTTTTTTTTTTTTACACAAAAAAACATCATGAAGTCATAGTAAATAAATTTGTTTCAAATTTAATGTACTGGTTCAGTTTTTTCCAACCATTATAACCATTAGCAAAACATAAAGAACTGAAATTCTTTTTGTTTGTTCTATTCATTGCAATTAAACTGTTGTTATTAATGAATGAATAAATTAGACTTCTATTTAATTGATTATTTTGAGTTTGGTCGAATTTTACTGAGCAATTTAATGTTCTTTGCATTTAATTTTCTACTTATTGCTTCATAGAAACCCAGGAGAGGACACAAAGATGCTAGTGTGTGACATGTGCGACAAAGGGTACCATACTTTCTGTCTGCAACCTGCAATAGACTCTCTCCCAACCAACGGATGGAGATGTAAGGTAGGGAGGATCTTAGCGTACATTCTTCTTCTGGTGTACATTATTCAAGGTAAATTAAAATAAGGATATTGCTTTTGAAGAGAGCAACTTGAGTGAATTTTTGCACTGTATTACTCATCTTGTCACGTGAGTGCCAGATGTACACCTTAGTTTGAAGTAGGGCTGAAACAGTTAATCGATTTAATCGATTATAATCGATTATCAAAATAGTTGTCGACTAATTTGGTCATCGATTAATCGTCTAAAAAGTTTTTATTGTCAACTGCACTTAAATTGGTCTCCAGGTGGGGCAGTAGAGAGCAAATTGACGATGCGAGCTACCAAAATAGGAGAAGAAGAAAGCAGCCAATCATTGGCTTTCATTTCACCCCGCCTCACGTGATCAGGCAGATTCAACAAGATGGCGGAAAGAAAAACACAAACAAAATATCCAAAGTTTGGATCATTTTCCGCTAAATTTGAAAACGACTCGCGTTAATATGCAAAGTTTGCAAAACGGACACGTTTTGACACGGAAGCATAACGACGCTGCACGAACATCTGAAAAAAAAAACATGTCGGACTCGAAGCGGGAGACAGCAAACCGGAGCGATTTACAATGTTATTTCTGATAAAAAAAATTTAACAGGTCGCTAAATACACTTTTTATTATCTACAAAAAAACAAAAACAACCCAACATGTACTATTTTCTATGGAAAACGGTTGCACTCCGCAGCAGAGCGCTTCTCTCAGGGACTCTTATTTTGGAAATGATTTTCCGATGTGAGGCTGCTGTCAGTAGGAAGACGAGGGGTTTAAAAAAAAAAAGATCGCTAAATTCAATCCAGGATACAAGACCCCCTCCTCTACGCCGCAAAGCACATTTTTTTCCACAAAAAAATGAGTGCTTTTAGTTGGGCACCCCTTTACCGATTAGTAGATCTGTGTTTGTTATAGTATAAGTGATAAAGATGGACCCAGGTCATTTTATTTATTAAAGTTACTATTTTTACAATAGAGATGATGTTTTTTTGTTGGTTTTTTTGCACTAAAACTACACAACTTGAATGTTTTTGTATATTTTTTACTCATGTTAATCTGGGGCCTTTTTTTGTACGATACTTCTGGACAAGGTTTAATTAGCGAATCCAGAAGTGTTAAAGATTTCTTGTTTTCAAATGTGATCCAACAGTTTACATTTGATGTTTTAATAGCCAGTACTATTAAAGCACATTTTATGGGTGCTTATGATTTACTTTTACTGTATACAGCAAGTAGATTTATTATTTTCTAGAAATGATAATATTCTACCTCTTTATTTGACAGAAAGATTAACATTTGCTCTTACTGTAATAAACCCAACGTGGTGTTTAAGTGGTTATGAGTTGTGTTTTACACAATTACCTTCTATAATATGCAGAAAAAGCCATATTTATTAAATTGTCATTTTATCCGATTAATCGAATAATCGACCAAATAATCGACAGATTAATCAATTGCCAAAATAATCGTTAGTTGCAGCCCTAGTTTGAAGTATTGTAACTGAATATGAACAGCTTTAAAACAAGCAAACTCGTCTACCACTCAAAAAACACCAACTTTGAAATATTTTGTGCATTTGTGCTTTTTTGCTGGAGACTATTTTTTTCTACATCAAATCTATAAGCTTTAGTTCATCTGCAGCACAAATGGAGGTGAACATGTGCATAGGTGCATCTTTGTTGTATCTGTTACACAGCTAGCTTGTAACCATGCAACCCAGTTTTTATAGAGCAGTTCTGGTAGGGCACCAAGTAAGAAAAGCAGGTGATGAAATGTTTTTTATTTCACTTCTCTGCTTGACTCAGCACAACAGCATTGCAAACCACACATACTCATCCATGAAGCTCACTCTTATTGAGTCATCTTGTGTTTCTCAAATTCTCCCAGAGATTATTAAAGGTCCCCTATTATGCCTTTTTTCCCTTATTTTATCCAGTGCTATGTATCTGATATGCATAATTTTACATTCCGCCACAATCTCAACACAAAAGGTTTTAAATAATACCCTGTTTGGGAGCGCAGTTTCCAACCCGGAACTCAAAACAGCTTGTTTCAGTCTTTTTTTCTTTTTTTTTTTCCCGGGACCCGCCCCGTTGGTTGCGATTGGTTGTCATTCATTGTGATTTTCATTCATTCGTGTTTGAGCTGCAGGGGGCTGAACAAAAAACAGATGTACGTCACTATGTTCCACCAGTCGTTAGAGGTTTGGAGAACACGCCCCTTACTTTGAATTTAAATATCTCAAAATAGCATGAATCACAATAAAACACACTTTGGGGGATTGTTTGGGGTAGTACTAAGTAAAATAAAAGGTTAAAACCTCATAAAAGTCAGTTATGCATAATAGGGGACCTTTAACAAAGAGTAGCCTTTTCTGGTTCATGTTGTACTTTCTTTTTTCCTTTCATGATAATCTCGAATTATAAGACAAGATAAAGCAGAAGCCCAGAAAACCATTTTTGGGTAGAATATGTGTGTTTTTCCAAATAATATCCCATAAAATTATTATAATTTCATAGACTGCATCAATGCCTCTGTTTGGTGGTTTGATGTGCACATTCATTTAAGTGCATACAGCTACAGAGCCCACCAGCAATGTGACTAAATAAGTTCTGTCAAAATGAATGTTTTATAGCAAAAAGTTTGTTCTATAAACCTAATAAAATATTTTTGCTACGCTTACAAACTTGTAGCCAAAAAATGAAATACCTAAAATAATCGATCACCTATTTTTTTTTATACAATTTTGTTCCGTTCTGTCGTCTTCTGCTTATCCGGGCTGGGTCGCGGGGGCAACGACTTCAGACAAGTAGCCAAGGCTTTCCCCACCCTGGCTTCATCTTTCAGCTCACCCAGCAGGATCCCGAGGCATTACCTGGCCAGCTGTGAGACATAGTCACCGGCGGGTCCAGGGCCTGCCTCTGGGTCTCCTCTCAGTAGGACGTGCCAAAACCTCACCAGCGAGGCGTATTGTACCTGTAGTTTTTTTTTTCTTTTACAAAAAGTGAAATATTGCCATATTAAATGAGCAATAGGACAGCAAGATTATACAATTTTCACTTTAGCCAAAAAACACAGTTGAACTCAGCCAAGTTTAACTTGTAAGGTAGTCTATTTTATATTTTTATTTTATATGTATCCATAGTATATTTTTTAGGTTATTTACCCTTTCTTTTTTAATCATATATACAGTATATCTTTATGTATATACAAATGAGAAATGATTGAATAACCATCCCAGTGCTGCTGTGCAAAGTGTACAACAATTTGCCTGTAACACACTTTTTTGTCAAATGTAAGTGTAATTAGGTTCTCGTCAACCTAATTAACGAGAACTGGATTTTTCAGTGACTTCTAAGGTAACAAGTGTATAAAATCCAGCGCCTTGGCATCCATACTATTTCTACAAACATTTCTGAAAGAATGGATCGCTCTGAGAAGATCAATGGATTCCAGTATGGAATTGTGCCTAGATGTCTGTCAGCTGTGCAACAAATTCATTGGGAAACTCTGACATATTTTAACAAACATATTTTAACTTGGCTACAAAGGAAGAAAACAAAATAAGCTCATTGCGTTGAGATGCATGGGACTAAGCAGCAGCAAACTTTCTGCAAAATCAGAAACAGACCTCCAAACTTCATGTGACTTTCTGATTTACTCTACAACAAATGCACACAATACTTCAAGAAGCAGCATTTCATGAGAGCTGCACCCTAGCATCACAGAGTATAGGACAGAGCTTTGGATGCAGTGTTGTAAACAACATTGTCACTGGACACTGAAGCAGTGCAGATGCTTTTTCGAGTGACAAATTGTGCTTCTCCATCAAGCAATCTGAGTTTTGGGATGCCAATAAAACCACACTGATTGCAGTAGCCAAAATTTATTGTTCTGTGGAGAGTCTTCAATGGGACAAGTTGTTTTTCAGGACCTGTGTTTAGCATATTAACTCCAGTTAATGCCAGTGTGGATATTCCAGAATAGCATTGTAGATGATTTCATGCTGCCAAATTTATAGGAACATGAGTGCACCAGTAAACGTGATTAAGTTCATAAAGACAAACACTAACTTAGGGATGCTGGTGTGAGTTAACTTGACTGGCCTACTCAACATTCAGAGTTCAACCCGATCATGTGTGCATTTGGAAGAATAATTTAGAATTCCAGTAAAAGCATAACCAAAGCTTTTAGATAGCCTGCAGAAAAAAAAAGTATCAATGCGATATTAAACCCTGTTGAATTAGGAAAAGATGTCATATAAGTTTGTAGGAAAGGCAGCTCAACTGCACAGTTAACTCAAGTTAATCCATAACTTTGTTGTATTGCTGTTACTTAGGATAAGTCTTTATATTCATTCTGTACTTGATCTTAATCACTTTGCTTGTTGTCACTTTTGTTTTCAGAACTGCAGAGTATGCATACAGTGTGGAACACGAACCAGTGGTCAATGGCACCACACCAGCCTGCTGTGTGAGAAGTGTGTCCTAAACCAAGACCCTGCTTTGTGCTGCACATTGTGTTCTTGTATCTTAGATCCTGAGCATCAAAAAGACCTGCTATTCTGTCAAACCTGTAAAAGGTAAGAGTTATATGCTTATTATTTTTATAATTCTGAAAGTACATAGGAAACATAACAACAGTGCTAAATATTTCAATTTTTATATAAATTCTTTTGTATCCTTTTCAGATGGCTTCACCTGGACTGCGAGCGTCAGAACTCAGGCCAAGCAGAAATCCACCCCAGAGAGGACTATGTTTGTTCCAACTGCAGGTCTCCTGCTGCAGAGCAGGCACAACAGGCAGAGGATATGGAGATCGGCCCAGAGCTCAGCCCTCAGCCAGGCTCCATGCACAGAGACTCTGAGATTGTCCTACAGCTGGCTCAAAAGCACACAGACCTAAAACCTGGCACTAAGCTGCCCCCTGAAATGCACAATGACCCTGAACCAGAATTACTTGCTGTTCAATTGCACTCTGATCCAAAACTCGTTCAGGCTACCGTCCAGGAGGAGAAGCTGGCCATGTCTGATCTGAAGCCTGGTGGGTGCTAGTTTGAAAAAGCTATGATCATGCACTCATTACGCTCTGATCTTTTCTTTGTGTTTTATCTAGTTTTTTCCCCCTCTGAATCATTTTTCTTCAATCAACTTTAGATTTACAAAAGGGATTAGTTAATGTTTACATCTGCATTTTTTTAACCATAAGAACAAAAACAAAATATTTCCCTCTATCATTGTACAAAGTTATGTCCACATCGTATGCCAACTACTAGGTTTTGTGATGAGGACTTTGCAGTTTAAAGCTTCAGGCTGTTCAAAAACAGTTCAAAGTTGTGGTGATGCAACAACAGTTTGCCTGTACTGATGATGTTTGGGAAGTTGCAGCACTTGACCAGATGAAAGAAATGAAGGAGCAGATCTGAAAGGGTTGTTTGCTCTTTTACTTGAAAGATGTTTGGGTACTCCCAAAAAGCGAAATGATGTCACCCTATAAGCAAATGAAGGCAGATATATCAGTTTTGTTTTCCTGGGATTTTTAACAAATAGTGTGCTTTACTCATCATTGTGAATGCATTAAACAGACCAATAGACGCTAATGAAGAAGTGATCATCAGCATGACTTTAGATGACTCTTAATTTGTGTGTTTAGCTCATCCAAAAATAACTGACACACTAGGAAATATAATGACCCACAGGTTATAAAGAACTTGCCTTGGTGACTGCTGACAACATTGGAGGGAAACTTAAAAGTCTGGAAATTTATGCAATTATGATTTCAGTCATACAATTTTGGACTTTACATGTGGTAGTTTCAGTTCCCAACCTGAGGTGTTTGGCTTTGGATTTTATATAACTTTGGTTGAATAGAGAACTTTGCTTCCTTAACTTTGTTCATCTATACATCATTTTGTTATTTTTTTAAGTTGAGGAAATTACTATTAACAACCAACTCACTTGGTTGTTTGCATACACAAGCAATCTATCTATACATATACTGTAAATAAATACAGTTGTATCATTTCTGTTTTATTTTCCCACAAAATTTTGCAGAAGTTACAATTGCAAAGACCCAGATTTGGGATTCAGCTGCCTATTTCAAATTATGTGTGCTAGTTCTAATTTTAAAAAGAAAAAGTGCAGCTGTAAAATAGGCTGGAGATGTCAATGGCAGGTACTCTGCCTACTTTAGTCTCTGTGGCAGTCTGTCTACGGATAGAAATATGACAGTGATTATATCACAAATTTACTGTCTATTAACCTGCCTTAGAGGAGAACTGACTCATTTTTGTTCTTGCTGTGCTCAGAAATACACAAAGCTTTCATTTTTAAAACTTTATTTCTGGGAGTGTGGTTCAATTGCAAAACTCAATTTATTAATTGCTATTTGTAAAACAAAAAAAGGGATGGGGGGAGTTATAGAATGAACTTATTTTCAAATGTTGGATTTATAGTAAGTAAATGATGACTTAGCATATGAGTAAAAAGGTTGTATGAGTAGTGAAGGTTAGGCCTGACTTGTGGCTTTGTTTTATATTACGTTGTCTCCTAATCTAAACCGATTATTTTTGCGTAGGAGGTGAAAGAAGCAGGGTATTATTGTGAATCTGTGCTCAGCTTGGTCAATGGCCGATGGCAGAAGATGCTAGTGGGCCGATCTCCCTAATTGACTTTCTGGCATGATCACCGGATGAGCACCTGCAAGCTGCACAGTTATGAGCCCAGAGCACACAGACCCTGGGATGTTGGTTGTCATGGTTACTCCGTTTCCTGGCAGAGATGCGTAGCAGGTGCATGTGTGTGTGTGTCAGCATTAGTGTGACATGGGAACTTGTGGATTGGACTGGTGGGTGCCTCCTTAAGACTAGGCTATCTGTACTGTCAGATGGTGTCTGGCAGAATGTTGGCTCTATATTAGATCCTTGATTGCCAGGAATGACTGGTTCTATTCATTCCGGTCAAGTTAAATGTACTAAACTGGGAGGGAATACACTACAGGAGCAAATAGTGAGATACTAAGCGGACATTGAATTGACTTATGATTAAAGGTAAACAGTTAAAAAGGCCATCTTTTTTTCTCAAAAACTTAATCATTATACTTCTTTGATAGTTTTAAGTTTAGCTAAAATCAGGTGTTTCATCATTAACCAAAATGTTAAATTCACACCCTTGTTTCTTTTTCTTTACAAAGTTTTTTCATCTTCAATATCAATACAGGTTGTTGTCGAGGTCATGTCTGGCGTTTATAAAAGTACATTTTCTACTTTTAATAATATTGTTGATGTACCTTTGCTTTAGAAGTCTCATTAGAAGCGGAGGATGTGGAGATGCAGTTAACCGAACCATCTGTCTGCAATGTTCCAGCAGAAACAAAACCAGGTCTGTGTATTCATTATAGAACAGTTTTCTATCTAGTTTGTGTTGCTTCATTTAATCAAATAATAAATTAACCTCTCAACATATCACATGTTTATTGATGAAGTCATCCGCTTTTGTAAACGCAAATCTAAAATTGTAAATGCAGGTCCTTACAGAATGTTACCAATGTATGCACAATAACATTTCAGATCAATAGTGAACAATATTAAAGTTAAACATGTTGGTTTTTTTTTTATTATTTCCACAGAGATGAAACCAGCAACATTAATACAAAGTCCTTCATCTTCAAAGACTCAGAGCCAGGAGTCTTTTCCAGTTCAACAACCCACTGAGGCACAACACACCCAGGATACCACATTGCAAGTCAAACCAGCAACTACAGAGGCCTGCCCTGAGCAGGGTATGGTCACCCCCAGCACAAAGGATTTTAAGGCCATCATCTCAACCACCAAAGAACCAAGTACTACATCGGTACCTTTAATGGACCAACCAATGGAAATCACACTACCCCAGCCTTCAAATATGGATGTAGCCAGGGCTTCTTTCCTGGAAACTGCTCCAAAGGAACTCAAGGAAAGAAATGAGGAGATATTTCCCATTACCCTGACAGACAATGTTGAGGCAAGAGCTTCTAACTTGTCAGAGGAGACGGACACTACACTGGACAGCAAGCCCAATTTGTCATTTCCAAACATGTCTTCAGAGCAGAAACACTTCAAAACTTCTGTGGAAAGATTAGCTGAACTAGTTTCGTCTCCCTCCCACTCCTCTTATCTGGTCCGAGGGACATTCCTCAGAGAACAACCTCAGATCCTACTTTCTCCGAGCGATCACACCAGTACGATACCAGCAACAACCCTGGTGCCATTCACCCCAAAGATTGGCATGGGAAAGCCAGCCATCACCAAGAGAAAGTTTTCTCCAGGGAGACCAAGAGTGAAACAGGTACAGAGATCACTTTTATATAAATAACTGATGTGTGTTGACACCATTGGGTGGCTTTTGCCATCTTCTTTGTCCTGTTTAAAAAACATAAAAAAAAAACATCACAACTTTTTAAGGTGACTGCTGGTACTTAATTATTATAAAATATTGCTAAGGAATTTTTTTTTATTTCTTGTACTGCTGGTATGATTGAACCAGAATTTATGACTGGAAAATATATTACTTTTGTTTGAAGCTGCTACTCGGTAATGTTGTCCTTCGCAATGTGCTATATGAGGAATTTTGGTTTATCCCCACTCCCTGGCATTTTCTCTCACTGTGCACACTGTTAAAAGATGTAGGTGTTCTTACTCCATCTCGTCATTCCACTTTCACATCACAGGCACAAAACAAACCAGCTTAATTCTTAAGCATGAACATTTAAGTCACAAATATTGTTTGGCATTATTGTTCTTTGGTTAACTTCACATCGTCCCATCAACAGTTTAGGTTAAAGGTTTAGTCATTGTGGCTATCTACAAGGATTCAATCCCTTCTCACTTAAGTACCAACACTACAATTTATATCAAGTGTGTACTTGTAAAATGTTTGAGAATTTATTGAAAATCCCAGCTTCTTTATGCTAAAGAAGACAGACAGATGGACACTTTCAAAGGACTTTTTTTGCCAGCCAGTTAAAAAAAAATGCACCAGAAATGACTACAACCCAAATCCTTAAGAAAAATATAACTGCTAAAAAATATTGCTTCTAATAGATGCAGCATGCTGTGGCTGATGTTTATTTATGTTTTGCGCTGTTGAATTTTCTTATTGTTCAGCCAAATTGGCCTTGTATCGCTAACTGCTGTGGCTAGCTGTAGAATTAATTTTCTTTTTTTTACCATATGCTTTAAAGATTCTCTTCTAACAGGCTGCATGGAGATTTTAGATTTGTGCATCTTCCTCCGTACATATTCTGGCACATCTAATTTTTATTTTCTGCACTTGTGCTTGAATTGATTCGCTTTGAGATTTCTCAGAGACTTTCATTAGACACTCACTACATTATTTTTTAACATCTTTTCTTTGTACGTTTTTGTTTCTTTGCTGGCTTTGTTTTTAAGTTGCTGCATTTTGTCGCCCTCTCCCTCCCTCTTTCTCACCCATCCCTCCTTACCTTAGGGTGCATGGAGCCCCCATAGCAGTGTCAGCTCACCCTTATCCTGGTCACCAGACCAGCCAGAGGGGTGGGATCCAAAGACCAGGCATACCTCTGGCAGCCCCGGCTGGAGCATCCGAGTGGTAAATACAGTGGCTCACTAATGGTGGTGGGGCAAAAGCTTACCAAACCCACTCAATATATTGTGACACACAGTCTCAGAGTGTTCCTGACTGTCATTAAAATTTTTAAAACTAATGACTATTGCCACTTCTCCGAGTGACTGAGATAAAAAACAATGTCATGGTTTAATGACCTAGTGATGGGGAACTAATTTATGTGGCAACATTTAGTTTGCAGTTGGAGCTCAGGAATGTTATAAAGTGAAATTTAATTATCTTATTCTTATCAAAAAAAATAATTTTTATGTTTTATGTAATTTTGAACAGTGGCTAATGCTGCTGGAAACTGTGTGGTAGGTATTTGCAGTGTAGCTGCAAACTGACCTTCAAAATGAACTAAAAAAGCCAGCATGTAATATTTTTTTGTCTCTTCTGTTGCCATTATTGTCCAATACTAATAGTAGAATTTGGAAGTGAACTTTAAATTGCTGTATACCAGTTGCTGACATAAAAGATGAATAGGAATAGGTGAAATATGGTAAAGATGTACCTATTTTCTCACGAACATGGAGCATAGCATAGGGTTACAGTCCTTGGTTACTGTTTGGTTTTGTGTGGATTAAGCACCAGCGTTTAATTTTGGAAAAAGAAACCTCAGTATGAAAATGTGAGCGAAAATTTAATCCCCATGAGGAAAAATAAGGGCTAAGAAAACAACATTTTGATGTACAGTGTGAAAAAGTTTAGTAATTTCTTGACCAATTGGTTTAGTTAATAAATTCCCGAGAGCTGTTTGTTTTCTGTGATTGTCAGCTTTCCAGATGGCCTTTTAAATTCCTCCTTAGCTTCGGAGTGTCTTCATTGCAGTGTCTGTTAACCGGAGCAGCTGCAAAGGCGTGTTGCTTCTGTGCAACACCTGATTCTGGAAGAATCTCTGCCATAGTGTAAATTTGTATTTTTGTTTTTTTGACATTGGTTGGTAACAGTGGCACCAGTTGCTGCTGCTGCTAAAAACCAAACCGCTTATGATCAGATCATGTGATCTCATCATACTGCAAAGACAAGACTTATGGACTTGAAGTTAATTGAACCATATTCTGGTAGTGTGAGAATGGGCAAAAAGTGTTTGTATGTGTAGCAGCTATCAGGAATAAATGAAAGAAAAATCCTTGACTACCTTCTCATGACCCTGATATGCTTCGTTCCACTGTAAGCCTTCTTTAATATAGAAAGGAGGCTTGCAGGCTGTGCACAGATCTCTTTAGCATTTACGGCATTGTCATTTCTTCCCACTCAATTTAATTGTTCTGTTGACATTGTTGATAAAATAACAAAAAGAAGCAATGGGAACACATTGTCATACTGAGCAGTGACTGACATCGGTTCCTGATGGGCCTTTATAAAGGTGTTTTTTTTGTCTGTGCTTGGTGTGGCATGGGGAGCCTGGCTGCCTCTAGTGCCTGCATGACTCATAAACTAAACCCTGGGAAGCAACAGCGCCTACAAAAAAAAAGCACAACTATCACCAGTGCATTTTTCCATTCTTCACAATTTGGTTAGTTTATTTCAAACTATTATAAGCCAAGTTAGTCTGCAAAAGAAAGTACTTTTGCGTAAAACAGAACAACTTTAACTGGTTAAATGGTTTATTGTCTAATTTTGGGTTTTTTTCCCCTCCACAGTATTAAATGAACTTTTTTTTCTGTTGCATGAACAGGGAAGAGGATCCGGCTTCCCAGGAAGGAGGCGACCAAGAGGGGCAGGTTTGTCGGGTAGAGCTGGACGTGGCAGAGCCAGGGGGAAGAATGGAGTAAATCCCTGCATCAATCCTGGGGTAGGAATCATCTGCTGTATGGCATTTTGACATATTTGTTAAAAGCAGATATGGCAAAATTTTGGTTTACCTCTAAAACTTGATTTTTGCAAGTAAGTCTTGAAAATGTGAAGATTTGTGTAGATGTTTTGTGTATATATTGTTTGTTCTTGTTTTTTCACTCTGTGGAAACAGTCTGACCTTACACCACTGGGGCTTGTTCACTCCACAGTATGTGGGTACATTTTTGTTTTAATCAATTGTTACTTTTTGGTTGGTACCGGACGTGACGTGTGTAATGCGCCTGGACAAAACTTCCAGGCGCATTACTGGACGAAACTTTCATTACAGACGTCAGTTTGTAATGAGCACAGTTTTATTACAGACGAAACTGTGCTTTCCAGTTTTGTCTGGAAAGCACAGCATATAATCAAATCTTTTCCAAATACTATCAATGGCAGTAGACTTGCATCTTTCCCCAAAATATGTAAATATGTAATAATAAACAAATATCTTTGTTCTGACTTTAAATACTCAATTTGTGGAATTGTTGTTAACCCTGACTGGATTGGTCTGGCTTCATACTTACCGTATTTATTCAAATATAACGCACACTCGTGTATAACGCGCACCCTAAATTTTTGGTCTGAAAATGGGTATAAATTTTTTTCCCACTTTTTTAGGCAACTTATAAGTATGAACAAAAATCCCTAATAAAATTTGCAATTCAAAACCCCCCAATGTCTTGTTAATCCTCAATTTGTTTACGGTACAATTTAAAATACAAAATTTACTATACATACCTGAGTTCAATGACATGATTAATTCACAATTTCATTACGTAACCTCTCTAGCTTGCGGGTGCTGCGCGTCTCACGGCTAACACAGGGCGCACTCAAATGGGACCGTAGCGCGTTCCCGTGACACAAATGTACATAAGCAATCCTCAATGCACGCGCAGCCAAAAATGCACCCCCTCTCGTTGAACGGGTGAAATGTCATCAGTCCTCGTGCATAATGCACATATGCTCTCTCCAGTGGTGTGTTTGGTTTAAAATTTTGCGCCTTATACACAAATAAATACAGTAGCTACGAATACAGGCCTGTCATGAGGACATCATGGGCTCATTTCTGTTCCCTAAGTGGATGGCTCTTTATCCTGGGTTTTCATTAAGGCATGCTATCCCTGACTTACTAGCTGGAGCGATATCAAATTGAACTGAGGCACTACTTAGAGACAGTCTTGTTATACTTGTTCACAGTGGTGGAACGTAATGAAATAAATGTACTTCGTTACTGTACTTAAGTAAAAAAATTGTGTATCTGTACTTAAGTAAAATTTGAGACCTGTACTTTTACTTCACTACATTTTTAATGCAAATATCTGTACTTTTACTCCGCTACTTTTTAAAAGTATGTTTTACATTTTTTGTTACATTTTCGTTCAGGAATTTAAAAAATATACAGTTTTTTTAGCGCATCTTGAAGCCGCATCGCCAAAATCAAAAGGAGCAGTTGATCGGGAGAAGAATTTATGAATCGAGGCTCAATCAGAGTCGAGAGTAAACATTTTCCGCATTCATTCAGCGCCAAGAGCAGGGGCGGTTCTAGGATTTTCTGAAGATGTGGTGGGAAGGGGGGCTGGGACGTGAGGTCATTGACAAAGCCAATATAGGGTGACTGGGGACCTCTCCTCTCCCCTAGAACATTTTAAAAAATAAGTGTCATTTTCCTGCATTTTGGTGGACCATTTGCTGGCCCTGCAAGGGGATCGCTTGACTTGTCCCCTTTCCTCTCTTCTTTTTTTTGCGGACCAAAAGAGGCGGAAGAGGGGGTGAGGGGTCACGCCCCTGCAGAGTATTTATTTGTGACCCTACAGCACAAAAAATAACATTTGAATTATGGTTGAATACTTTTACTTTTTACTTAAAAAGTAAAATTTACACCAAATACTTTTGTACTTTTACTTAAGTAGATTTTTTTAATTAGTACTTTTACTTTTACTTAAGTATTTTTTTTTGCCTAATTATGTGTACTTTTACTTAAGTACAAAAAGTGAGTACTTCATCCACCACTGCTTGTTTAACGGTAGCGGGAAAAAAAGTTTTACAAAATTATACGTTTTCACGCCAGTAGGGTTTTAAAAAGTTTTTTTATTTTTATTGACAGATTGCCACAATGGAAATACAATACCCCATTAAAGAAGAAGAAGAAAATGCAATGCATAACACTGTTGTCATTTTCTCCAGCAATGACAGTTTTACACTGAAACAGGTCAGTTTTATTTTCTCACTGTGAACTCTTCTGTT
Source organism: Neostethus bicornis (assembly GCA_902685375.1). Taxonomy (NCBI): domain Eukaryota; kingdom Metazoa; phylum Chordata; class Actinopteri; order Atheriniformes; family Phallostethidae; genus Neostethus; species Neostethus bicornis. The sequence continues at coordinate 13,389,700 of LR738554.1, read as the reverse complement.
CTTGCTCATTTCATTTTAAAGTCGTGTCTGTATATTTTAAAATTCCTTTTAGCCTGGCTAGAATTAAATTGTTGCTTAAATATTTATCCCACTTGAGATTTGTAATTCCTATAGCGATGCTGTCAGTTTCCTTTAAAAAACAAAAAACAAAAAGACAGTCAAAGTCTGCAGAGAATCTTGTTGAAATTTTAAAGTTTGTTATTGTATTATTCAGCTTTTTTGTGTTTTTCTTAATGATTACTGAGATGCTTGGCTAATGTGAACTTCAAACATATTTTCAAAGGTAATTTTTCAAATGGAAAGTATAATGGGTTTTTTTTTTTTTTTGCTTCGCTCCTTTTCAATTTATTATCCAGAATAATGTAAAGCGTATTTAAAGCTTTTTTTCAATTAGCTGGTGGGAAACCTCGCATGATGTTCACAAGATTGTGCTTAATTAAATAAAATTGAAAGTATCATCACACTCTAATCTTTTTTTTTTTTTTTTTTACCTCAAGTAAAGTTGAAATGACAACTGGTGTTTTTTATAACCAGAATTTGAAATGTGAAAGCCATATTACCTGAACCTGTTCCAATTCTCGCTTTACAATGCTACGTTCTACACTTTCATTTAAATCGGATAAGTCACCGTATCTTTTTTTCCCCTCTTTTAGGACATGTGTGTGGTGTGTGGCAGTTTTGGTCTTGGTGCTGAGGGTCGTCTTTTGGCCTGTGCTCAGTGTGGCCAGTGTTACCATCCATTCTGCGTAGGCATAAAGGTAGAACATTTCAATAATGTTTGCTAAGTCAAATTTTTATTCAGCAAATAAAAAAATGTCTCTACATTTGTAGAATTTTTGATCATCATTTACTTTCATTCAGATCACCAAAGTGGTGCTAAGTAAAGGTTGGCGCTGTCTGGAATGCACAGTGTGCGAGGCTTGTGGCCAAGCCACCGATCCTGGACGTTTGCTGCTGTGTGATGACTGTGACATTAGTTATCACACATACTGCCTGGACCCTCCACTGCAGAATGTTCCCAAAGAGAGCTGGAAGTGCAAATGGTGAGCAGACCTTTGATCGTCTCATTCAAATCTGCCTCGGACTGGAAATTTTTTAAATTAATACTAAACTCGTGTCAATTCCACAAAGTTTTGCAGGTTTATTTTTGTGTTGTAAGTGAGCAGTTGAGGCTTCAAGCTTTGTGGCACCTGTTTGTATTTAATAAATATTTTACTGTCTTTCTTTTAAAATGTTGTCTAGAAAATTTAAAAAGTAAAAGAAAAAAAGGTAGAATAAAGTACTTTTTTAATCATCCTATGTTTCCTGACCTATGTGTTTTCAGGTGTGTGTCCTGTACCCAATGTGGTGCCACTATGCCAGGCATTAGGTGTGAGTGGCAGAATAATTACACTCAGTGTGCTCCGTGTGCCAGCCTAGCAACCTGCCCAGTCTGTCTGGTGGACTACACTGAAGGCACCATCATTGTGCAGTGCCGACAGTGTGACAGGTATGCAATATTTCTATAAATGTGTCACCTCAGAAAGACAAGTTTCAACTGAATCTCCATAATAATTGGCACAAATCTAAACCTGTTCTTCTATCCTTAGGTGGTTTCATGCCTCATGTCAGAGTCTCCACACAGAAGAAGATGTTGAAAAAGCTGCAGAAAGCAGTTTTGACTGCACAATGTGCCGAAATTTTAAGACTGCAAAAGGTGGAAGCTCTGGGATTCAACTAGGTAACATTTCTATTTTTACTAATATGCTACTTAATGTGCATCTTACATTAAGTTAGAATCCTTCAAAATTCTACTAAATTCATCTTAATCTGTTGCAGTTATGACCAAGACCAGAGAAATCCCAGAGCCACTTGTTGTTGCACCAGTCATTACAAAGGCTAGAGAAACTGGTAAATCTAAAAATAACTTGATAACCAACCACAAAAAATTGTTTATACCTACTGGCTGAATGTAGTGACATGCTATATTTTTTGCCTTTTCAGATCTGTCAAGGACATACACCCAGGATGGGGTTTGTCTGACAGAGTCTGGACTCTGCCAGCTTCAGAGCTTATCTGCCACAGCATCACGGCGACGGAAATCGAAGCCCAAATTAAAGCTTAAGATCATTAACCAGAACAGTGTTGCTGTGTTTCAAGCACCTGTGGACCCACTTTCAGAACTTTCTCGAGATGAAGACATGGAGGACAATAGAGGTACTTCTAACGTTTTTTAGCTTGAAAGCATTTTTCTCTCTGTGACACTTATGTTCTGCATAGTTTAAAAAAATTAATTATGATTATCCAGTTCTGATGTTTTCAACGATTGGCTCCTCATTAAGGATATGCAATGTATGCAATGATGCTCATAATTTTTCACATGTACTTAAATACTTTTAATCTTTAAAAATAAATTTTTGGACTGAAACAGATGTAGGCTTTTTCCAAAATATAACAAGACTTGTCAGGAGAGATGGTGTTATATAAAAACAAAAGATCTTAACTTTTATTTACATTTGAACTCAGATGACAGGTTTGCAACTGTATGAAGCATTTGTTTCTTGCAAAATCCTATAAAGTCTTATAATCACTAAGAATGATGGGAATAATGTTGGATATCCACCTTTTCAAATGTAATAAAAAGCTGAGGTAGAGTTTTCACAACTCTATCTCTTTTAAATGGTCTCGTATTTAGAAGAAAGTCTGTCCATTCCAGTTACACTAAAAAAACTGACCATAAAATTGTGTCAAAATTTGTTGGGGGTGGGAATGTTGTTAATATGTGAATTTAATATACATAGTTATATAAAATCTAGATAATTCCCTCTCAACCCCCTTTTTTTTGGATATGGTTATATGGTCATCCCATTGAATGGATTTCTGGTTGAATTGAAGCTGATGCTGAATTGAGAGGCCTGTCTGGGTTGTTTGAAGCTGCGAAACTGTCACTCATCACAAATTCTCGGTCTGTCTCACAGAAACGGAGCTCCTCGATTGTGAGACCAAGTCTGACTCAAGCCTGGAGCGAGAGCCAGTGGAGGATGACTCCAAAGGGGCCGATGGAGGCAAGAAGAGGAAGAGGAAACCGTACCGGCCGGGTAGGACACCTGATTGAAGGAGACAGCTCTTCTGAAGCATAAAATGGCGCAGTACACGTCTGACATTGTAGCTGTAGCAAAGCACTGCCATCTCAAGGCGTTTGATACACAGGAATTTCTCTGTGCTTCTAAGAATTGAGGCATTGGGCTAAAATAAAGACTAAATATTGATTTCAAATGTGATGTCTTCATAATTGCCATTGATGATATTTTGGCAACAAGGAACTTTACAGACAGATGATCTATTTACGTATATTTTTTGCCAGGCATTGGGGGATTCATGGTTCGCCAGAGGAGTCGTCCAGGCCAGGGTCCAGGCAAAGCCAAGCGTTCCCTCTGTAGAAAGGACTCCTCTGGCTCTGTGTCGGAGAATCCCCCCGGAAAAGATGACAGTATGTACTCAACATACCGGCAACATTTGTGCTACTTTCCATTTATACAATTCATCCTTGAACAAGCAGTTGCTGCTTTTGGTTGCTCAATTTTTATTTCAATGTAATTTTTTTCATTCTCACAGGTTGGACAGAGACATTGCCAGATACGCCTGTGGATGAGATGCTTCCTGGACCAGAGGTTCAAGAAAAGATAAAGAAACGTTATCGAAAGAAGAAAACTAAACTGGAGGAAGCTTTTCCCACTTACCTACAGGTGTGTCAATGTAACAGCAGGCTGTGAGTTGTGGACATTAAGGTTAATCATTACATTTAGAAAAATAAAACTGGGTATTCATGTTATTTTGTTGTAGTTTGTGACATTATAACCAATACCACTATATGAAGTTAGAGTGGAAATGAAAGGTTGGGGGGGAACAAATTTACTTTCCATGACTGACAAATATTCAAGCAATATTTTTTGTAAAAGGGATATTATTTGCCAAAAGCAAATGAAGAAATGCATTAGTTAAATTGCTTTCTGAAAGCTATTATCAAATCTACTTTGTTATGCAAATGAATCATTAATATTTAGAAGTTTTTCTGTTGCTGTCATACCATATCTTGTAGGGGTGCTTTTATTTTCCCCTTTGAGAAAGTTAGGAATCCAAAGTGCATTGCTCTTAAAACATCTGCAGAACGTGAGCTCATGATACTGCTTTTGTTTTCTTATACCAAACAAGGACGGTATTAAGCATTTCACAGTAAAAGATTCCTTTTTCTGATTTTGACATTTTTGAATGGCCACTGTTTCTCTTATGAGTTGCCACATTAAAACTTTAATGGAGATGACTTGAAGGGTATTTGTCGCTTGTAGGTATCTCAGCATCACCTTGTGTTGACTAAAGCACAGATATCTGATGTGCATTAAGCCTACCAGCAGCATCTGTCTGGCCAGCTCTTTATCCCAGCACATTGAAGGAAAAAAGGGGCAGTGGAGAGTAATGTATAGGTCTGACACACTGAAGCACATTTCATTCATTATTAAGATTACACCACATCAGGCTTTTAATGTCACAATGCAGCAGTGAGCAGCGTTTCCGTGTTTTTGAGAGCAGTTGGTGACTTATGAATACGTCTGACTATGAAAGACTGAGACTGAAAAAGTTGAAAATAATAATTTAAAAAAAATTCTCATTGCCAATTCTAAAATTTTATTATGGGTTGACAAAAATCGCATGTGTCTATTCAAAACAGCACACTAAAAATAATAATGGAAAACAAAATATTAATGATTTGAAAAGATAGATTTAAAATAACAAATCAATATTGAAAAAGTAATTTAACAAAAGTTACATGGCAGAATTTTTGCCGGAAGTTCCTAATGTGTTGTTTAACATCTTTTTTAGGATATTTATGAAAACTTAAAGGCTCCATTGTTTGACTTTTGTTAGAAGTGGTTTCCCCATTTTTTAACGGTGTAATTCTTGTTTTGTTCTGGTAATTTGGCACCATTTTAATCTTTTGTGCTGCCATTTCACCTCTTTTAATAGGCGCATACTGCACGTTAGCCTTGTCTGACTAAAATTTGAAATGCCTCTCTCAAAGTAGAAATCATCTAGATGGCGGGGGTTTCTAGCTCTAAACCTGTGTGAATTTAATCATTGTTGGTGCCTTTTTTTACTTGCCTTAAAGTTGTTTAGATTGTTGCAATCTTTCAGTAACATCACTTACTGTAGATGATTAAATGGACATGTGACTTTACTTTGTAGAACAAAACTCAGATTACCAAATCCATGCTGTTGTTTTATACAGAATGCCAAACCTACTCCCAGCTTTTCAAATCTGCCATTCCTACAATTTTCTGTGCCCAATCTTGTTACCATATAATCTTATTATTCCAGTTTGACCTTGCCATACTTTATTACCTTTATTCTGCATATTTCAAGATGATGAAACCAAATTAACTTTATCATTTGCATCTTACAAATTTCCTGGGGTTTTTTTCACTATCTTTTCTGAAAAATTGTTGTTGGCTTATTGGTTGTGGCTATTGACTTCTTGTTTTTAACTTGATTGCAAGGTTTTGGGGATTTTTTTAGGCTTTGGGGGTCTGTGTGTGGTGCTCTTGTACAAAATAAACATGTGAACTTTGAGTTGACTGTGTTCATATGTGTTGTCTTGTAGGAAGCCTTTTTTGGAAAAGATCTACTGGACAAAAGCAAGCAGAGCAGGCAGCAGGGAGTTGGACCAGGTTTACTAGAGGACGGGCAAAGTCAAGCAGAGAGAAAGCATCCCAGCAGCTTTTTACACTCAACATCAGACCCAATGCACAGCGCCTCATCTACTCCCATCAGATTAGCAGCTCGACGTAAGTTTTTCTTTTATAGTTCTTTGAAATTAAGTTGTTTTAATTGTCAGTAACTAAGACTACATTTGTCTTTTTTTGCTCCAAAGATCCTTGTATAAACAAATGTCATATGCCCTTTGTGCCAGGGGAAAGAACATTCAGCTGGAAAACAAAAGTCCATGTGCCTCACAAGAGAATTGTCACACTTGCTTTCCCAGGCTGCATACATTAGAGAAATCCGTTCCCATCTGTGTATAAGTTGTTTGCCGAGAATAAAGCTGCACAACTTTTCACTGTATTTTTTAAGATTTAAAGAGTTTGTGATGTCATTCATAAGCAGCTGAAAGAAACAACAGAAATAAAGAATTAATGTTAATATCATCAACATCAAATTCTTCAGGTGATTTAACTAAGTGACTGAAAATATTTAAAGTTAGCATTGAACCTAAAGTAAATTCAGTGATGGGATTTTGCCTCTTAAAAGGTGGATTCAGTCATTTTAAGTATACCATCGCACCAAACATTTTGTGTATTACAGCGGTGAAACAGCTCGAAATACTTGACAGTGTGATGATAGAAAATTTTTTAAAAGTCCAACACCATAACAATTCATTGCAACATTAGTTTTAATCTTTTCTGATGTTTTAAAAATTATTTTTGAAAATACATTTATACAGACACCTTTAAAAATGTCTTTTTTTAGAACTTGACAACTAACAATCTGAGAATTTACACTCTAAATTTGTTACAAATTCACTCATGATCATTCATTCCCATCATTATGATTTGTAACTATTTTTATCATTTTTTTTGTTATCTTTTTCTTTCTTTTGGTTCCTGCCCCTCCATCCACAGAGCCGTCTGAAGAACCATTAGTTGATCTATCTGATGTTCTGAACAATGATGCAGACATCTTGGGAATGCTCGGAAAGCCAAGCAGTGATTCTGGTGCGTCATATATTTTATAGGCAGTCACATTTTTGTAGTCACAAAAATAGTTTTATAAATTGGATAGCGTATATTTGCAAATATCCCCAAATAGAAGGGTTATTTTGCTTCCACCACCTATTGTTTTCTTCAATGCTATGCTCCTTAACGATACTTTATTTGTTCATCTTTGGTTTATGTTTTGTTTTCCAGAACCTTATTGTGTTTGTTCTGTCTAAGTTTTATTTCACTCATTTTATCTGGTTTTGGGTTCTTGTAGGTCTTGATTTTTGTCCCTTCCAGGTTGACAGCTCACCTCCTCCTTTTGGTAAGGGTGCTATGGCCTACTAATCCCACGCTTCCTTGCATTCCTCTTTTCTTACAGTGTGCGTCTCTGCTTGGGTGTGCATGTATGAATAGAAAAGATGCTTCACGCGCAGTACCTTAACCATCTAAAAAAAATTAACACTCATGAACTTTTCTATGCTTTTTCTAACATAGTTTTCAGTAGTAACCCAAATGCCTATGTTGTGTCTGTCATGTGTTTCTTGAAGCTCTAATACCTTTCATGCCTTCATATTTTCCCAGTTTGTAATTTCAGGATGACAAAGAAACTGACAAGGACATCCTGGCATTCAAAAATTAATCTTAGAAGCAGTTAGCAAACAACGTCTGCTTTCATATCATTGATTTTACATCTCAAAGTTTCACACTACATTCATTTTTACATGCTCCTTTGACTTTTGGACAATTTACCAGTGGAGAAAATCACAATACAGGCCATCAGTATTATTGTTAATTCCTGATTTATATTTATAAGATTATTTTGGAAAACACGTGTTAATAATTATTAATTTATTAGAAATTTTTCAGTACTTTTAAAAGACCCCAAAGTCTTAATTGATCCTTTTTTTAATTGCACTGATCTGCCTAACATTTAATGTTTTGCAGATTAATGCCGTATTGCTTCCAAATGTTCTTTCATGTGTGCTGTGTTTTGTTTTTTTTTTTAGTCATCAGTTAATACACCATAAAATAAATTTAAAAACAGAACAGTTTAAAGACAGAGAAGAGGATAGTTTTTTGCTTCTAGTTCAGAGTTGCATTCAAATTTTCTCATTTTAAATAATGACCACCATAAAATAAGCTTCCATTATTGTGAAAAACATCACAAGCAAGTATTTTATCATTCAAAATCACACAAAATTGCCCCCCTGGAAAATCTGTTAGGACAAATACAGTTATTTCAGATCCAAATATTCACATTGCCAGGCCTCAACACTGTCATGAATCTAAACTAACTATCCATCAGTCTCCAGAGTGTCTACGAAGATGCTGTTTCAGATGCCATTTCTATTAACAAATGAGATTCATCTTGGACCCACAGTACAAGTTTGTGCCAGAGACTACTAATTCCAAAAACAGACATGGCAAAAATGTTGATTAGCTTCAACTGTTTTGACTCATGCAACAAAATGGACAACACTCCAGGAGAAATTGGAAATGAAGTCCAAATATGTTAGACACCAGTACATAGATCAACAACTTGAAGAAACTGTGCAAAACATTTGAAAACACAATCCGTGTATTGTAAATTAAATAAAAAGCAAACAGCAGCTTTGAGGTTAAAATGGTATTTAAAATAAAAAAAAGGAATATTTTTTTAACCCCATTTGTACTGTTGCAAAAGACCTTTAAAAAAAAAAAAAAACTATAATCTTAGTGTCTGAAGTAACTCAAAATTATTTTTTTCTAAAAGAAACTCTGCCATTCTAATTACAGAGTAAAGAAGAGGTTCTACACCATGCCTGTCCTGTACATTTTAGAACTTATCAATAAAATTCTATACAATATTAGATAAATATGAGACAGGCACGAGACAGATTTAGCATTCAAGATTGGAGCCTGACAAACCTCATGCTCATCTTTATCAGTCTTTCACAAGCTTTTAAAAAACTTTTATGTATAGTATAAATATAATAATAAAATTTGTATTTATGTATTTTTGTGGCTTATTTTTGTTTTTATTTGTGTGTTCACATAGCTGGTTTGGATATTGGACCCATGGGAGAAAGTTCCCCGGTTACATCTCATATTCACACTGGCCGAAGGACACCCCGAGCAATGCCAGAAGAACCACTGGATGGTATTCTCAGTCCGGAGCTAGACAAGATGGTTACTGATGGTCAGTGTAGATGTACAAACATTTCTTTTTAGCAATATATTTAGATACAAACAAAATCCACGTGAACACTCTAGAAATTAGACTATTTTGTGAACTCCAGTTTTTTTTAAAATATATAAATCTATTGCAGTAAATTAACAATTTCTACACCATAGAAAATTTTTAACACCAGCAACACTTAATGTCTCTTAAATTTCTTTTGTTATGCCAGGTGTTCATTTCAGTGATATCTTTCTACTGCGCTCACAATCAAATGCATCAAGGTGCTGTGATGTTTGGCAAAGATGTTGTTTGTGTTGACACACAGCAGAAAAGATCTTTAAAATTGTGATTTTAAGATATTTTATTCAGAAATGTGAGCATTCAAGTCGTACATGTGAGCATGCAATAAAGGAACCCCCGTCTTTTGACAGATTGCACAACTGCGTGCATCATGTTTTAGAAAAGGTTTTATTGGCAGCCTCTTGAAAAGTCACTTTTTTATTTCAATATCTAAAAATGGTCAAAATAGCAGTTTTACAGAAATATGTATTTTCTTTTTTAACCAATCAGCTTAATTCTAATATAATGGTTTTAATAGTTTGTCCTTGGAAAATGTAAAAACTGGACAGCTTGAGTATAAAAAAACGAATGCCTGAGCAATGAATAGTTTCAAAAGTTGTTTATGCCTGCAGTAGACTAATTTACTCTCAGGTCATGGTTACCTTGCATGCAGCGCAAGCACAAATGATAAATCTTTGAGGATCTTCAAGCTCTTCTAACTAATTGGATCTGAAAACTCTTAATGAAGAAAATATGACTGTTAGAAATTTGCTTATTTTCCAATTCAACTTAGAGTGATTTCTAATTGTTTTTTTTCCTCACTTTCAGAATCAATCCTCAGCAAACTTAATAAAATTCCAGGTTGGTAAAATTTCTCTGTCTTTTTAATTACATACATCATCGAGGAATTCCATTGTGAGAAAACATTATTCTATCAAATGAGGCGTTTTCACTAAAATAGATTTTTCTTCATAAAATAATTATTCTAAATATTATTTGTATGTATTATACTGTAGACATTGCTCTGATTTATACATTTTTATTGTGCTTTTATGGTTCAATTTTCTTTTTATCAGTTTCAATGTGACTAAACTAAAAAAAAAGTCTTTCTGCCCCATTTCTTCAGAGCTGGAAGGTAAGGATGTGGAAGATCTTTTCACAGCAGTCCTTAGCCCCAGCACGAGCCAACCTCCTCCACCACAGGTGCCTCACTCCCAGGTATCAGGGCCATTCCCTGCCACACCTGGCACTAGTATGCCTCATCCCAATGCAGGTAAGTTGGTCATCATGCTCTTGGAAGTTGAATTTACTTACAATATATGTTTTAGGTTGCTTTTATCTTTGTCCATGTGTTTAACTCTGTTGACAGTGCATTTTGAGCTCTTCGCAACTATTTTCTAATGCTTTTTTAGAGATACTGTAAATGACATATGAACTGAAGTGAATTGAAAACTTTTATGAAATCCACATAATTTACCTCCTAAATTATATGTGTAGGTAATTCAATGTTTCCAAGGATGCCAATGATCAATGGTATGATGGGACCAAATCAACGTTTCCCCACAAATGCTGGCACAGGACCCTGCATCCCAGAAAATTTCTCCCCCCTCAACCGCATGCCTTTCTCTGACAATCCACGGTATTTCATTATCTTTCATTTTTACTGATATTTTTTTCTTTACCATATTGTTTAGATATTGATTCTGTTTCCTGTGTTGCTCTCTTTGTCGTTCTAGGGACAGAAAATTCAATCAGATGCCTCGTGAAGCAGTTGGTCCATGGCCCTCCCCTGCCCATGGCCCAGGTTCTGCACCTCCTGGATCTCTGCCAGAAGGGGAGACTGAAGCCATGTCAAATGCCCAAAGGAGTACACTCAAATGGGAAAAAGAGGAGACACTTGGAGAACTAGCTACAGTTGCACCTGTCCTATATACTAATATCAATTTTCCCAACCTCAAAGAAGAATACCCGGGTCAGTATTTGTCTCTCAAGCTTCAGTATGTCTCTACAGTTTGCAAACTCATGATCACTTTAACCCTCTCATTATTTTTTTTTCTACATCTTTTTGTTCTTCCTCCAACAGACTGGTCCACCAGAGTGAAACAAATTGCTAAACTTTGGAGGAAAGCTAGTTCTCAAGACAGGGCCCCATATGTGGTAAGATCACTAGCAGTCTTATATCTGACAAGCAGCTTTTCAAAAGTGAAATATGAAATCCAACAGCTATCTGAACTAATTCACACAGAAAGTGCATGGTGCAACAAAACTAATCTGGTCTCACCAGTTAAGTTTATGTGTTTTCTATTTTAATTTTTGGCAGAGATTTCTTCCAGAAACTGAGTTCTCACTTCAATAATTTACAGATAATATTCACGTACAAATACGTAGGCTTAGTTATTTTATTTGGATATTTGAATTACACTCGCAAAGGGGCTTGTATCCTGTTCTTGTTTTTGTTCTTTAATTTAGTAAACAAATTAATATTTTTTTGCCATTGTGATTGATTTGCTGTTTAGCAAAAGGCAAGAGATAACCGAGCAGCCCTGCGCATCAACAAAGTCCAGATGTCGAATGAGACGGTGAAGAGGCACCATCCACAGCAACAGCCCCCTGAGGTGTTTGATCCCAACATACCACTAGACACAGAACTCCTGTTTAAAGACCCTTTGAAACCAAAAGAGTCAGAGCATGAACAAGAGTGGAAGTTTAGACAGGTAAGAGTGTATGCAGTGAAGTCAGCGAATGCAGCGCCAGGTCCACTTAATTTTAAGACAGCTAAGAAGCGATGGTTTAGTAAAGCTCCCTAAACATCTGCACTATCCTCCGCATTAACCCTGATGACAGTGGTGGTTAGTAGGTCCAGTTCATTTTTGGCATGAAACTGATAATTGTTGTGTCTTTGCTGGTCTCTTAAGTCCCTCTTTGTTCTGTCTTTCCAATAGCAAATGAGGCAGAAGAGCAAACAGCAAGCTAAAATTGAAGCTACTCAGAAACTGGAGCAAGTGAAAAATGAACAACTCCAGCAGCAACAACAGCAACAACAGGGCAGCCAATCAGAAGGAGATGGCAACAACAGCAGCAACCAGAGCCCATCTTCCCAGCTTAGTAATGAAAGTATGTCTCCGATGCAGCAGTTCAATCCTAAAGAAACATTACCGAGGCCACAACTACAAGGGACACCCACATCTGGTCCCCCAGAGGATGTTTTTCTACGACCCCCTCCTCCTCCTCCATCAGGCTCATCCTCCCAGCCTCAGTCGCCACAAGTATTCTCACCGGGTTCTTCTGGCTCCAGACCTTCGTCTCCATGGGACCCATATGCAAAAATGGTTGGGACACCAAGACCACCAGCTCTTGGACCAAGTACATGTCGCAGAATGTCTGTGGAATCTGGTAAATCCCCAACTTCCTTGATAGAGCAGCAGGACAGAGGGAGACCCTCTCCAGCACATGAATCTTTTGGTTCTCCTACCTCAGCGAGCAGCGATCCTTATGCCAAACCTCCCGACACCCCAAGGCCAACTGGAGAAAATGATCCTTTTCTGAAGCCCATGGGTCCTCCTAGGGGAAGTCAGATTGTTCAAGGAAGACCCCCAATGGGATCTCCTGGTAGAGACCCATACTCAAGGCCCATGATAAGAAATGATGTTTATCAGCGAATGACCCAAAACAGAATGATCCTGTCAGATCCATACTCACGGCCTTTACTTGCACCAATACCTGGAAGTAACGAGTCTGGTTCTGTCCCTCTGTTCAAAACACCAATGCCTCCTCCTCAGACTCAAGATCCCTTCAACCGACCAGGGTCGCATCCATCTGACAAATTTCCCCAGAATCAGCAAAATGATCCTTACGCACAACCTCCACACACCCCAAGACCTTCAGGGAACGACAGTTTCGCCAGTCCTCCCAGACTTGGTCAACATCACTCTCAGAGTCATTCATTCTCACAGCCAGGAACTCAAATGCCTCGAAATCCTTATGCTCATGCACCTTCTACTCCAAGGCCTGATCATTTCACATACGACCCCTTTGCCCAGCCACCTGGTCCTAACAAACCAACCAGTGACCACTTTTCTCAGCCTTCAGGTAATCAGCGAACCATTAATGAACATGCTCAACCTCGACCATTTTTTGAGCCCTATGCCCGCCCTCCAGGCACCCCGCGTCCACATGACAACTATGGTCACTCATCTAATGCACCAAGTCCATCCTCTGACCCCTACTCACAGGCTCCTGCTACTCCTCGCCCTGCTGGAATGAATCAGTTTTCTCACCAGCCCCACCCTGTACAGAGGATGTCACCTTCTCATTCAGTGGACCCTTATGGTCATCCACCTGGTGCTCAACGACCTATGGGAGAGAGATTCTCTAAGTCACCAGTTAGCCAGAGGGGGTCAGTGGAGCAATTCATGGGTGCACCTGGATCATCAAGGCCAGGAAGTAGTGATATGTTTACTCAGCCAGGGCCCCAGAGAACAATGCTTGGTGACTCTTATGCTCAGCCCCCAGGTACTCCAAGGCCTAGCCCTGACAGATCCATGGCAAGGCCAGGACCGATGGCAAATCAAGATCCTTTCTCATCACCCCAAGGCAGACTTCAAGAACCTTTTTCTCATCCGGACCCACATTCACAGAAACACCCAAGTTTTTCAGAAGATGGATTTGGTCAGTCACCCTCCAAAAGACCCAGTCAGACTCCGAGCCACGATCCATTTGAACAAGCTCCCATGACACCTCATCCACAGTCGGCAGAGAAAATGGAAATGAAAGATCAGACAATTATTGGTAATAGCGTCACCAGCCCGCAGGATCCTGCCCAGATGTCGAACAACCACCAAATTCCAGGTGTTTCTACTGAAGCTCAGGGTGTGGCTCCTGCAGACACTGAGGAAAGACTCAGACAGGTAATAATTCATCTTTTCAACTATTAATATTTCTTATTCATAACTTAAAATGATTAGTGAAATAGCTCTGGATATCTATTGTTTGATCCAATATCTTTGTGTAATAGAAATAAGGAAACCACCCATATGCCCAAATGACAAGTTTTAATCATGAATATGGAGTTTTTACACAAGTTTCATTGAAGAAAAACCTCTAACCAATAAGACAATAAATGTTCATGTGATTGATTTGAATATTATTCTTGCTCAAAGCAGTATTAATTTTGTTAAATTTTGTGTTCTGTAGCGGCAGAGAATTAGAGAACTTATCATTAAACAACAGCAGCAAAGGAGCGCCATTCGACAAGAGAGAGGTCCTCATGAACCTACCGGCACCATAGCACCGGGGACACCACGGCCGTGGCTCCAGGAGGGTCCTGGTCAGCAGGGTGAGATGTTTAACCGACCGCCCCCACCTTATCCTGGGCAGGGACCTATGAGAGGGCCAATGAGGTTTCCTGGACCTTTCCCAGGAGACCAGCGTGTCCCTTTCCCTAATGAAGGACAAATCCCTCGAGCTTCACATCCCGGGGATATAAACTTGAGACATCAGGGACCAAGGTTTGTTTTACAATTTTTATCATTTATATAATTTAGGTTTTTTTCTTAAATTTAATGACACTTATCCACTACAACACTATCTATAAAATTAGATTGCCCCAATATATTTACTTATCCTTTGTTTCTATTGTATTTTAGGTTTGCATTCCCTGGAGTTACAGGACCCCATGGAGCTCAGGAGTTTTTCCCCAGAGGACAACATCCAATGCAGGATGTGCCTCCTCAAATGAGACAGTCCATGTCTGTAGAAATGGCAAAAAACATGGGAAGAAACCCCATGGGTCTTCCCCAACACTTCCCACCGCGCAACATGCCAGTACAGCAGCACAATATAATGGGCCAGCATTTCATTGAGTTACGGCACAGAGCTGCAGAAAACAGGCCACGAATGTCATTTCCTCCTTCCGCCATGCATGTAGGCAACATGGATCCTAATCTCCAGGGACAGAGAGCTGCAGGCTTTCCAGCAACACCTGATTCCAGATTCTCTTTAAATCAGGGAGCCAGGATGGTTGATCCCATGTCTAGTCAAGTTGGTCACTTGCCGCTTTCTTCCAGTATGGACAACTTACATCAGCAAACTCATGGATTTACTCAAATGAAACAATCTCCATTGATGAGATCAATGAGTCAGCCCGCTTCAAATGAGACCCACAATATCACGGCATCTATGATCCTGTCTGCACCCCCTGCTGGACAAACTGAGGCTGGCTCAGTGGCCAATGCTGAGGCTACAGAGGAGAAACTGGATGCAGAAGACTCCACAGTTAAAGATTTTGAGGACGTAGAAGTGAAAGACTTTGTAGATGCTGACTTAGAAAACCTAAATTTGGATACCGAAGATGGCAAAGACCTGGATTTAGAAACCAATGACCTCCACCTTGATGACTTTCTTAAATCTGGAAAATTTGACATCATCGCTTACACAGACCCTGACTTGGATGACATAAAAAAAGACTTATTTAATGAAGAACTGGATCTCAGTGATCCAATGGACGAGAATGCAGACACTACAGATGTTAACAAAAATGGGAGTACTGAAACTGAGGCTTCATCCAGTTCAGAATCCAGTCTGACAAAGTCAGAGACCGCAAATAAACAATCCTCAGTTGAGCTCAAGCCAGAAAATCCTAGGACTAATGATTCTGATTGTTTGTCCATGAATCAAGAAATTAAAACAGAAGAGAAAGACTGTCAAAAGTCACAAGAGGTTGCAGACCAACAAGGCTCTGAACAGGTCTTAAACCAGCAGGGTGTTCTTCCAGACTCCACCCCAGTCTTGTCTGGTTTACTCATTAAGCAGCCGCCTGAGGAGCGATCATTAAATCCAATCATTGAATCTGTCGGTCAAGGAGGTAACCTCACAGCCCAGCAAAACCAAGCCACTGATTCCCAGCACACATCAGGACCTCCAGTGAACCAAACAATACCTGACACTGCCACTGAAGGAGAAGTTCCTATGACTGGCTTTGCAGTAGATCATCAGGTGGGACTGACACCCGGAGTAGATCAGAGTGGTCTGAGTCAGGCTGCGCAGACTATGTTAAACCAGGGACTTGGTCAACTCGGACAACAACAGCGTCCTCTTCTGCTTGAGGAGCAACCGCTTCTTTTACAAGACCTCCTTGATCAGGAAAGGCAGGAGCAGCAGCAGCAGAGACAGATGCAAGCAATGATACGGCAGCGTTCCAGTGACACCTTCTTCCCCAACATTGGTAAATCATTCAGGACACTGCTTAAAGGTTTTATTATAATATATTGCAGAGGGGTGATTTCTGACTACATTGTTTGTCGCTTGTAGATTTTGATGCTATCACCGACCCCATCATGAGGGCCAAAATGGTTGCCCTGAAAGGCATCAATAAAGTTATGGTTCAAAACAACATGGGAATGTCCCCAATGGTTATGAGCAGGTAAACAAAGATAAAACTATTCTAGGAATCTGCTTTTAGAGTTGCTAGACTGACCACATATAATAGTTTTTAAACCCCCAAGTACTAAAATGTTACTATTTTACAGGTTTCCTTCTGTTCCTGTACCACCGTGTCCTGAGAGTTCACCACTTCCCCCACAAGTTGTTGGACCGGTAATTGAAAATCTCCATTACAAGAAATGTCTGGTATATAATTTTTTTAAACATTTTTTATCATTTTTGTTTCAGGATGGAAAATTAACACAGGTTCCAAGACCAACTCCTCCTAACTTTGGACCAGGATTTGTCAGTAAGTTGTTTTTTATGTTTTTTTTCACCTTATAATATTTATTTATACACGTATATTCATAAAAATCTTTTGTTGTTCAAAATATATGGATATTTTTTCTTTACACTAGCAAGATGGCAGAGGATATAAAAAAACATTTTTTTTGTTCCTTCAGACAATGCTCAGAGGGCTCAGTACGAGGAGTGGCTCCAAGAGACTCAGCAACTACTTCAAATGCAGCAGAAGTTTCTAGAAGAGAAGATAGGAGCTCACAGGAAGTCGAAGAAAGCTTTGTCTGCCAAGCAAAGAACAGCTAAGAAGGCAGGCAGAGAGTTCCCAGAGGAAGATGCTGAGCAGCTCAAACATGTCACAGAGCAGCAGGGCGTAGTGCAGAAGCAACTGGAGCAGGTAAATGCACGGCCTGTAAAGCATGACCACTATATTTCCCTCATCTGCTCATTGGTCCTGCAAGAAAGATTTTAATTAGTAAAAGAACAACGTTTACATCTACTTGATTTTTTTTCTGCTTTGTTATGAAGCATTATGCAGCTGTGATTTGGTTTTTATTGTAATAGGTTTTCATATAACATATATTTAGAATAGTTTTAAGTAATACTTTGGTATTATTGGTGAGTAAAATTAATGTTTTTTAATAAACTATACCTGTTCAAATCAAAATTTGAGGGGCTATTTCAGAAGAAATGGTTCTAGATAGAATTTGATGTTCAAACTAATAGGTAATCGCAAAAAACAATGTTTGTTCTTTTTTTTTAACAAACATGCAAGAAGTCTTTGATCTGCTCTTTGATTGATCTTATCAAAATGTATAATTACAAAATGTTCAACAAAGTGAAGCTTAGCACACACAAAACTAATATTCATACTCGGTCAAATTTATTACAGTCAACATTTTAATTTAAACAAATTTCTTTCCATCAAGTAAAATAATTTATAAATAAAAAATTAAAAAAACACTTCAAATTCTACTAAGAAAATTAAAACGTGCATGTAAATTAAATAGGAGAAAGTGAGTTTATATTAATTGTAAATACACAAACTATACACACCTACTCAATCTACTAAATTAAGGGTTATTTTAATTGAAAATATTTCCATACTTTACAGATTCTGTCATTTCCTTTGTTTTACTACAGTATTACTGTTTGTTTTTTCTTGGCTTGAACTGCCTCCCGACAGTTTTTCTTAAGTTTTGCTGCTAATTTAGCATACTAATGCTAACTGTAGCATTGGAGCCTTGTGGAAACGTGTTCCCGGGACCAAATGTTCCGCTACGACATCACAAAGAGAATGTTGAATGAAAATAAAAACAAGAAATGTCTGGGAAAACAAGAAAAATAATCGTAATCAAATTACTCAATTTAAGCGAGGAATTAAATTAGTCAGTTTTGTAGTATTTTAATAATTACAGTGTAAAGACATTTCTTTTCCAGACTTTTACACCATTATGTGACCAGACAAAACAAATCAAACAATGTCACACTTATCTCTAAAATAAAGATCTATTTGCTTTATTTCAGATTCGCAAGCAGCAGAAGGAGCATGCTGAACTAATCGAGGAGTACAGAGTGAAACAACAGCAAAGTAACATGACACCAATAATGCCTGGCATGCATCCTGTGCCAGCTCCTGCTGGGATGGTACCTAGTGGCTCACCAATGGTACAACCACCCATGAACCCCATGATGCAGATGCCGCTTCACCCTGGTCAACCAAATGCACCTCCTCGTATGCCTAACCCACCACCTGGCTGGCATTCTGGTGCTCCTATTCCAATGGGTGGACCAGGCATGCCTCCTGCAATGCCTCCTCAAGTACCTGTAGGAAATCCAGCCCAGCCCCTTCAAATGCATCCACAGATGCCAGTAGATCCCCAAACACCATCGACACCACCCGGTGGAGTAAAACCTATCCAGCCAGGTGGTGTGAAGTTTGATGACAATAACCCATTCAGTGAAGGCTTCCAGGAACGGGAGAGGCGAGAAAGGCTGAGAGAGCAGCAGGAGAGGCAGCGTGTGCAGCTTATGCAGGAAGTGGAACGTCAGAGAGCCCTGAAACACCGAATGGAAATGGAGCAGCAAGGAATGATGGGAACAGATGGGAACATGGCGCCACTTGCTCAGATGCCTTTCTTTAATTCAGATCTACCACAAGACTTTATGCAGTCTCAAAGACCCCCTCTACAGCAGTCCCAAATGTATGCCCAGCAGCAGGGTGCGCAGCCTAGCATGGGTTCACCACCTGGATCATTTCTACAAGCAGAAAGGAGAGCAATGATGGGCAATGGAATGATGCCACCAGACATGGGACACAATTTAGGAGCTGATAATCCTGCTCTCCTGGGGTCTAACTTTTCTTATGGCCAACCCAGACCTCGTCAGTTCAGTGGACCGGGTATGATGAATCAGATTTCTGGTGAAGGTTCACCATTTGGCAGTGATTCATCAACACCTTTGCCATCAAACTTCCCAGGTTCAGGTCAGTCTCTCATCCAACTCTACTCCAACATCATCCCAGATGAGAAAGGAAAAAAGAAGAGGAATCGCAAAAAGAAGAAAGATGACGATGCAGATTCAGTCAAAACACCTTCAACACCACATTCAGATCTTACCGCCCCTCTCACGCCATGTGTGTCTGACACCTCCTCAACTCCCACTAGGAACACCCATTTCCTTGGAGATCAGGACTTGTCTAGATCACCCTTACTAGGTTCTTCCACACCCAGTCACTCAGAGCTTGAGAGGCAACTCTCTGGTGGGCAATCATCAGACACCTCAAGGACCCCTGCTCAAGAGCACGAGAGGATCCTGAGTAACATAAAGCTGGAGCAGACTGATGTGGCAGAGTGTCATGGAGCAAGAGAAGGATCTACAGGCTCAGAAATAAGTTCTGTGAAAGAAGAAGGAAATAAGGGAAGCATGTCTCCATTCCCTGCCGGGCAAAGTCCAAACAAGGGAGAGGCTGGCAATGAACTACTGAAACATCTTCTGAAGAACAAAAGTACACCTCCACCTGGATTGTCCCAGCAGAGGTCTGAGGAAAGCCTGCGCTCCGAAGAAGAGGAGACAACAGACTGCAAGACGCTGTTCAGGCAGAGCTCTGTGGACAGCAGTGGGGTCAGTTTGTGTTAGTCATGCCATTAGTGCTCATCGGTTAATCATGATAGTTCTTGTTCTTGAAACAGAGAAGAACTTGGTGTTTTTAAATGAAGGATGTGACTCTGAGTAGATGCATACAATTTATTTTAAAATCAGATCATTTGAAATTTAAAGTTGCAGTTTTGGGTTTGCGTTGTTATTTTTCAGTTCAATATGTTTTTTTGTTTGTTTTTTATTTTCAACTCCAGGCGTACTCTGACGGCACCTCCGACTTTTCTGGACCTCTGCTCACTGAACAAGAGAAGAAGAAAGGGAGGAACAAAAGAGCACCAAAAGGAGGCGAGAAACCTTCTCGCTATAAGAAGAGAAAAAAGGAAGATGAAAAGCAGCTGTTGCACTCTGGCCCTGATTCTGTCATGAACCAAATCAAACAGGTAAAGTTTTTTTGCATAACTAATTATTACCTTTTATACATATTTTTAAATATACCGTATAGTACTATCTTTTGTTTTTTGAAGGCATTAGGCCTTATAGTTTACCAACCGTTTATCTTGAACAACACTATTAAACTCAATTCCTAAGAGTTTGTTGTTATGCAAGTTTTAAGGCATATTTGTTTCCATACATTTGAGTTAAGTTAGATTAATTCCGTTTATCAAACTCTTTTCAGTGACTCATTACTGTGATTAATGTTTGTTGGAGCCGGAATGCTTTGAAAACCTTAGAGAGAGTAGACCACTTGAGACCAGATTACATAGCCTTGGATCAGACCATCACAGTTTAGTGTTTCAGAGAAAAAAGCTGGACTGAACCTGAGAAGGAAGTTAAAGCCATGATTCTATTCTTGTACCAAACAATGTGAATGTCCCAAATTGCAGTGACAAACATTGCGAGTAGGTCTGTAGGGATTGAAGTACCTAAAGCCAAACTCCAATGGGACTATTTTGAGGCTTCATATTTTTTTTGTTGCTAATTTTAACTAAGCTCTGCTGAAGTTCTTTGTTATAATTTAAGAAAATTGATTTTTAAACTTGCTCCTTTTTGGACCGGTATTTTATGAAATATTATTTTGAATAATAACAGCATTTGTCTCATTTGTTTAACAGTATTAATAACAGTATTTGTAGAGCACTTACTGTATTTCCCAAAAGTTGCAAAGTGTTTTTTTTTTTTTTTTTTTTTACCATTAAGCCATAAGATAAAACACAAATAAAATGTATTAAACCTACAAGTATAAATAAAATAAATCAAATATTAAAGCATGCAAGCTAAAATCAGGGAGGACCTTCCGATAAATGTAAAAAATTGCAACAACTAAGCTGACTGAATCAGGAAGATTGTTTCACAGTTGTGAGACCCAAATGGAAAATAATAAAAGGCTTTGTTCCCTTTGCCTCTCTGTCAGGGCTTGAATATTGTTAAAATACTTATGTGACAACCATAAAAAGCCAGATGGAGAGTAGATCATTATAAGATCAGAAATATAGAAGGACAGAGGCAGCGTGCTCTAAAAGTAAATGATAAATAACGTACAGATAGCCAGTGACGAGACACTAAAACTGTGTTTATACTTTTTTGTTCTTGTAAAGAGATTGTGGCACTATTTTAGACTAACTGAAGTCTAACTCGGGAGAAAATGAAAATGTTACAGTAAATCAAACTGGAATTTTTATTTTCCATCCGTTAGCAGAAACGGCATCTAAAGCGGGTCCATAAATTAGTAAATATCTAAACTCAATAAGAGGACTTAAGACTATGAAGTGAAACAGTTTCACATAGTTTATAGCCTTTCTTAAATCCTCTCTTGTTTTTTTTTTACAGCAACTTTCCCTGCTGCCCCTCATGGAACCATTGATTGGGGTAAATTTTGCCCACTTTGCACCTTATGGCAGTGGTCAGCTGAATGGAGAAAATCTATTATCTGGAACCTTTGGCAGTGCCTCACTAGATGGAGTCTCTGATTATTATTCTAAACTTGCTTATAAGGTGAGATCTTGTTCATTTAGTTGAAGAAAACTTGAATAAACAAGAAGTTTGTGTTAGATATTTGTCCGTAGCATCATATGCTGACTTTGTTTCTGGTTCCGCAGCAGAGTAACTTGAGCAATCCTCCAACTCCTCCGGCATCTCTTCCTCCCACTCCACCACCTGTGAATCGACAGAAAATGATCAACGGATTTGCCACAACAGAAGAGCTAGCTAGCAAAGCCGCCGCCATGGGTAAGAAAATCCAAGTTTCACAGCAGTCAAGAATAGAAAAAATAAGTCTCTTCCAACTTTGGTTTTTATGGTTGATTTATTGATTTATTTTATTTATACTGTATATGCAGCAATATGAAAAGCATATTCGAAGAATTGCCACCCTTCTGACAATTTTTTCTGCTCATATAGTCTCGAAAGGCCTTGTCCCCAAACCATTACACATCCCATTTCGAGCTGAAGAAGATCTACTTGCTCGGGCTATTGCTCAAGGACCCAAAACTGTAGATGTTCCTGCTTCACTTCCCACACCTCCTCACAACAACCAGGAGGAGCTCAAGTATGTATTACAATATTCACGTATTTGTTAATATTTTGTTGCAGCTGCATTTTTCTCACTGTATTTTTTCATGTTTGTTTTTATAATAACAGAGGACAGGAGCCGTGCAAGGACAGGGACACGCCTGATAGCTTTGTTCCATCTTCATCTCCTGAGAGCGTGGTTGGCATGGAGATCAGTCGTTATCCAGACCTCTCACTAGTGAAGGAAGAGCCTCTATCCCCCAGCGTGTCTCCTGTACTCTCTGTGCTTCCTGCCCCTGATGGAAAAGGTAAACACACACTACATAATTAACCCTTATATAAACTTATTTTTGCCTTTTTTCTAAAGTTTCTTAAATTTTAATTCATTTTCGTTTTCTCAGGATCAGAGTTCAAACTGCGGGACATCAAGACCGAACCGTCTTCGATGTTTTTCGGCTCGCCCTTTGGTCCCATGTCTAATGATTCCAA
This sequence comes from Neostethus bicornis, assembly GCA_902685375.1. NCBI lineage: Eukaryota > Metazoa > Chordata > Actinopteri > Atheriniformes > Phallostethidae > Neostethus > Neostethus bicornis. The sequence continues at coordinate 13,366,933 of LR738554.1, read as the reverse complement.
ACATGGGATGGTTTCTGTGGCCATCATGCTGAGACCAGCTGCAGCCGAGGTATGAACGTTTAAACTTCACTCAGTTAGTGCAGAGCGTAACTTTGTTTCATTCACACTTTAACTACACAACACAAAAAGAACACTAATAATATGATGATAGTTGTTTGGAAGCAAACTTAAAAGTGATATGAAAGATTATTATAAACTTTTTTTTAACCAACATCTGCCTTCACTTGTTGGATTCATCGATAGATTTACTGACACAAGATATATTAATAAACTGTGAACCCTGTGGAACATTAAAAATCCCAACAAATCACTTTTGTTTGTTGAACAGAAAATATAACCCCACGGCTTGTTAATCATTCTAACCATAATAAAGTGTTTATGGTTGGAAGAGCAAACCCAGAAGAAACCAGGAAAGGTATCAATGCTTGCCCAGTATTCACTAAGAGTCGCTGGGCGTTCACCGCTAGCAAATCTTCCAGACTGCTTGTGAGCACTTGTTCTTTCAGACTGAGTTTTGTATGACAATAGAAAACAATTTTGTAACAATCCATAGTGGTTCTTTTGTTTAAAAAAAGATACACAGCATCACATTTTACTACAAATTGCTTTTATGTTTTTGGTTTGTTTGCCTTTTTTAATTTTTCACCTCTTGTGCTTTTTTTTTATGTCTCTTAGAACATCACTGGTGTGGTGGCAGCTATTTCAGAGCTACTGTGTGTGAAGATACCCAGCAGTTATGAAGTCAGCAGCACCCCAGACAGACCTCCTCCATCTATGCTCGGCGGTCCGAGGATGGGTCCCCATGGTATGGAGCAGCGGCCCTCTTTGTTTTTTCAAGGAGCCGGAGATCCAAGTCGGCAAGGACAGATGATCAGACCCGGTGGACCTCAGGGAATGATGCAACAGCAGGGACACCATTTCCGTTTCCATCTCAACAACCCAGGTAAGGGAATAAAACTGAATTAAACACGAGAGTCACCGATTCCCTAAAGTACTGTAATACTGCCTGTAATTGAAATGTCATGTCTGATTTAAGCGGCACATAATTACTCCCCGTGTGAAGACACAGAGCAACACTGTTCTGCTGTGTATAATTGCTTTCTCGCAAACATCCAGATGAGGAATTATTTTTTCTTAACAGTATATTAACCTTTAGTTTATGAAGTATGTGATTGTTTATTTGGGTCTTGTGAGAGTGCACAGCTCAGGTACTTATATTGTACTGGTTTCACTGGTACTCTCATCTAATTGGTTGAGTGAATGTTGGGTTTATCCCAAGTTACAATGTTAACACTTCCAATGAGTTCTAATTGGAAGATTAGATGGTCTGTCATGATCACCAGTAGACTTGGTAACACTTCCTATGACGGCTCAGGAAAGCACATGTTCATTTACGAGCCTCTTTAAATGTCATTTTCTATTCCAATCTCCTGTTTGTGTGTAGATTTGTTGCATTTTAAAATAATATTCTCATTTCAGCTGCTGGTTTAACTCGTGGACCAGATAATAAGACCTCTTCTAACCCAGGATGTAAACCACAGTGGTGCTGTAACTGTAAAGTGGTGGTTTTGGGAAATGGTGTTCTAAAATCTACCAAAGACCTCCCTGCTCACATGAAGGTAACAAAAACAATTTGGTTGAAAGTTTTAAAAGCACCCGAATGAAGTGTTTAGACTCTTGGCCAAGATTTTATTTCTCAGTCCAGCCCAGAATTAAATACCTTGTTACCAGTGTTCATTATCTATCCAAAATGGTCCAGATACAAATTGACCTTAGTGGGAAGTCATACTGGTGCTTTTAAAAAATATTCAGTCCCTTTTTTTTTATTTCTTTTTGTAGGAATTCCACGGGCGTTTAAAATCTGATGAAGATCTGGTCTTCTGCAGTCATAACTGTTTCTTGCTCTACTGTTCTTCCTCCCCGATGCAGTCCAGAACCACCACAGAAACAAAGGTTTGTAATTCCATCTTTCAACGCCTGCAGAGGAAGTTTTTTTGTTGGATAACATGCTGTTAATTTCTTGATTTTATGTCCCTTTTTTTTCAGGAATCTGTTTCTCTTCTCCCACTTTCTGAGCAAACGGACAACTTTGGTAAAATTCAGCATCAGTACAGCAACAACATGTCATCCATGGATGTTCACTGTCTGGCTCAGCTTCAGCCTAAGCATTCGCCACCTTCCACTCCTCCTATTCCTTTCCCGGCAGCAAACGAAACAACCAAGTCAGAGGCCAAATCCGATGCACTCAAAGTGACTGTGAAGCTAAAAACTCGACCGAGGTCCCACGATGGCTGGCATCAAGGAAAGAGACACAAAGGTCTTCGTTGGAGAAAGTGGACGGTTCAGATTGTTTTACCAAAAGTAAATTCCCAGCTTCCAGACGAGGATAAGATTGACGAGCTCTTAAAGAAACTCGGGGCGTCACTGCGTCCTCCTTTATCACTTAAAGACAGGAGACGCTGCTGTTTTTGCCACCAGTTTGGAGATGGGAACACCGACGGTCCGGCGAGGCTGCTAAATCTGGACTTAGACGTGTGGGTTCATCTAAACTGTGCCCTGTGGTCGTCAGAGGTGTACGAGACGCAGGCGGGCGCCCTCATCAACGTAGAGGTGGCTTTGCACCGCGGCCAAAAAATACGCTGCGCATTCTGCCAGCAGACTGGCGCCACCAGTGGCTGCCAACGACCACGCTGCACTAATGTCTATCATTTCACCTGCGCCCTGCAAGCTCACTGCATGTTCTTCAAGGACAAGACCATGCTCTGCCACGCCCACAGGCCGCGCGGGACAGCCGGACATGCTTTGGAACATGAGCTGCGCTGCTTCGCTGTGTTCCGACGCGTGTATGTTCAGAGAGATGAAATACGTCAAATTGCTTCGGCTGTGCAGCAGCCCGAGTTGGGTTACACATTCAGAGTGGGCAGCCTGGTGCTGCACGCAATGGGCCAACTCACAGCTGTGCAAATGGCAACTTTCCACTCACCAACGGCCATCTTTCCAGTTGGCTACGAAGCTTGCCGCATCTACTGGAGCATGCGTCATGGCAACCGCCGTTGCCGTTACGTCTGTTCTGTTGAAGATGGAGAAGGGCTTCCAGAGTTTACCATCAGGGTGATCGAACAAGGTTACCAGGACCTGATCCTAACCGACACTTCTCCTAAAGGTTTGTCCTCGATCTTGGTGTCTAAAAATCAGATTGTTTCATTTTGTTGGCTTTCCAAAGAGCAGTTTTGAATTATTTCTGTGTTTCTCTTGTTCACAGGAGTGTGGGACAAGGTACTTGGTCCAGTTGCGGAAAAAAGATCTGAAACTGGCACTCTACAGCTCTTCCCCATCTACCTGAAAGGAGAAGATCTTTTTGGACTCACTGTCTCAGCAGTCACCAAAATCACTGAATCGGTTTGTTGCTGCTTTTGATTGTTTCAGTTTGTTAGAGTAACTTTATTGATGAATATCTAAATTTATTTCTGTACTGCTTCACTTAAATTTAGCTCCCAGGAGTGGAGGCGTGTGACAGATACTCATTCCGTTATGGGCGTAACCCTCTACTGGAGTTGCCTCTGGTGTTCAGTCCAGCCGGTTGTTCCCGTGCAGAGCCTAGAACAAGCTCCAACTACACCTCACTGGTGATAAGGTAACTCTGAACGCTTTCATTATGGTGGTGCTAGTTGTCTTAAATCCAAACTGTAAAAAAACAACCTACTTATATCATTTTCATCTTCATTCTTTAGACCGCAACCCCAGGTTGTACCCAGCAGCGGCGCCAAGTCTAACCAGAATCTTGCTCAAGGAGAAGGTGGCGTTCCTCATAGTAAGACACCAGTTGTACACCCTAGATCCTCTCAGTACCGCTGGATGAAGAGTGAGTGGAGAGCAAATGTCTATTTAGCTCGTTCTCGAATCCAGGTGAGTTGGTTATATTTCAGTTTCTTTTTACCAAATAAAAACTGAATAAAATACTAAAATAAAATGTTCTCAGGGTCTGGGACTGTTTGCTGCTCGAGACATTGAAAAACAAACCATGGTGATTGAGTATAACGGAACCATCCTGCGGAATGAAGTCGCCATCAGGAAGGAGAAGTTCTATAGATCTAAGGTTTGTCTGCTCTAAACTTCAGAAAGAAAATTCATTTCTCAAAACTACTAAAGTAATTTATCTGTACTATTTTTTTATTTAAGAATCGAGCAGTGTTCATGTTTCGCATTGACAGTGAACATGTGGTCGATGCTTCTTTGACCGGAGGGATTGCAAGGTACTCTGAACATCCAGAAAATTATTTCTTTAAACACTCAAACAGCAACATAGGTTTAGGTTCCAATATTTTCGGCACCTTTTACTTGAAGCTCAATTATTGCAACAATCATAATACCTTATCTGTCTTTTTTTCCTCAGATATATCAATCATTCTTGTGCCCCGAACTGTGTTGCTGAGGTAGTTACATTTGAAAGAGGTTACAAAATTATCATCAGTTGCATCCGCAGAGTTGACAAAGGAGAGGAGGTAAGGTCTCTCATCCATTTCTTAGTTGGCATGGAGTCTTCATATTTTTTAGTATTGTATGATATTTCAATAATATTTTGTCCATTTTTAGATGCTGTAGTTTAGGAGTGTTTTTTTTTTTTTCCAAGTGAGACGACCAACCTTTCATACAGAATAATTTCCTGTTCAGTAACAAATAATCTCTCTGGTTTATAGTTGTGTTTCGACTATCAGTTTGACACTGTTGAAGACCAGCAGAAGATCGCTTGTCACTGCGGAGCGCCCGAATGCAGAAAGTGGATTAATTGAGCAAAACAAAAAAAAAAAACTCCTGATGCATTTCTCAATGTGGTGCAGGTGTGGAATTGTTTTGTTTCGTCTTCTGAACCGCTTATCCCCAATAGGGTTCTGGGGAGCCTATTCTGGCTGATTACAGGCGAGAAGGTGTAGAATTATGACTTCTAAATCTTGGAAATGACTTTATGTTTAAAATCTTTGAATGAAAATGACAAGTTTGTCATTTATGGTCAAGAGGTTCATCAACTAAACGGGTGGATGAAGGGAAATCCAACATAGTAGCAGGATGTGACGTGCCATATGTAAGGGGCTCTACTGATGACCCCCGTGTGACTGTATGTATCTGCGTGTTTGTTTGGTGTACATGGGGTGCGGAATCCACCAGCGAATGAGAAAGCACTGTGCAGGGTGCGGCCTTATTGCTTACTAAGGGCAGGCCCTTTTGTTACATACTGTTAATGTATACCATGATAAATGTAGACATCACTGAATGAGGAATGTACAGCAATGAAAATCGCGAAGGGAATATTAACTTGCACTAGAAAACAAAAAGAAAATAACAAAAAAAAAGAACATACACAAACTTTTAAATACTTGATTCCATGAGTCAGTTAAATCATAGGTCTCTGTCATGTGATTTGTGTGGAATTTGAGAGGTTTTGTATTTATTACCGAGTGAATGAATTTTATTCTCAAAATAATGAGATTGAATTACAGAAGGCTAGATTGCTATTGTTTTTGAAGATTGAAGAAGACATGCTGTTACTTTTGTATAAATGTACATAAAGAAAACTATAGGAATAACCGACCAAATACTACCTTAACCTTCTTGATGTTTGGGTGTTTTTAAATAGAATTTTTTTTTTTTTTTTCGATTGTCATTTAAATTTATTTAAGATTGACGTTATTTCAGTTTGAGAGTATATATTATGATTATTATGTACAGAATTTGTAATATAATCACAATAATTCACAAAGTATTTTTGTTGTATTAAAAGTAAGGTATTGTAGTGTACTGTTTTGTGACTTACACATGCTTTTGACCACTCAAAACAAATGAAATATTTTTGTTGACTAACGGTTACAGAAACAAGATTGAACTCTTAAGGTTTAGTGAGAGATCCTGAAGATCTGTTTGCTGTTGATCAGGTTTGATTTTAAAGAACTGTGAATTAGATTTTAAACCCAAAAAAAACAAACAACTTTTTTCACTTTTTATTATGAATTAAGAACTGCAGCGTCTCTTTACCTGTTTTATTACTTTACTTTTAAAACAAGGTGTGAACGTCTAATCATGTGACTAGTGTATGACGAAAAGATTTGAATGTGGAACTGTAGCTTCTACTTTTTAGAGAGGACGATAACGGCATTCTGCTTAATCAAAAATATTTCTTATACTGACACTTCACCAGTCACTTGCTACGAAACAGAGTTTTTGCGTGCACAATATCAAGTTGACTGTAAAATTTTGCAGACAGTCTTAGAACTTGTAATGTATATGGCATGTATTTTTTTAACTTTCTGAAGACTCAATTGTATATATTTTCTCAATGAATGGTTGTAACAAAATTGTTTCTTGGATATTTTTCTTCTCTTGTATATGACATCATCCTGCCAGTGTGTTTGTGCTACATTTTATTGGTTGTGTAAAGTAGGCAGAATCCCCCTTTTCTCTTTTTATGTTTTTTTTTTTAAAAAAAAGCCTTTTGAAGTGTACAGAGGTGAGGTTTTGAGTTTGTGAAATTAAATTTAGAAACATTTACAAAAATAAACTATTTTACATGTTAGCATGTTTTTGTGTTTTCTATGACTTCATCATCCAAGTACAAAAAAAAAATGTTCTTTTATGTCATTGTGACTCAGTAGTAAAACGTTCGTCCTTGGACCAGGAGAAGCCGATTCGATTTCTATTGGAGCCAAGTATACCTAGGTATACTTGGGGAGGACACCAACCCCCTGGATAGTTCCACCATTGGCCCTGTCGTGGCTGCCTGCTGCAGTGGAAAGCAGCAAAAGTAATTTCCCCATAAGGGATGAAAATAGTATGTTAAACTTAAAAAAATGTGTTGGGAGCAATTTTTTATGTGAACTTTGATTTATTAATTTATATTCAAATGTTGACTTTGTTCATTCGACCTAAATTTATAGAATTAATGTGAGACCCCAAGCAAAGCAAATTTTGTGGACATCAGACATGTTTTCGCCAAACCGGGGAAATTGGTCTATCTCTAAAAAGTGTAAACGCCTGTTAATATTCTTTTGATCAATAAGAATAACTGCTTTTGAGTAATGTCATCTTTGTGGTGTTGGATACCCATTTCCCCTGACATACCTGTGACCTGTCCATTGTGTACCCTGCCTCTGGCCTGATATTTTCAGGTAGGTCCTCATAAACCTTATAAAAGACCAAATATTACTTATTACCCATTGTGGGAAGCAGCTAATTTGTAATGACAGAATTAATAACCATAGAAATCTGAGGAGCAGCAATGATCTGAACCTTGTTTATTGGTCCAAAGAGAACTCTTTGGGAAATGTTTTTTAAAAAAAGATCATTTTATTTCTCCTTGATAATTTGATAGCTTGATTTGATATTTTGAATAGATGTGTGTTGTGAATTTGGGGTCTCAAACTATTTGCATGTGGGCAGCTGGAGGCTGGGCCACATCAAGAAAAGCCCTGATAAAACATTTCAAATGTTCTCAAACATCTATTTTTAACACAAAATAACGAATTAAATAAATTCATTCAAAAAAAATTAAAAAAAAAAATGATATATTGGTTATAAATAACAAAATCCACCCCTTTAGGGGCAGCACTGACATTTTTCATTTTAAGACGGGGGGGCGTGGGTAAGAGAAAATAGAGAACAATACTGACCTCTGCTGGTGAGATTCAGAACTATCTATTACTCAGGTATTTTTTTTTTAAAAGAACGTGTTAAAACACAAACCGTATAAATAAAATCTATCAAAATCTATCAAATAAAAACAGACTTTCAGGCAAAACAACACAAATCAACGTGTTTTAGCTTATAAAAATACGCGAGAGATTTTTTATTATTATTATTATTTTTATTTAAATTCTCACTAATGTTCGACTGATCCACAAAATCCAGCAACATATTTTTCTTTTGGGTCTCGAACTACAACAGAACAGCAGTAAATACAGGATCTGTGTGGAGGATCTGCCTCTTCTACTATACACACCAACCTACTTCCTGGTGGATCAAGATCATCTATGTTGGTCTAGTGTGTGTATGTGTGTGTGTGTGTGTGTGTGTGTGTGAATGTGGAACAGCAGTCTGCTTATTTAGATCTTTCATCGCTGTAACGTTTCAGGATTTACTCCCTCAATAAAAATGGGCAGCACGGTGATGGAATCAAACAAAGAAAGATCAAGTAAAGTTCCAAAAAAGAGGAGAAGTCTACGGATCAACCTGCCAGTGAGTCGGTTAAGTATCAAAACCTTTAGTTTATCTTCTGTTTTTAATATTTTACTGCGATCGTGAAGTTTTGATGAAAATAATCTGTTATTTTTCTGCATGAGAACTCTAAAGTATAACGTGATTCACAGCAATCAAACTTCTAAATGCATCATTTCTGTCATTATTCTGCATCTAATGGAGGGATCTGTTATTAATTACTGATTATTTTTGCATAAATGTTCATTTTTAATAATAATACTTACTTTTACATTCTTTGACAACTTGTGTTTACCTATCTAGAAATCACATGTTCTTTTCCGTGCAGATTGCAACATGTCATTGCAAACCAATGCAATGTTAAAAAAAAATCATTCGAAATCTCGTCGTTTTATGCAAGATTGGTTTCTCAATTTAAATTAAAACACGTTTTCCTTGATTTAAAAACTAGATTGTTTACATTTAGTTTGATATGTATGATGTTTGATGTCCTTATTTTAAAAAAAACCCACTCATATCCTCATATTGGTCATATTTACTGCTTGTTATTGTCAGATTGTAATGTTTGCAACATGGATTAGTACTAGATTGATATCAGTTAATATCAGTTTATTACTAAGCAAACTGAACTAATGTTGAATCCATTCATTTTTTAAGCAGATTCAATAGAAAATTGTAAGAGTAAAATCCGTGTAGTTGCTGTTTTTGTGTCTGACACTGATGTGTAATGTGGTAAAGTTTGTCACATGCATGAGAACTTCCACCCTCCTGAAGATGTTATAAACCTATTATAGATGCAAAAGACTCTTTGTTATTCATTTGTAACAATTGAGACATTTTGCTGCTTGATTAATTATGTCAGTTGTTTTAAATGGACTTGAATTGGAATGTGGAAGTTGCATGCATTTATTTCATGCAGAGTTTATTATACTCATCTCTTTCAGTTTAATTCAAACTGGCTGCAGCAGCAATGCAGAGCCTGAGAAAGCGTTCATAAGAACTTGTTAGGAATGCTTTTAATTACATTTTGAAAGCTTGTTTTGCTGATGACACCTATTTTCCGGTCTGCAGGATTTTTCTACGTTCACTGGGCCTCAAGTAGAGACGAGTGACTCAGCCAAAGATGACACAGCCACTGTAAATACAACCTTCTTTATTTCAAATTATGTTTTTTTTTGTTAATCAGTTTTAATAGCCTTGACTTTTCCTCTAACATACACACTTATATGATTTAGGATGTTTATGCGTATCTTTGTTTGGATTGAAATCATGATAAGGAAAGAAAAATCTGACCCAAGGCCAGTTTTTATTTTGCTTTGGTTTTCGGTGAGATTACGCTCACGGTGTTCAGACACACTCTGGTTATTGATTTGACCAAAAAAAGATGTCTCATCTTGCAATCAATGTCTAAAAGGTGCATTTCACCTCTTTTACTTCCCTTTTTTGTGCAACATCTACATGACCTATATTGTCATGTGTTTTTGTAAGACACAAGCAGTTCCTTAGGTGAACCCTGATAACTTGTACACTTGCCTTGACAAGCTGTTGCACAATGCCAGATTGAGATTTTTGTCAGCAAACAGAGAGGGATGGGTGTGTGTCCTCATTCCTTGAGACTGCCATCTGATTGGTTTAAACAGAAACGTGTCAATGGAATACTGCGTAGTTATAAGGAAGTACATAGAAACAAGACACAACAGCCCTTCCTTGTTTTTATTAGTCTCATCACAGATAGTTGTTGACCTTCATGTTTTCTTATCTGTATCGTTCTTTGTTTCTGCTGAGTGTAGTTTTTTTTATTGCATTAAATTCCTGATCCAGATTTTTATGAGCTAACAATGTTACCAAAACCTCACTGTTGCTTTTTACTGTTTGCAGTAAACTTCTCCCCTGCCTGTAGATTAGAATGCTCCTCTGTCTTTGAGCTCTCAAGTAGTTAACTCATTTGGTGTTGGCACATTGAGAGCAGGCACCAGAGGGAGGAGGCGCTCTCCATCTTCTAGTTTAATCACCACCTCCCCGTTTTTTTTGGCTTCTGTTCTGTGAAAAGTGAAGGATTTCTCCATCTGTTTACACAATAACGACCTTGCAAAGGGATGGTTATAAACAGAGGGACGACGGAATGAAAAAGACAGTGTCTGTCTGATAATGAACCTGATAATGCTTTTATTGACTCGTAAAAACGGCATTGATAATAAATGTTTATATGATAGTTTAAGAAAAGTTCAGGACTTCATTTCTGCACTAAGTGGTGAAGAAACACTGAGTTTGTAAAGTTTGTGAAAAAACCTCTAATTAAAACATTTTTTGACCAATTAACGTGCTTACTAGCTGTGATTAAGCTCAGCACCAGCCTGGAAGGAAAGACACGGTTTAGAAACAGAAAGAATGAAGGTTATGCAAAGTATGAAAATAATCTCCTGCTTGGTGATTCATTTTCTATGTCTTCATCCGTCCATTTTTCTAACGTCTTTTTCTATCACAAAGTTAGTTGGAGTCTGTCCTTAATTGTTAGCAGGCCAGAGGCAGGGTAAACCCTCAACAGGTCACCAGCCGTTCACAGGCTAAGTCAGACAACTTGACACAATTCCATGCACACCTAGAGGCAATGCACAGTTACCAATTAGACTAACCTTCACAGTTTAAATCTTTGCATACGTCGCATGCAAACTGCACACAAAAAGGAAGGTGGAGCAAAACCTCAACCTGGCAACGTTCTTATTGTGATGTTGTGCTAACCCCTCCACGCCCGAGCAGCTCCTTCATTCCATATTTAGTTTTGATGTTATCTCAGGTCCTGCTGGAGGGTGTGGTAATTATTTTAAATAAATTTAATTAAAAAGTTAGTTGGATTTAGCTTTAAAATTCATTTTAAAACATCACTAGTTTTTTGTTATGAGATCGTGCATGATTCTTTAATAGAAGCATTCGATATTTAAATACAGCTGTTTTGGAAAAAGAGGAATTAAAATGAGCATGATCTCATTGTCTAGCGATTAAACCAAGATTCTACCTACCTGAGAAATACTGGCATGTGCTGTCATGCATCAGTACCGGCCCTGAAGGTGTGACCTGAAGAATTTTATTGTGTGTCTCTCAAAAAAAGAACATTTACAAAGAACAGACTAAAAAAAGAAACTGCTCAGGGAAAATAAAACATGGCTGTTAATGCACCAGACCGTGCATTTGCTTTACTGTTTTTATCTGCTGATAACTAATCTGTCGTACCAAGGAATGCCAGGTAGTTTGAAAAAAAAAAACAATCAAACTGAGCCATGCTAGTATTGCACACTGTAGGCTAGTTGGATTTTTTTTTTCCGATTGACTTTAATTTTTGGTCAATTTGATCAGAATCTGTAGCATGCAATGCCTCAAACTTAAAGCAGGAAAACTTTGTTTCATCATCTGAACTGCTTATCTCTAACGGTGTCGCCAGACCCTATCACAGCTAATTTCAGGCTAGAGGCAGGATACATCCCGAACAGGTCACCAGTCTATTGCGGGGACTCACAATCACCCACACACATTCCTAGGGGCAACCTAACATGCATTTTTTTGGAGGGTGGTAGGAAACCAGAGCACCTGGAGGAAACCCATACATACACACAGAGAACATGCAAACTCCACACAGAAAGGCCAGTGTTTCAAGCCTTGCCCTCACTCTGGGACTCAAACCCCGACCTTCTTGTTGTGAGACCACTGTGCTAACACAGACTGCACTCACCACCGTGCAGTCTGCAGAAAAACTTACCGTTTCATTGTCTTCCCTTATCTGTGGCTAGGATGCAGGGGCAACAGTCTCAGACAGGAACCCCAAGCTTCTCTCACCCCGACTGCATCGTCCAACTCACCCATGAGGATCCCAAGGGATTCCCTGGCCAGCTGTGAGACATAGTCTTTCCAGCAGGACATGGATCTGCCTTTGGGTCTCCTCCTATTGGGACGTAACCAAAACACCTCACCAATGAGGTGCTTGAAAGGCATCCTAACCAGATGCAAGAACCACCCCATCTGGCTCCTCTCGACTTGAAGAAACACTTATTCTGATTAATCATAATTTTGAAAGTTTTGTTCAAGTCTTCCAAACAAATTGAAAGTTATCATATCTGATAGGAAAACAACACATTTAGTGCGGGAAGGATATTAATATTCCCAACATCTGCGATATGAGATACATAAAGCAATTAATAAAGGTAATTAAGTTTGTCTTTATTACTTCCTCTAATAAACAAAGAAACATCTTTGAAAATCATTTTACTCGCAAAATATTGAGGGCTGTGGTTAAAATGACAAACTCCCACTTACTCAACATTTTACAAAAATTTTATTAAAGTTTGATTAATTTATTGAAGTCTTTGCTCTGTTTCCATTCTCTATTTGGTTTAGAAGTATTATAAATCAGTTACTGGTATGTAGTTTTTCTTATGGACAGGATCTGAATGTATCTTTAGAACAATAGTTGAACAAGAAACCAAGAACCGGTACATTACGCAATAGGAAAATAAAATCAAGCATATGTTTTCAATGAGCTGCTCTGAATAGATATTTAGCCAAATGGTGTGAAATAAATCTTAACAAAAAAAATCTTTTGTGTGCATTTCCTCATTTTGTCGGACTCCTCACATTTCAAGCTTAAAAAGCTCAAACAAATTAGTACTTCAAGTAAAACTCTTTTTTTTTTTTTTTATCTTTTAGGGAGATCGTCTCATTCAATCAGCCAGTCCTACCAAAGGAGTCAAGACTCCAACCAGTGTGCCTCCAACATCTTATTCTGCTCCGGTGCAATCAAAAGCTAATTCAGCTTCACCTAGAACTATTTTCCCCTATCCATCCTACCAAAATGCTTCACCCAAACCCACCAATCGTTTGAGCTTCAGTGGCATCTTCCGCTCTAATTCCACGTCCGCCACCATCAAAATCTTCTCCAGAACCAGAAAAGGTAAGTTGAGAGACGGAAAAAAAACAAATTTTTATCTGATCGCTCATGAAATAAAGACGACTTGGATTTTCAAGTTTGTGCAAAAGATACAAACTCAAGCACTTTTTTTTAATTTTAGTTGATATGTTCTCATAGTTTCCACCTTGAAGCTCATCTAATACACTCGTACTTGTTTTCGATTAGATTACGTAACACAGTTGGGCAAATAAGGAAGTTAAATTTCGCTTTTAAAGGAATAGAAACACAAAGCGTTGCTTTGTGGTGCCCAGCAGACAGTGTGGTTACTGTTTATTGTTTTAATCAAAACCATAAAATTGTGCTTGTTTTTTTTTAATACTATTGCACAATTATGCCCTTAAAACATATAACCAGGAAAAAAGATGTAAGAACTCAGACTAAATACATTTAAAAAGATGTGCACAATCATGCCTCCATGGGCTTTGCAAATTGAGAATTGGATAGGAAAAAAAACAAGCTTATTAGAATGGAAATAGCCCTGCTGAAAGCCCCCACCACCCAGCCAGCCAACCACTCGGATGAGTCATGACTTTTTGGCTCGTGCATATGTACCCATTCTTCTCGTTTCCTTGCAGTGGGTTGTTTTGGCAGCGGCTGATGGAACAGCTTAGTTTAGGCCAAACTTAAAAAGACAGTCCGCTCTGTTTCCTCTGCAGGTTATTCATAAAGATCGAGCTGAAACACACTCCAGCAGCAATACGTCTTAGTGCTCCTGCTTCTCTTTCAAGATGAGCAATACCAGTTTCAGACACAGCATCATTCACACTCACTACTGTTGCACTGCTATGAAATATATTGACAAAATTGAATCTAAAAGGATTTCATTCTTCAGTAAATGAGCTGTCTCATCAGACTTTTACAAATACTTTTTTGGCCACAAGAGTGCACTGAAGTCACAGTTTTGTTCTGATTTGTCTTAATAACTGGGACCCAAACTGTTGTTACCATATCGTCTGGATTATTTCTTGTTCATCTCTAAGAATAAATACGTCATTTCCTCCCTTCAAACATTCTTGCTGTAATTCTTCGGGCATTTCTTTTAATCTAGAATGTATTTTCGTTTTGCGTTGATGGATGTGATGACTACAAAGTTTCCTCTTTCTCAGCTGCTTCTAAATATGTTTCCCCATCGCCTGGACATTGTCCTTCTCTCATTGCTCTAACACTTCCACAGCCTTATCTGGAAGTGACCGGACTCAGACAGCAGCACATAATTTGTGCCTCCTCTCTCTCGTTCTCTGTTGCTACTCTAGGTCGTATGTTGTCAGTAAATAAAGGAACACTGTCGTTTTGATTTTACAGAATCTTAAGAGTCCATAAAAAGACAAAATAAATTGTAGTAATACACTCATGTCAGCTTGGATGGAAGAGTGTTTTAACTCTAAACTGATCTGACAAAATGACTTTATTTGGATAATGAAAACTTCATTACGTCATTAGCTGTTCATGTGATTTTCCAACTTTTTTGGTCATTGACTCACCAAGCAGAGTGGGAACACTTGCATAACATGTTAATTGAGATCTGTGCTGGCCGTGCTAATGTGAGCAGCAGTGGGACATCTGCTGGGGGTGGGAGAGGAGAACGATACTCAATGGAACAGCTCTGATCAGCTGACAGAACATGGGATGTTCTGATTCTGTCATCTGATGTGGGACCGGTCTCAGCAGTCTTAAAGGTCAGGCCTCCAAGAGTTACAGACACCCAGCTCCCCAAATGACCAGCAAGCAACCATTGTTTCTTCCATTTTTTATAACTTTTAGTGATGATTTAGAAGCAGGTTTTTACAGATGAACATTTTAAATAAGTTTTATCACATGATGAGTGAGTGAAGCAGATGTTTCTGTGCTAAATTTCTTCTTGTAAGGAGCATAAAGGCGGGTTAAACGTCTCCTCTAGACCAATCAGTGGACGTTTGCTCACAGTCTGGCCTCCTTTTACAGGCTGCGACTCTCATGCTATATTAAAGCAACACCACCCACAGCTGCACCTGACAGTTTGCTGCACTGACGCTGCTCAGAAGGAAAAAGAGGCTCCTGTCAGTCCCAGTTGTTTTTATTTTTGCATCATTGCGTCTAAAACTCTGTGGAATTTACAACTTTCTCTCCTTTTTTTATTTCTGTCAGAAATACAAGTTGCACATTCGTTCTTCTTGATTCAGCACTCTTTTATAATTTATTTTCACAACGATTGCGGTCTTTGCTTATTGTGATGTCTTGCTGTGGTCGTTCATAAGAAGCCCAAATCATCATTTTTGTTGATAAATTGAACCTCTGAGAGGACGATCTCCTCTAAAACCCATCTTGCTTCATCTGGATTTCTTTTTAACTTCATTCTAAATCTCCTTGTCAGCAGTTTGAAGCTGAGGTTGTGCTTCTTTTGGTGATGGTCATGATAAAACTTAGTTTTCAGCCACCAATCCACTGCTTTCCATGAAGAGGTTTGGCAGCCTTAGGAAAAGCAAGAAACAAAAAGATCAAGATGGGTTAGGAGGAAAGCACCAAACTGAGCCATCATGTCTGGCTGGTAACGTACAACACCTCTCACACCGGTCACACACTACCAAATAAAGTTTTTTAAAAAATAAAATGTCTTAAAATTCAAGATAGTTTGATTAAAGAAACTGTTGAGTTATGATTGGACGCATGTTTCTCACTGGATTAATTTGAACCTTCATTTTCTAAACTGCCTCCTAAACGTCAATTATTTAGAAAAAAAAAAAAAAGATCCCACCCAAACAGTTCATCCCACGTTTCAAACATCAAAGCTGATGTCATAATGACTAAGAAAAACAGCAAATGAAAAAAAACCAAATCCACTTATTTTAAATTATGATGACAACATGATATTTATTTGAATTTAGGGCTAACAAGATTTTCTTTTTCATATTTGAACAAAGTTTGGAATACAAATAATGAGCGTCCCAATATTTTAAAAGACAAGTGCATTGACAATGAGTGTCTTTAATCAAATGGCTGTTAAAATTACTGAATGCTGTTTATTAGTTGAGGTGTTTCTGGTACATGTGATCTCTATGTCCGAAGGTGTGAGGAAACGGACCAGAGTTTGTAGAGCTTCTTTTTTAATAAGATAGCATGATGAAAATCCCCGTTTGTATGTAATATGAGAGCAGAATTTATGTCAGTTTGTATTTTGTAGTAATCCTGTCACTGCAGCAGAGTAATTTATAGCCCGTCTATCCTGAGAGACACCACTGCTATCATTTTCATCCCACGTCCAAAGCTGAGTTACTTTTCCATTTGGAGTTCTTCATCTGTAACAAAGTTGTCTGATAATTCATTTTTTAAAATTACTTTTACATCATTTCAGGGATGCTAACTTTCTAAATAATATTTATTCAAATAAAAAAGATTAAAGAAGATAATCATTTCAAGTGAAACTGCTGTAACGCTTTCAAAATGCAGCAAGTTTTATTACAGTATTCTCTTTTACAAGCAAGTTCTTTACTGATTTAGAGCTATCCCGGCCTTGGTCGAGCGACTGAACGTGCACAGTGCTGTCACAGTGATTTATTGCTGTGACAAGAACGTAAAGTTCCACAATGCAGTGAATTCTTCAGCTACATCTTGAGTTCTTTGATCCAGAGCTGGCTCTGTGGAAGCAGAAACCATGCTATCATTAAATTTCATCATTTTGTCAACATCGTCTAAGATGCTGAAGTTGATAAAACTGACATCTTTGAAAAAAATCACCTGTTAAGAAAATGTATGATTCAAAAAAGCTGCAGCATCTTCTTTAGAGCTCCTGCAACAACGTTACATTTCCTTAAGCTAAGACTTGGTTTTAAAGTCTCCGTCAACCCGTCAAGACATAAACAAAGCCATGTGGGTGATACAGCTAGAATTTATTACAGTAGATATTATTGATTTGAATTTTTTTAATGATGATCATTACTAAGAATGCTGACAATTTGAACTCTAATGATATTGAAACAACATTTTAATATCATTGGTTAAATTTGCTTTTTAAAAAAAGTCTAATCAATGAATTTGTCACTTTAAAAACATACAGTAGGTGTATTAAATTTCCAAAAATGATTAACTACAAGCACCATAAGAAGTGAATTGTTTCTCTTATAAAAACAGCTCCACTTGTCACATCGGGGTATTCCTTTAACTGTAAAGTTCAACTTAAATTACCGTCTTGGATTCTTTAATCATACTGGAGTTGGAACAGTGTTGCCATTAACCAGGCAGACGAGAAGAGGTTCTGCCCCGCTGTTATCTGTTCCTGTGGAATGTGCCACAACAGCGTGGCTAAAAAAAGAAAGCCACACAGCGGAAGCTGGGCACACCAAAGAGGGTCGGTGCAAGCCAACTAAATGTCACAAGATAGTGTTGAGTGGTCTCGGACAGTGTAATGTTCACTTGGCCTACTTAAAGAAACATGTAATAAATTATTTATCTATTATTTTCTTTTAATGATTGTTTTGTTTGTATAATTATTTAACATACAGATTGCTATACGTACATGCCCATTTTTAATTGGATTAGATACTTTAATTTCAGATTACAGTAAAACAATATACGATATTGGACTGTTAGGCTCATTATTTTTGAGAGCAAGTCTGTATTGATATTCACTAAGCATCCTCACGTGAGATAAGTACTCATATTATCCACAGCGTCACACTAATACTAGACATAATAGAAATCAACCGGTCATGTCACGCTGGAGTCTTGTAATCTGAGCCATTTGCTTCACAGCTTCCATGATAGTCATTGTCTGGCCTCAGAAATATGTCTCTGGTGAAAAGCTTGAACAGTGTGTCGCATGTCACCTCGTGTAAGAATCCCCTGCCGACGTAGAGTGCAGCACGTCATGTGACAAGCGTTCAATCGGACACAGCAGCAGCTGCGTCACAGACACCTGACTGATTCATTAAAGTCAGGTTTGGCGATGATGTGCCTGCAGCGAGCAGAGGGATGCCAAGAACAGAGGGGAAACAACCTGCACGAACCTCTGCAGATTCTTTTTTTCTTTAGAATTTATTTATCATTGCTTTGTTTTTTTACTGCATTTATTTGCATTTATTTATGAGCTTTAAAGTGCCTGCAAAGGTTTTACTGGTCAGTGAAGAAGATGCAGGTGTCAACAGATGGTGGTTCTCTGCAGTGTTAAAACATGCTGAGTCAGCTTTGAGTCAGGGTTTTGGAGAAATCCAGCTATCAGATGCACTTTAAGAACTTTCGATGAATTAGACTTTTCATCATGGTTGAATTGGGTTTTAAAAACAGCAATTTTTACATCTTAGACAGTATTTAGTTTTTAGAATAAATTGATATAAATAAATTATATGAATATGAATAAATTGATATGTCTGTGATAAGAATTTTTTTTTATTGCATGCATCTCAAATTTTGAAATTCTATACAAATTTATATGAATATTTAACACTTTAATTTTTAGTATAAATATAGTCAAATTTGGAGGAACAAAATACTGTATATGAACAAACCTGTATGAATATTTGATCTGTTTCCAGAAGAAGAACCTTTTAGGACAGAAATAATTTCCAAATTTAATTCTGTTTATCAGTTTGGGCTCATTTTAGCTGCTGTTTAACATTGTTGTGTTTTTTTAATCACTCTTTAAAATCACTGTTTTCTACTTTTTTTTTTGGAAACAGAAATTTCATGGGTTGGATTTATTTCTGTTTGTAAAAGATTAGACAAAACAAAGTCAGACTGTTTGTCATTTTAAATATTAAAACTAAAAGAAATCCTTACCTATGTACTTTTCCTTTCTCAAATTAGTACTTTTTAAAGGAATAGTTAGTACATATTTCTGTTTGCTAGAGGAATCCCATTCAGTAGTCTTTGATGCAGTGTTGGTGCACTCATGTGGCTCAGCTAAACAACATTTGCCTTATCTCAGCATCTGTGTTGTTTCTAACAACTGTCGCTGTTCATAAAGGATTAGGTATGCATTCCATCTCTTGTGTAACATATGAGAGCAACGATGCCATTCACAGCGACTGCAGCAGAGATTCTCCAAATAAATGTTATCACTAGCGGCAGCTCTGCATCACAGTGTCAGATAGAAATTCAAGAAACAAGAGATAACTAAACAAATCAGCACTGGACTTTATCTTTCTTGCAGCTTCTGGATTCTCAACACCACCCACCACCCCAACCCAGGCATGCAGCCAACCTGTGTTCCTCCAGGAGGCCCAGCAGAGCAGCCAGAGCCCTGAACGGCAGGAGCCAAGCTCAAGAACACGCTCTTATTCCACGCCTCCAGACACAGGGCAACGCCTCAACCTACCCTCTGCTAAACCCCCAATCCCTTCAGCGAGTCCTGTACCGCCCTACTCTACCTCACAACACGTGAGTCACAGCACAGAAAACCTTTACACAGAAACAATGGACATATTTTGAAGAATCAAAGTTTGGTCTGTATTAGTGAACTTCTAAACTTATTGTTTCTGAGTTACTTTTTCTTACCAAACTAAATCAGGAGTGACCTCTGGAGATTTCACAAAGAACATTAAGAGATCACACATACCTCCTCAGCTAACCTCGGGCTGAACTGGGTGACTCACTTCTTTATTCAGTCATAATATTTTACTGTGGTGATGAGAAGAAAAATATACAAAGACATTTAGCTGCACTCGTTTGTCAGAACTTAACAGCTTTGAGAAAGTCTAGTTCCTCTTAGAGGGCATTTCTCTTGATGTTGAATTGAAAATATGAAGGGAAATTTAAGTGCTGCAGTGCAAACAGAAAGACCAAAAAGAACTGGTAACTAAATTCAGATTGGTAGTTACAGATTAGAGGATGAAGGTTCGAGTCTAGTGGAGGGTGCCAGAAATTATTTTCTGTACTGTTCCTTTGAGCAGCGGGGTTGCAGGAGTCTGTTACTGAAGCTGCTCCTCAGGTGGTCCACAGATTCATGGACGGGGGTGAAAAGGGTTCTTCATGACTGATAACAGTTTTTACCATCATTCTGTCCCTTACCTCCTCTTCCACCAGGCGAGGGATGAACCAACCACACATCCAGCTTTTTTTAATCAGAAATGGATTTGAAATCAAACTTTCATTTGCCAGGAAGAGTAGTTCATCATTCTTTGAGAATGAAATGAATACCCGTGTAGTTTCTCCGCCTGGAGTGACTATAGCCTCCAAGTCAACGATGATAAATCAATATTTCATCACCACTGATGTCCTTTGAAAATGATTGTTCCGCCTGTTGGTCACACTTGGGGGAACGTTACTAAATAACACTTGGAAGTAAAGTTTACTTTGTGGCAAATCCAATTTTTAGAGTGATCTCTTTCATTGATTTAAACTTGCCTGCCTCCTTGGGCGTTGGGCTGTGGCGAGCTGACTGCCTGGTGGTGCAGCGGCTCAGATTTATGAAGGTGCAGAGACAGATTCTGGCAGGAGAAGTGCTGCGTCACTGATGCAGGAGGACACAGAAAGCATCCTGAAGCAGCTGTGGTGGCATTCTCACTCTGCTGCAGAGGATTGTTGGAAACAATCCTGAAAAAGAAGGAAACAAAAGAAATCAAGTAGTAACACACATTTTATATTCTTATTCCCACCTAGTTTTAATACACTGTTGCAGTTTTTGCTTTAAGATTTCCTTCTAAAACAGCTACACAAAAAAAAGTACCTATAAAAACCCAGTGAGGTATCCTCAGCTTCTTGTTGCTAGGCAACGAAAGGGATTTCCTAATATGGTGAGGCACCGTGCAGAAGGGGGCGTGTCCCCAGTGCGTGTGGCTTCCTGTTTGATCCTCACGCATTGTGAGACAGACTAAAAGAATGGTGAGTGTTTTCCACTGAATAATAGTTAGAAATGAACACATTTCTCTGAAGATCGCTTCCATTTAATCCGCACACATGATGCAGTTGTTTCTGATCGCTGTGACAAACACACGATCGCTGTTTTTAGGAGCATGTGTGTATTTTTGCGGTGCAATTTTAATGTCGCACCGATTAGTTTTACTGCAAAGAAACACGATGGATTTGTCTTTTGTTGTCGATCGGACGGTGATGTGAATGAAAGCAGCTTGTGTTTAGGTTCTTGATGATGTGTGTTTATGACTTCAAAGTTTTAGAAGTGATCATGTTGCTATGGAGATGTACATCACATTGTAAACTTGTCTTTTCTTCTTTACAGGTCAGCGGATTATTCGAAGGTATGCTGGAGAAACTTGAACTAGATGATGATGGTAAGTTATTTCTACTGATCAGACATTAAAATTCATCATTTAGAAGTCAGTTTAATGCAAGATCTTTTTTAAGCTCCCCTTCATTTGTGATCACTGCATTTAATCAGTAATAAATTCATTAAATTAGAATAATCTGATTAACACAAGAATGATTCATCTCTTTGAAAATGGGTCAGATTTTGTTAAATTTATAGTAAGTACAAGTGTTTTATGCTCCAGACAATCTGTTATTAAATTTTCACCATCCTATAATAGTAAACATCTGCACATTTTTTCTCCTAATTGTTCAGTTTTTCCCCCCATGTAATTTATAGTGATCCATAGTGATCATCCAGGAGAGATCCATCGTAGAAAAGGCTTCAAAGTTGTTTTCTGATCAGTGTATTTGATGATCAACACGTTTCAACTTTCATCTGGAAATCATTTTCAATCTGATAGAAGGAACCTGAGAACTTATTTTATATAGTATGTATTGATGTTTATTCTAAGTCGAAACATCTCAATCATCAAATACTTTCTCCACAACATAACTTTGACGCCTTTTCTACGACGGATTAGTTTTTAATGTCTCCGCTCTCTGTTGTTTTTCCACTAGACTTTCTCTAAGCCGCTTGTGGATCAGTGTAATTATCTGAGAGATGGAACAGTAAAGTGGTCTGGGGCTGTAATTGATGTTTAGGGTGTGTGTTGTTTAGTCTTTCTCGTTGCATGTTCCCACAGATTTTTTTTACTTCGTGTTTTCCAGCTGCTGAACCCAAAAGTGATATTTACATGCGCTTTATGAAATCCCACAAGTGCTACGACATCATCCCCACAAGCTCCAAACTTGTTGTTTTTGATACAGCGCTGCAGGTTTGTACAAATATGTCTTAATCGGTTTATATTCGTCTAAAAACTGTTTGCAAAAGTGAGGCTTAAGGAATTCTTTTTTCCGAGTTTCAATTGAGAACCAAAACAGGTCAGGATAGTTTAGCTCGGTATAATTTCAGTTAAGTAGCCATAAAAATGTTAAACACTAAACCACTGAAGGTCAAACTTCTTTTATGTGTTGATCTTCAAACACAATGGCAGAGCTTTAAGACGTCTTCTCTGAAACTTACTTTTGTGTAAAAAAAAAAAAAAAAAAAATTTAGCATTACATTCCTAGAAATGGTTGGAGGTTTGAGTCCCGGAGTGGGCTGTGGCTTGAAGTACTGTCCTTTCTATGTGGAGTTTACATGTTCTCCCCATGTATGCATGGGTTATCTCCGGATACTCCGGTTTCCTCCCACCCTCCACAAACATACATGTTAGGTTGATTGGCTGCTATGAAATTACCCCTAAAAATGAGTGTGTGTGTATGTGGCTCGCAGCAGACTGGCAACCTATTCAGGTTATACCCTGCCTCTTGCCTGAAATCAGCCGGGCTAGGCTCTGGCATTCCTGCGGCCCCATGTAGGATAAATGGTTCAGAAGCAAAACACAGCTGGCCGGGGAAAGACTTGGGATCCTTCCGGGTGAGCTGGAGGATGCAGCCGGAGTGAGAGAGGCCTGGGCTGCCCGTTTGAGGCTGTTGCCCCCGCGACCCGACCCCGGAACAAGCGGAAGATGACGGAACGGAAAAAAAAAAAAAAGCAAAACAAATTGTCTTGATTTGTTTCTCCTGACTATTGACTGTTGCATTTGATTTTTTTTCCTCTGATATGATCCCATGTTGCTGTTTAATGTGTTATTCTAATTTAATTTTAATTATACATTATTTTAATGATATAATTTTATATATTTTTTCTGTTTTGCACGTCAGGTTAAGAAAGCGTTCTTTGCCTTGGTGGCCAACGGGGTGCGCGCTGCTCCCCTCTGGGACACGGAGAAGCAAAGCTTTGTGGGTAAGAAACCTGCGAAAGACTAACATACTAGATATTTATGTAAAAAGAAAACTATCTGAAAAAATTAGGATGGGAATCTGATTTTTTCAACTTGTAATTTTTCACTGAGTTCGAATGAAAAAAAATTAGATTTAATATTTTAAAATGGAATAGCTTCATTAATCAAGCAATGTTTTAATTCAAAGAAGATATATCAAACAATTTCTAGACATGAAAAGTATAGTAGTTTTTGCAAGTTTAAAAAAAGATGGAAATCAAGAAAACATTGTGAGTGTGTGCTGCAGAGCATGGCGGCGTGTCAGATAGAAGTTAATAGAGATCTCTCTAAACCATTAAGCACAGAAACAGCTGCTCTGTATGGACCGGAGGAGAGGTGAAGAGGTGCACGTCTCTTGTTCATCAAAAACCGAGCGGCGATGAACTGAATTTGTTGAGCTCCACCGCGGGTCAGCCTGTGATGAATAATAAATGCAAAGTCAATGTGAAAATAAAGAAGCCGGCGGGGTTGGGGGAAGCAGCTATGTGTTTGAACCACACCCACCTATGTGCAGTCTCCATCCGGCTGCCTGCAGGCACTTTGCTGTTTACACTCCATGTGTTTCTATTACAGGAATGCTGACAATCACAGATTTCATCATCATACTGCACAGATACTACAAATCACCATTGGTAGGTTTTACATTCCACAGGCAAACTTAGAATTTAATGTTTTTTTTAATTATTATTATTATTATTTTGCATTCCAGGTGCAAATTTATGAGTTAGAGGAACACAAGCTTGAAACGTGGCGAGGTAAGATCTTATTTTTTGCTATATTCAAACAATTCATTCAATCACAAAGTATAATCTTTTTCATTTTCTGTAATCAGAGCTTTATCTTCAAGCAACGTTCAAACCTCTCGTCAACATATCACCTGAAGCAAGGTGCGTTTTCAAAAAAAAAAAAGAGAGAAGAGAATGAACATTCTTTATTTTTATTTAACAGTGCTTACTATTTAATTTTTTTTGTCCACAGCTTGTTTGATGCGGTTTACACGCTCATCAAAAACAAAATCCACCGCCTGCCGGTCATTGATCCCATCACAGGGAATGCTCTGTATATTCTTACACACAAGAGGATCCTCAAATTTCTTCAGTTGTTTGTGAGTCTCAGAAATGATCATTCGAACTCAAACTAGAATTCTTTGAGTTGAGCTCTTCTTTTTCTATGTTTTTGCTGCCCTCTGCTGGTGAAAAGAAGCTTTGATAAATATTGTTGGTTGTGTTATCATCCTACCTCACTCTGGGTGTGTTTATCTTTGCCAGATGTGTGAAATCCCAAAGCCGGCGTTCATGAAGCAGACTCTGGGCGAACTTGGCATCGGAACATACCATGACATAGCTTTCATCCACCCACACACACCCATCATTAAAGCTCTTAGTATCTTTGTGGAGAAGCGAGTCTCTGCTCTGCCTGTGGTGGATAATTCAGGTCAGACACAAAGTATCCTGCAACTTTATGTTTTTCTGCATATTTATTCTTTTAAACTGTTTCTTTTTTTTTCTTTCGTACTGACAGGCACAGTTGTCGATATTTACTCCAAATTTGACGTTATCGTAAGTCGGCAGTTTTCTGTTAAAGTGACAAAGTATTTGATTTGTTTTGATTTTCAGAGCAAAGTGCTACGTTGTGTTCATGCTTTTACTGTTTGTGTTTGAACAGAATTTGGCTGCTGAGAAGACGTACAACAACCTGGACATCACGGTGACGCAGGCCTTAAAACATCGCTCACAGTACTTCGAAGGAGTCATGAAGTGTCATAAAATGGAAACGATGGAGGCGATTGTAGACAGAATAGTCAAAGCTGAAGTGAGACACCAAGATATAAATATGCATTAAGCTTCTCAGAAATTGCCCCGGGGCAGATGTCAGGCTGAGTTGTGATTTCTCTTTGATCCCAGGTGCATCGGTTGGTGGTGGTAGACGAGCGATCCTGTATTGAGGGCATTATTTCCCTGTCAGACATTCTCCAGGCTCTGGTGCTTAGCCCTGCAGGTATAGATGCCCAGCATTCCTAACTCCAACTATCCTCCAGTCCTGGACCCTCCACTCTCTCTCCCCCATCTGCAATCTAGCTTTACCTCAGGTAGGAAGTGCACCTGATCGGCACCGTGGTGCTTCTGACTTGTCCTGCTGGATGATCCTTTCTGACAAAACATTTGGATTGTTTCTGTCAGGATAGTGGATGGCTGATTGTCGCGTCAAAATTTGCTCTTTGTTTCTGTTTAGATTGAAAGTGCACTGTTAAAGTTAATGTGGCTTAACTTCTCTAACTTAATTTATCAGGCATATGTTTTGCTGAGTATTGTCACTATAGGATGTGAACATTTTTGCGTAACAGCTCTAACAACCTCATTTATAAAAAATTTTCACTGTCGAAGCTTGGCTTGTTTAGCTGTTGCTGCGTCTTTGATGTGATTTTTGTTTGGTATTGATCTGCTTGGTAGTTACACGCCTGCACAATTTTCTGCTATTTTTGGCTTTTGGACGCTGCTGTTAGTCTGCGAGAAGTTATTGACCTGTTTATGTCTGAAATGCAGAAGAAATTCTTTCTTGTTAAAGTCCAAAGATGGTTAGAGCATGAAGACTGAAAGATTAGTTGGTGCCGACAATTGTGTGCGCCATATAAAAAATAATACTATTTTATTCCCAATATGCGTACATGCGCGCCCGAACTGTTGGGGTGTGCATGTATAAATAAGTTATTTGCAAAAAATAAATAAATTTGCGGCACAAGCTCGGTATAGCATTAGCTGCACATGCGCAGTGACGGTATTTAAAGTGTTATTTAAAAAGACAAGGATATGTCAGACTTGAGCTAAAGTTGCGTATGGAAGACTTATTGTTGTCGGACCTACATAAGTGTTCAAGTTTCAGAAAAAACAGGAGTCTCTTTTGGGAATAATACTGTAATAATAATTGCAAGGATAAGTGAATATACACCAGACTTACTAATGTTCACGATAAGTTCTTGATCAATACGAAATAGAAAAATCTGTGTTTTGACTGAGACTGGAGTAGAGCTGGAAGTGGTTCAGGTATTATCTTGAGATTTTAGATTTCCTTCAAACAAAAAGCACCTAAAATCAATAAAAGTATCATTATTAATGAATCTGGAGGAAAGAAAACAGAATCTGTCTGACCATCACTCCAAACAGGAATTCACAAGCATGTTTTACACAAACAGGAATCTAATTTTATTCCACTGGTTCGTCTGTGGAGTTGTTTGCAGCAAAGAGAATATAATAGTTTTTGGGTTTATGTTATAGCTATACACTGAATGTCTGATAAATGTTCTCATGTTTTTCATTCTCGTTTCCCCAGATGCTTGTAAGGAGGAGAGCCTGACTGAATGAGAGTGCTGCTTCAACCTACATGATGGGAGGAAATGAACAAAAAGGCTGAGGTGTGCGAAGCAGAGCCAGTCCGAGGGTCCCAGAGATGCCTGAACCAGAGAGCACTGCAGAGGCTTGAAATCTAAAGAGGATGAGATCAGCTTAGGAATGTGGAGCCCTTCCACCGAGGATGAATTATTCTCCTGTTTCTAAACACCGATCAGACATGTAATCACATTACAGATGAGATGTAAGCAATTATGATTGCATTTAAATAAGCTTTAATTTGCAGGTAATGGCAAATAATTTCACCTCCAAGATGCAACTTTGCTGATTTAGTAGCACAGCTAATTTCTACCTGCAGTACCACGCCGGTTGTCAAAGAAAACATCTGCTCGTGCCAACGTGGAGCACTCATCGCTCAATCTTCATTTGTGCCTTTTCATTTCTTGCAGTCGGTCGATCCATGGGATGCCTTGTTTGTTTGGGGGTGTTTTTTTTTTTTTTTACGTTGCAGAGTTTAAAAAGAGTCCCTGAAATGCTAATGTGTAAAATAGACACTGATAGCAGTTTTTACCTCCACACGTCTCTGGTTTTCTTTTTTATTTAGCTGTAATTTTGTGATTGAAATCCAGGATTTCTTCTTTGCCTTGGTTTGATAAAACATATATATGCAAAAGTGTTAGAGAAGAGGAGGATTTTAAAGATTCTGAGGGCTAAGAGAAGCTTTTCTAACATCCAATATGTTAGAATGTGATTTACAGTCACTGTGATATTACATTTTAAATCAAGTTTTTGCTTGTTTTTTTTTGTTTTGTTTTTTTTAAAGAATAATTCTGCATTCATCTGGTGGTTTGGATGTTTGAGATTTTTACATTCACAAAGAGGCTCGTTTATCTCAACAGGACTCATCTCCATCTCTGAATGTCAGTGATTTTGCTAAACATGTCACAAAAAAAGCTTTATTTTTTATGAATGTGCAAACATGTATAGAAATGTCTGATTCAATGTTATTTTTGTAAATACGATGCAGCAACTTGTCTAGTTCAGAGAAACTTTGTATCTGATCAACATGTACTGTAAATGTGCAAGCATGACAAACTACACTTCAGCAGAATGAATGTTTCTTTACTTTTTCTATTTTTCTGGCTTCAGAAAATTAAACAGACACTGAATGTACTTTGAAGTTGGGTTTCTCTGATTTTTCTCACACATTCACTCAGAGATCACATCATCTCATAGTTTGTAGGTAAAATGTCTTAATTAAATCTATTTGTGTGAAACAAGATTAAAACTATTCATAGACATGTTTAAACACATAAGCATTTTGAGGTTTTCAAAATAAACTAATATGGTCGCATTAATATTGTTAATTATTTTAATGTGAGCGCAGTTATTTCTGCAAAAAAAAAATAGAAACACAATAAGTAGAGTCAGCTCAAATGATCAGGCCACAAAATCTTTTTTTGCCAAGACAAATATTCATTTGCTGAGTTTGAATTTGGGGCTTTAAGAGATTTGTAGGAATCAATTAGTGAGGTTAGGTTAGTGAGAAAAACATCCAAATACCAAGTTTACTAGCGTGTTGCAAGATCAGCAACAATAAAAATTCATTCCTCGTACTTTTGGTTTTATGGAGGGTTTCTGTTTTTTTCCTCTCCTTCTTTCAGTGATGGTGTTTGACACCTAAAATCCTGAACAATATTTGCAGCTGTAGATTCTTGTGTTCATTATCCTGTCAGATCAGACCCATTGAGATGTTTCTTTTCCTAAATGAAGAAATTTTAATAACTATTTGGATGGTTATTAACTTGATCTCTTCTGAAAGACTTAGGAGAACATAAAGACAAGACTTAAAGAGCTTTAGAAGTCATGTTAAAAGTAATTTCATGCTGTTCCTGTACTGATAGCACAGGTCTCTTCATTTTAAACAGCTTCAACAGTTTGTGAAGCTTTAAAAAAGCAGCCAACTCTCACACTTTCCAAGTCTCCTTCCTTGCAGATTACCATATCATGTGAGATTTAGATGCTTGTCTCACACATGGAGCCAGTACTTTGCCAACCATGCACAGCTGAACGGTCCTCACTGAGCTGTTGAGCTTTCAGCCCTGCAGCCTTTTTCCTCATCGTGGCATGCTGCCCTGGGGATATTTTAGAGTGGGGAGAGGCAACCATGTGCACCATTGTGAGCATGGAAAAGGATGGTTTTTATTTCAGTTGAACATCACCACAGCTGATGATTCATTCTTTATATTTAACAACAATCTGTCACAGTACAATCAGCTGTCAGATCACCCAGGAATACTGTGTGTATCTGTGTGTGAAGGCCTGATTGCGGTGTAATTTGTAACACTAGAAGTGGCCACCAGGTGACACTGTTGTGCACATTTAGAGCTCTGATACTTCTTGAACATTTGATCCCTTCTTAGTTTTAATAAGAACAAGGAATTATTATCTCTTTTAACATTTACATTCCTGAAACAGTTTAATCTTTTCCATTGAAAGTTTCCTTTTAAAACTTTCTTTTAAGGTATTTGCTATTTCAACAGAAAATTTTGAAGAGATGAAAGGATGCCTATAAATGAGGTGTGTGTGTGTGAATCTGAAGGACTACCAAATGAGGGGTAAAACAAAACCAGGCTGACTCCAGACAATCTTCTTTGATCTCCCAATCTCCCTTGTGATATCAGCTCTGGGAAAACCTTCTTCACACCTTGTAGCCCTAAAGCAGAAGAGGCAAAAAAAGTGGGCCTTCACCATCCTCCCTCCTTCCTCCTCTCACTGCCCATCATCCTCTCTTTCTGTCCACACACACAAACACTCACACACACACACTGGACTCTCTTTTGAAAGTCTATGACTTGATTTAAAATTCCTCTTCAGAGCGTGTCATGCATTTTATATGCATGGCGAGCTGGAAAGAGAAGGGAGGGTTTTTGGGCAGGAGGTTTCTTCAGTCCAAATGAACTTCCCTCTGCTGCTGGCCTCCTTGGGGTTATATTCTGCACACACACCACCATTCGCCCTCCTCACCCCTCATTTTCTGGCACCAACTCAACTCCTTCAATATTAGTTTTACTGCATCATGCTTTGCACAAATTCCACCAAGCAGCGAGGGGGCTGCAGCCTTTGAAGACAAGTGTGATCAGAGCAGAGGCAGGGGGTGTACAAAACCTGGCCGCAGGGCATTTGGGGTTCATGCGCTCATGTTTAGCAGCGAATGAAGCTTGAGGAGAAAAGCTGACAAGTGCAGTGTTTGGGGACAGCTTTGATGTCTGATGGGGTGCAGCTTCTCCTCGCTCAGGCCTTCACGAACAGAATGTCGCCTTGACACACTCAGCTCTGACAGATAACACATAATCAAAAGAACACAGTTGATCCCCTTCACCTAAACATCTCTTATTCTCTTTCTGGCTTGCTTAGCAGCTCTGAGAAGAGAGAGAGAATCAATAACGCAAGAAGAAGCAGACACAACATGAACTTAGACTTTGTCTACTCAAGAAATCTGGTTTATTAGGAGCAATATGTTCCTGCTAGCTTATTGTGGACATAGCAGTAAACAACAGGGACGACTCACTTTATTTTTAAGTGCTACAGGTTTGCGAGTATAGACAAAACAGTACAGCCACAACAGTGCTACATTCATATATGCACAGAGATTATAAAAATTACAGTATATTGCTGTTAAGCTGTTCCTATTTCTGCACATCACCCTTTTTCTTACACACGCACATCACACACACACACACACACACACACACACACACACACACACACACACACATAAATCACTGTATATCACACTGCGAGCGGTTCTAATGAGAATTTGGTGGTTCTGTAGTGATCTTAGACCAGGTCAATATTTTACAGTGAAGCACTGAGTTATAACCCTAGTCCAAAGCTCACAAACGTGAAGCTGATATAGTTCAGCAACACAACACAAACCTTTCACATGGGCTTTCTTTAAGCTACTTTAAATTAAAGATTAATACAAGTTTACTTTGGTTTCCAGCTCTACATCTACACTGTAAAATTGTGGCAGTTTTTAAGCTGTGAGTTTAAGTTAAATCGACAGAATAGCAGCCTCAAGCTGATAGAAACACAAGACATAAATGAATTTTTAACATTACTATAGCAGCCAGGAAATAATGTTGTTACAGTGTGAATTTTTAGAAAAGAACAAAGTGACTCAATTGTCTTGAAAGTTTAAAAAAAAAAAGGATTCTGTGATCTGGTACCTCGTAATAAATAGAAAAAAAAGCATTTTCTTTGATGTTAATATCTTTTGCTAGCTTGTTTCTCTGTAAATACAGTTACACATTGTGAATATCTATTGTGTTACTTTAGTAATCTTTTATCCATGCAACAAAGTAGTTTTTAAAGAGCTAGAAATAAAATCATTTCTCTGTTACAAACCCGCTGAGAACAGCAGGAAAATATTCAGATTTTCTTTAACACATCATTAAAAACAGAAAGAAAGAAGTTAATGGCCAGAGGGATGGGATAGCTCAGGTTCCAGCACTGCTGCTTCAGTTTCTACTCTGTCACATGTGGCCACGCTGGGTTTCCTCAGTCCACGTCGACAGTTGTCTGTATCAGTGTTGGTTCTCTTTTGTGGGACAGCAGCAACTGGAGGACTGTGTGGACTCTAAAACATGAGCAAACTCAAAAGCTTTGGACCACGAAAGAACATGTGTGAAGTTAAAAAGATAAATAAATAAAAGATGCAATAAAATTGAAGACGTTTAGTTTTTTTTTTTTGTGAAGATTCTCAGTTGATGGGTGGTCTCCTCATCACGCTGCTTGATGAATGAGATCCTAAAAACATCCAGTTATACTTCTTCTTCTCTCTCTTTCATTCTCTTACTCTCTCTCCACCAACACACCTTCAAAGTTCTCTTTTTGTTCGTTTTCCATTCTCAAAACACCGCACTCAAACATTGTAATTTGATTTGTCACACCAAAAGAATTAAGATCATTCTAAAAAAAAAAAAATCAAATAGCTTGCACAACTCCGCTAAAGAAACCTGAGCTGATCTCAGTCTTCTGGTCCTCCATTATAAACCAGTGTATAATGGTGCAGTGTGTTCAGAGTTCACTGGAGCTATGTGAGATGTGAAAAAAGTAGAGATACACACTGTGCTGGGTTGTATGGAGCATTCCCATTATACATTCTGAGCAGCTGTTCTGCTGAGGAAGTGCTTTGAAGGGAGGTAACAGGAGTCCACAGTTCAAACGGGGTCCATCACCCTAACAAGTAGAGGAGGAGCTGCAGTCGCTTCCTCTCTGGTGGTCACCCTCGCACCCTTGACACTGAATTGTCCAAATGGACGTCCGCACATGCAACGTCTACAATAACACGCAACATTCATGCAAATACTACCACAGAAGCAAGCAGGGAAATAAAACAAAAAAAAAAAACATGCGTTCCTCGCTTCTCCTCGGATATGCTCAGCTTAGTGTGATTAGATCTCAGACGTATCTTTTTTTCTAGACATCCTTAGCTCTTCCTTCAGTGCCTCTGCTTTCTCTTACTGTTTTGATTTGTGTCTGTTTTGACAAGAAAGGGCAAGAGGAAAAGGAGGGTTTTTCTGAGAGGCTTTGAAGAGAGCTGGTCTGGAAGTTGTCTCTGAGGGGTCAGGGGCATCCTTAAAAAGTGAGGGGGAGGGGAAAAAAAGAAGCACAAGGAGATAAATAAAATGCTAAAAAAATAAAAGTTTAGCTTTTAGAGATGAAGTTTTGTTTATTTTTGCGTAAGGTACGCTCCGATGGTGAGGCTAGCTGCTCCGAGTGCGGCCAGACCGAAGACGGTTTTGATGGAGGGCCAGTAGCAGCTGAAGAGGGATTCCCTCTGTCTGTCATACAGTTCCACAAAGGCCTCCTATGAAACGGAGAAAAAAAAGAGATAACAATTGTTAATAGTCATAGTCGTGTATGTTATGTTCACTCTTTACATGATTTCTTGTCAAATAAAATTGGCCACCAGTGAGTTGGTTAGTACCACAGACTTATTTAGTGAAGGCATTGTACTTTCTTGTGGAACTCATTCTCATCTCATAACATACGCAGACAAACATGATCAGTTTTGTTAGCACAGAAATTAAAAAATGAATCCAAAAAGCTTACAAATACATTAATTCAATGTCTAAGAAACGCTAAGAAAATTCTTTTATATTTTAATGAATTCACATAAATATGCTACCACTCTATCTGAGTGCAGAGTGCATGGATTGCTGCTGCAAAACACTCATGTCAAAATGTGGGTGTGGCAGAAAACAAAATCAGTGACCAAAAGCAAATTAACATTCGCATATTATCCAAACACTCAAATGGGAGAGATTTCAAATTGCTTAAACGAGCATGAATAAAATAAAAAACTACATAAAATATGTTTTTGATGTGGGAATAACATTCAAACGTGGCCCTCTTTACTCTTCTATATATTTATCTATTTTTTTTTTTGCTGGAGAAAGGTAGGTTACGCCCTCGATAGGTCACCAGTTTGTCGCAGGACCACATCGGCATATACATTACATATTTTAAAAAACTCAGCATTTTTCTGAACTAGTGGCCTTTCCTAAATAGAGCTGAAGTAGGAGGAAAAGCACATACAGATTACACATATGCTGCTTTAATTTTTGCTGCAGCACACAGGGACTGACTCATAATTAATTACAGTTTTCATGGTACAGCTCTGTGGTTTCTTTATGCAGCAGCCAAGGTACTTTATTTCACTTTTACACACACTGTGCATTAATAGGAAAGTGGAAAAACATGTATGTTGAAGACATTTTCCAAACACAGCATTAAGTCTTTGTTTAACATCTTGCTGTTTCTTCATTTCTAATATGATTGGAATCCTGGAACCCTGAAATATGAAAACATTTGAAAAATATAAAATGCGGTTTTGTATAAGTTGCTTTTCTTTTGCAGAAAGCTAGAAGCAAAAGATGAATCTTATGAAACATAAAACTACAAACCTCTGTGAGGTTTCCTCCTTTATCTGAATGATACTTTAAATCCCTCGGTTACTTCTGAATATGGTTGCAAATAGAGTGTTATTACACCCATGCCAAAGAGAGTTTTATTAATGTGCACTATAGTCCTGGCACCCTCCTACACACAACCAGACACCCAGAAACAGTTTCCAACCACAACAAACATGGGAATCACAGTAAAAGTCTAAAAAAAAAAAAAACCTCCCTGTTTTCTGTGCAACTGTTTCTTTCTTTTTATACATTGGAGTGAGTGCTGGAGGATGCTTGGGGTGAAACGCAGCCGGGCAGAAATAAAAGCTAAGAGGCGTTTTTAAAGAGCCATTCAAAATGTGTGTTAGTGAAAACGAGACGCATCCGAGGAGTAAATGCCAGGGTCACATGTCTGAGACGAGGAAATACAGACATCTGCTCCTATGCAGTGACAGCAGGAACAGCTGGACAGGAAGTAATGGTGCTAAGCTTTCTGCTGTCCAACACACATTCACCAGCAGATTATCTGGAACTAAACTACAATAGGCTGCATTTCAGAAAGACTTAGGGAAGGAAATACCAACTCCTTCCATTGACTTTTTTTTCCTGCTGTTGTGAGGTGACCACATTTAGAAGCTGTGGTGTAAACCACCACATCTGAGCTGCTTTGATGCCTTCTTTTTTTAGCCATAATGTGACCTATGAACAACAGTTTCATTCACTAAAACAGCAGTGTCTATTCCCAGAAGAGTCTATTATCCCATAGGATTCTTTCTGAGTTTAAGTTACACACAATAATCACATGTGAATGTGACCATATGGAACACAGATTAAACTCTTCCAACAACAAAACCAATTCGTTTTGCAAGTTTGACATTTTTAAAGACATTTTTAAAATGGCCTTTAGAGTATTTTCTGTCTTTCTTCCTGTCTTTTTTTTATTAAAAAAAGAAGGAAATTGAAGTGCTGTGAGAAGACAAAAGAATTTCCTGTTTCCCTTCTCATCTTGTGACATTCCTGAGGCTGGGGGTTGGTGACACAAGGGAGCGAGGATCAGCAGATTTGCCCAAGTTAAGGCCTTCCGGTATGAAAACACAATGTACTCCTAAATTAGCTAACAGTGTCTTCAACCACATTGTGTTTGCAGCAGCCAAGTGTCTTTAATTATCCTAAGCTTTCCTAACAGCTTCACTGGACCGTGCTGAACAGGGCGAAACGCTAACACCAGCATTCTACCTCACACACACAATGGAAATTGTTATATATAGAAACTAATCATGTGAGTTGTATCATCTTGTCTCAACTTTCCGCACTGCATGTTCTGAAAGTTCATCAAAGACAAGCTGGTACTAAAAAAAATAACAAATTCGAAAGTTATTTCCCATAAATAAAACCCACTGAACTCTAAATAGAGACACCAAACTGTGTCTTTTTCTTTTGCTTGCGCTGTCAGACCAGCGGTAATGATTAAGTTTGTTTTTTGTGCAACAGAAAAGTGTCGACATTAAACCTTTCTGTATCGGCTTTACTTTTTTTAAACTTGCAAACTAGGCCCTTGTTTTATAAAAGGAAATTTATGCAGCAGTGGAATTTAAATTTTTGGGATGACCTGACATATTCATTTCTACACACATGATGATGGCTGCATGGCAGTGCAGTGGTTAGCACAGAGGCCTCACAGATAAAAGGTCAGGGTCTGAGTCCTGAAGTGGGGACGAGGCTTGAAACACTGATTTTTCTGAGTAGAGTTAGCATGTTCTCCCTGTGTATGCGCGGGTTTTTCGCGGGTACTCCGGTTTCTTTCCACTTTCCAAACACATGCATGTTAGGTTAATTCACCACTAAGAAATGGACCCTAGGAATGAGTATGTGGATGGTTGTGTGTTTGTGGAAACAGACTGGTGACCTGTTTGGGGTGTACCCTGCCTCTCGCCTGAAATCAGCTGGGAACCCATTAGGGATAAGCAGTTTAGAAGACGAAAACAGATGGTGCTATTATGAAAAGTAAAATGTTAAAAAGGTTAATTATCTCAGCTCTTTAAACAATTTCTGTTCAAAAGTGCTGCAAATCGTCTTTCCATGGTTGTTAAGAATACGGAGGACAATCCTATTTGTCAAGCATCACCTACAATTTTACAATAACAAATTAAAATTAGATGTTCAAAAAGCAGAAAAATGATGTCACCAACCAGCAGCAAGGTTTGACGGATTAACTAACTGCTGATGTGTAGCTAAAACAGACAACAAAATGATCTTCTTTTCATACTGAAACAGAAGAGACCAATTATGGAAAGAAGTTCACATGAGATGTAATGAATGTTTGAAAGAATCCCACAAGGACATGGATGGTAATAACTCCAGAGGAGACTCAGGGGAGGATTAGAAAGCGGTGGGGGGAGTTGTAGAGGGAGGGTGTCAGGTGCATATCATGAGACTGAGGCATGCTGCACTTCAGCTCCTGGAACTTTTTAGCAAGCACATGTTAGCGTTTCCATAAACTATCTAAGATGGTAGAAAAACATTTGGATCTTTCCATTTTTCCTCCCTCTCTTCTCTCGTTTTTTCCCTCCTCCACTGGCTGGCATCATAATAATGTGAGGCATTGAGGAAAACAATGATAAGCAGCCAGAAGAAAAGCCCACGGAAAGTTGACTAGGGAATGGGAAGGACAACACTTCTGCGCTCAACAAAAGAGTTTATGATCCTCAAAAGCTCCTTCATCCAGCAGTAAAGTGTCTGCAGGGAGAAGCAGGTGTGTAGTCAGGATATACAGTCCTGGCTGAGGTGAATTACAATATTCATTTGGTTGATCAGTGACTTTTAAAAGGTCACAAGCACTCAGTAGAGTGCTAGAAGCCAGAAGGAAAATACTTTACTCTTGTTTCCTTTGCTCTGGCCACAATCGCCCCCTCAGAGAGACAAACAGACCAAACTAGGAGGACTTGATGGGATGTCTCAGTCTGCTACAGGCTGGCAACTGGTTGCCCAATTGTCATGGTTACCTTGATGGAAAGCTTTACACACAATTTGCTTTTCCCACCAGCGGGATGGCCTGTCCGTACCCTCCCATTTGTTTTTCACATGATTTACACCTCTGGGTTTTCTTCTGTTTTTCACATGGACACAAAGAAATTTTGCGTTGCTGTCTTTCTCGGTTGACCGAACGGAATCTCGTGGGTAACAGGAAACGCCAAACATTCACCATTTCCTTTGGGTATTCCCCATGATTGTGGGGGTAACACAGTGCAGCATCTTTTATAGAAGATAATGAGTCATCTTGTGTGTTTGGGCAGCTCTGGTAAAGTCCCCAGTAGCTTAGCCACAGCAATGAAATGATCAAGCTGGCCATCCCTAGTTTAGGATGTTTCTGTGGCCAATTGTGGGTAGACCGAGACTTAGAGAAAGGGATGTGGTTAAAAGTTCTGTTTGTAATTAAAGTGTCAGTCTGTTACATGCACCTCTTGACAAACCCTCTACCCTTTACTTTGTTTCTTTCTTTCTTCCTTCACATCGCAGCACATCTACTCCATCCTACACCCCGCTTCAGCCGCCTAGCTTTGATTTTTTTTAATGAGCTTCTAGTAGACTTCTCTACAGCTAATTAAAATAAAGAACCTCCTATTCCAACAGCCAAGGGAAGCAAAAATGCACAAAAACTGCAAGGAAATCACATAATTGATCTGCTTTGATCCAGAAATATACTAATCTTTTTCTATTTCCTTGCTAAATTATTAATAAATGCATCAACTATTTAAAAGAAGAAAAAAAATCAACGGGCGGGATGTGTGAAAAGGTCAAAACTGATCAAGTCCTTAGAGAGTTGTTCATCGACTAGCCCAAGCAAAAAAAGATGACGGAGGAGTTTATTGCAATGCTCATTACTCGCTGAATCCCCCTGTGTCAGCAGGAGTAAACATCTACACACGGAGTCCTTCACTGACCTGCGACAATATCGCAATCCTAGGAAACAGCAGTCTGACAAAGTGGTAAAAACCTGCAGCGAGAAGCAAATTTCATTTAATGTCTCCAACGTCAAGCCTTGTTTCTTATCTTTTGTGTCTGGTAATAATCTTGAGATAAAATATGAGTTGTCATGAAGGTCAAATTATTCAACTTTGACATTGAAGATGTTCTTTCTCAAGCCAGTAAGAAACCACTGTCAACAGCCTGTTTTTCAGCTCAGCAGAATAATAGCATCAGTTTAAATAAAAAATCTTCTGGATCTGGTGTCAGACTTGGACATGATGGCTTAACCTCAAATGCTTAGATACAGAATATAAAATAATTCCCCATCTGGACTGGTTGGGTTTTTTTTCCTCAATTGTTGTTAAATACATAGAAATAATCATTTTATTAGTTGAGACACTGCTAATATCTTTAGAGTAGACCCTACCTCAATCAGAGATTGGCTCCGGGATTTTCCTTGACTGAGTGTTGGGCAGCAGTTTAGAAAATGGTTGGAAGGTTTCAGGGTTTTTGAACAAGCAAACAAATTTAGGGCTACATGGTGGCTTAGTGGTTAGCACAGTGGCCTCACAGCAAGAAGGTCAGGATTCGAGTCCCAGAGTGGGGATGAGGCTTAACACTATGGCGTTTCGGTGTGGAGTTTGCATATTCTACCGTGTTTATATGGGTTTTCTCCAGGTACTCCGGTTTCATCCCACTCTCCAAAAACATGGATGTTAGGTTGTTTGGCCACTATAAAATTGCCCCTGGTAATGAGTGTGTGTGTGGCCCTGCAACAGACTGACGACCTGTTCAGGGTGTACCCTGCCTCTCTCTCTGAAATCAGCCAGAATAGCCACTACCCCATTAGGGCTAGTTGGTTAGAACATGAAATGAAACAAATTTAGTTAGCTCTCCTACTAAATCACTCAGAATGTAAACAGATAAATTAATTAACAACCTCATATTTCTGTTGTTCATTAATAGCGATGTATTAATCATCATGAAGGCAAACATTTGAAGCACAAACCTTCTTTGACCCTCGATGACTTTCCAAAATGCAAAGTGATGTTAACATCCCACAAAGGGCTTAAACATCCTTTGAAACATCAAAGTAATGAGAATAAAAACAGGTAATAATGTGAAACAAAAGACTCTGAAACCTTCCTCGTGAGTTTTACCGCAAAACTCAGGTGTCAACCTTTCAACAGTCATTACATCCAAGAGTAAAACGAGAAGCTATTTTGATGTTGGCTGCAATCCTAAAAGCTCATAAATATTCAAATTTAAGTCAGGAGCAATGGTGGCAGCATTTGTGTGTTTACAAAACAGCTTTCTGTCCCGTGAGAGTTGGACTCCACCAGCGAAACATGAAACATAATCGCCAGTAAATCACCCACACTCTCTATGACACTCTGCACTTTTTTTTATTGTCTCCATTATTCATTGTCTAAACTTGCAGCATAAACAAGGACGGTAAACTTCACACAAGGGGCTCTATTTTTTCAGTAGATGCATATGCTCAGATTGAACCGTTTTTTATAAATCCATTTAAACAGGAATCAAATAAACCAGTTCGTACAACGTACACATTCAAAGTTTTAATGAACACTTAAACATTCACATCTGGATAATATTTTCTATATCTGCACTTGGAATATACATATATGAAACAAGTGATCCCTGTTGAATCCAGTGGATTTATTTTCCTATGACTGCTCTGAGCCAAAGTGAAATGAAGGTCTGAGAAGCTTTATGGGCTCAGAGAGGTCAATGTGAACGAATGAATGTAAAAGAAACCATATTAGATTCCCTTTCACTTGCGCTTCTGTTTTATCGGTGTGTTTTATTGAAGATTAGAGTGTATCACATGGATCAGTCACATCTTTATCAAAAGAACATCAAGGCGAAAAGGAAACCACAAAGAGACAATCCCTTTCTCATCACAATAAAGCTATTTCTATGTGTAATCCGAGGTCCTTCACAATCACAATAGGACTAAAACAGCAACAATGAAACTAAAAAAGGATGACTTCCTCTCATGAGGTTGCCTGTGCCAAGCACCAAGAAGTGACAGTCACACAGTACATAGACACCACAACCCCCACCTGCTATAAATATACAAGCTTCTGGTTCAGGGTTTCCCAATCTAATAAAAAGTTCTCATCTCCACCGTTCATCCATTTAAAAGGCCACCGATGACGAGCGAGAGCAAAGGGAGAGTGGAAAAAAGAAGCTGAGTCATCATTCAGAAACATGTGTAGAGGTCGGTGTGTATTAAATCCAGTTTCAGTAGCTTTCCAGCACAGACCGGATAGCATCTACTCGGGTTTCTGAGAGCTCTGAGTTCTCAGTAAGGAAGCTTTGCAGAGCGGATCAGCTGCTCCATTTAGGTATATGTGGCCTCTACATTCCATGTAAGCCGAGTAAAAGCAATAAAGTTTCTGCTTTTCTAAAGATAATTGCACAAAACTTTCCATCCATGATTCGTTCTTTGTCTACATTTTGCACACAGGAATGCAAGGGGGCACTTGAACAAAGAGCTTCTTTGTAAGTGAGAAAAAAGGCGTTTAAAACATGCAGAGGTAATTTTAAATGGTGGTAAAACTTTCACCTTTATCTATCTAGAGTACCTCTTGTTTTCGACCCAATATGCGTGTATCAGTGTCTGTTCTGCTTGATTGGTTCAGATAGACTATCAGGCCTCTGATACAGTCCGTGGGAATCAGTAGATTCCCATGAGGCCTGTTGCTTCTCCTATAACAAACACACTCCAAATAAGGAGGCTCATTTCCTGTGACGGGGCGGCACGAGGCCCCAAGTCTTAAAAGTAAGATATATTGACCCCTTAAGATCTTGAGACCACACAACCACAGCCAGTCCACAATTAGACTGGCCTGTGTTTGCCAAAAAAAGCTTCTGAACAGAGACTGAGATGTGTGGGAATGAATCCGCTGCAGGGCCTGTAGAAGTATTAGAGGCAGTCTTGCCAAATGTTTCATAAGACATGTTCAACTTTTTGTCGAAGTTGTGGATTTTGAAAAGAGGTTTTGTGTGAAATTTGTCGTGCAATTGCGATGTACAACTCTACAGTTTCAAGAGAAGTTTTTGTAAAGACTGGTTATTTAGCATGAAGTCACTTCCTGTTACGCTATAAGAATGAAATCACTGTCTGGTTGGAGGCTGGAGCTTCTGTGTGATACGTCCAAGTATGGTGAGATCAGAGCCTGCCTGAGTAACTTGGAAAAAATTTAAGGCAAGCCAAGCATGCGGTCATTGTAATACCAAAGAGGAAAGGAGGTGGAGCAGCTGAAAGGAGCTGCAGTTGGTCAAGAACTGTAACTAAGAGATTTCTATTTGTTTGGTAACATCAAGCAATTTAGCCCCAAGTTTAACAAAAAGTACAGTTTGTGTTTACAAAAAGCAGAAGAGCAGTAATTTTCTTTCTTTGATGAAACCTTGAAGTTACCCCTGTCATTTGGGAAGCAAAAGCAAACAAGTAGAGGGTAACATCCTCTATTAGGGAATTAAACATGTCAATGGAGGAGAAAGTATCAGAACATCAAAGGTAGAGTCGGATAAACTCCTCTTTCATACGTGAGACATCTTGTAAATTCAGCCTTTAAATGAAAGCCTGACAGGTTTGGAAACAAGATCTTTGAGAGGTTTACATGATTAGAGCACACAGAGGCCAGGTTTCAGGTTTGGTCATGCTCTCTGTGTAGCCATGTAAATGACGGAGGCCACAGTCTGGGACGGGCTACGGTGCAACAAGATAGCTGAGATGTCCGATAATGCCGGAGAAAGGGATCATCTGTTTGAGATGCAGCTCCCTCAGGAACACCTTTGAAGAGGAGCTGAAGCACAGGAAATTTTTTCTACAAAGCCAAAGAAGGGATGTGCTGTCAGAGATGGAAAATAACTATGTCTGCTGGCTCTGCTTAGCACTGCTTTTGTGTTGCTCTGGGGAAAAAAACCCTCCGCAATCAAACAAGAAAATTAAAGCTAGAGGAAAAGAGGATTCCCATAGTTC
This sequence comes from Neostethus bicornis, assembly GCA_902685375.1. Classification (NCBI taxonomy): domain Eukaryota; kingdom Metazoa; phylum Chordata; class Actinopteri; order Atheriniformes; family Phallostethidae; genus Neostethus; species Neostethus bicornis. The sequence continues at coordinate 13,325,390 of LR738554.1, read as the reverse complement.
AAGAACTGCAGTCGTGATGTGCTCGATAGAGCTTGAGGGATGTAAGATGAGGTCATGTTTAAAGCTGTACGCACATATGAGTGTCAATTTTTAAGTTTTTTTTTTTCTCCCGGAGAGAGAAAACTACGAATCCAACTATACATTAGGTCCAGTTTGATGTTCATTGCTTCTGATAGAAATCAATCTGCTGTTGACCTCTTGTTTTTTCCTCTCAGGCTGGGCATACTGGGAGAAAGTTCATTGACCTCTCTCAGGCAACCAGCTGATCTTCATCCAGGCCTGGGAGGGAGGGAAGAGGAATGAGAGGAATGCATTGATGTGCAGAGGCAAACAACAGCACCGTGTTCTCCAGAGAGGTCTGATACAAGTACCAAATGGGCTTTAAGAGAACCAAAAGAAACTTTGCTACTTTATAACTCGGATTATGTCATCAAATCCACTACATCTGAATCATTCTTAGAAAATTCATTAAGAGCAATGAATCCAAATAAATAGATAGTAAATCTGCTGCATGTCTTCACTGTGGCTTCAATGTGACTCATGTGCTCTTGCTGGTGCAGTTTGCTTTCAAAAACAAATAAGTGGATTGTTTAGAGCAGGTTGACTCAATTAGAGCATGTGACCTTCACTGTCTGCATCAAGCGACCAAACAGAAGACAAACAAAGGCAAACAAAATGTATGATAAAACCCTGTTTGTGGCAATTGAGGTTTTCTTCAGGGTAAACATATAAAAAATAAATAATTTGTGTGTCAGTTTTATCAAGATGAATAAATTCCCATTGGAAACGATCCATGAAAAACATTGTTACTGACCAGAGACTGGTCCGTTTTTGGGTGGTTCTAATAAGAGGAACTCCAGGTCATGTTGGTGCTTTAAATCACACAGAAAAAATGAGACAGAACGTACATAGTTTAATTTATAACCGTGCTCCTAATGGTTAAAAAGGTTCGTATTTATTTTTACTTTCAGCAACCTAACGCCCATGTGGATGTTCCACAAGACCAGCTGATGGATCAGCTGAGAATCAGATGATTTTTAAGTCGGATGACTTTAACAAGCAACTTCAATACAAATTTGCTCTTAAGATGCCTCATAGAAGCAAAATCACAAATGAAGTTAAAGCTATTTATTATCTTGCCTTTGGTCTCCTCAGCCTGACCCTCTGCAGATCGTACAACCTTCTCCACTAAAAACGACCTGAAAATTTCCATCTAGCTGCACATACCTTAACAGGCTGTTCTGTGTATAACTTTTAGAGGCCTCTTCTTATTGCTCGCCCTTTCGTCTCTCATCCCGCTCCTCCACCACCTTGTTAACCATCCCTGCTGATCAAAGACACCTTCTGAAGTCCGGCCATTTCATCCAGACGTATCTGCCGGCTCCCTCGAGTGCAGGAGTGTGGATTTATTTTAATTCAAATCTGGATTCCCTGAACGTCACGGTGATCCGGGTGGTATTTTGGCATTAGTGTACAAAGTTCTGCTCCATTAAATAGAGAAATTGGCTCCTGTTTTCTTTTTACAAACTTTCCACCACAGCAGACTATAAAACATGAAAGATAAACGAATATTTTACAGGTCAATTTAGAGAGCTGATTAAAGTTCTGGTGGTTAGATCATCAGACACCAACAATGTCTGGAGAGGAGTTAAAAATTCCCCCTGTAAACCAAAATGACACCCAACAACTAATCCCAGCATTTTAAAACAGAAAGTGGCATCCAGACAAGCTTGAGTCATAACATGACTGCATCTGAGAGTAATACCATCTTCAAAAAGAAAGAGAAAGAAGAAACGAAACCTCTGTCAGTTCTGTTTCCAAATCAATGTTTTCTTTAAAGCGACTGTCACTGTTTGAAGGTGTAACGATGGCCCTGAAACTAATTAGAGACGGTTGTTGTATAGTAGATTCAGCAGAACCATTGTAATAGAAAATCCCAGCAACCCCTTGTTCACTCCTGCAGGGCAGATGTTGCTGTCATACGCAGCATGTAGTTGTGATCTTCTGAAAGCAGCAGGGGCCATTTGTGATTGGAGCAGCACCCAGACACGGTGTGGTTGGATTTTGTAGAAGGCATCACCCATTCAGAGAGGTAATAATGATGCATGCCTCACAAAAAAATATATAGCCACAAACTGATTGTTTTCTTTGTGAGGTTTTTATTCTTCAAACATATTTTTTTTTTCACTTCAATACTAATTAGATGCCATCAAAGACAACCAGCAGTGCTCAGACGAGCTTCATATTTCAGAATGAATGTTTGTGAATGGCTGGTCTGATGAATCCAACCATTGGCTAGCCGCGTCTTTACTCAAAGAAACTGACAAACCATCGGAAACACTCAATCAATACTACGTAGTCAAAGTGATATCTGAGCAATGGCTGACCTCACTGTGTTGAGTGAAACAGATCATGTTTCCTGTGGGGTTTTGTTGCCAAAAATCACATTGGAAAAGAGAAACAGAAAATTAGTTGCTCCAGAACCACATGGATGAGCAAGCAAAATCTATTTAATATCATCTGGTTGTTGTCACTTCTTTTCTTGACAAGGCATCTGCAGTCAGAGCCAAAATGGCATGCTGTTTGTTAATGGTCAGCACTGTGGTTAGTTGGACCAGGAAACCCCAGAGGACATGCATGTGCATGTGTGTCTTTATGAATGTGTGTGTACGGGCTGTAGTCGAATGGGCAGACTAACAGGAAGCTAGGCACCCCGGGGCCATCTGCTCTCTGCCATGGCTCACATGTCACCATGTGACAACACAGCATTATTGATTCACACCACCACATCCGCTTTTGTGTGCTCACTTTGTGAATGTGTGTCTGTGCATATGCTCACGAGTGTGTACACAGTCATTTTGTAGACTGCAAATAATTGATTTGCAGTTGTACATCCGCTTCTGTGTTTGCCCGACTGCTAGTGTATAAACTCGACAAACTTCAAAGGGTCACTTTGCCTAAAATGACAAAAATTTAAAGTACGAGTAGGAAAATTTGAATCAATCTTTTTTTAAAATAAATGTGTCCAAACTATCGACTTGTAATTTACTTCTACTTCCATTAGCAAAGAGTCAGAGAGATAATTCTAGCTTTGGCCTAACGCTGTAGTAGCTCTACATTAAATCAAGTAAATGCACAAGATAGACCAAGGAACTCCCTACAGGAACATTTGACATGTCTCACTTTTCATTCTTATTACTTATCTTTGCCTCCAGAAAATTTCTGGTTTTGTTCAACAAAAAAAAGAAGATCAAGTCAATGTTGCTGTGTGTCTGTAAAATTTCCACTGCAGACATGATTTAATAAGGGATAAATTTAGACATCCTGCAATATTACACTCATGGAAACTTATGTGTGGCTTTTGAGGTATGTTTAAAATCATTAAGTGCTAGTTAAAAGAAAATGAACGAATTACGAGGCACTTGAGGTAGCATTTCAAATAACATTGGAAACTGTTTTTAGAGACTGTTTTAGGGAGTGTAAAAATCTCCACATAACCCTTTTCCTGCTTTGTCTCAAAAAATATCAAGAGTAACCAGACAATGGGAGGAACTATTTAACCTTGCCCTATATTGATATGCTTTACAGCACAAGGGTGTGCCTAGTGGCAAAGTCAACCAATCTCTCTGTAGGTTCCTCATTATCCACTCTCATCGTGACAGGAAAGGTGGAAAAGTCTTTTATCTGTCATCCTAAAAGGCTCATTGGGACATTTTCCATGCAGATCAGTGGTGAGTATGTGATGCGAGTGAGACGGATAGCTTAGAAGCTAACAGGCCTGGGATTTAAGTGCAACATGACAATTAAAGGACCACACAGACGCTGTGATGCTAACACTTCTATATTTAGAGGCTTCTCACATGTCCCTGCATTTTTTAAGAGATGTAGAGTGTCACCTAACACTGAAAGTCGTGTCTCTTTGTACTAAAGCATTTGTGTGTAGATATATCAGAAAAGCACAGAAAGATGAAGGAAAAAGTAGGGATGGCCTCTTAAAGGGAGTTTAGCCAGCCCTGGAAGTTTTACTGGAGGGATGTGCATTTAATATCTGAGTTTCTCCATCACATTTATTATTTATTGTAAGTACTCTCCGTAGGATAGACTGAAAATAACTCCGTTCACAGACGCACATATTGCACTAAAGTCAAACATGACGGGAATTTGGCCAGACACAAAAGCACAGTTTCTTCTCCAGTTTTTAAAAGAAATCTCTTCTTTTCTTCAGAAAATGAACTAAAAGCTTATGAACCTGTAAATCAGATCACTGAGGACCATTTGGATGGTGGGATGACTACTACAGCTTGATCCCTAACAAAAAACGGGTAACTTACTTCAGCAAAACTAGGGACAGGGCCAACCAGAAATATTGAGACTGTGCCAAAATAAACCAAAACCATTCGAGTCAGCACGTGTTCCTGAGAGAGGCATGCTCCTGACAGCATTATCACACAAAAGAACAGAAAAATGCCACACCCTTCTCTGGCCACTCAGGAAAGAAAAACCCAGGTCGTTTCCATCATTTATTTACAGCCATTGTTCCCCACAAGACATTCCAGGAATCCTCCAGAGGAGGTCCAAAAATAATCACACAGGATGGGGTGGAGGGTCTCAGAGGAAAGGCGAGGTTTTCGAAAAAAAAAACAGAAGTATAATAATCATTGGAACTGTTAGCAAATGCTGAAACTCCTGTTTCACAGCAGAGTTTTCACATCGATGGAACATCCATGGCATGTGTGAAATGATGAAGATGGAGAACTACTTAAGGATGATTCAAAGAAACTGCAAGTCCGTGTTTTGTTCTAGTTCACAGTTTGTTCAAAATCTGTATGGTTTTACAAAAAAAAACATTGGGATTTGAATTGTTTATATGGTAAAAACAAGATTTAACCTTTTTAGATCTAAAAGATTGAATCATTACTTAATGGCATGCTTAAAAAAGAAGAAGAGCATTATGACTCAAAGTTTGATGAACTGAACCCAAGGTGGGCAAAAAATGAAAGATGAAACAATCAAAAGTCAAAACATCACCGCTTAGAACATTGTTAAAACCTCTAGTGGGGGCTTGCATTTGTTATGGTTGTTGAGTTTGTTGGAAGTATTTTCTTTTTAAAAGACATGAGATCCAAAAGGTTTACGAAAACACTCTTTAAAACTTGTATCATGGCCAAATAGCAGGCTAGTGCAAGCAGTGCAAATAAAGCAATCAGAATAATTGATGTGCAAAAAAAAAAATATATGCTTTTTATTAATAAAGTTTAAAAAGATATTTTTCCGTGTTCATAAGTCATATGCATTCTTAGAATCGATGAGAAAGTTTCTTTGTGTTAAAAACGTGGGCAATTTTGACTGTTTCAACAAAAATGCTCATTTGATGTGTAAAAAACCCACAAATGCATCTGCAGAAAAGTGAAATAATGAGTCACATTTTACTTTGCAGCACACTTGAACAAATATGTTCTCATTGGCATCAGAACAGAAACTTTTCCGTGCTATCCTCAATAAAATTTCAACCTCACAAATTGACAAATGAAAATAAAAATTTTTCTGGAAGAATGATGTAATCTGGAAAAAAAGGACAGTATTGAAGATAAATGTGTTTGTAAAACATAGCAGAGTATCGTATGAATAATCCTGTCACTGCTGGGAATCTATTGAGATAAATAAGTGAGAAACTAACAAATGGAATAAGACATTTAAATAACTGATCAAAGGAAAATAATATGGAGAAGGTGATTCCATTAATTGATTATCTAAAAATAAAAATATGTTAGCATAAAATAGAATGGCCATTTGGTAAAAAGAAGACATGTTGTTCACCAAAGAGACTACACAGGGCAACATTTTACAAGCAAATTGTCTTCAGCTAAGACCAAAACATGACATTAGAATGCTTGAAAGAAAGAGATCTGTGAAGGAGTGGCTTAGTCTGTTCATTCGTTTTGTCTTCTTAACCAAAGAAGACAAAATTTATTTTAGTGAACAACTCATTTGATGTCTTCCAGTCAGGTTTTAGACCTCATCACAGTACAGAGACAGCTCTGATCAAGGTAACAAATGACATTCGTATGAACACTGACGCTGGCAAAGTCTCTGTTTTAATCCTGTTGGACCTGAGTGCTGCGTTTGACACTGTGGATCATGGGATCCTTCTACAGAGGCTAGAGAACTGGGTTGGTGTTTCTGGTACTGCGCTTAGCTGGTTCAAATCTTATTTAGAAGGACGCAAGTATTTTGTAGAAATTGGAAATTGTGTGTCAGATCACATGCCTTTGACCTGTGGGGTTCCCCAGGGGTCAATTCTTGGACCCCTGCTGTTTAACCTCTACATGCTGCCGTTAGGGCAATTGATAGCCAGTAATAACGTGTCCTATCACAATTACGCAGATGATACTCAGATTTATGTGTCACTGACAGCAGGTGAACATGGACCTGTGGATTCACTCTGTCACTGTATTCAACAAATCAGAGTCTGGATGCAAAACAACTTTCTCCAGCTAAACTCAGACAAAACTGAAATCATTGTCTTTGGCCCACAGAAACAAAGAGAAAGTGTCATCAGTTACCTTCAATCTCTCTCTCTGGAACCGACAAATCAAGTTAGAAATCTGGGAGTAATAATGGACTCAGACTTTAACTTCAACAGTCACATCAAATCAATTACATCAGCAGCCCTTTACCACCTGAAAAACATCGCCAAAATCAGAGGTTTGGTTTCTAAAACAGACTTAGAGGTTCTTATCCATGCATTTGTTTCCAGTAGGTTAGATTATTGCAACGGTCTACTCACTGGTCTGAACAAAAAGGCTTTAAAACAGCTGCAGTTTATTCAAAATGCTGCGGCTCGTGTCCTAACAAGAACTAGAAAATACGATCACATTAGTCCTGTGCTCAAGTCTCTGCACTGGCTTCCTGTGGCTCAGAGAATAGACTTTAAAGCTGCTCTGATTGTGTTTAAGTCTCTCCATGGTCTAGCACCAAAGTACATCTGTGATATGTTAGTACCTTATGAACCATCTAGAACTCTGAGGACCTCCGGGACTGGCCTCCTGCTGGTGCCTAGAGTCAGGACTAAACATGGAGAAGCTGCATTTCAATTTTATGCTGCAAAAGTCTGGAACAAACTTCCTGAGGCCGTGAGACAGGCCTCTACTGTGACAATGTTTAAATCTAGGCTGAAAACAGTTCTGTTTAACTGTGCTTTTTATTAATTGCTCAATTTTTAATCTGTTTTAATGATTTTATTTATTTAATTTTTAAACTTTTTGATTCTATGTTTTGTGATTTTAATGCATTCTTTTTATTTTCTTTCTTGTGAAGCACTTTGAATTACATTTTGTATGAATTGTGCTATACAAATAAACTTGCCTTGCCTTGCCTTGCCTTAACCACTTAACCCAATGAGGTCACAGAGGGTGCTGGAGTCTATCCCGGTTGATTTCAGGCGAGAGGGGATATGAACCCTGAAAAGGGGTTCCACACACACTCATTCTTGGGGGCAATTTAATAGCGGCCAATCAACCTAAAATGCATGTTTTTGAGGGTGGGAGGAAATTGGGGTACCTGGAGAAAACCAACACATACGCAGGGAAAACATGCAAACTCCACACAGAAATGCCAGTACTTCAAGCTTCTTCCCACCCGGAACTCAAACCCCAACCTTCTAGCTGTATGGCCACAATGCTAACCACAATGCTACTGCGCATTCGAGTCCGTTCTTCCTTCTTCTTCAAAAGATCAAAAGGCAGCATTAAAACGTTGCGTGAAATGCCTCTAAGTTTTGCCCTTCGTTCACAGTAAAATGCCATGTCTCTACTGTTGTGTATTTATTCGACACACAACTGAGTATGCAGATCAAACGTTTTCAAGCATGGAGTGTTTCAGAGAACATTGGAGAGCTTTCTCTAGTCCTGCTGCTGAAAGCCAATCACCAGTCATGATATTAGAGCCCAGAGCAGTTTTCTTCTGTAAGAAATGTTTCTGAGATTACAGTTGCCAAGCCAGAGGGTGTAAGCACAGTAGCAGATGGTGAGCGACCGAGGCCTGAACAGCAAAAAGAGGTACAGTAAGGGGGAAAAACTGGATCCTTTTCTCTACAATGAGATCTTTCATAGTTTGCAGCCTTCTTTACAAAACAGTGTCCACATCATCAAGCAGGCTTATTGAACAAATCCTTAACCCTTCTGTTATTATTATCATGTTATGGATCAATTTGACTCATCTCAGGTTATGTGTTGACCAAAATACTGGTTACCCTTTTATTTATTTTTCTTCCTACAATTTTGTGACTTTTTCTCATCATGGGTCGTAAACTTGTGTGTGCAATCTGGGCTCTTTGGTGTGTAGAACAATGTCTTTGCAAAGTTTTTCATACAAAGATGACCCATAATGCGTTGATTTTGGCAGATAGCTGTTTATATCAAAAAGTATGGCATCAAATTATGGGTTGCCTGTGATTCAATATCTAGCCATGCATGGAATATGCAAGTATACACTGGAAAGCTACCTGGATAAGCAACTGAGATGAGTCAGGGGGTGCATGCTGTGCCGGAGATGAGTGAGAGGCTGGTGACAACATCACAGTTATCATGTATCATATATGATAACGTCTTTACATCTCACCGCCTTGGAGATGAACGTCAGAAGAGGAGGCTGTACATGTTGACACTCTAATCCTTTGAAGATTTTCAGTTAACCGTCAAGAAATGTTTGTGTCTTCGAAGAGCACAGATATTGTTTAAAAGACTTTCCATCTAACCTGGAAAAACTTGTAAAAGTTATATCCATAATTTTAAGCTTAGAAGGATATTTGTTAATTTGTCAGTGTGTTTATGGGAAGAAGCAACGTGTTGCCAGGATTGTTTTAATACCTCAAAATAACTGCTGGAATACATGGAGATATGGTGTGTTATTGTGGTAAGAGTAACCTGTACATTGTAATGAATTATGGTTGTTTAGCTTTACAATGTGACACAATGTCTGATCATCTAGAAGTGTACACGAATGGTATTCTCTACCATCTCTAGCATTATTGACAGTCATCTGCCATCCCTTACTTATCCTTCAATGACATGACATTCATTCTTCTCTACATTTATAAAAAATGCAATCAGATATGTCTGAAGTCTTTAAAAACTAATTTTTTTCATTCCCCATACCGGTGGTCTACTGGGGTGACATCTGTCTCATCTGTGAGCCCTCTGTATTCCCCATGCCATTGAGGTGGCATCTGTTTGCAAGAGCACTTAACCTAACTGTAGGTTTTTTGGGTTTTTCCCCCCTCAAGTAGGACAGATGACTGCTTTCTTTCTGTGGAAGAATGGCTCAGAGATTTAAATGGAAGTTCTGAAAAGTGAAGGACCTAGGTACAAACCACACACTTTTTACAAGGGATTCAATAAAACTCGCAATATAACCAATGTAATTTTTAATCAATACAACACAAGAGTGGGCTGCGCGATGGTGCAGTGGTTAGAGCACAGTGGCCTCACAAGAAGAAGGTTTTTGTGTGAAGTTTGCATGCATGTTAGGTTGATTGGCTAGTACGAAATTGCCCTGAGGAATGAGTGCGTGTGGATGGTTTGTGTGTGTGTGGCCCTGCAAAAGACTGGTGACTTGTATGGGGTGTAGCCTGCCTCTCACCTGAAATCAGCCGGGATAGGCTCCGGCACCCCCTGTTGCCCGATCAAGGATGAGCTGTTTAGAAGACGAATAAAGCGAGAGCTAAACTTTGTCCCAACTATGTACAGTTATAATTTTCCTTTGAACGAAACAATTCTGTTTTTTATTGGCTTAATTGTTTCATTATGCTAAAACAAAAAAAGCAGAAAGCAACTGATACACAGTGTTGTGTTTCTTTTCGGGTTTTGGGTTTGGTCTGTTCTTGGCTTGTAAGTATGAAAACTAACAATATCCCAGGAGGTATCAACAAGTTATCCACTGTACCATATCATTTAGTCAGGCCCACCCAATGGCAAAGAAGATTGTGCTCAGGGAATCCCCAACGACTAGGCCAAACCCAAACGTACATTGTCTTCTTCGAATACACCCACACACTCAGAACAAAGGCTAAAGGAGTAAAATAGGCCACCTGGATAACTGCATTCCTCTGACACCTGATCCTCCTGCTTGAACGAATACAAAACCCACCTGGAGCAAATGAAAATGTTTAAAATTCTCTCATATTGAGGAAGAACTCACAGGCTGGCCCGATGATGACTTCAGATAAACAATCAGAACAAATTTTACACCATAGGGAACATGAAAAAAGTGCTATGCAAAACTATTACTGACCTTTTATTACATAAGTATTAATGCCTCAGGGTAATAACTCTGACCTGATGGTGACACAAACAAGTGGTGAAATAACTTGTTTTTAACCCAAAGGAGACACAAAGGTCAGACAACAGATGCAGTAGAGCAACATACTTTGTCATCTTCAGTAAATAGCTTTAAAAAAACAAAACAAAAAAAAACGAGGACACTTCTTTCTTAACTACGACATGAAGATTTTTTTCTTTGGAGGTCAGTTACATTTTTCCTGATGGCAAACTTTTCTTTTGTTACTGGTTTGTTGTTTGACTGATTTTTTCCCCCCTCATTTCCCTTTCAACCAAAAATGGTGTTATTGCAGAACTCTGACGGCGTCTGGTGCCTTGCTCAATCCCTTGGTATTTACTGGCAGCATCTGTAAATAAACACAGGTGAACCACGTGTGAACGAGGCCGCAGCGTGAACTCAACCAAAGAGGTTGAATTCTTTCAGCACAAAAGTTTCCTTTTTATCGAAAAGTTAGAAACCTTGTTTCACATCCCTGGGTGTGAAACTTTATCAGCACAGAGTGGGAACAGTTTCACCCTAAGTTTTCAACCTACAGAGGATGCTTTGTCAGCTCCAAAGGGTACATTTAAAGTGATTAAAGGTACGTTTAGCTCACCCACTATCCATAGACTCAACAACTTTAAGTGGACACTTTAATTTTGGGCTCAAATTGCTTCAAAAACAACAGGAAACGAAGTCCAAGAGCTGATAGAAAGTTCTTTCCACTCTGCTCACACATGTCAAAATGTCAGCAATGGCTTGATTAACCCCCCACCATTTTTCCAGAAATGGTGGAAAAAACAACACTCACCTATTCAACACAATAACACAATGAAGCGAGTAAGTGGCCATAAGTATAACCTGCTGAAATGAGCATTTAACCATGTTTACTGAGCACCTTCATTGTTTGGTACGGTATGTAAACTCAGTTTGAAAAGCAACTGCAACAAGCAATCTACAGAACGATGGAGACTAAATAGGCTTCAGTTTACCATAAAAACACACTCCCACAGAAAGGTTCAATTTCAGGTCAAACATAAGACCCTTTATTTCTACTATAGAACTAAATTAAGCTTTTATTTTAGAGAAATCACTATTTTTATCACTACAGTCTTAAAATCCATATTTTGAGAGCAGACGATACTTAGTTTTTGGAGTTTATGTAGTAACTAAAACAGATGCCTCAAGGAATTTCCTCCTAAAAAGCAATTAAAAAGAAAACAAATACATCTTTGTCCATTTATGTGGGGGCTAAAGCTGACTTTGAGCTTAGTGAAAACATCAGATTTATGACCCACCAAGAGAATAAATCCACCAAATTGACCAAAACTGCAGACATATGTTTTCATAAAATCTCCATGTAATCCTTTGGGTTATGAAAAAAAGAAATTGGTTCTTTCTCTAGTGGATGCAGAGATACAGTCATCTCCATCCAGCTGTAAAACTCAGACTATGATGACCTACATTATTGTACAGTGGGCACAGGCTCCGGGGACCTCATGCAGGCATCTGTGCAGCTCAGTCTGCTTTAGGCTTCAAGGCACAGGTCTGAAAAATCAGACAAAAGATTTCCAAGCTTCGTGCACAAACAGGGAGCACTTCGAGTTAAACACAGCGACTACAGATTAGCACTGTGCTCCTGGAGGACCCTCCCTCTGCTGCGCGCCTTTGATATGTGGCAAAACCTGCCACCTCCAGGGGCAAGACATACTCAAGGGGAATGTTAAATGCTCTTATCCTTTGAGATGAAACATTCATATGAATTACTGACGCCCCTCCCTGCTTCACGAAACACACGCCTGTCCCATTTAAGACCTTCAAGCCAAAAGAACTGTGCATAATATAAATGTAATGTTCTCATTAAATACATTTCTGCTAATTAGAGGCTAATTTATTGCAGCATGGTTTAATAGCCATTGAGGAGTTTGTGAAGAAGAGCATGCATTTTGTTAAAAATGCATTGCTTATCAAAAAGACCCTGCTTTGCATGTGTTCACTCAGTCAGTAAGTATGTGTAGATTTCATTCATTCATCTTCTGAACTTCTTATCCCTGACAAGGATCGGGGTGCTGGAGCCTATCCCGGCTGATTTAAGGCAAGAGGCAGGGTACAGCCCGAACAGGTCGCCAGTCTGTCACGATGCCAGTCCCGTACAACCATACACACTCATTCCTAGGGACAATTTCATAGTAGCCAATCAACTGAACATGTATGTTTTTGGAGGGTGGGAGGAAACCAGAGTATCTGGAGGAAACCCACACATACACAGGGAAACATGCAAACTCCACACAGATGTAAAAATAACAATTGATAGTTGAACTCTGCAATTATACCCAGACACCTGCAGTCATCAAAACAATGATTAACCATTGAAAAGTATGAGTAACTCTGAAGGATTATAGTACTCATGGCAGAGTTGAGTTCATTTACTCATTCATCATCTAAACCGTACATCCCTGACAGGGTGGAGGGTGGGCTGGAGCCTATCCCAACTGATTCAAGGCGAAAGGCAGGGTAGGCTTTCGTCCTGAACAGATCGCCAGACTGTTTCGGGGCCACGTACATGCACACTTGTGCCTTGGGGCAATTTTATATCAGCCAATCACCTTAACACGAGAGGATACGAGGAAACCGAGGAGTACTCAGAAAAAAATCAACAGGTACATAGGAAGAAGATGCAAACTCTACACAGAAAGACCAGTGTTTCAAGTCTCATCCAGAGTTGAGTTGATTAAAAAATGTCCAACTCCAAATATTTTCTTTTTAAAACACATTTTTTTACAATATTTTTTCTTTTCTCTGAAAAAAAAATCTTCACAAATTTCTTGTGAAAGTTACATCATGGCCCAAGCTAACATTAGCAATGGATCTTTGACAGATTGCAAAGTCAGGCATCTTGCAGATAATTCAGAAAGTTTTACATCAGACTTCATGGTGTTTAAAATAATTTTGATATGGGAAAACTTGTTCAGCTTATCTGAAAATAAGGTGCTTGTTTTTTTATCTCAAGAGACTGAGACGAGAAAAATCGATAAGGAATTTCTTCAGAAATTGACCAGTAGATTTAAAAATATGATAATAAATTAGTAAATTACTAAAAATTCAAGAATATATACATTTATTTCTCAAAATTTTTAAATATGCATAGTTATGATTTTAAAATGAACACATTTATTTGCTTTTTTGGGGTTCTATTCTTGAAACTGGAATTTAGGCGGGATTTAATCTCAGAGCGTCGGGAGGTGTGACAGAGGGGGCTTCATGATTGGTCAAATCACCTTTAACAGCCAACCTGATCCTCCAATCAGAGCAGCGCCTTTATGGACGTCACAGCCACATCTCGGAAAATAATTTTATTAATGATCGTCTTCACGTGTACTTTCGATATCGAACCAGAGGAGAAAGTATAATCAGATTTCATCATTGGAAATCAGACACGCCTTAATCCAAATATGAGGAGAATTAACACACGCACACACATCCAAACGGTTTCAAACCTACCCATCCCCCGTTATCTTCTATCCAGCTGCTAAGATGCCCATTTAAATATTCCGTCATCCATTCTGCGATGTTGTCCACCTGGGGGCTCATCTCCTCCTTGGACGCGCACTCCACACACACAGTCCCCCCAAACTCAAAGAAAGCGATAATCCGACCCCAGTTCACTCCGTCCCGGAACAGTTCGTCTATCACCTCTGCGAACCTTCTCTTAGCTGTGCTGGAGGTGAGATAAAGCTGTCGAGACATCTCTGTGAAGTCCAACTGGTACAATCTTTCAAGTTCATCTCCAGCTTCACGTAGGACTCTGTGAATGGCGGCTTGCTGGTCAGATAATCTGCAGAGATTAGGGTTCCTCTCAGGCCCTGTAGAGGCATCACGGCACCGCAGGAGCAAAGTGGGTGACTGATCTCCTACAGAGCCGTTATTTGCAGCATCTTCATCTCTGCTATCATCAAAACCCCACACAAACCCCTGCTTGGACAGTTTATGACAAATGTACTTTTCTACGATGCTGCGATTACACTCCTCTGCCATCACGGCTTTACTTGGCACTTTAAAAATAATAAATCTAATCAAAGCTTGATTTAAATCAAATGCATGATGATCGAAAACGTGCACGCCTGCAACACACACTCCAGAGCAATAAGTCCAAACTGGATTCTATGGAGATCTAAGCAATGCAAGTAAGAATCCCACACATGAGGAGATAGTTGGTTAGAATTTAGCAAGAAAAACGCTTTGAAAGTCCTTCAAGAAAGAGTGAATCGTTGTGAGCAGCAGTCCTCTTTTCCACAATCCTTCCGTCTGTTAGAAATCCAATATGCGGAAGAGGTTGGATTAGTGCTGCTGTGGTGTTGCAGAGAAAAATATGAATGAAAAGCAGAGTCGGAAGTGTCTGAATGCTCCTTAAACGCAGCCAAGTGTTATAGCAGCGTTACGTGCAACCAGGCATGGGACTGTGAGCCAGACAGGGTCGGACTGAGTCCTTCTTCCACGATTCCTCCTCATATCCACAGCAGCTCCTGCCCAGTGGGCTGCGCTCTGCCCCTATATTCCTGACGTCAACTACGTGAGGAAATTACGCTCCAACTCCACAGAGCGCATTAAAGGATTTACACTAAATCCATTAAAGATCAGTAAAGTAAAGCTGGACTATTTTATTCATCTTTTGTGGAGATTCCTCTATTCCATGTAATCCCTGATGTAGTTGGACATGATGGGGTCTGTGGGCTGTTTTATGAGGTCCATCCACCCCCTTGTGGCCTCTAAAATATTTGAGCATCTATGAAAATCCCCAATTTTAAAGTTTGATGGAAACTCTTAAGGTGATAAAAAGTCAGCATTAATCCTAAAAGCAACAGAAAATGAGACATATTAAACATAGGAGCACATCCACCTTCCTGATCTGGTGTGATGGAGTCTGCAGCCTGAATGAGTTAACTCAGGTTTTTCTCTCCAGATCTTTCTTTTTATTATTATTTTAACGTACTGTATCCATATCTCAACGGGGAAATTTCTGTGCTGCAATGGACCGCATCTCAGAAAGTTGTACCTGCTACTCTATAGAACATGGAAGACCTCAGATTTGTACAGTGACCAAAAACCATCATCCTGCAGCCTATCGAATCACTCCAACTTCCTAGTTTTGGGGACAATTATTTATTTGTACTGATTTGAGACACAAACCTGGCTGGAAAAGTCTGGCAAACTGTTCCAAGATGTACCCCCGAAATATTCTCTCTAACTACAAGATAGGATCCAACACCCCTGCAAATCAGTTGGATTGCAATTTGAATGAATGATTGAGATGCAAACATAGAACCCAGAAAAAAACCCTAGCCTGTAAACCTGACACTCCGATGTTCCTGTAATTGATACAGAAATGTACCAGTCTAGATTTTAGGCTAAAAAAGACCACGGTGGATATGATTAAATAGTGTCTCCCCCGAGGACACTTGGGCATGGGCCCGGTTGGAATCAAACCAGCTTCGCCTGGTCCAAGGGCAGACATTCTACTACTGAGCCAACATCTCCTTCCCATTGGCCCCCAATCTGATGTGTAGCAGCTCCACTCCGATCTACTTTCACTGAACACTACAAAAAAATAGACATTTTTTCCTCCTTACAGGTATTTATTTTATCATATAAGAAAATAAAACAAAACAAAATGTTCCACTTCTCACATTTTTCTTTCAATGGCACACAAGGTGAAAGTGTTGAGCTGTCTTTTTTTTTTTTTGGCTAACAAAAAAGAAGATGAATTAAACAAATGATTGCAGTTTTACCTTCAGATTTAATGATCTGTTAAACCAGTAAGTGAAGCTAGTGTGACCGAACACAGGAAACTTAAATTTTCTAACAAAAAGGCTTCACTTGCATAGCTTAATATGTTCAAACTGCTTTAACACAAGCTACATGTTTAAATTATCTGTTGCTACCTTAAAGTGAGATGACATTTTAAAGAATTAAATGTACAGAAATAATAATAAAAAAAACTCAAGCATGTCAATTATTGAAATGCCTTAAACCACTATCAAATGAGAATATCATTGAGCATGAGTCATCCATTCTCACTGTCATATCTTGGATTTCAGTAAGGCTTACATAAGATTAAAACATGATCAAAAACAGCATATTTTACATCGAGAAGTTAAACAATGTGGTAAATCACTTAGCATCCTCCATTCTCATAGCTCGTCTTAAGGCTGAGAATGGACTCACTGCTCCACAGCAGCAACATCCAGAGAAACTGCAAAGAAATGCAATGTTACATCTACATTGCCCAAAACACATTTTGGCATTCAAATATTAGTGTGTTAATAAAACAAACAAAAAAGCTCCAACATCCTTGCTTTTTCCCTTTAAAGTACATTCTCCCCATCATCGTCAACCATAGGAAGACTAGCAAGAGTCGAGCTGGAATGTCGAGAGTTAACACACATAAACCCACCAAGGTTTGACAAGAACAGGGTAGTGAGGTTTTAAGCTGTGCTCACAACAGGTCAAACTGACAAGAACAAGGATGAAAGGCCCGTGCTAGTCCTTGTGAGATTTTGGCATTGATGTAAACCCTCTTCAGTGACCTCCAAAGCAACAGTAACTCGAACCAGCGAGTCCTGCCCCACCGTAACATAAAACCAACTTCAGAGAGAGGAGATCCTGGTGGGTTCTTTGCTCAGGAGGCAACATGCAGGGGGTTTTGAGTTGTGGGTGAAAAGTGAAACTGTTTTCTTTTTCTCTTCTCATGACCACAACTTCCGTATCATCTGAAAATAGTTTGGTGCCTTTATACCCAAAATGATTAAATTAAATGGCTTTTCTTTCCCACCAGGGGGTTGGCTCAGTCACAGTAAAACACACACTTTACAAACAAGCACAATTATTTCCCCAAATGTTTGAATATTCCTATTGGAAAAGGTATTTTTGCATTTTTTTAGAAGACAAATAAAAATGGAATATTTAACAAATGCTTGCTTCCTGATGTCATTGAAGACAACTTTTGTTTTTTTACCTCACAGCTTAATTCACAAAAACACAATGCAAAACAAGATGCTGGCAGGTTACAACCAGTTCTAGAGATTCTTCTTTCAGAAAAGAAAAGTGCTTTGCCTGCAAAGACTTGCGATTGATAAAGGTAGGGGATTACGGACTTCTTAAGTGAAAAGTGTAAAAATCTCAGTAAAAAGTAGATAGTTTTATGATATATGCAACAACACAGAGAGCTTCTTTTTTCTTTCTCTGTAGTTAATGATGGAAAAAAAATTCCAGCCATTTGGCACAACTATGGACGGGCTACTAGCGTCTTTCTTTCTGCAAAGAAAAAAAAAAATCACCATATGGATAAAGACAGAAAGGACCTTTGATCAGTACACTACACTGTCTTTCCTTAATTCTGGGACATACCGAGTCTGCCCTTATTTCTCCTCAGCAAGGCAGCTCCTACACATTACGACCCATAAACTAGTCACTGGAATGCTTGTTTAAGGAAAAAAAAAGGTAATAAATTCAAGGGAAATGCTGCATCAGTAGACAAGCAACATGTAAACACCTTCTACTTTTCAATATTTTCTCTCTATAAAATACACCAGATATTTTCTCCCCGACCCCATGCTAGTGCGCTTGTATAATATAAGAAAAGGACTGTACGACAGGGCGGAGGTGGAGTAGTGCACTATGAAGACATTAAGGCTGCTTCTATTCCCTCTTGTCAGCTGCTTTCGATTGTTCCCGCTGAATCATGCAGCGCCGCACGATGCTGTCAAAACTTCCCAGGTAGAAGAGGGCGATGGTCCGAAATATCCCCATGGTGACAATCTGGGTGGAAATTTAAAATTCACATCTTGTACTGGAATGAAGTAAAACATTCAAAGACAATATGAATAGTATTCCAAACCTGTTGGAGGCCTTCTGTGATGGAGGTGACTGGTGACATTCCACATGTGAGAGCTGACAGCATGTAACCGTCAGGTCCTACGGAGCTGTTGAAGTTCCCCTGCTGTAGAAAGAAATAAAAAAACAGGATGAGGATTTATTTAAAATAAACATATAAAATATGCTTCTAATGTTATTCATAAATAGAGGACCAAGCTGTTTACCACGGTATCTTTCACCAGAATTTTAGCCACTTGGTCTGGCTGCCAAATTCCAGAAGTCTCTGAGATCAGTTTGGTCTCTAAAGGCTACATTTGGGAAAGAAAAACTAATGATCAAATTGAAGCAAAAGTATACTTTCTCTTTGCTATAGTAAATATTTAATTAAGAACATTAAAACTTATTTATAACTTCACAAACATTTTAAAAATTATTTTTACCTTTGCTTTGTTTTCTTCTGCCAGCAGTGGCGTGTCGGTGTCAGGCGGGAACGCTAAGGTGACGTAAATATTATACGGCTTCACCTGAAGAGTTAGCAGACATGCAAAAACAATAAATGCTTTCTATTTCTATATCAAATTTTAAAATGTTTTTGTAAATCTTCAAAACTGCAACATGCAAATAACTAACCTCCATTTGGAGAGACTCCGCTAAGCCACGCAAAGCGAACTTGGATGGGGAGTAAGCAGTGTAGCCGAACAAACCGATCTGGCCGGCCTGGGAGGACACAAACATGATGCGACCCATTCTTCGCTCCTTCATTGTTGTTATCACCGCTCGTGTTGGGTAGACACTGCCCAGGTAGTTTAACCTCATCATTTCCTGTTTAACAAAAACCTAAAGTTAACATTTTTACAAACTGTGGTGTTTGAGATTTGTTCTTGAAATTCCATTAAATTTTTTTTGGTACACAAACATGTCATTTGTTTAAGAATCAATAAACAATCAAGAAAACATTTACTAGTCCCACAATGGGAAAATTGTAAAGACCAAATAAATTAAATAATAATCTAACTAACATAACTGGGAATGTAACTGCTTGTTATGCAATTCTGCCTTCCAACATGCAAGCTACTCCAGTTACATGAACTTTGTCATCTATCTGTATCTGCTCCCTGGATCAATATTCAACATTGCAGCCGCTGGTAGAAGAATGAATACGGCAGCTAATGTCAATTTGAATTTCAGATTTAAAAAGTTGCAACAAGGATTACTGTGGTAGACCAAACAATTTAGAGAAGTTGGCTTGTAAAATCTGGTTGAATTATTTGGAGGTGCAACTATCTTGAAACAAGGGCAATAAGATGACCTTAAAGCAAAGATAACTCTTAATATTGAACTAAATTACAATAAAGAACTTGGTGGTGAAAATAAACCTTGACAAGAAAAATGTTAAGGACAAGAAGTGTTAGTTTGCCCCGACATATAACCTGGGCTACCACAGTTTCACCACAATAAGTGCAGCTGCAACTCCCCCCAAAAAATAGCTTAAAAATATTCTTGTAGTTAAAGGACTAAAAAATATTGGTCGGCTGGTAAAACAAACTCGATCACCTTTAAAGACAAAAAAAAGAAAAGTTGGAAGGACTCACTTTAAAACATTCGATCTTCATTTCCTCAAACCTTCCTGCAGTGGATGTCCCTGCACAGTTTACGAGCATATCCACAGGACCTAGTTTCTCTTGTGCCTGAATAACAAAAACAAACAAAAAAACCAACAGAATTTCTTTTTAAAAACGACACAAAATATACGTGCAATTGTAATAAAGATAATTTTATCGTTACCTGTTTGATCACACTTTCCACCTTAGAGTAATCACTGCAAACATCCACCGACACACAGAGAACCACCTAAAATAAAAAAAAATTGAGTAATATCAACAAGCTGTTTTGCTCTGAATGAAACAAAATACAACAAGATATTTACACAAATTAAATAACTAGTTCTCCAACCTGTTTGTCATTGATGGCAAATTTCTCCACCTCCTTCTTTGCTCTGAGCAATTTTTCCTACGAGGAAATGTTAGAATTTAGCACCAAATTTTAACGTGAGATTTTACATAGATATAGACAACTGGTTCACTCTTCAAAAGGTTAATTAACACACATTGATCAAAGGTTTTATGTTAAATTAAATTGATTCCTTATGTGAGACATAAACTGCTCCACCACAAAGATTTAATTTCTCCTTTAATGTTGTACATCAGGGGTTTATTGTAAACACATACAGCTTGTGATAAAAATGGAAGTGTCCATGTTGTGCACTAACCTCATCTCGTGCCACCAGAGTGATGAAGGCTCCTTGTCTGTAGCACTCAACAGCAATACATTTTCCAATTCCACTGGAGCCTCCTGTAATCTGAACATTAAGGAAGGAAGCTGAAGTACATTGCAAATACATAAATAAATTACTTTTATTATTGTTCTGTTCCGTTGTCTTCCACTTATCTGGGGCCGGGTTGCGGGGGCAACAGACTCAGACAGGAAACCCAGGCTACTCTCATCCAGACTGCATCTGAGAGGATCCCAAGGCGTTCCCCGGTCAGCAGTGAGAGTCTCTTCAGCAGTTCCGGGGCATGCCTCTGGGTCTCCTCCTGGTGCAACATTCCCGAAACACCCCACCAGCAAGTCATCCTAACCAGATGCCTGAGCCACCCCATCTGGGTTTTCTCGACCCAGAGGAGTGTACTGTTGTTTTATTTATTTGTACCTACGTCCTGTGAATGCGTGATTTGTTGCTGCTGCACACCAGAATTTCTCCAGTAGGAGGTTAATAAAGTTTGTATCTGTCTATTTATCTCTTTATTGATTTTTATAGTTCTAATTTATCATTAATGTTTAAATAAACAAATAAACTCAGGAATTTTCATTGTTTGTTATTGCAAATAATGGCATACTTGAATGATAAATGATCGATTTTTTTTCAGATGGATCTAATAGATCCGATCTTCGAGTAAAATTATGTTGGCTTCTATTTGGGATTGCACACATAAAAATGATTTTGAAAATGTGATTCTTTATCCATTTACAAACTAAAGTAGTCAACATCACAGCATAAATAACAGAATATCTATAATAATAACAACACATGCTTTCATCATTGCAATCCACAGTTATAGTTTCTGTACATCTTAATTCAAACAACATTCAAAATCAAAATCTACTCTGGTGATCATAGAGTTAGATTAAAATACAATCCAAATAACTCCCCTTGTGTCACAAAAAAGGAAGAGCATGACAGTAATAAACATGCGTTCATCAAGACATGTTTTGTCTGAAATTTGTGAACAATCGACTGTTACAACAGATCCTAGAATCAAATGTAATTTTGCAGTGTAAATTTAAAACGAATAAATAATTATAGATTAAAACTAGATGTAAATAGAAGCTAGCTAACATTAAAAGATGGATCACTTACCACGACGTGGGCCCCATTCAGTTTCAGCGGTTTCGGACTAATAAGAGGCGATATCATGTAAAGTAACAAAACAAAAGCAACAATAAAACCTACAACTACCAGAAGCATTATAAACGGGAAAAAGAGCCACCGGGAACTGATGTAAAGCCAATCTATAATCGTTGAACTCAATTCTTCTTCGGAGGGCATGAGTAAAAACTTAGCTTGCTTGCTAACTAGCAGGCCAGTTTTACAAGTCCGATGTAAGGGTTACGAGGCAGGCGGAGGCCTTAGATAAGGGAGACTGTAACAGTGGGAGGAGGAGTTGTTACAGGTTTAACCTAAAAGTTCATAGACGTGAAACAACAAGGAATACGTTCCGTGGGAGACTTTGACACCTCGTGACAACACTATCTATGCACAAGCTTCAACTCTCTTCTGTTAGTAAACGTTACATGGTTGTACTTGGGATTTGTAGTTCCTGAGCCCATCCAGATTATGTCCAACTGGGTGTCTAAAACTACAATTCCCACAATGCTACGCGTCTCCACTAGTTTTTCCGCTTCAGAATCGCGCACCAAAGTTTTAAGGGCATCCAGCAATGTCTGAATCACATTTGTTTCGTCTTCAGAACCGATTATCCTTAATGGCTTAGCGGGGGGTGCCGTAGCCTATCTTGGCTGATTTCATGAGAGGCAGGATACACCCCGAACAGGTCGCCAGTCTGTAGCGGGGCCACACTCAAAATAACCACTCACAGTTATTCCTTGGAACAATTTTGCAGCAGCCAATCCGCCACCGTGCATCCTCGTTTGGTCTTCAGAAACAATTGCTAGAGCTTATCCCTATGCTTCTTATCCTTATGCATGTTTTTGGAGGGTGGGATAAAACTGGTGTAAACCTACGCATACACAAAGAAAACATGGAAAGTCCACACAGATAGGACAGTATTTTAAGCCCTGTCCTTCCTGGGACTTCAATTGCAACCTTTTTGCTGTGAGCCCACCATACCAAACCACTGCTTCACCGTGCAGCCTTGCTTCATCTTTGGAACCGCTTATCCTTAATGGTGTCGCGGAGGGTTGCGGGAGCTTATCCCAGCTGTTTCAGGCCAGAGGTGGGGTAGACCCCGAACAGGTCGCTAGTTTGGGTTAGGGCCACACATTCAATCCTAGGAGCAAGTTCATAGTGGCCAATCAACTTAAACTTGCATGTTTTTAGAAGGTAGGTGAAAATCCACATATACACGTGGAGAACATGCAAACTCCACAAAGAAAGACCTGTGTTTCAAGCCTTGTACTTGGTACACCAGAACTTGAACCCCCGACCGTCTTGCTGTGAGGCCACCGTGCAGACGGTCTGTGCTAATCGAACAAAAAAATAATAGAACATCATAAAAAGCAACTTTTCTTAGACACGTGTTTAAAGTTTTATTTACATTCGAGAAATGAAAAAAAAGAAACTTTAATTAATGGTTACTACCTCTGAAAAGAAAAAAGGCTCAACAGTTGGCTACATACACATATAAACATATACAGTAAAATGAGATTCCTCCAAATGACAAAAGATAAAACCAAAAAAAGGGACTCAGGGTTACACATGACAGATTGCACATCTTAATAGCCATTAAAATAAAGTTGTGTAGTCCCCTGATAGAGCAAACATGAAATGTACAGCTGCACATTCCTTAGTCGTAGTGACAAAGCACTTGATATATTAAAATAACGAGCTATTGAAAAATAATCTAATTCATTACAAAAAAAAAAAAGTATCATTTTGAGAAGGCACATGGTTTACACTGCCATTTATGGCTACTTTAGGTATATCATTTTAAGGATGCTTGTTTTTGCTATTCATAATGCACAGCTGCTGCCTTTACAAATCAAAATTCAGAAACTGGGCTTGATACAATGTAAGGATTTGAAGATATGAAATGCCTTTAATTGGTTTTACAATATTTTATGAAAAATTATGCGCAAATAATTCAAAGTTATTTAGTCCTTGAGAACATGCTGGTTTATGTCTTAGATCATGAATAAATTAACAAATGTTACTTTTTAAAAAAAAAAATGGGTGATACTCCAAAAGTTTTAACAAGACCTTAAAAACTTCTATGAGTATTTCTGCCTCTGTTCACTCAAATTTCATATACCTAGGCAACTTCCTCAAGTGTCTAAAGTCGATACAGTCGATACAATATATTTAAATGTATTTGCATAAAAAAATAAGCTACCTGGAACAAAGTTTGTCAAGTAGTTATCAAATGAATTGTTTAGTGAGTATGTACTTTGGAAAACAAGAACACGAAGGCCAATTGCACCTTCCATAAATTTGATTTACCTTTTACTTTGCAATACATTTAATGCTCAAGTCAACATTCTCTAAAGCAAGTGACATTTCAAATCAAAAAGTTGTGTGTGGCCAGTCTTTGGAAAATCACAAACAACAAAAAACTGAGCTTTCCTGTTTGTAAAGTTATCAAACTGAGCTCTACTCTTGCACCTCTTGGATAACCCACAAGTCCTAGCAAATAGTCAGAATGACACACAGAAAAAGACGGCAAAAAAATACAATTACAATGATTTGCTTTGGTTTGATGCCATCATCTGATCTAGCCTTCTTGTCCAAAGTCCTCTGTGAATTTTTTGAGTTTCTCCAGATCCTGTTCGTTGACTGTAGGCTTTGTATTTGCCAATGACCTCATCATGTCAGGCTGGAATAATAAAAAAAAAATTACAACGGCCCTGAAGTAACCTTTTTTTTTTTTTTACAGAGTGTGATGCTTTTGTATTCTTACCATGCTCACTACAGGTTCCAGCAGCTTCTCCCCTGGGACTTCCATCCACGTCATTTCAATTGCATTTGGGTCACCAGGTGAACAAGGAGTTAAGAGGTCATCAACAAGACGGTTTGGATCGTCTCTAGATGGACCTCGAACCTTGTTTTAAGTAAATAAGGAAATAAATTAACAACCAGCCTATTCACAAATAAATAACTGGTAAACTACTTTTTTCGTGATGACGTACCTGTTTGAAGTGGGTTGCGGACTGGACTTTTCGTACAGGCTGCATTAGCGCATCTCTGACAATGATGCTGATATCTGCTCCGGAGTACCCGTCTGTCTTTTTTCCCAGCGTGACAAAATCCACCTCGTTCAGACTGTTGGGGGTAGAACCCAGATGGAGCTTGAACATGAAGGAGCGAGCATGTTCTTCAGGAAGAGGGATGTAGATTCTCTTTTCAAACCTGAGAAAGGATTAGTTTGCAACACTTAGAACAAACAAACAACTTGATGTGAATAACTACCCATCACACAGAATCTTACCTTCTTCTGATGGCAGAATCGAGAGTCCATGGGATGTTTGTTGCCCCAAGAACAAGAATTCCCTCATTGTCATTTCCCACACCTTTTCAGTAAAAATAACAATTAAAAAAGTAAACATTAGCTTAAAAGCACAGAAAGAATGACATACACTTCTTTTTTCCGGCATCACAGCAAAAACAAACTACGTTAGACAATATTGTGTAGTTGCTGATAATACATTTAATCAGATATTTAACCAGACAAAAGAAAAACATACAAATATCTTTTAACTTTCTTCACAATAAAATCCGTTACTTTTTTCGGTCTTTTAGATTTACCACACTTGTCAGAAGCTATTTGTGGTCAAACATCATTAAATGCTGTAACCAGAACCACTAGGCTGAGAAATTGATTGTGTCTGGTCCAGTCACTTTTTTTGTCATGCTTCAGTTTGCAATAAAATTATGCTCTGAAGAAAAAGCGGGTTGCTGGCATATCTGTTACAGATATAAAGTGTTCAAAGAAGGATCTCATGTGAATGTCATGTTTCTGATGCATCAATTGGTTGGACCGTCTATCCATTATTTTTTTACATACGCATACACTATTCATATTACAACATACAACTCATTGCACTCTTTACCATCTAACTGTACACAATCTCAGGATAATATCCAGCTTGTATGAACGCCCTCCTGTTACATAAACCTGTTTTTTGGCATAAGTTAAAATTCTAAGCAATTTTTATCTAAAGTTCTCTCCACTGTAAGAACCTCAAGCAATCCTCAACATCCCAAATCTATTGCAGGACATATTCTTCTGCTGCATTATAATCAGAAAAAAAATTAAGGTTTTAGGATTTTAACATCCATAAACAATTCCAAAGACAGTTTGACATTCATGCACCCTTTTTGATATTTTATCTTATTTAGGGTACATTGTGAAGTGGTAGTCTTACTGTTTGGTCACATCGACTCAAGATAAGACTTTTTTCTGAACCGCTAATCCCTCATTATAAGGCGGGGGGGTGCTGGAGCCTATCCCGGCTGATTACAAGCAAGCGGGAGGGAACTCCCCGAACACACACACACAACACACACACACACTTGGGGGCAATTTCATAGTGGCCAATCAACCTAATATTGATCAACATAAATACTTTGACCTGAAAGTGTTCATGTGCATCATTTGAGATGAGATCATGATAATGACAGGATTTCACAACTTGTTAAATGATACAGTTGAATCTTAATACCTATGGTGTGTTTTTTTTATATACTATTAAACATCTACAGATCTATTAAAATATAAATTAAAACTTCATGTAAAATTGAAAGCCTAAAATAGTACAAGTAACTAAAATTCAAACTCAAAAACAAGTCAGGAGAAAAATGCAAATTCCTTTTTTCACTGCTTTGTGTCCGCTAACTGTAACTTGACTCGGTTGCGCAAACTGGGATGAATACTTCTTTAATTTTACGCATGCGAATGAGATCACTTGTTAAAAACTTCTAAAAATTCTGAAATCTGCATCTGAAGCAAGCATTTAATGGACTTACCCTGCATTTGAACCAAAAACTCTGTTTTAATACGACGAGCAGCTTCACTCTCATTCTCACTTCTTGAACCGCAGAGGGAGTCGATCTCATCAATAAAGATGATAGAAGGCTTATGCTCCCTTGCAAGACTGAAAAGATTCTTTACCAATCTGGGGGAAAAATGGTCAAAGATCAATTTTTGGTGAGTGAAATAAGTTCCTAAAAATATATTTTTAAAGCTATGACTCACTTTTCACTTTCTCCCAGCCATTTAGAGACTAGATCCGATGAGGAAATAGAAAAGAAGGTTGAGTTGTTTGCTTCAGTTGCAACAGCTTTAGCCAGGTAGGACTTTCCTGTTCCTGGAGGCCCAAACAGCAGAATCCCCCTCCATGGAGTGCGCTTTCCTGTTTTAAGCAAAAAGTTTTAATCTAATTGTTAATCATTTTAACCATTGACTATACTCTAAATACAATGGTCTACATTTTACTTCTGCGTAGTGATACTTTTCAAGAACTGAAAAACAATACCCGTAAAAAGGTGGGGAAATTTGATTGGAAGAATAACGGCCTCTTTTAGAGCTTCTTTGGCTCCCTCCAAACCAGCAACATCATTCCACTTGATATTTGGTTTCTCCATGACAATTGCACCTGAAAAACAATTTTAAAGGTACAATATTGAGAGACTCAAGATTTAATTTTATTTGGAAACATCAATTTTAGTTTCTTTAAGATTTAATTTGACAATAGTTTAGGAAACATCACACACCTGAGAGTTGATTTTGGAATTTCTTCTTTTCTGGATCTTCACCATCATCACTTTCATTCCTAAATACAAAATTATAAACAACCCTGCGTTATTTGTATGTTGGATATGAATATTAAAATATTTTTAAAATATTTTTTATGTTGTTTTATGTTTTATTAAACATTTGATTCATTCACACATTACTAGCATCACAATAACAAACTTATTCCTCAACTCCACCCTTTAACACACCCTTTGTCATCAGACTGTGACTCTTTAACGGGCTTTGCAGGCGGAGCTTTTTCTTTCTTCTTCAAATATTCTTTTAATTTCTCTGCTCTGTCCAAGTATTCGGCACATTTCGCCCGTATGCTCTGTTTGGCTTTGTCGCCCTGGGCTTCATCTGAGAGAAATAAGCACAGAATTGGACTGAAAAATGACTTCTATATTAAGACAAAATAAGTTTTAAAACTGTTTGTCACCTCTGAAAAATAATAACCATATCTGAAAAAATCATCATCAATCTCAACAAACACAATATAAATATGGTATATATATTGCACTTTGATCACTTTGTGTGTTATTCTATTGGTTGCTGTGTGATCACCATCACTGTGTAAAGTTATCCCTTACATTTCACCACATGAAGAAAGTACTGAACAGCAGCCTGATACAGGCGCAGAGCTTCTTCATAGTTTTGGGCTTTATCCTCCTGAGCTGCCTTGCTGGCAAGATCAATGGCTTTCTGAAACAACAGAGAACATTGTTATTAATTACACACGTAAGGACAGATCACCACGTTGGAGGTCATTTGTATTTTAGCATATACTCCATAGGCACTAAGTGAGATGTCATGCCAAGATAAGTAAACCAGGTAGCAAAAATGAATAAATCCATGAGATCGAAAGAAACTCGTGCGTGTGTATGTGTATACACACCTTATGCAACATAGAAAGACAGACTTCTATAGCTGTCATCTAGCTGCGTTATAATTGTTTTCTTTTAATTATCAATCTATAGCATCATGGTCAAACTGCCTCCATAAAAAGACAGTGTATTAATAATCTACATGTTTTCAGTAGTTATAATAAGACTCCACTAGCAAAGCTAATCTCATTAGTAGCTGTGTTGGAAAGTAAAACAACACACCGATAAATGACCAAATAAATGTAGATAACACAAAAAAATAAAGCTCAATAGAGCCTTTCCTCTTTTATAATAATTAAAAAACAAATGTCGTTTTGTTTTAGCTCTAAATTGTTACATGTTAATACCGATGAGTGTCATGTTAGCTAACTTGGCTAACAATGCTAATTAGCTTCCGAGCTAATTACACGATGTTATATCACAAAAAACAACAACACAAAACACTATTCATCAAAACAAAACCGCAAATCTCATTCCTTATATCTTGGGCACTTTAACTAACTTCATAGATCTCGTTAGAATAACTTCTGATGTCCGATCGGAGTATAAGCTACAACAAGGGTTTGTCCACAACTTACCTGTAAATTATTGTTGGCCATAAGGGCTGATGGCTTGTCTAAAAAGCAAAACAAATGCGAAAAATCCACCTATTATGTTTTTCTTAAAAAATGTTATAATAGATTCAGCAGTGAACTGAAAATGTTAAGAAGCAAACATGGGATTTAGAACTTATTTTTGTTTCTTCGATGGCTACCGAGTCTGACCGAGAAGACACTTCCGCATTGAACAGTCGATACTCGCATGCACGGAATTTGATGACGTCAAGACGCACCGTTGACGCAGTTTACAGCTCTGAGTGTTTCTTTTTCTCCTTAATGAAAGGTAGTTTAGAGGATCTTCTTGTTCTGGCAGCCCAGCAACTCTTTCTAAAGACTGGACCAGCTTTGGTCTTCTCTGATTTCTTCTGGGTTTCCATTTCCAACCAACAGACATAATTACTTATCAAAGAAACCAGGAAGATGGAGTGATTGTGAGGCTGTGGGCCAATGTTTTATGTTCACCATATAAAAAGGATTGGCTGAGCTTTTACCATTTCCCATCTAAACAAACATGGCCACCTTAAAGGTGGTACAGAAGACCTATGTAAGATCATTTTTATTGCAATATTATTACCTAAATCTGCCTTCACAAGTTGGATTCATGCTTACAAATAGATGCTCTGGAAATATTTATACACGTATTAGACAGATATATAAATATATAGAGAAAACGAACCGGCCCGGGATAAGCGGACGACTACAAAACAAAACAATTATTGTCCCAAAGCATTTCAATACTCCTGGTTTTTCCTGGTTTCTTCCATTCTGTTGTCTTCCGCTTATCACGGTCCTTATCACGAGGACAACTGACTCAGCTGAAAAGCCCAGGCTTTTCTAATTACAGTAGCTGCATCCTCCAGCTCACTGGAAGGATCCTGAGGCGTTCGCTGGCCAGCTGTAAGACATGGTCTCTCCAGCAAGGTGGGACATGCCTAGAAAACCAGCAAGGCATCTTAGTTCAGGCAACTTAACCAGATGCCCAAACCACTTCATCTGGCTTCTCTCGACCAGGAGGAGCAACAGCTCTGCTCCAAGCTCCTCCTAAAAGACTCCTCACTCTATCTCAGAGTGAGAGCCCAGAAGGAAGCTAATTTTGACTGTTAGTGTTGTGATCTCGTTCTTTCAGTCATCACCCACAGTTGGTGATCTTAGGTGACAGGGTAGGAAGGTAGATAAAGTGGTATATTGAGAGCTTCACTTTTTGGCTAGGCTCGTTTTTCACCACAATGGATTGATGGAGCGTGCTATTTTTTATGGATGCTGCACCGAACATGACCGTCGATCTCTCACTCCATCCTTCCCACACTCTTGAATGAGACCCCGAGATACTTAAACTCCTCCACTTCGATCAGGACCCTGTCCCTGACTTGAAGCGGACAGTTTACTCTTTTCTGGGTGAGGACCTTGGGCAAGGATGTGGAGGCGCTGATTCCCATTCAGTTCACTTCAAACTTGCCAGCAAATCGGTCCAGTGAGAGTTGAAAAGCAAGGCTCAATGAGGCCAACAGGCCCACATCATTCGCAAAAAGCAGAAAACCAATCCTGAGGACCACCACCCCAGTCTGCCAAACAAATCCGCCCCAATAGAATTCAATTTAAATCTGTGTAATTTAACTTGATTGGTGACAAAACGCAGGAGGAGTCAGAAAAAAAAACACGTGGGTCTGAAAGGCCAGTATTTACAAAGAGTTGCTGGGCTTTCCATGCTAAAGTATCTTCCATATTCCTTTTAATTGGGTATGAAATAGCCCAGTTTTTGGCAAATAGTTAATTGTAACAACTGTGCACACAAATTTTAAGTGATTAGTTTAAAAAAAAATGTTACTTGCATTCATGTTGGCTTCACATGAATCACAGAAATTGTTAAACTCCTCAATATTCTAATCCTATAGATGTGGCCTATATATCAATGCAACAACCTCTTTATTAACTGAGTAGTCTTGTAGTTCTTCCACTCTGTCCAAATACTGTTTGCACTTGTCCCGTATCTTCTGGTTGCCATCTTTGCCTTGAGGTTCACCTGAAAAACCAAAATACAAATCTATGTAATAAAACACTTTGTGTATATTGCAAGAACAAGAGGAAATCTGCTGCAAAATGTTTTATCTCAGTTGGTGTCTGATCAACCAATTGCATTGATCTGACATCAATGCCATCTTGACGCACGTTTTAAAATGTGAAGAAAGTACTTTACGGCATGTTGGTAAGATTGTATGGCCTCCTCATAGTTTCCGTTTTGATCCTGTTGTGAAGCCTTCTGTGCAATGGCAATAGCTTTCTGAAAGTGAAGGAAGTTAAGACACATTTGGGATGGCAAGATATTTACTTAATTACGTTAATTACTTTGGTCTTGAACTAATGTGACAACTCAACTTGCTGTACTCAGTTTATACAATTTGCTTTATCCAAAACCTTTTTGCACGTTACATTGTGATCTCACTACAGATCACAATGCAGATGACATTGTGATCTGTAGTGAGAAGAGGTAAGAGGTGAAGGAAAAGCTGACGGGGTGGAGGTTTGCTCTGGAAAGAAGAGGAATGTCAGAGTAAGAAAGATTACATGTGTGTGAATGAGAGATACCAAATGGAAAAGTGAGGTTACAGGGAGAAGAGATAAAGAAGGTGGAAGATTTTAAGTACTTAGGATCACCAGTTCACCAGAGCAATGTAAAATGTGGAAACGAGGTGAAGAAGCGTGTGCAGGCAGGCTGGAACGGGTGCTGAAAAGTGTCAGGTGTGATGTGTGACAGAAAAGTTTCAGCTAAAATGAAAGGGAAAGTGTACAAAAACCGTGATGAGACCAGCCATGCTGTTTGGTCTAGAGACAGTAGCACTGAGGAAAAGACAGGAAGCAGAGATGGAGGTAGCAGAGATGGAGATGCTGAGGATCTCTCTGTGAGTGACCAGGATGGACAGGATTAGAAATGAGTATATCAGAGGAACAGCAAATGCTAGAGGTTTTGGAGATAAAGTCAGAGAGGTCAGACTGAGATGGTTTGGACATGTGCATAGGAGATAGAGACAGTACAAACCCATTTATCTTCTGGGTATGGAACCACCAGGAAAGAGGGCTAGAGGAAGACCAAAGAGGAGGTTCATGGATACAGTGAAGGAAGACATGAAGATAGTTGGCATGACCGAAGAGGATGCAGCAGATAGGGTTAGATGGAAGAAACTGACTTGCTGTGGCGACCCCTGAAGGGAAATGCTGAAAGAAGAAGAAGAAGCTTTATCCAAAACATTTTTAATATTACTGCTGCCTCAAAGTTTGAATTTTAAAATTTGTAGCTGCAGTAAATTTATTGGATTTTTTTATGCAAGAAAGTTAATAATGTCTCACAGCACATTGTTACAATAACACCGGCGGAGAAGTATGTGCAGTCTAAGGTGCCGGACTTTGTTAGTAAATGTATTGTTTATGTATATTTTATGCACAGTATAGTTGGTTTTCAGTAGCGACTTTCAACAAGTTATTGGACCACAATTTGATGTGTTGTAAATGACTAAACCTTTGCTTTCCTCTTTAAGTTATTGCAACGCCTTCAGGATTTAAATAATTCAAATAATTGATGTGCAGCTAACAAATCTGTAGTATTTGTGTGAGAATATCATGTTAATTTGAACTAAAGTTTGTTTAAAGTTTCTGATTTTCTGAATTGATGTCTCAAAATGAGGTAATGATGGTGATAAATTGTTTTTCAGCCTGGTGACACACCAGAAGCCAAAGAATCACTGAATGCATGCATGCACTTGAACAAGTCTTATAGAATATTATTGAGCTGCATGATGCTCTCAGTTACTTTGAAATTACTGTCCATTAGAAACAGAAATCATGATTTTCTCACAATTTTCCATTAGGATTATAGTTAAGAAACGCTTCAATATAAAATCACTTTATAAAATATGACTTATTGAGAACATATTATATCACTTGTTTTGAACCTTGCTTATTCTCTTATTTTTTGTTATTCCGTATTTTCATATATTTACTTACTATTTCTTTTTTTTTTATGATTACAGTGCTGCTACTGTAACACACACATTTCCCACGTGTGAGATCAATAAAGTACCTCTGATTCTGAAAAAATCAACACCATACTGTATTTTTTTTCTTTTTGGTTCTGTGAAGACACAAAGCATTACTAGGTCTATTTAGTGATAAAAGGCGTTTCTCTGCTCTCTGGATCTTGTATTTAAAGATGGAGAAAAAAGGCAGATTCAAACTAATCTGTGACTTTCTTTCTACTCACAGTTTGTGATCAAATTGGCAGGATAGTTGTGCAGATACAACATTGTCATTATATACTCAAGATACCAGAGTTTATGAGGGAAAAAAAAACCCCAAATCAAACCTAGTTCTACTCTAGTTTTAAGCTATTAATTTTCCTCATCAACACCAAGAATTTCTTACTCTACTCTGAACTTCAACATGAATTAATTTATCTTCTAAACCGTCTATCCTTAACTGGGTCACGGGGGTTGCGGAACCTACCCCGGCTGATTCAAGACGAGAGGCAGAGTACCCCCCGAACAGGTCGCCAGTCTGTCGCGGGGCCACATACAAACAACCATCCACACACCCGCTCATTCGAACTTCAACATAACCAAAGAAATCAATCTGAAACGATTTTAGTCACTCCTTTTTTTGCTGGATTTATCCTAAACTGGGAACTTCCACATTATTCTTCCTACCTGTAGATTGGTTGGCTCCATGTGATGTTTTGTTGAAAAGAATCAACTCCAGATTCAGTTCAGTTTCGTTTACCAATCTCCAGTCAGTGTAGAAGTTAATTTCCTGTTTTCGTATCAGCCAACCCCATCTCTGACACATGCGTAAGAGAGAAAGCCGCCTGTCCAGTTAAAAGAATGACAGCGATGTCCATAAAATCACGACGCCCGGCGGTTACCATGGAAATGACCAAACAAAAACACTCATGGGGAAAATTCCTCGTGTCTAAACCGATCTGATTCACACCAGATCCGACTTAGATATATGGATAAAAACAATAATGAAACAGCATATACGTGCGACAGAACGACTTTGAACGACTTTGAACTTTGAGACAGTTTTTTTTTCTTACGTACGTGGAAAATTTTACCCGATCTGATTTAATGTAATGAGAAATTATGCCCGCTAGATGTCGCCATAACATTGCTGAAATGTGGGCTCCATCTCTGGGGTCCACGTGCATGTAACAGTCATTCATGTAAAATACTCATCAAATTTTTTTTATAATCATGTAATTGTGCATTCATAATTAAATCCACCTTTCTTCTTGGCTTATAATTATAAATCATCTTTTCATAATCAAAAGTTGCGTTAAAAATAAGGAAGATGAAAATAAATTCATTAAATGCAACGCAAACTATTTTGAAAGCAGATCAAAAAGTATATTCATATAAAACTTGTAGATCAAAAGTAAGTTTTTATGTTAAAAAATAGGGGGGGGGGGGGGCAGGAGAGGGGAGAGTGTAAATGGGATGTGGTGACTGCAATCCTGTGATGCCGACCTTTGGTCCCACTTTGTACATTTGCGTCGAGCTCAGATCCTCGACAGTCTGACACCTGAGAGATCAGCGTCGCTCCGGAACGCGGAAAACACTTTGTTTGGCTGGAGATGAAGAAATCAGGAAAGAACTTCCACAAGGAAAGATGACACTGTGTGACAGTAGCAGATGAGGAAACCTCCTTCAAGATCCTCACGTGTAAACTTAGAGCGCATTTTATGGGGGGTTCCTCTTATCTCATCCACAGGGGTCTCTGATCTGGATCATGGCGAGGGGGGTGATAGATGCTCATTTGTTCTTTGTATTTTTGACTCTTTGGATAACAGTTTTCAGAGATGTGGATGGACAGGAAACTTTTGTGGACTTGGGCTACAGTTTGAATCCACCTTACTTTAACCTGGCTGAAGGTTCCAGTATTACAGCCTCAGCAACCTGTGGTCAGGATGAGACTGGAACACCAAGATCTGATTTGTACTGTAAGCTTGTTGGAGGACCCACAACTAGATTGAACTCACAAAATATCCAGGTAAGTAAATACAAGCAATCTAAAACACAAGAAGACTAAAGATAGTTGGTTTCCAGTAGAATCAAACTACTGACATTCTTATTTTAATATTTCATAACAAGCCTTTATAAACCACAGTTGTTCTTTTATTTGTTAAAGCTCTGACTCACATTTTCTCATTAGTTTTTTTTTCTAAAGAAATAGCCTTTCAACAAAAACTTTTATATTTATTCCAAAAACATCCAATGCAATAAATTCTATATATCCTCTTTACTGTTTATTTTTTATATATACTTTGTCTAAATCTGCATATATTTTAGAAATGATAAACAATATTTGTTTTCTGTATTCATTCTTTAGGGTCAGTTTTGTGACTACTGTGACTCTAGAGACCCAAACAGAGCTCATCCTGTGAGTAATGCCATTGATGGAACAGAGCGCTGGTGGCAGAGTCCCCCTCTCTCTAGGGGAATGGGCTACAATGAGGTGAATGTTACATTGGACCTTGGACAGGTGAGATTTTGTTTCTTCCTATCTACACTTACATATTGGCAGTGTTTGTACTCTGTCTTTTCTGTAGATGGTTCTTTGAATCTGTTTTACTCACAAGAAGGATAGGGAAGAGTAGCTCAGTGGGTAGGGTGACTGTCCTGTAACCAGTGGATTGCCGGTTCAGTCCCTTGCCCACGATTCATGCCGAGGTATTCGCGAGCAAGACGCTGAAAACTCAATATCTCCTGATGGTGGTTTGCAGCTTTCACCATCAGTTGTGAATGCGTGAATATGAGCTACAATGCAAAGCGCTTTGAGTACCAATGCAGGTGGAAAAGTGCTATATACTAAGTAGAGACCATTCAATAGAATTTTTTAAAAGTGTATTATTATTGTATTTTTAGTGCATGTTTTATCACCCCAGTGCGCAATAATCATGTGCTGCAGCTGGATTCTTTCCAAAAATTAAGTTCACACCCTTTTGCCTAGGGAATATTCTTCTAATATGGCCCGCGCCTCTGGTAGAAGTTTGGCTAACAGCCCAAGGCAGTGCACCTCATGCTCAATTATCCACTGTGTGGAAAGGGTGGAATGCTCTCTCTGGATTAGGGATCAGAGAGATGTGAAATCAGATTGGAAATATGCAGGTGGACTCTTGTACCTCATGCTCGATAAAGGGTTCACAAAATAAAAGGTTTCTTCTGCATACTTGCTAAATTTTGACTCCCCGCGGTAAAGTATCAGAAAATCGGCATGAGCTTTTCTGTCTTTGTTTTTTAGACAAACTGAGCTGAGTTTAGACCCTGCATGGTTAAATATAGTCCTCAATAGGGAAGGTAGACACAAGCAGGATCTTTAGAGATGTCTGTCTTTAATAAGTGGTAATACCCTGTTTATTTAGGAGCAACAAATGCAGCATTATTGTATTATGGTGTGCTAAAACGAGCATGGACAGATTTGTGACTGTGACTACCAACCGCACAACACCCTGCCGTGTCTCGGTACAAAATCACACCACACACCTGTCTCACTCGTCTTTTAAAAGAACATCTCATGGAAACATCTAAATTCCAAATTATGGCTATAAAGCAACATTTGAAGCTATTTGGTTGTTTCAAGATATATTAAAGAAGATGTGTAAAATATGGTATGTACATGAATCAAATTGGGGTTTAAGTGATGTTATCTGGATGTCTCACAGGGTGAAATTGAGGGGTTTCTTTAACCTTTTAAGGTTTATTGCTTGTCAATTATTTGATTTGCCGTGAGGAACCGTGAGAGTTTTGTAGATTCATTTGAAAGCCGCAAGATAAATTATGTGTTTAATGAAAGGTGTGGGTGAGACTGAGCTGAAAAGATTTCTGTGGTTCCTTACAAATTCTGCACAGGTGGCTGCAAGGCTGCTCTCTGTTGAGCTCAAAGTAGATGTAAAAGATAGCGACATAGTTTGTGTGAAAAAGTCAAGGATTAAAGCTTGAGGCCCCTTTTCTTGACAGAATGGTTTCCGGTCTCTCCGTTTCAAAGATGGTTGTTTGAAGCATGGTCCATTGCGTTTAAAGGCAGATTTATCTTTTTGTTAAAGAAAAAAAAAAGCCAGATTTATCTGATCAATCAAGAATGTGTTGTTTATCTGACAGATTTACATCAACTGTGTGGCTCTACTCATGTAGGTGTTGGCTAGTTTGGGGTTTTTTGTAACCATTCAGGGATGGTCTGGCCCAATTGTTGATCCATGCGTTCTCATTTTTCGAATCTTTTTTTTAATTTTTTTATTCAAGATCACTAGTGGTTTCTGAATTTCTCTCAGTCTCTAATATTCTTTGGTCTTTTCAACATTCAAATTGATTGCCTGTACTTTTGTTTACATGGTACTTTCATACACACTCATACACACATATTAATACAAACAACAGTATCTTAGGTTCTCGAGGCCTCTTCCGTATCACATGGATTTTTTTTTATTTTTCAATTAAATTTCTTCACACTCACTGACAGAATGAAATTTTACATCTCTGTGTTTTTGTGACAACTTGATATAAGTTATTTGTGCTCAGATAAAAGTTCATTTGTGCAATACAAAATAGTAATTTTCCCCTTTTATGAATGCAAAAATGTGGTACTGTAACAGACGCGTTTCGGGTGTGGCCTGCCTCGTTCCTGTAGCCTGCTTTGATATGCTTCTGCACGCTCCGCAACCTCAACAGGGATAAGTAATAGAAAACATGAATGAATGAAAAGCTCAGGTGCTTTGTTTCTGCTATACATTTCTTTTTCTTCTTCTTTCGGCATTTCCCTTCAGGTATCACCACAGCAAGTCAGTTTCTTCGATCTAACCTTATCTGCTGCTTCCTCTTCGGTCACACCAACTATCTTCATGCCTTCCTTTTTTGTATCCATGAACCTCCTCTTTGGTCTTCCTCTAGGCCTCTTTTCTGGTGGTTCCAAACCCAGCATCCTTCTTCCGATGTACTCTCTCTCTCCTCTGCGCATGTTCAAACCATCTCAGTCTGGCCTCTCTGACTTTGTCCCCAAAACCTCTAACATGTGCTGTTCCTCTGATATATTCATTTTTAATCTTATCCATCCTGGTCACTCCCAGAGAGATCCTCAGCATCTCCATCTCTGCTACCTCCATCTCTGTTTCCTTTCTTTTCCTCAGTGCCACCGTCTCTAGATCAAACAGCATCACCACGGTTTTGTACACTTGAAACTCTTCTATCACACATCACACCTAATACTTTTCTCCACCCGTTCAAGCCTGCCTTCACGTGCCTCTTCACCTATTTTCCACACTCTCCATTGCTTCGGACTGTTTTCCCAAGAACTTAAAATCTTCCACCTTCTTTATCTCTTCTCCCTGTACCTCACTTACTGCTATACATTTATCTAATAATAATTCATATGATAAGAAAGTTGAACAGTAATTGTGCTCTGATCCTCCAAACTTTTCTTTGGTCTTGATTTAGTCAGGTGAAATTTCAACACAACTTTAACACATTTAGCCAAGCTGAATAATCAGTGGTTTATTGTTTCTGAATAGTTCAATAAATAGAAAAATAGCTGATGAAATATCTTCCAAATTACACAATAGTAAGTTTACCTCCAGCATCGTAGCCACCAAACGTTGGGCAAGCTTGTTGAAAAATTGCTGGAAAATATGACATGTTTGTCCTAATGTGTCTCAACTGCCTTGTGGGCAATTGGATTAGCACAAATCTGAAGAAGTGTTTGTTATGATTTTAACTTTGAACATAAATGTAATTGACTATGATTGCCTTATGCTTTTCTGAATCAGGGAACACATATTAACAACATAGTGTAACATTTTAAAAGAGCTTCTAACAAGGCAATTACAGAAAATCTTATGGTCTTATCAGCCTAACAAGCTTTTTAAATCACTTGGTGTGACAATGTTTTGGGCCTGTGCTGCTGCAAATAGCACACAGAACAGTTTGCCAGCAGATAAACAATCAACTTAAAAAAATCCTAGAGGAAAAAAGAATGTTGCTTAACATAAAAATGATACTCCTCAATAATTATTTTAAGGATTATCATCGTCAAAACAAATATTGGGGATCATATACTTTGTACTTGTAATTTTGTAAGAGTTGTAACAATTTTACAATATGTGATTGTAAAGAAAAAGTTTTTACCTTTGTAAATAAAAAAACCCAACCTCAGCCCCCTCCAAATGCTGAATTTGGGTCAATGAATAAAAAAATTTAATAAAAACTGCTGATAATTTTATTTTTAAAAACTCTGTTTCACCAGATTCTCCTTGAGAATATTTTTTCTGGGAGGTCAGTTTGTGAACTGAAGTCTGACACAGGCAGGCCTACCCTTGTTTGTATGACATCTTGGCTTCTGACCCATGACCCACAATAAATTAGAAATGACCTCTATGGTCATCTGTTGACGCCTGTGTGACAGTTGAAAAATAAGTTGGTCATAATTGGTGAAAGAAGTAGAAGATTGGGCTGCAAGTAAAATTTATTGGTACCTCCTTCTGAATTAAAATATCTACTTCTTGAAGTTTCACAATTATACAAAGCTATTTGCTGTTTAAAAAATAGCTTCAGTTCAAATTAGTTTAGTTTAGAATGTTTGCTGCTATTTTTGGAAAAATTGTCTTATAAACCTTACTTGTGCACCCGACTGTAAATTTATGAGATGTGTATAAGAATATTGGCCACTTTTGATGGAACGTTTGCCCTTGTTAAACTATTTATAGGACACAGTAGGTAAGCCATTGTTCGGCTAAACATTTACACCATGTGTCGGACCACTGGTCACTCCTCTTTTTTTCTGGGGAATGTATTTTAGGAACCATAACCACATGTGCTTATCTGCCTGAGTGAGCCAAAGTAGAGCATGTGAGGCAAACATACCAGGGCTTACTGAGGTCTGTCTCCTATTTGATTCATCTGAGCTGCTTCTTATTGTATAGTTTAGGCTTTGGATTAGTTCTGGGCATCATTGGGTTTGAGTTAGGTTCTGATTTCCAGCTGATAGAGGTAAAGAGTTTAATCTCTGAGTTCAGACTGTTATTTTGAAGCTTTGGTGAAGTTGTGTGACCTGAAAAAGATGTTTTTTTCAATTTACAAGTTACCACTGTAAACTTGTACCTGATAAAAACACCGGCATGTTTAAAGTTGGAAATTGGTACTCTGGTCCAGCTGTGCTTTTTCCTAGCTCCCAATTCAGCAATTAACAATGGACAAAGATTTCACAAACTTAATTTTAGTGACATTCCCGGGAACCTAATCCTCTCTCTCTGGGGTTCACCTCTCAACAAAGTT
The DNA here is from genome assembly GCA_902685375.1 of Neostethus bicornis. Lineage (NCBI taxonomy): Eukaryota > Metazoa > Chordata > Actinopteri > Atheriniformes > Phallostethidae > Neostethus > Neostethus bicornis. Next base: position 13,285,383 of record LR738554.1, on the reverse strand, counting down.
GGTTTGAAGGTTTTATTTGCGTCCATCGCCCCCTTTTGTGTTTGAATCCCTCCAACCGGTATTGTTTGACATCCTTTCTGTGCTTTCAGAGCCTCACAAAGATTTGCTTCTATTAAGGCATGGTTGAAACTGACCTGGGCCTCTCTTTTGACTGGCTAAAGAAACGAAAGGTGTCGTGATTTGGTTGTGGGGGAGTACTTTGAGAAAAATACGCATTCCAAACACTTGAAACATGACAGAAAGCGTTTTAATTCACCATCAACAAGCTTACTTATACTGTGGTGTCTTATTCAGTGAGCATCATCATGCATGTATGTGGGATCTTGAATATTATGCATGGTTGTGGTGTTCGTTCTCATTCATCCAGTAAGTCCTTTACAAATACTGTATATATAACTGTTAACCTGATTGAGAGATATGATTTGCAAGTGGAAAACCCTTAAAGCAAACAGTGGAGTGACTGTTTATGAAAAATCCTCCATCCCGCAGTAGACATGTGTTTTATCATACAGATTTGCAGTTGGCTCAGTCTGACACCAGAGATGAGATTGGCTGTGAGACGTATTGCTGTGGTGACAATGGAGGTGATGTAAGTGTCTGTGTTTAGCTGGGCTGCCAGAGATATGAAGCCAACACAACAGATATTTACTGCTCTGCTAACAGCCACTATATGCTGGTTAGCAGTAGCAGCTCAGGTTAGGGTGCGTATCACGTTTTATTGTTGGATTTCAGCTGCATCTAAATCTGGAGCTACAGTGTGGAAAAGCTTGTGGGGTTTAATGTGGGATCTTCTAACCTTTTCAAGGCCTTTGTCATTAATTGGACCATGGTAATGTTTAGTATGGGTCTCTGGCTTGCTGACGCAGGCATTGATGCAATGGGAAGTGTTTAGAGAGCAGAAGTTTTCCTAGACCTATTTGACAGGACAGTGTCATGAATAGCATATCGTCATACTTGCTACCAGCTAGAGTATCTGAATAAAGTGCAAAGAAACTCTGACAATTTTTAAAACTGTCTTTGTAAAACTGCATTTTCTGTTCTGTTAGAGCTGAAATAAATTACAGGTTCATTCAACAAATTTATCAGAAAAAATATTTGAAAACCCACAGTGATTGTAAATTTCTATGATTGTAAATGACTGTTTTACAATTGTTTGAAATTGTCCACAACGTAGCGTGAGACAATCGAGTCTACTAACAAAGAGTAAAATCACTTTATTAAGTACTTTATATTGTAGCTTCTTTTTTTTTTCTTTTCTTGATTTTAAAGTCACATCACACGCAAATGTATTAATTCAGATTTATGAATGTACAGATAAATCCAAGTTCCTGAGCAGCTGCAGTGGATCTGTTTGGCCATCTAAGAAGACCGCTTGCAAGTAGAAACTTGCGTCTTCATTTATGTTTGTGTTACATCCTCTCTTCTCTTGTAACTTTCATCCATCTGTAACTACATGAAACTAAATCTGTCACGGAGACAGAAAAAAATACATCAGACACTCCCTAGGTCCTTCCATAGCCCCACCTGTTGCAGACAGACAAACAGTTATGCATCACATTGTTACAACTCAACCATTCTCAGAGGACTACAATTTTCTTTGTTGTTGTTTTTTTAATCTTCAAGACAGAAAGTGGTCTTTTTTTCTTCATGCATTGTCTCATTGTCTGATCTCATAACGGCTTCTAGCAAAGTTTTCTTAGATGAATCCTATCCATCAAGATTCAGATCCCACATTTGATTTAGATCTTGTTGTTCTGCCCTGGCAGTGCTTTGAAGGAAAATTTGGACATGTAATTTTCAGATGAGCACTTAACATTCTTCCCCTATAACTCCACTCAAAACTTAAAACATCTGGCTATGGCAAAAGCTTTTTTTTGGTCGAACTAATATGATGTCTCACTAAAGCTCAGTCAGGATTTTTTTTTATCTTCTATATTTTAAAATTTCTGAGACAGTCTTTTAGATTCTTGTTAGAAAGGTTGTTTCTGACAATCTGGTGACAAAGTAATTAAAAAGACTAAAGTGCAAAAAGACTAGGTACTGACCTTGTCTCCCCCAGTGACCAACAGTTAAAGGCTATGAATATTATAACAATAGCTCCTAAATTATTACATGAAAGAAGAAATTTTAAATGCTCTCGAGGTGTTTTTTTTCCTGTTAAATATCTTATTTCTAGCCCAAGGGAGACTATTGACTCATCTCAAGAGGGAAATTAACACCTTTAGGAGCCAGAAGAGTTTGCTTGTACGAGGGTTTCGTTATGAAGATGTTATTACTTGCCTGCCCAATCATGTCCCCATATTCATACAGTCTACTTCAGATAATTTTGATAGGAATAGACTTTTGTGGGAAAAATCTAAAAAATGAAGGGGAATACTTACACACCCACCTGTTTTTATGACTATCAAACTGATTTACAATCATTTGAAGGATGAAGGGTTGCATATTCTTTTTGGAAATCTTTATTAAGAAAGTGCCACAAGGCATTCAACCTAAAAAAAGTTATCCCGGGCATGTTCAAAATAAAATAATACATGATTGTAAATTTAGGGAGGCACAAAAATTGGCAAACCACCATTATTGAAGAAGAGGTTAGCAGTTTGAGAATCCCTCAGGAGTTTATCAGGATGATACTTTAACATAAATTCATCGTAAGGGGAATCTATGAAGGATCAAGCGCACTATTTTTTAAGTCAAACATTCATCTGTGTAAGTAGTAAGATATTGCACCATTTTATTCAGAAGGTTTGTAGCTGCTGATGCTAAAAACACTTTACGTTTCAGTATTATTTCTCAAATCATGCAAAATGTGCATACAACTCCCAAATGTAACAACTTTGTTTCATCTTCTAAACCATGGTGTTGCGGTCGATGCCATATCTGATTTCTGGCGAGAGACATGGTACACCCCGAACAGGTCTCCAGTCTGTTGCAGGGTCACACAGACAACCATCCACTCACACACTCATTCCTAAGAGCAATTTCACAACGTTCAATTAACCTACCATGCAGGTTTTTGAGGGTGGGAGGAAACCAGAGTACCTGGAAAAAAAACCAAGCATACGTTTGTGGCAAGAGGGCGAGGGAATGCCTCGGTTACAAAAATCACAACGCCACCTTGGGACTTGCACCCAAGGATTCCTAAAATTACGTAGGTTCAAACATTCACTAGAGTCTGAGACAAGGTTCCACAAAATCAAATTTATTTAAAAACAAGGGAATGCGCAACTCCACATAATCTGGAAACAAAAAAAAACAGATAAATAAATTAACGCTTACCAGTGGGGAATATTTCGATGGGGGGGATCCCCGGCACACGTGGAGAAAACACAGCACAGCAAAAAAACACACGTGAATTGAATACATGCAACATGCAAAGAACACAAGGGGGGATCCACCCAGTAAAACCACAACCCCACTGGAACGTTTTCAACTAAAACAGGTTAAAACGGTTAAAATACACAAAAAGAAAGAAAACTTGTTAAAACAGGTTAAAACAGTTTAAGATGAATAAAAACATTTCCATCGCTACTCTTAAAAGAGCAGCTGTAAAGCAAAGCAGCAGCTGTAAAGCAAAGCAGCAGCACGTCCACCTGCGTCCTGCAGCGCCGAGCCCCTTAATTCAGTCCTTAATTCAGTCCTGTAAGAACATCTGAAAGGCAGCTTGGACGTCTCAACTTTGTCAGTGGGTCGGTCGCACTTTACGGCCACCCTTTTACAGAAACCATGCCACGACAGATCTACCTTCCTTCCCGGAAGTCGTGCCTCGAAGGGTGTGCCGGAAGTCCGCCCTTAAATAGTATCCTACTACCGGTGGATTGGCCAGCTGCTCCCAAGCAATAATGTCCTATTGCCACAATCTACCCCTCCTTTTAAATCGTCGCCCCGACGATGAGAGACAACTCCTTATTTCCAAGGCCTAAAGATTGATGTTCCAGCAAAAGTACTGGAACTAACAGCCCTGTTGTCTACCTGTCCCTTCACTGACCTGGGCAAATGATGCACATTCGAGTGGTGGCCAGCTGTTGATCTAGAAGATCTTCTAAGCTCTGTCTCACTCACCTCAGCCGGGTGAGACAGACAACTTACAGCTGGACTCTCGGGAAGTCTGACTTGGGACCCAGAGGGCACCCTAAGCAAAGTAGGCTGGATCATGGTTACACCTGCAGTGGCCTCAGAAGTTGGTCTTAGGGCAAATAAATCATATTCCCCATCGTCTTCATCTGCTATAGGCTGCTCCGACGGGGGTGGATTAACTACCAGAGTTTCAGTTGGCAAACTTTCTCTGACCCAGGCCTTTAAAAGGGAACGATGCACATGTCGGACTTTCTCCTTATCAGTTAAGGGTGCAACAGTATACACTGACCCACCTTCTCTTGGTGGTTTCACAATTTGATGCACCACTGGGCTCCACAGGTCGTGGATCTTACATCGCCCTCTAATTCCCAGGTCCCGCACCAACACTAACTGACCTTCATTCAAAGGGGCACCTTGTACATGCTGGTCATGATTACGTTTTCGACGGTCCGGAGCTAGTCGCAAACGTTCCTTAGCCCCTTCAAATGCTAATTCTAGGCGAGTCTGATGTTCCACGATCCATTCACTGACGCTGCCTCTAACGGGGTCCCGAACCCTCCCCAACAAAAAATCAATGGGTAATCGGGGCTCTTGGCCAAACATGAGGAAGAAAGGTGACTCACCAGTGGTTTGATGGGGGGTGGTATTATAACAATACAACACCTGTGGTAAACAGGCACTCCAGTCTCTCTTATGTGATGTAGGTAGGGTCCGCAGCAAGTTATGGAGGGTCCTATTAAATCGCTCTGCCTGACCATTGCCAGCAGGGTGGTATGGTGTGGTACGCGATTTCTCAATTCCATACAAGCTGCATAGCTGTTGGATGAGAGAACCCTCAAAACTGCGGCCCTGGTCCGAATGGATACGAGCTGGAACGCCAAATTTGGAAAACCACTCCTGAACCAGCACGTGTGCCACTGTAGTGGCCCTTTGGTCACGAGTGGGAATGGCCAAGGTGTACTTGCTAAAAACGTCGGTCAGCACTAGCACATTCTCCAGACCATTGCGCGCTGGTTCAAGGACAGTAAAATCCATGGCCAGAATCTCATTCGGCCGTGCTGCTGTTAGATGACCCATAGGGCTATGGCCTGCTACTCCGGTGTCTTTGGCAGTTTGGCACCTTTCGCACGCCTGACACCAGAGAGCCACCTCTGCAGACATACCTGGCCAGTAGCAACGTGTCCGAAGCAGTGCTAATGTCCTTTCTATCCCCTGGTGACCATGTTCCTGATGCATCTGGGTGAGAACTTCCTTTTTCAAAACACTCGGCAACAACAACTGCAACACTAGCTCTGCACCATCAGGACGGTATGTTCTACGGTACCATAACCCATCCTCCTCAATTAGGCGGTCCCATTGTTGCAGTAATGCTAAGGCCGGGGGAGACAACCTTCTCCGCTGCTCAGAGGTTGGCCGCTGCCCTTGCTTCCGAAATGGCAGCACCTCACTCATTACAGGGTCAGCCTGCTGAAGGACTGACAACTCAGTCAGTGTACCCCATGACAATGCAGTCCCCGAACCCTGAGTGACACTGTCCGTTTTCGGATGTAAAACCTGCTGCAGCTGTTTGGGAAGGGCAACACCAGGCACCAATATCTCAACGTCTGGTCTGCCTGGTAAGTGCTGGCGAGAAAGTGCATCAGCATTTTTATCACTCTTCCCAGACCTATATTTGATTTCAAAATCAAATGAAGCAAGTTGAGCTGCCCAGCGTTGTTCTGTGGCACCCAACTTTGCAGTGGACAAATGACTTAGAGGGTTATTGTCTGTGTAGACTACACACTTATGACCCAATAAGTATTCCCTGAACTTCTCAGTCATGGCCCACTTGAGTGCCACAAATTCCAACTTCATTGAACTATAATTTGACATGTTTCGCTCGGTGGGCTTCAGCCCACGACTAGCATAAGCTATTGGCCGGACCTTGCCCTCTTGTTCTTGAGACAAGACTGCCCCAAGACCACCATAGCTTGCATCCACCTCTAAAATAAAAGGCAGAGAGAAGTCAGCATAGGCCAAGACTGGTGAAGAAACAAGGCGTGTTTTTAATGCCTTAAAAGATTCCTCACACTCCGCCGTCCACCTGTCTGTAACTGACATCTCTCCCTCTCTGCGAGACTTCGTAGCCCCACACTCTGCTACCAGCCGATGCAGCGGTGCAGCCAACTTAGCAAACCCTTCCACGAACCAGCGGTAATAACTAGCAAACCCCAAAAATGAGCGTAGCTCAGAAACAGTTTTTGGAGGTTTCCATGCCGCCACTGCTTCCACTTTGTCTGGGTCTGTAGATACTCCCTGATCGGAGATAACATGCCCCAGGTATCGCACCTTTGGTTGGAAAAAACAGCATTTACTTAGCTTCACCTTCAGCCCCTCCTTTTGAAGTCGCCCCAGCACCATATCCAACCTCTCCAGGTGCTGCTGAAGGGTGGAAGAGAAAACAACAATATCATCAAGGTACAGCAATAATGACTGACACTGCTGGTCCCCAAAGATACGCTGCATCAACCTTTGGAAGGTACTGGGGGCATTACAGAGCCCAAAGGGCATCCGGTTCCACTCAAATAACCCAAAGGGGGTGCAGAAGGCAGTCTTTGGTTTGTCTGCTTCAGTGACAGGAACCTGGTTATAGCCACTTGCTAGATCGATGGTGGAAAACCACCTAGCACCTGTCAATGCATCCAAACCCTCCTCAATGCGTGGCAGCGGGAAGGCATCCTTACGGGTCTTACTGTTAAGTGGCCGATAATTGACACACATTCTCAAACTGCCGTCCTTCTTTTTCACTAGTATAATGGGTGAGGCGTAGGGACTACTGCTCTCCCGGATCACTTTCCCTTGAAGCAACTGGTTAATGTGGTCCTTCACCAATTCATACTCTGAGGGTGGAATGCGTCTATAGCGCTGCTTAACAGGGACATCATCCACAAGAGGGATGTCATGGGTGATGAGGTTGGTACAACCCAAATCCCCATCATGAGCTGAAAACACGGAGGTGTAACTTTTCAGGAAGGACCGCACCTGATCTCGCTTATCCTCAGATAGTTGAGACAGGCCCATTGCGTCAATCTGGTCCTGCACTGCAGGACCAGCAGTCTGTGAACCCACACTGGCGGTTTGAGTTGGGACTGCAGTGACACCTGCTGGCAAGTTGATGATATGCACCAGGTTCAGGGTCCCAACAGAAGTGCGGGGATATAGCAGCACATCTGTGGAGCCAACGTTAATGACAGGGATATATGCCGTGCCTCTGGTGACTCTAACCAAAGACGGTGAAGCCAGCAGCCCAGCTGGGAGGCCAGAGTCTAAGGGTTCAAACAATACAGTGTTTCCTCCAAAATGCTCTGAGCATGTGGCTATCACAATCTTCACAGTGCCACCAGGAACACGGCAGGGTCTCTTACCCCTTACTCTTGCTACTCCTGCAGCCTCTGATGGGGGTAGCACTTCTGCCTGATGACATTTCTGCAGCCCCTGTAACACAGAAGCTGGAGCCCCAGACACCATAGTAGAGTCAAAAAGTCCCTCCCCATGCTGGCCAAATAACTCCCTGTAGCACTTCCGAATGATATTCATACCTAGAACACCAGGCACCTGAGGTAGCTTAGCTTCCGTATGATCTCGAACCACAAGGATACCGCAGTGGGGCATCAATTTTCCACACAGCTGTACACTTAACTCCAGATAGCCCACATATGGAATAGACAAGCCATTAGCTGCTTTTAACTGAAGCCAATTACAAGTTTGGAGTCTGTCTTGACCCCACGACTGAAAGTGTTTCTGAAAAAAAACTTTCTGTGATGGTCGACACCATAGACCCAGTATCCACTAAACAGGGCACCTGTACTCCACCTATTTCTACCTCCATGTGCGGTTAAGAAGAAATCAGTTTCTCAGTGACATTGGAATTGTACACTGTCTCTAGTGAGCCGGTAGACGCCCCACCCAAACTATGGCTCTGTAATTTGGTGGGCACTAGTTTTCCGACTGTGGAAATGATTTGCTGGTAGTACGAGGGGTGGGCCGAGAATGTGGCACCCGGACCCCATCACAGTCTTTAGCATAATGACCAGGTTTCTCACAGCGCCTACAGACCACCATTTGACCCCGAGGAGAACGGCTACGTACATTTACGCCCCGTAACCGAGTAATGCTCTGAGTAAGCTGGTTAAGTTGTTCTTGCTGGCATTTGAGCATCTCCCTCAATTCCCCCATTTCAGACACTTGAGCAATATCGGCCCGCTGTAAGTTGCCCTGCACGCCATACTGGGTGCCTATGGTTGGTACGACTGACCTATTATGGCCTCTGGGAAAGCCTTCTTGCTCCCATCTTATGGCTTCTCCTCTGACATCCAACAAGGTGGCTGCCGGGTATGTACGAACCCATCGCTTTAATTCTCTGCGGAGTGCACAGTCAGACACTTGCTCTACAAACTGATCTCTCAGCAGAAGCTCAGTGTTCATGGTCTGACGTGGTGAACGGGATTTTACTTTCTCCATTAGACCCAGCAAAGCCAAAGAAAACTCAAGCAATGTTTCTCCCTCCTGTTGTTTTCGAGAGAAAAAGGCTTCTTGCAAGGTTACATAGGAGTCTGAACAGCCATATATTTCTTGCAACACTGCAATTATCTTATCTGGGTCCTCTCTCTCTGCTTTAGTCCGGTACTTAATTTCTTCTCGGGCTTCCCCCTCGAGGTGATCAAAAAGATAAAATGCTTGGTCAGTAGCTGATAATCTTTGTGCCCTCATACATGCTTGGGCCTCCTCAAGCCACTCATTTAAATCCAAGCCCCGACTTCCCCTAAACATGGGGCACTTCTTTTCCCTAGGCACAAAAATAAGTCTAGGTTCAACTGGGGCACTAGTAGGAGGAGCAGTTTGTGACGTACCTGAAGCCGACCCACCAGCTGCCTGTTCTTGGCCTGCCAACTGCTCTTGGCGGAGCAGAGCATTATCATTCTTTAGCTGCGCAACTAATTCCCGCAGGGTCCTCAACTCCTCTTCCATTATTACAACCTGAGAAAGGGCGGGAGAAAAGAAAAAAAAAAAATTAATCACCAAAAATCGTGCTACTGCTTTGCTTTTACACAATCTTTCTCTAAAAACCGTTTACATGCAGCTAAAATCACAGTTTAAGAAAGCAACAAAAAAAAAAAAAAATGGATATACCTTTTTCTTTAAAAAGATAAAAAAAAATGAACACTTGTCTCAGACTACTTAAAAAAAACAGTGAATCCTATCAACAACGCCAGTTTGTGGCAAGAGGGCGAGGGAATGCCTCGGTTACAAAAATCACAACGCCACCTTGGGACTTGCACCCAAGGATTCCTAAAATTACGTAGGTTCAAACATTCACTAGAGTCTGAGACAAGGTTCCACAAAATCAAATTTATTTAAAAACAAGGGAATGCGCAACTCCACATAATCTGGAAACAAAAAAAAAAACAGATAAATTAACGCTTACCAGTGGGGAATATTTCGATGGGGGGGATCCCCGGCACACGTGGAGAAAACACAGCACAGCAAAAAAACACACGTGAATTGAATACATGCAACATGCAAAGAACACAAGGGGGGATCCACCCAGTAAAACCACAACCCCACTGGAACGTTTTCAACTAAAACAGGTTAAAACGGTTAAAATACACAAAAAGAAAGAAAACTTGTTAAAACAGGTTAAAACAGTTTAAGATGAATAAAAACATTTCCATCGCTACTCTTAAAAGAGCAGCTGTAAAGCAAAGCAGCAGCACGTCCACCTGCGTCCTGCAGCGCCGAGCCCCTTAATTCAGTCCTTAATTCAGTCCTGTAAGAACATCTGAAAGGCAGCTTGGACGTCTCAACTTTGTCAGTGGGTCGGTCGCACTTTACGGCCACCCTTTTACAGAAACCATGCCACGACAGATCTACCTTCCTTCCCGGAAGTCGTGCCTCGAAGGGTGTGCCGGAAGTCCGCCCTTAAATAGTATCCTACTACCCGTGGATTGGCCAGCTGCTCCCAAGCAATAATGTCCTATTGCCACACATGCAAACTCTACACAGAAAGGTTAGTGTTTCAATCTTCACCCCATACCGGGGCTCGAACCCCTGATCTCCTTGCTGTGAGACCTGTGCTAACCAATGCACCACCGTACTGCCCAATGAAACAACTGACTTAAAAAAAACATTACTGAAGAAAAATGGCCAGCAGGTAGTAACATGTATGCGATTTATGATGATAATTAAAATGAAAAAATGTGTTATTATATTTGTCATTTTAATTAAATCTTATTATGTGATGTTAAATTAGATATGCTAAAGCAATCAGATTGGCCTTGAAACAGATCAAATGTTTAACAGAGAAAAGAAGAGCGATAGTAATGCGCACACAGAGGGAATTACATAAATATTATTTTAAAAATTAATGAGCACATTCAAGTGATAATGTTAAAACTAATGTATCATTAGGCTCATTTTGTTTAATCTATTTTTTTTATATTCATGTCCTGACAGACATGTAGAGACAGTTACCTGGTCCGTGCAAGAAATGTGTGAAAAGTTAAAACAATTCATCACATTAATAAGTCAGTGCTGTCACAAAAAAAAAACAATCTTACTCATGACCATTTTTTTCTCCACAACTTTCTCCAAAGAGAGAAAAAAAACTATGTGGGAAACTGATCCCATCTCTGTTCCAACCTGCTAAAAGTAACTTGTGTGCAAGTAAAAAAATATGTTGATGCAGAGATTTTTACTTTTTCAACAAACCTAATTTTAGATTTGTAATTTTAATTTGCAGCTCATTGTGCTGAAAAACATTTCATTTTCAATTATTACAAAAGAGAATTGAATATTTAAACAAGGTTAGTTTTCAGGTGGCTTTGAATCAAAATGAAAAACAGAACTGACGTATGCATAATATCTTCAATCAAACCAAGATGGCAGATTTAGAAGTAATTAAAAGTAAAGCATCAAGATGGATTTTCTCTACAAAAAACAAGGTTCAAGGTAGCGCCTTTGTTTTTATAACCTGACACCCATCCTATTTCTTAAAAGCTTAGTGTTCCAACTCAGACTGGGTCAAACCAGGTTTGAGTCTGCGTGTTTTGGTGTTTAATGCATGCCGAGAACACTAATAACTCGATGTGCTTTTTGATCCCATCAGTGTCTATGGTACACCTGTTTTCTGTTTTGGTGTCTGTGAGCTTGTTTGGGTGTGCAAGTCCTGTGGTGTACGTGCAATACTAAGGTCATCTCTTTTCAACTGTGACACACTGAAGGTTTAAATCTACACTATCTCAATTAACTGGGATCTTTTTGATGAAACTAAATAAACTAAGTCATTAATCACTAACAATGAGATACTGTCTAATTACACGTTCTCATTTTAACTCTGAATAATTATTCTCATGATTAGTTGCTGTTGTTAAAGTTCAAACCTCTCTCTTTGAATCCACTCTCCAGGTTTTGGTGTAGAATTAGTTTTGGTTAATTGTTTTTGACACACTGTGATGTAAGCAACAGTGTGCAGTGTTTCTACACCTCTTGGTGATGAAGAATAATTGAGAGAAAGTTGTAACCAGTTCATTTTCTAACACACTTCATTTGGTCAACACAAAGAGGTTATATTGAATAAATCCACTGGGCAGGCCCGGCTAAATTAGAGTAGGCTGATAGTTGCGCAATGTGAACTTTGGGGATGAAAGCCTGCTATACAACTCTTTTAGGTGAGGGACCAACCATGTGTGAAGTTAGATTCCAAGGCTTTTTTGCAGTACACACTCAATGTGCAAATTTGTCACGTTTGAGCAGTTATGCCACATCAGGCATCAAAGATCGGAATTCTAGACCTGAGTCACACACATCACACATTGAGCAGAACACCTTCAGAGTTAACAAATATAATAATGACTATATGCTTCTCCAGACACGATTGCACATTTTTTAACACGTCCTGAAAAGATAAACGGTATTTGGTCTGAAAGGAAATGCCTTACTTTTGTAACGTGATTGTGAATCAGAAGTCCAGAAAAGATCTTTTTACTTTTGATTTTGAATTCAGGAATTGGTGATTGAAGGTACGGAAATTATTTGCCACACATTTTTTAATCTATCATAGTTCAGTTAATGACCTTTTTGATTCTGACTCGCAGCCTCTCAGCAGAAACCCCCTTGTATGATACCCCGGTTTGCAGCCTGAGGTTTCACTTGATGGGAGGGGCAGAAGATTGGTCTGTGCAAGTGTTGTTCCATGTCTATCATCCTTCTGCTTGTCAAAGTGTACTCTCTTGCTGAAATTCTTCTTGCATGTGCTGGGCGTGCCATCACAATATTTCATACTTTCTCTAAACAATACAAAGGTGTTGGATCCATTTCAAGCATGTGTGTTTAGCTTGGCAGCACCCAGTTGGAAGCAGTAGGAAAACCAAGCCAGGATAGATCTTTGTAATCCAAGATTAGACTATTTTTGTTTGGTTTAGTTTCAGGATGAATTTTTTGGCAACTCAAGTGAGCATGACTCATCATTTGTTTTGTCATCAATTCATCATTTTTAATCTGAGGACAGATAATAATGATCTTAGTTTGAGTACTTAGATCAGGGGGTGTCCAACTCCGATACGGAAAACCTTCAAGACACTGGCCTTCAAGGAATGGATTTGGACACCCTGACATAGATAGTAATCAACAAAGTAAAAATCATGACATTATTCACCATGCCACTTGAATTTTTCAACCTTTTGAAATCCCTTATGACAATAAAACATTGTGAAATAACTTCAAATAAACCAGTTTGCCTATTTTATTTCTGCAGTAGTTGCAGTTCAATCATTAGAGCATGTGAGTATTCGTGTGAGAAACAGTTCTTTGTAAATATTGATGCATAAAACTCAAACCCTCAGACGTTAACATTTTTACTCATTATTGAGAATAGTATAGGTTTATAGTTCGGTTGTGCCTCATGTGATAAGTGTCACATAAGCTTTTCATTGCTCAGTGGGTTCCTGAAAGCAGCTTTGAGCTAGAGGCATTAGGGCAAAAAGGGAATGTGGCACTATGTTTGGAATTTTAGATGGGTTTGCATGCCAGCCTGCACGTCTCTTGCCATCTCAACTCATTTCACTCTCTTCCCAACTCCCTCTGCTGCTTCTTTTCTTTGCAAGAGTCTTTTCTTAATGTTGTCACTCATGCGAACTAAATTTCCTCTTGGTCCTTGGCCCTTATTAGACATCTCCGTGCTTCTATTATTGGAAGCTTTTTTTTGGTTTGTCCCATTAGGCTTCTTTTCTTGATTGTGCATCCTGTTGTGTGTAACTGGAAGTTTTCTTTGATTAGTTTCAAAGCAGACTTAATTCACAGGGAAGTGAAGCAAGGAAAAGGTATTTTAGGATCTTTTATTTACTTCCACCTGCTGATGAAAAGACAGCCAAGTTAGAGACTGTTCCTAATTTTACTTGCTAATTTTCTAGTTTGGTAGTAGTCATTGATCTGACGAGAACAGGGTTAGATGGGTCGACCTATGAACTCTCTCACAATAAATCAGCCAAAGAGCTTTTTGAATGTTTTAACTTCTCATGAGATGAATCATTTACATCAGCTTCACAGTCAATAATAACTTCACAGCTGAGGTCTTTGCTGTGCTTTTTTTTTTCCCTAAAAAATCCTTTTCTTTGTGCGAGGAGAGATAGCAATATGAAAATTTCAAGTAGTCACTAGTCTTTTCATCAAGGTGCGGAGGGATGCTAAACAAGTATGAGCCTGTCCCTATCTTTTTGAAGCATAACCTTCTGTGGAAATGCCTCAATGTGAACAGGCTTCGATATTTCGGCTGGTGATTTTCTGTTAATATTTCACTATTAAGGTTCAGCATTACCTTTTTAAAAACTAGGGCTCTCACTCAAGTTAAAAGGTTTTATTAGGCTGTTTGCAAAACCATGCATAAAAAAAGTCATTTTTATTTAGCTTGAGATGGGTGTTGTCAGGTTTTGTTGAGGTCAGTTATTGACTCTGCATGCGTGTCACCAGTTGGCGTATCAAAGTTGAAATTCCAACTCACACGATTCATGGCAAACCAGACAATTACAACTCAGATTCTTGCTACTTTTTATCTGTACTTTTCGAACTAAAGTGTAAGTGATCTGCTTCAGATGATGTTTTCAAATTCAAAGGAAATTCATTCCATTGAGTCTTAAAAATTGTTTTCTGACAGAAACAAACACTGATATAATTCTCTGACATTTTATAGATACAGATACTTTATTTATTGACTCTACAAAAGAAGTAGTGATAAAAGTTGGGTTTGGCTGATGTGTTTCCACTAACCTGGCGGCACTTGAACTGATTTTATTGACATATTACTTACAAATACTGTTCTTAACTGTAGAGAATATGTGAGGTTGAGGTATTTGATGAAAATAAAACGAAAAACAGACTTTTTTTTTTTTTTAGTTCAAGTCATTAACAGTGATATTTGATTCAAGATATATCCCCGGGTGATGTACTGAGAAGAAAACAGTCTGTGATCACAAGGACAATCCTGAATTTAAAGTCTGGTGTGCACAGGAAATTGCAGCATAAAGCTATTTTGCTAACCTATTTCTTCGTATTCTGACTTTTTCTTTTAGCTCTTCCATGTGGCCTACATTCTTATCAAGTTTGCTAATTCACCTCGTCCTAACCTGTGGGTGCTGGAGCGCTCTGTAGATCATGGAAGAACATTCACTCCCTGGCAGTACTTTGCAAGTAAGTTAAGATTGTTTGACTCTTTTTTTTGTATGTAATGAAAGAGATAATAAGAAATAGAATAGTAGGTGACAAAATTGTGTAAAAATAGAAGTAATTAAAGGAGGGGCAGGAAGGAGACAACAGATCCAAACCAAAATGCAGGTGAGAGCCAGGATGCTTCCTGGGAAGGTTGCCAGCTTATTACAGGGCCACACAGAAAAAGACAACCACACCCACACTCACACACTCCTAGAGGCAATTTAGCAACTTATAAATCTAGCATAAATGTTATGTTGCTGTTTGGGGAAACATAACCTATATCACACTATAAAGGAAATTCAAATCGCTTTAAAGTCACATCAAGAACTTGTGAAACTTTTGAGAAGAGAAATGTGTTGTGGAGCATTTTCTTGAGTTTAGAAAAAGGTATTTGGTACTTTTTTTGACTATGGGACAAAACATCCCTACATTTGTGAGTGTTTGCAAATTTACCCCCATATTACCAAGCCTCGGATTAAGAAAGTATAAGGGATGTCAAACTCATTTTGATCTGGGGGCTGAACGCAGCTTAATCTGATCTGAACTGGGTTACTAGACTTATTGTGAAATCACCCATAACTAAGAATAAGTCCATGTTCTTTCTTTGGATGTCAATAATCCTAATAATAAGTGGAAAGAAGAATAAATCAATTGTAAAATTGTTATTATTTTTTAATACATTATAAACTACATAAGAACTTAAAAAAGTTTGTGCAACTTGAGCAACACTTTGACTCAGTTTAATATTTGTTAAAGCACATTACGCATAACTGGTCACAGTGATCGTAACAAAGTTGCAAAACAATTAGTCACAGCTTTGTGGAATTTAAAAACACTATTTTTAAACTTTTTTTCAACTTCAATAAAGAACAAATAAATGACTTCCACAGTCATTTCTCCTCTTGTTTAGTATTTGCGTAAGTAGGACGTTTTGCGTATTTGCAGAACTGGTCAGGTTTCCAGAAACAGATTTGATAGACACAAGTCTGAAGGAAAAATGTACAATACAGAAGATATAATACAGACTTAAATACTACCATCTCCTGCTGTTAGTTGTGCGTACTAAAACACAATGCTCCCAGCGGACAATTCTAAAACAACTTACAGTAAATTCCCAATGTTTATCCCACGGTCTTTACTGAACCCTCAGGCAGATCAGGTTAGGTCCGCTGGCCGTATGTTTGACATCCCTGCTCTAAATGGTTGATACTTTTCAAAGTAATCAAAAAGAATTGATTCATTTTTTATTCTACCTGATTCTCTTCTACAATATCACAATAATATGGGCAAATGATCAGGATTTATAGTGAGATAGGCTGGAAGGAGGGTGCGAGGGAACTGCTGCCACTGAACAGAGAGAACCTAGATTAGATGGTACCCTATCAGGTGCCCGCTAATTTAGGGTGCTAAAACTTACTGGGAGAAATATCCAGGATACGTTGGAGGGACTATGTCTCCCAAAACGCCAGGCAACATCCTGGGAAGGCTCTTAATTAGCTGGAATAAGTGGATAGGGAATGGGAAGTCTAGGCTTTCCTGCTTTGGCTGTATCCTTTCATCATGCTGCTTATTGTTTAGCAAATTATGAACATAGGTGATTCAAATAAATGTTATATAACCAGACAACATAAATTTTTTCTTTTTTTCTTTTTTTGATAGATTCAAAACATGAGTGTTTTGAAAAATTTGGGAAAAGACCTAATGGTCGTATTGTAAATGATAATGACCAGATCTGCAGCACAGAATACTCACAAATCATCCCTTTGGAAAATGGAGAGGTAAAGTTTTATTTAATAAAAATACAGCTACTTTATGTAGTTATAGAAAATGATGTTGTCATCATACTTCTTATTCTGACCAGATTGTGGTTTCTCTGATAAATGGGCGGCCGGGATCCAAAAACTTCACGTATTCGCCAGTGCTTCGAGAATTTACTAAGGCTACCAACATTCGTCTGCGCTTCCTCCGCACCAACACTTTGCTTGGCCACCTAATCTCCAAGGCCCAGAGAGACTCCAGCGTCACTCGGAGGGTGAGACACAAACTGCACAACGTCACACTAAGGTGTCATGTTGGCAAGCTCTAGTTTCCCAAGCCAATCTCACTGTTTTACACCTCCTTCCTGTCAGTTTCCTTTTGCCTAACAAAGACATATTGCTGTTGCTCACACATCCATCATTTGGAAGTCCTCATGTGAAATTTGTTAGACCTGATACATGGGAATTTCTTTCTTTGGGTAGTTTAGCGTGCTTCTGTTAGATTTGACAAATCTCCTCAAATACTATATAAGTAATAGGCAAACAGTTTGGAACTTATCCATTTTGTTTATGATAAATTTTTGACCAACAAGTTGATCCCCAAAAACAATATTTGTTGTAGAACAGACAAATCTCAGCAAAATGTAGAGTAATTTGAACCACAAAGGGTCCGCATTTTGGACAATTGGAAAAGTGGGCAAGACTGAACTGGAATTAATGCCTGTCTTAAATCCTTCGATCCTTTGAACCAAATAACTGATTCTTGAATGAGCAGCTTTCAAAATAGCATTCTCAAGAAAGTAAAAAAAAATTTTCATAATTAGCCAAAATCCTGAAGCCTGAGCCAGAAAGCCAACAATTACACCGGTTATTGGAGGGAACAAGGAGTGGGATGAAGTAGAGTTAAAACAGAACTAATAAATGGCATCAGCCACTCAATAATTATATTAGGAAGACTTCTCGGAGTATTCACTACATAAATGGCTGTTCCACATGTGTTAGCAAACGTTCCGACGAAACTCTTGTAAATGTACATGTACAGCATTGCTCAAGACATTTACACTAAATATGTGTTTTCATTTGCTGGAACTTATTGCATTAGTTTTTAATTGAAACTCTATGAATCAATCAGCATTACATGATCTTATCTTTTTATTACATGTACAGATTCACTCTAAAAAAAACTTTGGCTCAAGGCTAATAGTTCAGCGTTGCTTTGTCTGACTCCAGCAGACTTTTCTTGTGGTGTTCTGAATATGTCTAATAATTACTCCCACAGTTACACTGGTACTAACATGTTGACTTAATCATTTCTTGGCAGTATTTTTACAGTATTAAAGACATCAGCATCGGAGGACGATGCGTTTGCCATGGGCATGCCAACTTTTGTGGTCCTCGTTACAATCAGGATATTCCTAACAGGTTGGTAAAATGTGACAAATTTTTTGGGGAAAATTTTGGGGAAAAGGAAAATCAGTCGTGATAGACTCCAGCACTTAGAGCAACTCCATTAGGGTTAAGCGGTTCAAAAGACGAAACGAATAGGTTAAAAAGTTTTTCTCTGATTGGCTCAAACTGTTTTGTCAATGCTGAAAAACAAACTAACACAACATTAATTAGACTTGTCAGTTTTTAATTACAGCAACCTCAAGAATTTCAGATGTTTATTGTCAATGGCTTTAAGCAATAATTATATATAGCCATAACAACAGCCCGAACACCTACAGCAACTCCTGGTTGAAAGAACACACACAGATGTTTCACAACTCCAACAATTCCACTATTTTTCTCTCACTAGCCACCGGACAGATATTTGTAACAAGGGCCCATTTTGTTTCATATATCCAGGTTTATCAACTTAAAGTTAACAGACATTGGTCACATAAGGCATATTGTATGTTTAGCAGTGTCTAGATTTTATTTTGTCTTCTTCCTGAAGACTATAATTTACAATTTGAAAGAAGAAGCAAGCTGAGTTATTCCATCTGTCATATTGAATTTAGAAAACTGCACATTTTGCACATGGAGACCTAAGCCTGTCCACTTTTTGTGGTCACCGGCATGGTGATTGTACAGTTTGTGGTAACTTACATTATGATTGTAAGGTATGGATTCTATATTATTGTCTTGTTGATGTGGTTTTCCCCCGTCCAACTTTTCATGGTTGGTTTCTACAAGGTGATAACCTGTATAGATGTGAGAAGGGTGACTATTGGTATAGATAGATCTTGGGAGATTGTTTTCTCTCATGGTACAATGAGATGTCCTTTTATAGCGAGGGATGTGGGTAAGAAGGGCTTGAAAATCTCTGACGTGTTCTACCTTTGGGGCCAAATTTGTAACCAATTAAATCTAGTTAGGCTTATTAGCTATTGTAAGTGACTGATTGTTGCTGTGTTTGTCATAACTTCACATCACTGAAGTACCATTGATGTGCAGCTGCCAAATATTACTTAAAACCCCATGTCTCATCTCCTTACTTTAGACTCCAGTGTGAGTGCCAACATAACACCTGCGGGGAGTCATGTGACCGCTGCTGCCCGGGATTTAACCAGAAGCCATGGCGGGCTGCAACTGTTGACAGCACAAACGAGTGCCAGCGTAAGTGTTCTTGTGGAATATTTTGTTAGATGTGTAAGCCCTGCCTACTTCACTTCATCCCATGTTGTTGGCTCCTTGAGAGAGAACAGAAGTATCCTCTTGTCTCTGATACTGAAGCTCTGTTATAGATGTCCTGATATGGTCTTAAAGGGAGCTTCGATGAGGAGCTATGAGAACATTCCTCATATGGTGTGTGTAATCAGGGGGACAGTGGCATCAGGATTAGCTGCTTTTTGTCTGCAAACCCATCTGCTCAGATGGATTGCCAGGTCTGCCAGGACCATCCTAGACAGTTAAACTTTACTGCTTCAAGAAATCAGCAGAGCCTGTACCAGCGAGAATTTCTTTGAAAAGTTGATGAAGTATCCTAACTCAATTGGTATAATCATTCAATGACATTTCACCCTGTTTGGATGGGTTTACAGAAAAAGGATGTGTCACCTTGTTTGGTTTAGATTGTATCAATTACTTTTGTATTTAATGATAATTTAGACTATCTGAGTGTTCATATACTAACTCTTAGTGTGTTTGTCTTTCTTTGTTTGGGGGTTTTACATCATAGCCTGTCAGTGTTTCTCACACGCTGTTGACTGCTATTATGATCCAGAAGTGGAGAAAAGGAGAGCAAGTTTAGACACCTTCGGCAGGTATGACGGAGGAGGAGTTTGCCTCAACTGCAAGGTAACTAGAAATCAAATTCAAATTTGTTGTCAATGAATAAATGTCTATTTGAGTGGTTTGTTAAGGTATGGACAATGGTCAAAATAAAAAATATATATATATATGTACCATTTATTCATATTGTTCATTAAATTACTTTTAATTTAATTTTACATTAAATTACTTTTCTGTTTGTTGAGAGCAGACAGATCTTCATAGTAAGAGTTTTCTGCTCAAATTTTTGATACACAATGTTTCACTAGTTAGAAGAAGTGACCAACATACTGTTTGTAAAACCCACAGTGAAAACAAAGAAGCAATAAAAAACTTTGGTTGTCTTTTTGTGTAGCACAACACTGCTGGAGTGAACTGTGAGAGATGTCGTGAAGGTTTCTACAGACCTCACGGGGTGTCCCGTGAGTCTCCATCTGGGTGCATACGTGAGTCACATTTTCTTGCTCGGAGCATCCCTACTTTTTGATTCTAGAATTTTAAAAGATGATGTTTGGAAATGTTGGTTATACGTGCAGTTTGTCATGTAACATGTATTCTGTATGAACCAATCATGGATAATTGAGTTTTCTATTTGTATTACTTAGCTCTTCAAAGGTAAAGTTGATTGAATTAGCAATTTTTCGTGCTGTTCTGCAACATGTTTTTGTTCCAGTCCATTAAAAAGTGAAAACAATCACCATCATCTCAAATATGAAGCTGCGCGTAAATGAGTGAGAATAAACTTGCATGTTGTTGAATTTGAACCTCAAGGCCTTGGTTGTACTCTTTAAAACCACTTTGACTTAGTTTTTGCAGAAGCTCCATTAAATATAGTCACAACAAGAAGTTGTTTTGGTCAGATGGTTCAGGGATCCAAATCTTGCAATACCATGAAATTGTTCAACTCTTTTATTCAAAGAAAGGCTTAGGTTTCCTCTGTTTGATAAACAGATGGCAGTGCAGCATCTTCACTGGAAGCATGGCTTGTACAGTATTGCCCACTCTGGGCATTGCTTACATTGTTGTAATGCTTCATGGATGTCTCTTATGTTATAAATAGCAGACTATTGTGTTTGGACATGACTGAGTTGTGGAATGCGGTGGGCAACCCTCGGCAAGTAAACTGTGCTAAACATAAACTCAATTAAGTCTTCTTGGCACCCAGAAACTTTTAATAGAAAAATATATTTTTCAATCTGTATTTACGTTTTAAAAATTTATAACTTGTGGAAATTGAAATAGCTTTTAATTGTTGTCATCTGCAGATAACGATCTAATATTCAGCCTTACTCATTGTACGTAACTTCTATTTATATTATTTATTTTTACTGTTAAAAATGTGTTGTCCAATAGCCTGCAGATGTGATGAGAAAACAACAACTGGATGTGAAATGGGATCTGGAAGGTGCATCTGCAATTCAAGATTTGCTGGAGAGAACTGTGACCGTTGTGCTGATGGATACTATTACTACCCTCAGTGTATCCGTGAGTTTGTTGTTTCTTACCATACACCATGGTTACGATGCTGTTTCTGTTCATGGTGAAGAGTGGATATTGAGTATTCATTTGAATTTGTTGTTCTGAAACCTTCAGGTCTAAGATATTTGGCCAAACTGATCAATTCCAAGACTATTTTCCTTTCCGATTACTCTGCTTTTTGTGTCTTTCCATCACTTTAGTGAAAATCTTTTATTTTTTAAATCAGAGGGTTGTACCTAAGAAACAAACCCATTTTTGTCACTCTACACTTCACATGTTGTAACTTCATGTTTTAATCTAGAACATATTGTTTATTTAACAAAGGGATCATCTGATTTAGTGGACCAGATCATCTTTTCCTGGTCGATTAGGATGAGACAGCAGCAGTTCGGCTTCTGTTATGGACAAACAAATAAATAAAATAATCCTTAAAACAAATTGAAAAATGTACACATTGTCTTTTAAAAGACATGACAAATGTATTAACGTGAGTTATTGTATGTGGAATTTTTTTTCCACGTTCACACTCAATCCTAGGAACAATTTTGTAGTGGCCAATCAATCTAACATGCATGTTTTTGGAGGGTGGGAAGAAACCGGAATACTTGGAGAAAAGCCACACATGCACAGGGAGAGCATGCAAACTCCACACAGAAAGGCCAGTGTTCCTAAGCTCGTCCCCATTCGAACCCTAACGTTCTTACTGTGAGGCAACTATAGATGTAAAAAAAATGTAATAATAAAACTTGTTCCATAAAATAAAGGAGCAACTTTTGTTTTTGAGTGAAAAAAATACCATCTCATCTCTGTTTAATTAGTCATAATCATAACAATACAAGTTAAAAAAAGGCTTACTTGGAAAAACAGACCTTGCCAAGCTGGTGTTTGTCTCAACATTTGCTGAGAGTCTCATGTCTGCCTTAAGTCTACAAATGTAAAACCCCAAAACAGTTCAAGACAAATATCCCTCTGGAAGTTATAAGACTCATTTATTTCCCATCAGGTTGTCTAAATCTCCTTAATGAACATGTACAGGTTCTTTTTACTTCCTGTCCAAACAGAAATTTAACCATAATTATGGAGATCACACAGAACTAGAGAAATAATGAGGGGAAATATAATCTGAGCCAGGCTCACCATCCCTAAGCTGATCCTTTAGGTTTTATAAAGAAGCGAGCTTACTTTAAACCTGACACTTGAGGAGTCTGTGCAAACTTTTTATGTTTTGCTAAGTGGATTTAGTTCTTGTGGTAAACACAAACCTGTCATTATAAACTCAATATGTAAGTTTCTAAGAAGATTTTGGCTTTCCACGATTGGAGAAATTCTTGTCATGTTTTTTTTCCTCTCTCAGGATACCCTGTTTACACGACTACCACCAAATCCCCTCCTGGGCCTGTTGTGGGTAAGTATAGCAAATAAAACGATCAAGCTTGTTTTCTTACAACTTCATTTGACAGACATTTAAAATGATTTATTGCTCTGTCTGTGTCTGAGAAGGACCCACCTCCTGCCCCCCAGGGTTCTTCAACTCTCCTCACTGTTATCGTAAGTGTGGTTAACATTTACTTTTTTCTTATGATGATTTTAATTATTGCTTTACAGATTTCTAGTTTGTCACCTCTCGTTTCAAATACAACTTTTCTCGCGAATGTTTTTCTGGAGAATCAAATGAGTCACATTTACAAGAGGCACGCTGGACTGTAGTAGTCCATGTAAGGAAAGACTGAAACTGTGCTGCCAGGGTTAATTGTACGAGCTCATAATGAAGATCACTACTGTAGATTTATTTATAAATGATGTGAGGGCACATTTAAAGTCCATGGGAAACACGGTCTTTTCTATCTTTTTTTTTTTTTTTTAGTTTAGTAAAATTGTTAAAATAATGGCAATATGTATGGGAACGGGTGGTAAAAGTGGATTGTAAACAGCTGTTCAGCAAATCTGATGGTGTCGGATGATCTTTTCAACCAATAAAAATAAGTTTAGTGATTTCTCACGCTAGTAGTAGTCACTTGGGAGTGTTCACTGAGAATGAATCAGGCTAATATTAGTTATGGCCTCTGTGCTAAATGCTCTTTTTTGGTTTGCTTTAAGCTGGGAAGATTATTATAAGAAGACTGGCATGACCTTTACCCATTTGTCCTAATTTTTCAAACATTATAAACAAGCTGCGGAATTCTATTTACATGTCCGCTTAAGAGCTTTATTTTTACCACCAAAAATATAGCCTTTTAAAAAGTAGATCTTGTTGTTTCGAAGCTACTTGGAAGTAAAATGAACCTATTTGTGGGGTGACTGTTCTGTTTTAAAGTCAAGTCATTTAGACACAGGTGACCATCTTACAGCATGCAACAACACAAAACATCTTAACTGAATAAAGATTAAGCTCTCTACATTGTCTTCAATCATAAAAGTTTGTGCGTTGAGTTAAAGTTTTTTAGAAAAAAAAACAAAAAACCTTTCTAACGTGTTTGTGCCCAGCATGTAACTGTGACTACAGAGGAACATTGCAGAGCATATGTGACACCACGGGCCGCTGCCTGTGTAAACAGGGCATGGAAGGAGATCGATGTGACCGCTGCCAACCTGGATATCACTCCTTTCCAAACTGCCAGGGTGAGATTGTGCACATTACAGTAGATTAAAAAAACTTCCATAAAATTAGCTTTATCAATCAGAAATACAATTCAGGCAGTTTTTTTTAAAAAAAGAAGTTTTACAGACATGATTGTAACCAAATAGAATACAACTATGTCCAGTTTTATATAATATATTTGTTTGATTAAGCTTTTTGAACATGGATATGGCATGTTTTACACAAGATAAAACATTATAGAGCTATAGGTTTACAGCTGTATAAATCAATAACATTTTACTAAAGAAATTCCTTCTCTCAGCTTGTCACTGTTCAGGGGCTGGCGTGTCTGAACATGCATGTAGTCTTGACGGACGGTGTATCTGCCTCTCTAACTATGAAGGACAGGAGTGTGATAAATGTGCTCCAGGTTACTATGGATATCCAGACTGTGCTGGTGAGTAGATGTGATCCCAGTAGATAAATTAAATGTTGTTTCTGGTTTTCCTGCATTTACGCTGGCTTTTCTCATGACACTGGGGAGATAAAAAGGAAAGGAAACATCTTTTCTCACAGTAACTTCTTGTTTGACATCTGGATTATTATTTTTGTGTCGTGGGTATTAACAAACGGTGGACACTAACACACACAAACTTCCTCAGGGATAAAGTATATGTTTACAATTATAAATAAGTACTATATGTATGAACACACTCTAGGTGAATCTGATAGATACACTGTTAATCCTAGTGCTGACAACACAGTGAGGTTAAGATTTCTGCTTGTTTTCCTTTCTCTAGCCTGCCATTGTTCACCAGAAGGCTCGTATAGCACAACATGTAACCCCTTGTCGGGTCAGTGCCTCTGCCGTCCTGGTGTAGTGGGCCAGAAATGTGACCGTTGTGCTTCTGGACTAAGATTCCCTTTGTGTGCAGGTATATAATTTAAAGTTGTTCTTATTTTCCATTCTTTAGTATTTTATTGTTTAACACTACTTTTCAGATGCCATTAGTGTGTGCAACCCAGCAGGAACAGAAATTTCTGATCCACAAACGGTAAGTTCCTCGTAATAAACCCAATTACACTTTTATCTCAGCTGTGTCATGATCATGTTTCTATTTGCTTTGGTTATATTTTAATCTAGTGTGGATTGAGATGAAATTTAATCCTACATGCTGATAATGGAGCTACACTTTGGCCAACAGATTGAATTGTTTAAAGAGGAATTGCTTGTATTTCGACATAAGTTAAAAGAGACTACTTTTTAATTTTTACCTTAGAATTTGGCTCAGCAACCAAAATACTTCTTTGTTAAACTTGACAATCATTATATTCTTGGTAGAATAACTTCTTTGTTTGTACAATAAAAATGCTTTTCCTATTTCATCTGTTTGACGATGAACAAATGTAACCTAGTTTGAACAGGATTTCTTTTTGATTGCTTCAGGGTTCCTGTCACTGCCTACAAAATGTAGAGGGAAGGCTATGTGACAGATGTAAACCTCTCTACTGGAACCTCACTCGTGATAACCGTCAAGGTTGTTCAGGTTGGTTGCCAGATATGTCAACATAATTGCATAAATGGGTATCATTACAATATTAGCTAGTTAGTTCATGTTCCAGTCTAACATTTTTTTTTGTGTGTTCTACTTGTAATAATGTCTGATGTCTCCAAATAAATTTAGGGTAAAAGTTAGATTGCCGGAATTAATTTGACATGATAGTGAGATGCGTCTTGGCTCAATTTACTCTACAAATACGCCAATATACCCCTGTCAGCAGACCCAGATGTGTCTTCCTTTCCTTCGGGGTGAATCAGAATAATAAAACATTACACAAGCAAAATCATGTTAGTTTTCTTAACTTCCAGGATGAGATTTCCCTCAATAACTGTTACCATGTGGAGACTTTAAAAATTACAACTCGTAACTTCTACTTTAGTTAAAACTTTGATCTACATATTACTGGCTTTGTCTATGATCTTAAATTATTTTCATTGATTCATGTATAAAATGTCTCTTCATATGTGTAAAAGCTCCAGGCTTTCACTGTTGACGTGTCTTTTGGTACAGTCCTGTTATTGCTAACTTACTGCCTAAAACCATTGGAAGAAAAAGGACGTTTTTAGTATTTCAAGAATGTTTTTACTTTTTCATTTTTGACCAGTTTTGCAGAGAAAATCTTCTTTATCATTTTGAAAGTAGTCAATAGAAAGCTCCATTTTTTTTTATGAACAAATTCCATGAAAGTGAAGTTTGGCAATCTGTGTTTTATTCATTAATGATTCAAAATCTAGCAAATAGAATTCATTCAAAGTCTGCCTTTACATTTTCATACCCATCCCTTCTTCTTTTTTTTTTCACTTATACCAGAGTGCCAGTGTGACGTCAGAGGGACACTCAGTGGTGTTGGAGAATGTCAACAGGTGGGATTTTTTTTAAAGATGATATTACAGTAAGCCAAAATCTTGCTCCGTTTAACTAACTGGTGGTGTTAACGTTCTCTGAATATCCTATTTATTTAGAAAAGTGGACAATGTCACTGTAAGACTAATGTGTTTGGCCATGCATGTGACTCCTGCAAGAAAGGCTACTTTCTGTTGCAGAAAAAGGACTATTTTGGATGTCAAGGTAAGTTTTTATTACGATATATTCAGTGCCAAAATTACACCCCTCACCAAAATTACCGCAGATATCGTATATGCAGACTCATCCATACGTCGCATTTACATAAATGCTAAAAGAAATCATTTGGTAAACATGAAAGTCAGTTTTATACTTTATACACCAAAGTAGATAAAAAAGGAACCTTTGCAAACTTTTAATAAAGCCAATATTTTTTCCTTTTAAGTTGTGTATACTTTAATCAGTCACCTTCTTAACTGTTTATCCATTATGAGGTTGTGGGGAGTGCCAGAGTGCATCCTGGCTGATTCAAGCTGAGGGGCAGGGTCCACCCTGAACAGGTCACCAGTCTGTTGCAGGGCTACATGTTCAACCATACACACACATTCCTAGGGGCAATCATGTAGTGGCCAATCAACCTAGCATGCATGTTTTTGGAGGAACATGCAAACTCCACACAGAAAGGCCAATTTCCCAAGCCTCGTCCCCACCTGGGATTTGAACCCTCGACCTTTTTACTGTGAGGCCTCTGTGCTACCCACTGCACCACCCTGCCGCCCTAGGTTGTGTATATGGTTAATTAATGAAAATGAATGTATGTTTACACATTATTATTACCTGAAACATATTTAATATAATGTATTTGAAAGTTGAAACAATGGCTGTACTGTCCCAAAAAAATGTCATTATATTTCTTAGCTTTACTGCTGCAGTCAGCAAAAGGGGGTTCTTCTTTCAATATATTGACCCTATAATTAAAGTAATTATACATTATTACCCAAATATTTGTGCTCATTTTAAGGCAGTTTTTTCTTAGTTAAAAACAGTAATAAAAATTAATAATAATAATGTATTTTGTTTGTTATGTGCTTAACATTTTCAAAAAAATCCCAAAGCATTAAATTAAATGTAAAACTAAATGCATGGTGACACTAACAAATACATTGTCTCATCAATGACTTCTTTACTGCTCTCATTCTAGGTTGTCAGTGCGATCTTGGTGGTGCCGTCGATGAGACATGCGATGAAACATCTGGACAATGTCAATGTCGGAAGAACATAATCGGACCAAAATGCAAAGAGTGAGACATCATTTGTAATTTATTTTTGTATTTGTAAAATGCATGTCTTATATCACCCAATGCTTTCGATGTTAGACCAGCTCCCGGGTACTACTTCCCTATGCTTCATCAGCTGAAGTATGAGGTGGAAGATGGCACGACACCAAATTCCAGACCCGTTCGCTTTGGTTACAACCCCCAGGACTTCCCAGATTTTAGCTGGAGGGGTTATGCTATATTGTCATCTGCACAGGTCAGTTTAATCACAAAGAGAACACCAATCCACTTGAATAATGTGATTTTAAATCAACTTGAAAAAATGTTTTTATAAGAACCTATGACCTTGGCAGTGGCTTCATATTTTCCTCTTCCAGTATAGTCTAATTAATCTTTTGCTTCGACACACTACTTACTGTTACGTCTGTGCATATATAATAACTTGGACACCATTTCTCTTAGTAGTAACACTCTCTGTCTCCAGCCAGAGGTGATCCTAACAATTAGCCTTGGCTTTGCTGGATCTTTCCATTTTATAATGCGCTATACCACAACCCATCACAATGGGAGAGCGCGTGTGAGAGGGCGGATCTTGGTGGTGGACAAAGCCAAATTTCAGTCTTGCTGTGACTGTAAGTTAAGGGCCTGCCTCGCTTTAGTTCTGCTTCACTCTTTTCATCTAACTTTGTCTTTATTAACCTGTTTTATTCCCTCATTGTCATTGTGTTCATGAAATAATTTCTCCTTTTAACATACAGTACCCCCTCCTCATTATCTACTGAAACCTGCATTGTTGTGGTCAGTATTTAACTGTTTTCCCTCCAGAGTGAAGTCAGAGTAACAGTGCATGTTAATCCGAAAGTTGGGAGACCGAACTTATTCCGTCTGGTTCTGCGGTACATTAATCCTAGCAGCATCAGTGTGACCGGTAGCATCAAGATAATCAATAACAGAGGCACTACAGGTGAGGCAGTCTCTAAACTCTATGATTTCATTCAGTCACATCTAACGCTTCATTTAATCTATACAGCATCCCTTTCATAACCTTGATTTGAAAACCAATCTTTATTTGTAATGCTAGACATGTACTTCTGCTTGTGTGAGACATTCATCTTTTGTTGGTTTTCTGCAGGGAGTGATCAGAGTAAAGAAATAATATTTCCTCCAAGTCATTCCCCATCCTTCCTCACCGTACCAGGAGAGGGCTTTGCAGAGCCCTTTTCAATGGATCCTGGGAATTGGATGATTCACATAAGAGCAAATGGGATTCTTTTGGTGGGTCACAAAATAGAAATCAATGTATAATAGATGGAAAATGCTTAATATTTTCTCCGTCTCATATTGTGTTGTGTTTGAACTCTAGTTATTGTAAAACAGAATATAAGATAAATTGAATTATAAATTGACATTCTGACTCTCTCACATCAGGACTATTTGGTGCTACTACCCCGGGATTACTACGAGGCTTCTCTGTTGCAGAAAAAAGTCACTGAACCCTGCACATACTTACACACCCACAACAAGCATACTAAGTAAAAATTTTCATTTATCTTTTAATGATTTGTAAGATCCTTTTTTTGTTCAATTCGGTCAAACTTTTGTTCGTGCTTTGCAGCTGCCTGTTGTTTAAGCACGTGGCTATGGATGGCTTCAGCTCTGTGCTAGCATCGCAAGGAATACTTTCCACCCGGAGAACCCGCAGAAGGAGGCAAGCCCGCGAGCATCATCCCACCCCTGACCACCCGGCAATGGCTGCACTTCATGGAAGACAGGTTCAGGATCTTAACTGTTTGTAGATTGTGCTTCAGAAATAAATGGCAGAAGTTTTATGTTAGAATGTGTAAAGACAATAGTTATATTTGACAGATATTTTAAGGTAAACATGTGATATTTACATTATGCTAAATCAGTGCTTAAACATGTTTTTGCTATAATTGTATTTGCCATCTTAAACTTCAAAAATGTCTTCTTGTTAAATCTTTTTTTTTTTGTGGTTTTCAGTTACAGCTGGAACTCAGTCTTCGTGTACCTCATCCAGGTGCATACGTTCTCATCCTGGAGTATGCCAGTGAGGCTGACACAGTTCAAAATGTGAACATACTTTTAAAAAATCAGTCTAATGGACCAGCTTTGGCCCGGGCAAACATTTATAGTTGCGCCTTCAGGTGAGTTTTATAGAATTACTTTCAGACCATGTTAGAGTTTTTTTTTTTTTTGCATAAAAAGTTCTCATATTCCTAAAGTCCAAACATCAATGATTTGCACTTCTTTGCACTCTTGTTTTCAGTAGTACTTTGTGCCGGAGTGTGGCAGTGGGAACCAGAAACCAAGTAAAAAAGCTTCAACTTTCTCACAGGACAGAGATTCTTTTACAAACGTCCACTGCGTCATTCTTTCTGGTGAGGGAAACGTTTCCACAAAGCATATGACCGGATTTTAACTGTGTGTATTATGACAATAGGAAATATATATATATTTTTTGTCTAGAACAAAGTCTATGCAGTCCCTGCCGATGAGTTTTCCATTGAGTATGTCAAACCAAAGGTGCTGTGTGTTTCTACTCATGGTCGCTTCACAGAGGACAGGTAAATGCTTTAGTTTATTTTGAATGTTTTTCTCCACAGTGAATGCTGATGATTCCTGTATGTTTGACTCACCTATTTCATATATTGATACGGTCACTAAGAGTAAGTGTGAAACAGAATATCAAGCTAATTGTTTCCAACCCAAATACTATATACGTCAAATCTACTGTATGAACACATGCAAAAAGTGAGGAGAATATCCTTCAATTAGGATATATGTTTAGAGTGCACCACTGAGACTCTCATCAGTTCTCTGACATACCTCTCTACATTTCCCTCGTAGGACCAGCTTTCTTACCTCAGGGTGAAACTCCTCTTGTCTCTCTAAATTTATTCTCACTTTGAACCTAATAAGTAGCTTAGCTGTTTGCAGCTTGGTCTTCAGCTGTGATATTTAAAATGTGTAGTATGAAAAATACATGTTAGGTCACAAAAGCTGGAACTGACTTGACAAGAAAGATATTTCTTGTAGACATTCCTGTAAAACACTGAACTCTAAGGCTGTAAATATTGTTTGCACTCATATTTAGTGCAGAAAAGAGATTTATGTATTTTGTGACACTGAAGTAACACAGGTTATTATTGTATTTTAGACATAAAAATTAAAAATACAGCTTGCACAAAAGCCAGTTGCTTTAATCAAATACTGATTACAAGATGTTGTAGAAACATTAACTGTAGTCCATACCTACAACATTCACAGACTTTTGTCAGACTTCTTTTATTCATAAGTGTGTACAACGGCACAATTCACACTATTAAATTGAAAAAAGATCCACTCATAATAACTTCTTGCTGTTTCTTATTTGTAGTCGTGATTGCATTCTGCAGCCGTTTGATAAACCATCGTCCTCCTGGGTTCTGCATGCAGCCCGTGATGGGCGACTATCATCCACACGAATGACTAATCTCAAACAAGGAGAAAATGAGGAGTGGAGGCGAAGACGGCAATCAGGGCTTTACTCTGTGCCTCAGACTGATGGGATTCTACTTAAATTCCCTCAGGTTGTATAATAACCACACTCTGTCTCATTTCAGTTGGTCAAATTATGAACCTTATTAGCTCATCGACAACAATTTGCTTTCAAATTAACTTTTTTTTATTCATTAATTTTTAGACGGAAATCTGTTTCACAGCAGCAGTTCCTCTCCCTGGTCGATACATGGTTGTGGTCCACTATCACCAGCCTGAACACGTTTCCTTTCCCGTGGAAGTGGAAATCGATGCCGGACACATACGGAAGGGTTAGTGTGTAAACAGATGTGATTGTCTGTCCAAACTGAAATAACACAATCAATGGCTTCTAAAAACGCTGCTCATTTTATCTGGTGATCACATTGCTTTAAACGAAACACCTGAAATATTTGGACACATGGATTATTACCATAGCCTCCAAACTGTTACTGTGGACCAGTAGATGGCATTGCCAAGCTAGTCCAACTTAACAGCATTACCACATGTGTACTAATCTACTAGTTAATTCACAGGAAATAGTCATTTTCTTTAGTTTACGGCTACAACTTTGGTTGAAATCATTTATAATGTGAAATAATAATATTTTAAGGCATACGTGCACTGAGCTCTGTCCTCTTGATCAATACTTAGCTGGTCAACCCCAGGATAACACTACTCATTTGGTTTGGGAACCTTTGCATTATTAAAATCATCTTCCTTTTGTGTATTTATGTATTAAATGTGTTTTCTTTGGCAGGTTTGATAAATGCGACCTTCTGCCCTGCAGTCTCCGGTTGCAGAGAAGTTGTTGTTGCTGATGATCGCATTGGCATAGATTTTCACAAAAGTCTTCAGCGGCAACCCACCATCACTGTGACAATCCCACCAAGGAAGACCCTTATTCTGGTTCGTAGGTCATACATGAATAAAGAAAAAAAAAAAGAGGAAAGTGTGTCAGTGTTTTGCAATATGAGCTCAGGTTAAGAATGAGCAAGCTGTGCTCTGCTTTCCTCGGTATTATGCCATATCCTTGACAACAATGCCGGGACTGTATTCTACCTGGCAGTCTCACACAGCTTTATAAAAGCTTCTAGCCTGAACTTATAAACATTTTCTACCAAAAGGATTATTGGCCCCTCTTTATGTCTTGTTTTTGTTCATTTTTAACCTTTACATACAAAACTTTGTTGCAATGTGTACTCAAAAAATTTTTGTTTTTGTAATTTTGATGTGTTGCATTTTCTTTTCTTTTTTGCAGGATTATATATTGTTGGTTCCTGATCACAGCTACAGTTCAGATATCCTAAGAGAAAGACCTCTTGGGAAATCTGCGGATTTCATTCAGCAGTGCAGAGGAGAAGGGTTTTATATAGAGTAAGTATTCACATTTATTCACATTCATTATTTAAGACAAATTAAACTTAAATAAACTTAGGACAATCCTTTCTTTGGTGTCTTTATCTTGATTTGTACCAGTTTAGCAAAGGCATAAAAAAAATCCCCTATTGGTTTGTCAAATAATTTTGTAAATGGTGCCCTCTAGCTGTTATAATTATGTCCCGTTTGTGTCATGTGTATTTTGACAGGTTGAGAACATCTTCTCAGTTCTGTAGAGATTCAGCTCGCTCTATGGTAGCAGCTTTTAACGACGGAGCTCTACCTTGTGACTGTGACAAGTCTGGCTCTACAGGGGCTGTTTGTGATCGAGCAGGTGGACAGTGTCCCTGCAGGACGCATGTTATCGGCCGCCAATGCACAAAATGTGCAACAGGATACTATGGATTTCCTTACTGCAGACGTTAGTGAATGTTAACTTTTAGTTTTTCACAACATTGTGGGAAAATCCACTTTTGAAGCAATAATAAAATCATTGAATACCCTTTTTATTTTCAGGATGTGAGTGTGGCCGCCGGCTGTGTGATGAAGTCACAGGAAGATGCATCTGCCCTCCGCAGACAGTCAAACCAGGCTGTGATGTGTGTCAGAACCAGACTTTCAGCTACCATCCTTTACTAGGCTGTGAGAACTGTTTGTGCTCTCCAATGGGCACAAATGCAGGACCTCAATGTGATCTCGTAACCGGGCAATGCAGGTGAGATTATCTATGCCTTGATTTGAGGTTGATGCCAATTTATTTGTAACTTTACTCAACTTTACTTTACTGGATTATTGGTAAACAATTCACAGAATGCACCTGGTCAAAACAATGATAAAAAATACCTGACTATATTTTGGTAGGATATAGATAAAATTACCTTGTGAAAACAAACCATTTACAGGGGTTTTCACAGTGTGAATTAACACAACTACCTTGTGTAATAATTGCCCGGTTTTTTAACTTTATGCAGTTGCAAGCCTCGTGTTGATGGTCGACAGTGCGACAGTTGTGCCGCAGGTTTTTATCGCTTTCCCGATTGTGTTCCCTGTAACTGTGACAAAGGTGGAGTCACACTGAACGTGTGCCACCCAGACACAGGCAGGTGTCTCTGCAAGGTGAGCCCAGCTCATTAAATTCCTTATCTGAAAACAACCTCAACCCTTTTTTTTTATTTTTTTTTTATTTACCCTTCTTTGTTCCAAGTATGCTTTTACCCCTTCCATTTTTTGCAGAAAAATGTTGCTGGCATCAGGTGTGATGCTTGTGTGCAAGGTTCCTTCTATTTCGACCCCTCCAACCCATTTGGCTGCACCAGCTGCTTCTGCTTTGGAGCCACTGACCTTTGTCGGAGCTCCAGCAAACGCAGAGGAAAGGTGTGTTTGCTTTTCATGCCTCCACATGCCATTGTGTATCTTTGGAAATGTTCTGCCTTGCAAAGACTTAAGGCTCACAATTTTTTTTTCCGAGAAAAACAGTGTTGCTTTGTTTTATAAAAGCCGAAGAACAAATAGACCAACAGTGGAACGTCAGATCACAACATGCACAAGTTTCTGTTGCAATGACTAAAATTCTTGTTTATATTTTTGTTATTTTTATATCATTGAAATCAATTTGAGCCTCAGTGTATCTTGTGATATTTTCAAGTAATGTCTTTATAAGCATGCATTTGTCTGGCAATAACACTGTGTCCTATTACAACGAAAATGATGTAAAATACCCTTTAATCAGTTTGTTGAGATGAAAAACTGGCGTTTGGAGCATCCAGACAAGGAAGAGGTTCATTCTGTGTTCAACACAGCCAGTAACACTCAAGTGGCAGACATCCAAGAGCTCTCCCCCTCAGTTCAAACTCTACACTGGGTGGCACCACCGTCCTATCTCGGAGACAGGGTAAGTCAGTCAGAAATATCTCAACACACTTGGCAGTCACAAGCTGCTGTGTTTTAATTAATTTATCTAGTTTAGGATGGTTTAGGATGACACGTTCCATGGTTTCCTGTGGTATCTTGAATGGATTATAAAATCTGCTTTTACTTAAGAATGACTGTTTCTATTTTTTTTTTTTTGGAGTTAGCTGTCAGTTTATACAAACCGTGAATCATTTGCAAGTTAAAAAGAAAATATGTATAAGGACAGAGTGCATTTAAAAGTTGTAACAGAGATATTATTTTTCTAACAGGTTTCATCTTATGGTGGTTTCCTCACCTACCAGTCTAAATCTTTTGGAATTCCCAGTGAGGGGATGACTCCAGTCAGAAGACAACCTGATGTTGTCCTGATTGTGTGTAGTACAACTATTCTTTTATACTCATCATTGCCATTTTTAATTTTTTTTTTACTACTGGAATGTATTTTATATATAGTCAAATCTCAACATTCCTCCCTCAGGGACAGGATATGAAGCTGATCCACATGGCTCCAGTCGTTCCCTCTCCAGACAGACTGTATCAGGGTCGAGTTCAGCTCTTAGAGGTAAAACAAACATATCCTCTCTTCCAGCTTTGCTGTTTTATGATGCTGATTTGCTATAATCTTGAATCTATCACACAATGAGAGAGCTTTAGACTGGTAACCAGAGCTAGTTATTAGGTCTTATAAGATAAACCCCATTTGTTAGACATTTAGTTTGACCTGAAGTGGGAAACAATGGGAAACTCAAATTAACTTGACATCCTTACAGGAGCAAAGACAAAATGTTACAGTAGCAGAAAATATTCTTTAATCTTTTTTATACTCCATAATACCTTTTGAGATGCGCATTCTGAAAAAAAAGTCCAGCCCTGAATGTACTTTTCACAAGTATTTACCCAAATATATCTTCTTTGTAGGCTAACTGGCGACATGCACATACCAACAGACCTGTGTCCAGAGAGGAATTGATGATGGTACTGGCACGTCTGAAAGGAATGAGGATCCAAGCATTGTATTTTACACAAACCCAGCGTCTCAGCTTGGGAGAGGTGGGCTTGGAGGAGGCCACACATTCAGGGACTGGAGGTCCTGCAAATACTGTTGAGGTTTGCTCCTGCCCAGCAGGGTACACCGGAGACTCCTGTGAGGTCTGTAATTATCCTATTGGTTATTTATAAAAGCTTTTAAATAAGTTAGAAGTTTAGAATTACACGTACACTATTCTATATATTTTAGTGTATGGTATTATTGTGTAATAACTCCTATTCAAATGATAAATGAGATTCAGTAGAGATTTTCAAATTTTTACTTTAGATTGTTCAGGCAAAGTCTTTAAAATGATCATTTTGCCACAAATTGTTTGCATAGATTTCTACCAAGTGCCTCTTTGCCCAGGGATCAATTTCTCTCATGTAACAAAGCACACGTAAAACAGAGCTGCGTTAGAAAATATGTCATTTAAAGACATAAGTGTTACAGTCTTAAACACATTCTTTATAAATTATATTTAATTTCATTTAGGTTTTTTTTGTCTGCCTTAAAGACAAAAAAGACCAAAGTTTTTGATTGGGTTCTTTTTGCTTGCTTTCTGAAACTGCTGGGTTTTTTTTAAAGCGGTGCAACACAATATTGTTAAAAATATTTGCATACTGTATTGATGCCTCATGGAAAATTTCTGAATGCATTAAACACTGTGGCAGCAGCTATCAACAAAGTCAGTGGTGGGACCAGTTGAGAGCTTGGTGCCTTGTTCAGGGACACTTTGGGGCAGGAATCAAACCTGGGACTCTGTAGCTCAAAGACAGCCACTCTACTACTGAACTATACCGTCCCCTGACATCCACATATTCCTAATCTGGGACAAAATTTAATAGTTTACCTCATTTAATTTAACCTATCCTATCCTGTTATACACCAGTTAATTTGAGTTAGGATGTTTGTGTTTAGGGGTCTTAGAAATGACTTTTTCTCAGATCTGTTGTTTGTTGTGTTAAAAATATACATTTCAAAAAGGTGTTCAATGCAATTTGTGCCTAACATGCATGAATTAGAGAAAATGTGAAAAATAAAGACAGAAAATGAAAGAGTGGGAGTTGTAGAACATTGTCTAAAACTTGAGATGCTAAAGTGGATGTATGAAGGGACAGGCCACTTGTTGATTTGGTGCAATATCCTGTATTCTTTGAAAAGCTGCACGTTCCTCATTATTTTAGGATGTCAAGACATGCCCAACCCAGGCACCACACCCTTTGGCTGAAGGTTAAAAAAATTCAGCTGAGGAGCAATGGAATTTTTTTGAGAAACATCAGTTTAGAGAGCTGTGTTGCGAATGTTTCGCCTGAGGGTAGGATGTGTGGTACAACCATGCAGACGTACTGGTAGTGTTCTTAAGGCTGCGATCTTTGCATCGTTGCATAGTTACAGCTTAAAAAAATTGAAGTGAACAGCCTTGTTGGTGTCGCTAAGAAAAAACTTCATTCTTCTTTTCATGCTGGAAATTTGTTCAACTTATTGTAGTGTTTGAAGAGTTTTTATACTTGTCAAATTATGTGCCCTTGATTTAAGCCACAAAACCGAATGTGAAGAAACTCATTCAGTTTTCGAGCAAAGAAAAATTATAGATGTAGCAATCACATTTTATTGGAGAGTTGGTAATAAAAGATAAAAGTAGAATTTAATTTTTTCAACAAGTGCTGCTGTAAGAAATTTAGTTTCCTATGACTTGTGAGTCATTAGAAATGTTCGGGATTGGGTGTGTCTCAAGGAAGTTGATTAAATGGACCCTGAGGCACTATGAGAAGGCGCCTCACCTTGATATGTAGGGTGGAGCACTTGACAACATTAAGTTACTCATAAACCTGGGTTTTTTTCTCTAGTGTGAGCCTGTATGAATAGGAACATCTGACTCAAATTGTTGAATGTGTCTGATGTTGTGTCTGATGTCCTGTGATTCAGGTGTTTTTACTGATCGTCTTAAGGGACTTGTTCTGGCTGCAATCCTACTTATTGCTTGGCAATAAAGGCTTGAACAAAAAAACATGAATTGAAACATCAATAAATGTGCAAATTTCATCTATAGTTTTATTTTTAAACACTGGCTTTAAAATCCAAATGAACCGGAAAGAAACTTTAATACCATCATTTTTTCTTCTTTTTTTTCCTTTGAGATGGTGGAGTTTTTGGATGAGTGTGCTTATGTCCTCACTCTTCTCTGTCTCCGTCCTGCGTTTTAATGTGTGTGTCACTGTATCCATGAGAACGAGAAAAGGCAAAAGAGCATGTAAACACTTGCAGGTGAATGCTTGAGCACCTGCATACGTACATTCATGCTGACCCGCCAAACTGACTCAGGTAAATAGGGTGTGTCCTCATTGTGTCCGTGTGTGAACTTGTGCGTGTGGGTTTAAAAGACAGAGTCAAGAGAAAACAGTGTTATTTGACACAGGCTTATCTTTGGGAATGTATACGAATAGGCAGCGACATAGAGGGGTTCCATTGCAGAGCCTTATATGTGTGAGTTTGATTGGACTTTGCTGTGCTGGGCACAGACATTTGAACAAGGAGGAAGGACTGCACAATGCCAGACAGAATGACAAATGGGGTCAGCAATTACACTATCCAACATTTTTGGGCCCCTCAGGTCAAAACCACCATTCGTTCGGCCACTTTTTCCTTGGAGACAGTAGTTCCACGAATCAGGTACAGTATATGAGAGTGAGAAGGCTCTTGCTTTTGGAGGGATGATGTTTGCTTGAGTTGCTCTGAATGTTAGACCCTGACTGACAGGAGGACTGTTATCTCTGAAAGCAAAGGGCACGTTTCAGAGTTAATTTTTAATTTAGCTTATGTTTAGAAGCAGGCACTATTACAATTCTCATAACTCTGCAACTTTTGCAAAATATTCTTATTCATAGGAAATCTAAGTAAAATACAATTGGTTAATTAATTATATGTGTATATATTTATGTATATATTTTACATTATTTTAACTTACAGAATTAAAAAAATTGTAAGCTTTCTGGAAAAATTGGTTGCACATTTTAGTCATGATAGGTTCTAAAACAAGTTTAATGAAAAAAAAAAACCCTCAAATACAAAATTAAACATTTCTTAGATTTTCATTCCATTTTTCTGTCACTGTTTGACGTAATATGAAAATTCAAAATAAAAATCTATCCCTTCTGTAATATTTGAACCCTAAAATTTTTTTTTTTTTATTTTGCTTCCACAGAAATGCGCTCCTGGTCACTACAGAGATGGAAGTAGGCGTTACTTTGGCCACTGTGTGCCCTGTAATTGCAATGGTCTCTCTAATGAGTGTGAGGACAGAACAGGGAAGTGTTTGGTGAGTAATATTTTCACATTTTTATGTGTTGTAAATGCAGACACAGACAAAGTAAAAATTACAGACGATCACTTCATCACAGGTTTCGTCACCGTCTAGACCTCTCACTCGTAATCTAGAGGTGTTGATTCACCCCTCAGAGTTTTGCCTTTATCTCTGCAGTATGTTTCATTCACAACAGAACAAATTTACATTTGAACTATTTCCCACCATAAAGTGTTCTTACTTTTTATGCTCATTGATAAGTAAAAGAACTTTTTTAATATATTTGCTACGCAAAATCTTCAAGACTAAACTTGTTCACACGCACTGTACATGTAGATCTCAAAGAAAACAGCAGGTTGTGGAAATCTCCTTGTTTTCTCCAGGTTTGACAAATGATGATCTTTATTTTATTTTTTCTAGATGTTTGTGATTTGCTTTGGAGAAAAGAAAAAGACTTGTATGATGATTTGTGTGTTACAAAATGACAAGCCGCATCACATACAGATATCTTAATCGTTTGGTACATTTTTACCGTCATTTATTTTTCTCTGTGGCGGTTGTGTAATTTAATTTTCATTTAATTAACGTTGTTTTGTGTCATTTTCAGAACTGCCGATATAATACAGCTGGCGACCGGTGTGAAGTATGCAAAGAGGGTTATTTTGGGAATGCAGCTCAGAAAACATGCAGAGTTTGCCCATGCCCTTTCTCTGTGGCATCCAATAGGTGGGAAGCAAAATCAAACAAATCGTGCCCAAAATCCTTACCGCAACACAAATTCATATTAAAACAGGGTTACTTAAGTTAAATAGTTACTTCTTTGTTGCACAGTTTTGCATCGGGCTGCAGGGAGGAGAAGGGAGAGATTCAGTGTGTGTGCAGAGCCGGCTACTCGGGGAACAAGTGTCAGAGGTGAGAAACTCCGCTAGAAAGTCTACAGCCATCCAGTTCCTGATGATTTACTTGCTATACTTTTATCATTTCTCCAGTTGTTCCCCTGGTTACTATGGCAACCCAATACAAGCAGGAGGAAGCTGTAAGCCTTGTAATTGTAATGGCAATGGCAACAGCTGCGACCCAAGAACCGGAGGTCTGACCATAAAATCTGTTGGTTAAAAATAGACTATTATTTTTTACCTGATGCTATTTTAAATTTATACAAAAAAAGGTTTACTTTCACTTTTTTTTTTTTTTACATCTTATTATAGTTTGCAAAAACAACTTGGAGCCAGGAGACACCAACCCAGATGGGCAATGTCAAGGTAAAGTAAAAAAAAAGGAAGCTCAGAAGCTACTTGTCATTTATGAGAAACTGGTTTTGGTTATACGCTGACAATCTCACTCTTTCTTTCAGAATGTGATAACTGTGTCCAGACATTACTAAAAAACTTGGAGCAAATTGATGATGACCTGAGAAAGATTAAAACTCAGCTGGACAATGTCTCTGCCAGTGCAACCTCTCGGGAAAGAATGGCAGAGCTTGAGAAAGCCATAGCAGGAACCAAGGTGATCTTACATGACAACGAGCAGTTATAAGCACAGAATAATTTCTCTTTAACAAATCAAGCTTACTCATATAGTCCATGCTATATATAGTCTTTATTAGCTATAAAGATAATAACAATACAATAATTGATTACTTTTAATTAATTTAGTTAATTAATTAATCAATTTAGTTAATGTAATAGTTATTTATTACTGCTCTACAGACAAAACAGTGTCATATGTCATTTGCACTTTTAAAATCTTGCTCTGAATTAAAACAGGTTATTGTCGACAAATTCAGCTCTGCTGTAAACAATGAGAAATCCAGAGTGGGACAGCTGGAAGAGGATATGACCAGCCTTGCAGATGACATCAATTCTCTTGAGGAGAAGGTATCAGTTCTAATACCTAAAATGATTAAAGAACGATTTAATATTCAAACTAAATTTAAAAGGTTTGTGAATCAATACCATCTTATTTTATTTTATTTAGACATACCGGGGCCTTGCTGACGCAAATGTAGCAGTACTAGATATTGAGGAAACCCACCAAAGGGCAAAGAATCTGAACTCGGAGATTATAAAATTACTGGAGAAAATCCAAGGTAAGAAAGGATGTAAATTCATTGTTATAAAACTTTTCATTCTTTCAGCATTCAAATGTTAATTTCAACAATTGGTGTCATGAAAACTGTGAATGTTAAGACTTTGGTAGTAGCTCTACTGAGTAGAAATTTGTGTGTTGTAGAACTACTGGAACACCTAAAAGAAGATGAAGGCAGAGGTGATTCACTGCCAAATGAGAGTCTATCAAAAATGCTGGAGGATGCTAAGCGCATGGTGACGGAGATGCAGAACAGGAACTTTACCTCTCAGAAAACAGCTGCTGAGAAAGAGTACAATGAAGCTAAGAAATGTAAGATTTTTAATGAATTGCATGCAGCAACAAGCGATGCAATCTTTTCCAAGAGCAGCATTATTTACTGAACAAAAAAACCCATCACTTATGCTTTACAGTGCTGGACTACATCAAGACTAACGTGAGCAAGCAGTGTGATGAAAATATGGACGCAGCCGAGAGAATTCGAAACCTTTTAAAGGATCACGATGCCACGCTGAATGAACTGCATAAAGTTTTGAAGGAGGCAACTGACTTTGTGAAAAAAGCAAAAGTGCAAAATGGTCTAAATGCTCAGAAACTGAAAGATCTAGAGGTAACAGAAAAGCAGCAGCTCTTTATTCTGATTGATCAGAATGAATGTGATTTTTAAGCTAAAGATCACATTTCGCATTTTAAGGCTTGTTTGTAAAAATGCTAATGCTATGTTAATTCTGTCCAGATTTGCTCACAATTATTTTATTTCTTCTTAGAAACAAATCAATGACCTAAATAAAAAGCGTGAAAATGTTGAGAAGAAGATAGCCATGGCTACGGGGGAACTGCAGAAAACTGAGGATTTGATGAAAAATCTCACAGACAGTAAAAAGGTGCAAATTTTCTTTAAAAAGCCCCTTGTTCTACTCAGATTTTGTGATTTACTGTAAATGCATTCATCTGAAACACAGCTACTAAACTCTGTGTGCTGAAGTTGTTTTACAACTTGACTCATTCACTTGCTTTTCTTTTCCACAGGATTATGAAGAGCTGGCTGCACAGCTGGATGGCGCTAAGACTGATCTGACCAAGAAAGTGAACGAAATTGCCATGGCAGCAGCTAAAAAGGACATTGTAGAAGCTGCAGAAAAACATGCCAAGTACTTGAATACGCTAGCAGAAGAGCTTGAGAAGTAGGTTGATTGTGAAAACAATGCTAAAATGTTATCTGGTGCAGTGTCGTTGATTGTAATGTTTCATTCTCGTACCCTCAATAATATCTTGAAATAGTGCTGTGAAAAACGCAAGTGGGCGTTCTGAGATAAGTGATGCAAGACGTGCTATTGAGGCATACAAGAACATCACAGAAGCCATCAAAGCGGCTGAAGCGGCTGCTAAGGAAGCTAAAGATGCTGCAGACAGCACCCTGGATGTGAGTAACTAACTACTGTTTTTATCTATAAACTAAGTATACTACTCTTTAGAACTCTGTTCTAACAACTTTCAAAGAGTCTTTACAACAAAGTCAGAGTTTTTGAACTCTGCTCTTCTTTTTCTTTCGGCATTTCCCTTCAGGGGTCGCCACAGCAAGTCAGTTTCTTCCATCTAACCCTATCTGCTGCATCTTCTTTGGTCACGCCAACTATCTTCATGTTCTATCTTCTGCTCTAAAGACAGATTTTACATCTCATTTGTAATTTGTGTTTCCAAAGTTTTGTGAAACATAAATTAGTAAATAAAAGTGTGGTTGTTGTTCCTTCAGGGTATCCAGAAGCAGAAACTCCCGGAAAGAGCAAAAGACCTTAAAGAGTCCAGTGAAAATCTGCTGAACGATGCAAAAGAAGCAGATAAGAACTTGACAAGTATGAATCATCAATATATGTACCTTTCAAGATAACACACAATATTATTAACATTTAAAAAAAATATTTTTATCAGACATTGTCAAAAACATCAGTGACCTCACAAAGCGTCTGAGCGAAGCCGATAAGAAGAAAAAACTCCTTGAGAAAGACCTTCTTGATGCCCAAAAAAAATTAAATGAATCCAAGACTGGTAAGAATAGAAGTTGTTAAGCAGTTAAAGTGGCATCACAATTTAGACATAAATTCATTTTTGTGTATTTCTTCCTAACATCAGATGAGATTGAGAAGTTGATTAATGAGGCAAAGAGAAAGGCAGATTCAGCCAACAAAACAGCCACCAACACAATGGATGAACTCAATGCCATCAGAAATGAGCTAAATAAAATTAATGTGACAGGAAATGGTAACTTAAGTGGTGTTTTGAATGAAGTAGATAATTCTGGTGAGTAAAAAAAAATATATATATATTACGTTCTCATAATAACAAATCTATTTTAATTTTTGACCCATGAACTATTGACTTGACACTTTATTCTGCATTCTCTCTCTCTTCTTCCAGTGAATAATTTGCTAAACATGATCCCATCTCTGAATGAGAAGATCTCAGAGGTGGAGAATCTGACCATGGAGGCCACACGAGATACTAACATAACCGAAAGCATAAATAGGCTCAAGGAGCTTATCAAAAAAGCCAGAGATGCAGCCAACAGGGTGAGGCTGTGCGAGAATAGCAAACCTTCTGCTTGAGCTCATCACACACAATCCCTGACCACTTGTTTTATCATTTTTTAATTGCTCTTTTTAGGCTAGACTTCCCGTGCATTTTAATGGATTTGGTCATGTGGAGATGCGCTCGCCAGCGGAGCCTGATGATACGAGAGCCTACACTGCCATTTCTCTGTTACTGCATAGACCTGAAGGCAGGGGAGATAGACGACGTAGACAGACCTCAGGAAATAACAAGATGGTTGTCTTGTACCTGGGCAACAAAGATGTGAGTGATTATAACAGTGTTTCTAGGAAAATATCCAGTATGCTTATAATTTTTTCAACTGGTGATAACTCATTGTGTGTTACAGTCCTCTAAGAATTACATTGGTATGTATTTGAAAAACAACATTTTGTACACTGTGTACAAACTTAATGGAAAAGAGAATGAGATAGAGTCCGGTCCCATCAGCCAATCCTCCTCTGAGTCTGCCAGTTTTGACCGAGTGGACCTAAACAGGTGAACTTAAACTCTTATGAGAATTTATCTTAATTCTGTGCATTTTTAAATGAGAAATCAGTGGAAAATTGTCTCAAATACAACATCTCTTTACCATCTTATGTTTAAGAATTTACCAAGACGTAGAAGTTGTTCTCACCAAAGCTGTAACCACAACCAAACCTGAACCCCCTCGAAGAAAAACCTTAGAAGGAGAAGAAACAAAAAATCTTTTGGATGTTAGTCCAGATGATATCGTTTTTTATGTTGGAGGTTACCCTGACAATTTTTCTGTAAGAAGAAAATAAAACATACCAGAAATATACAGTTTTTTTCATCATTAAAAGATCGCAGTCATATTAATACTTTTCTCTTTTTGGCCTTCCTCAGCCTCCACCTTCACTGGGAAAAGACAAATACATAGGTTGCATTGAGTTTTTGTCCTTTAATGACAAAAATGTCAGTCTCTATAACTTCCAACAGGCAGTAAATATAAATGTGAACAATCCGTGCAAAAGGTTGGATCGCCATATTACTACTAATGTCTAAATTATTGGAAAGTATTTACTTTATTTGTTTGCATTTTAATAACTGACCCATCATTCCACCCAGATATGTACCACCAGAGGATACAGAATTCTATGAAGGTACAGGATACGGCAAAGTGTCGTTACCGACAGACAAAATGGAACAGAATATTTTTATCTCGATGAGTCTGCGTTCTCGTTCAGAAAATGGTTTAATCTTATGGGTGGAAGCGAAGGTCAGTGATAATTTATGTGATTATATAAATAACTAACAATGATTCATAATAAAATATTATATTTTTTTAAAGGGTGATTA
Organism: Neostethus bicornis; assembly: GCA_902685375.1. Lineage (NCBI taxonomy): Eukaryota > Metazoa > Chordata > Actinopteri > Atheriniformes > Phallostethidae > Neostethus > Neostethus bicornis. The sequence goes on along the minus strand of LR738554.1, from coordinate 13,240,662 downwards.
CATCATTTTGACAGTGGAAAAGGGTTTTTTTGTTTTGCACAGTAATCTTCTTAAAGAGCCTGTCAAAGAGGAGAAAAAACTTTTCCCAGTGAGTAACTTTATCTCATCTTTTTTTTCTCTTTTTAAAATAGTCTCTTTCTCAAAACTCTATTCATCCTTTCTTTTCAATAATTGTAACTTTTTTAGGTCAGTGACTGGGCAGACTTGGTGGTAGTCATCCGTAACAGTAGTGAAGCCATTTTTCGCTTTAGTACAGAAAGCCTATTTGAAAAGAAAATCAACTTTCAAACCACAAATGTCAAAGACTTTTATATTGGTGGTGCACCGGCACAGCTCCGAGATAGGTAATTGCTTTTTGTCATCTTCATTACAACTTCTGGAGAATAACTTTTTTTCTTGTTCACAATAAAGAAATGGCATCACTACCCAGCCATTTAAAGGATGCGTGAAGAATATTAAGCTGCAGAGAAACACCAAACCTCTTGATGAGCGAGTGGGAATCCATAAAGGTTGTTCCACAAATTTACTGGTACGAATATAACTTCAAATGTAAACTGTCAACATGCATTTGTTTCTTTTTGTTCCTTTTTCTTTTGCTTTGTCTTTTTTTAGTAATAATTTATTGTCCATGACTTGTCCCAGGTTACACGAAAAGCCCAATTTTCCTTGGGAAGTTCACTCTCAAGTAACCTTACAGAGTTCTTCCTGAACTCAACTTTTTCTCTGTCTCTTGGATTCAAGAGCACAAAGGATCAGGGACTTCTTTTGGAGAACAAACAGCTGGTAAGTTCTTAAAGAATTCCACATAAAGTGTTGCAATTGTAAATTAAATGTTTTTTGTTTTGGTCAAAGCATTAAGAGCCTTATAATTAACTTCTAAAATGTTTACTTTTTATTTCCCAGGATAATGAGATAAAGTTGACTTTGGATAAAGGTTATGTGAAACTGCATTACAATGACAAACTGTGGAAATCAAACAAACAATATAAGGATGGAAAATGGCATTACTTAACGGTCACTAAAACAGCTGAAAGGTATGAAAAATTTTTAATTTCACATTTCTAAGTAATGAAATTATACAACTGCTGTGCAATAAAACTTGGCTCCGGATTTACATTGGCTTTTTGATTCCACAGAAAACCTTAAAGCAAGCAAGATCTTTTAATGCAAAGGCTGCAATTACTATTATTAAAGTTTTTATGATTATAATTATCATTGTGGGCTGCACGGTGGCACAGTTGGTTAGCACTGTGGCCTCGCAGCAAGAAAGTCAGGGATCGTATTGCTGGGCTCTCTCTTTAGAATTTGCATGTTCTTCCCATGTACACGTGGGTTTCCTTCTAGGTGTTTTAGTTTTTGCCACTCTTTAAAAACATGCATGTCAGGTTGATTGGTCACTGGGAAATTGCACCAAGGACTGGGATTGTGCATAAGTGGTTGCATGTCTATGTACGTGGCCCTGCAACAGGCTGGTGAAATCAGTCGCCTCTTGCCTGTGACTAGCTGGGACAGGCATTCTGGTTGTAGTTAAACGGTTCAGAGGATGACTCACTAACTATCATTACAGCAGTAAGAAAAATACTGTGATTTTTGTCCATAGAACGGAGTTGCTCATTGATGATGAAGATGTTGGTCAGGAACAGATGGGCGCCAGATCTGTACCTGATACAGGTGGCTTTGTGTACCTTGGAAATGGCATGTTTGAAGGCTGCATTTCAAACCTCTACACCAGACGGTAGTGCTTCTTTTCTCTGTGAATTATAATATTTATATCAACCACTACTTTAAAAAAAAAAAAAAAAAAAAAAAAAAAAAGAAATTCAACTTTCATTGTTTTAAAGTTAATAATGTTCTTTGGTGTCTTGTCGGGGACCACAGTCCAAAGCAGCTATTCAGGCCTGAGGACTTCAGCTACTTCAAATCTTCTGGAGATGTTTTACAGGATGTGTGTTCGGTCAGTAACCCTGTTATGCTGATGTTGGACGGCATGTCAAAAAAGGTGAGATTTTGTTTTTACATGTATTTTCCTTCTCAAATACAATATACGTTATATTATTACTTCCAAAGCTGGCACACGAATCCATAAATTGCAGATGAGTTTACTTTTTCTCAACAGGTCAGCTGTTTTTAACAGTTAAATTACTCTAAAAATATGTATTATATCAGCATATGTCTTGGAGTTTGAGTTTTTAGGTGTAGGCAATGTCTAAAATGTCTTTTTTGGTTGACTGTTTTTACATTCAATTCTGCTGCCTTGTTTCCAGAGATGAAGAAAAAGGAGTCCTAAGACCTGCTGATGCTGAGAAGAGATTGACTTGATAAAACTGTCATGCACCATAGTGATCTTTAGTTAATCTCTTAAGAACATTTATCAAAGCCATTGAAAATAAATGTTATTGCATGAATGTTTCATTAATCATACCATTCTAGAAAATGTATTGTACTTAATCCTTTTTTGCTTCAAATAACAACTTTGAAAGATTTCATGCCTCTTTAATTTCTTGTGTAACATTCAGAAATTCAAAAGCGCAAGCTCTCTAACACAATGCCTGTTTGAATAAACACAATCATGTCTCACTATCAACTGATGGAAAACTCACTTTAATACAAAGTATTACTTATTGTTGCTGAGCAGCCACATTCATGTTTAAACATGAAATTACAAAAATAAAAAAGCATTACATTTTAATATGAATAAAGATGTCTTTTAACAGTTAGCTAGAATAACACCAAATACTCATGTGAAATAAATATAAAGTGGAAAATAAAGAAATTTTTAAACCACAGTCTATTTTGTGTTGAAATATGTAAAGTTGGATAATTGAAGACCTTTTACCATTTTTTCAATTTTTGTAATATAAATACTATTTAATATCATGAATGTAAAGCTGCTCATTCTCATCACTCTAACCTTTGCATGCTCACCATCATCTAAAAAATATGTCATCTCACTCAGTGAAACCTGTTTCCCAGCAATATTAGACTCACAATAGATTGTGTGAATAATAACATCCTTACTGCCTCATGGGTTCACAATAATACAATAACCAACTGACATTACAGTCAACAAAAAACTAAATATTATTTTTTAAAGAAGCATTGTAAATGAAAAGCCATGGGGTCTCATAAAGGAGTATGTAGGAAAAAAAAATATCACGGTGTGATGCATCTATTATCCATCTACTGCCATCAGGTGGTCCTCCTCTATTATTTACAAGTTCATCAAGGCCTCATGAGCCAATATAGAAATGTCTATTTTAACTGCTATTATCTCTAAAGGTCTTTTACTGAATACATTTCAAAATCATAAACAAAAATCCCCTGAAGAGCTACCACAGTAAAAAAAAAAGCAGTTGCACCTTATATTGATTAAGCCAGAGGATCAGACTCCACAGAAAGCTTGAAAGATAATGAGAACTCCAGTGTGAAAATATGGAGTTATTATAATTGAACAGCTTTAATGGCAGCATAAATAATTATTTATAGAAGATATTTAGAATAATTGTTAAATCTGTAACCAGGGGAATCTGCATAAAGAGATGGAATATGCAGATCAAACATTCAAACTAAAGTGTAGATGGTAAAAAAAAATACTTGTTGGGAAATACATGTGTATTCAGAACTTCTCTTAAAAAGGAATGCATGTGTAACTTCTTAACTTTTTAAACTGTTAATATTTCAACTACGAAATTCAAACAGAATTTAAACTCAGTTTTCTTAGTTTTCAGTCATTTCCCCAGCAATTGGCTACTTTATTCATTTAGAGTTCTCTTAAAGAAATGGAAAGTTCTACAATATGAACATGGCCTGAAACCCTAATAATTTTGAGAATTTAATGCACAGAAATTTTGGTTTGATGATTTTGCCTAGTTAGAATCTTTTCATGTTTGTATGTTGTTCCCTCCGAACAAAATACCTTCAATCACTTACAGAAAACACATTATTTAGAAGGATATTTAAACTGAGAAGAAGTGATTGTTGTTTGTCTAATGTTTACCTTCATGAAATCAGACTCTGATGTGACATGGTATTTTGAATGCGTAGAATAATTTCTATTATTGCTGCAGCTATGAAAAATACAATCTAATTTCTCAAATGAATGGAACAAGTCTAGACATCAATAAGAGCTGTGAGCATGCAAGCATCCACTCATCACCTTGTAATAAGGATGTCTGGGATTCTCTTTGTGATAATTTAGGATGCTGTGACCCAGACGATAAATGAGAGTGTATCACCATGTGCATTACCAAAGCTGGTTCAACATGCCTATCGTTTGGGGGGTCCAGTTGGCAGCCTTAGCTACAGTCTTCCACTCCAGGTCTTGCAGCCAAGGTAATACGTGCATTTGTTTGTGCTTGTACTTTAAAGACAAATGTTTTATTGGTTCACTTATGAAGAACAGAATTTCCCTTTTTTATCTTGTGCAGGCCATACTTCTCCCTTGATGTCAGAACTCGGTCTGCTGATGGTTTGTTGTTCTTTGCTGCCACCAGAGGAGGGCAATCTCATCTTGCCTTGTACATGTCTAAAGGGAGGATCAGACTATCTGTGGGCAAAGAGAGAGAGATCTTGAACAGAGAAAAGTACAATGATGGAAAATGGCATTCGGTCAGTTATTCATATGTATACACAATATGTATATTAACATGTCAGATTAATATTTACAACTACTGCTGAAATACTATAACTATTTTCTATATATTTGGTTATGATGTTACCTGTAGGTTATATTCAGTTTGGAGAGGAAGAAGTTTCGGTTAGTTGTAGATGGGATCAGAGCTCAGGATGGTCAGCTTACAAATGCTGAGCTGAGATCCATGCAGCAGTTTGTGTCACCGGTATACCTGGGGAGTGCTCCAGATTCACTTCACAAAGAGTTAAAGGTACACGTATACACTATTAAAAGGAAATTTGTAATTAAGAAAAAACTCCATCAAACATGCAATTTTTTTTACCCATTGATGCTGAGGGTTTTTTCTCAGGCAAAGGGCCTTCCAAAGCAGAGTGTGTCAGGCTGCATACGTAATTTTAAAATGAATGGAGAACTGATGTCCAACTCATCTACCAATCGAGGTGTGGGCCCCTGCTTTGAAGGACCAACACAAAGAGGAGTGTACTTCTCAGGGAATGGAGCACATGTCATAATTAGTGAGTACATTATGACATTCTTTATTATTAGTGTGGGTTTATAACTATGACCAGGGGCTGATCCAGGATTTTCTACAGGGGGTGGCGTGAGGTCATTGACAACGCCAGTATGGGTGGGGTGGGTGGTGGGGGGCGTGCGTCTCTCACAACTCCCCCTGGATCCGCCCCTGGTGACTATAGTGAGAAAATACTACACACTTTAGAATCCATTAACCATTATTTTTGCGATATGTAAGTTTGCAAAATTTTGGGCTATTTACTAATGCATTAAATTATAAAACCTGCAAGTGTATACAGGTAATGTTACTTTTTCTGTCACAGATGAGTCCTTTGTCAAGGAGCCTACTTTTGAGGTCCTATTTAATCTACGACCACGAATTCAGACAGGACTTCTACTTCATATTGGTGCATCCACCAGGACTCGTTCAGGGTCCTCTACAAGTCACTTTCTTACTGTCTACATGCTCAAAGGAGAGGTCAGACCTCATACTTGTTTCTACTATTTTGATTTATTTTGATTTTGTTGGGAAAGAATTTGGGAAGTGTATTTGTTGGAAATGTGATTGAATACAGTATGTCCAATTTGCAGGTTGTGGCTCAGGTGAACAATGGAAAAGAAGAATTTATGGTGTCAGTGAAGCCAAAAACTTCTTTATGTGATGGAACATTTCATAAAATTTCAGGTGAAACACAAGTTGAATTATTAAAATTATATTATGTTCAGGACAAACTTTTAATGTGCCCTGTAATATTTTTACATTCTGTCTAGTTATCAAGAGAAAAAATGTTGTGCAACTCTCTGTGGACACAATGGACAATTACAAGATTGGACCACCATCTTCAACAGCCACATTGACCAAAGACCCACTTTACATTGGTGGCATTCCTGGTACGTATTAGTCAAGGTTGCTCAATTTAAGTTGTTCATTTGTTTGAGTGTACTCGTGATTAGTTGTCTGCCAATGCCTATCCGTGAGGCAAACTGGTGACATACAATATTTAGAGTGTACCCTACCTCTTAACTGCTAACCAGTTGGGATAGCCTCTGTTTCCTTCTGCAATCTACTGATAGATTAAACGGTCTGGAAAATGACATTTATTTTTATTTTCATTAAATTTAAACAATATTACTAAATATTGAATACATAGTTTTCGTTCAGCTTTTGAAGAGTTTTTCCCATTCGGGATCACAAAAAATGCTGGAGCCTATATAGCTGTGTACAGGCGAGAAGCGGGGTTTGAGTTTTTACAATCTTACACGTTTTTGTTCTTATTTAAATCTGAAAAGATTATTAAATAAAAAAGGGATGTCAAAATGTCACATTGGAGGTCGTATTGGCAAAAATGAAGGAGTGCTTGTTTTGTTTTTTGCAAAGTTCCTTCATGTTAGAGCACTCAATACACAATATATGTAAACAATTGTTCATGACAAAATACTTAACAAAACACATGTATAATTTAAATATTAAAAGAAGTAATAACTTTAACTTCACTTCTCTTCTACAGACTTCTTGATGAAACAGATGCTTCCTGTCACATCATCCTTTGTAGGATGCATCCAAGACATGAAGATCAATGATAACTTAGTCTCCTTCAACAGGCTGTCAAGTGTATTTGGGCCGGTCAATCTGAAGGAGTGTCCGGGCTGAACAGAAACTTCTCATTTCATCATTTTTTAACAGCTAATGGGACCATGTCCACCACCAGCTATGTGCAATCAGTTACTAAGACAGAGAATGTGTTTTTGTGTAAGACTGTGTGTGGTAAGTGTGTTCCTATTTGTGTGTGCAAGTGTGATGTTGCAACTATTTGCAAAAATAGAGCATAAAAGTTCCAAATGTTGCATTGTTTTAAATTTTTTTATTTATTTGTGTAGAACACTAACATTTCAATCTCATTTGGAACGCATCAACATGCTAAAACACGTTTCCAACATGTTAGAGATTTCTGTCTGCAGCTGAATGCTACTCTACAGGCGTGTGATCAGTCAGGTCTTTACTACCAATCCAGCACTTTAGAAAATTTACTTTTGTGGTGGTGCTGTAATTGAGATTTTCTGCTGATAGTATTCATTTTTGTCTTTGTTTTTGGACTCGAAAGGTCGTGTTTAAAAAATGTGTTTACACCCTCAGTGATAAATTCAGGGGTTGTCAAGCTGTTTTATGATGAGGCTGTGTTTTTTTGTTTTGCTGAAATGTAAAGTTTTACAAATTTTCCACTGATTCCCCCCCCCCCCTACTTTCCATTCCTTGTGCATGAAAACTTGTGATCTGTATATTTATTTCCATAAAAAATGCAAAAACTAAATCACATAATTATTATTCTGAGTAAAATTTCCAATGCTGCACAATTTTCCTCATTTGTGCTTGGGACCATTGAAGTTGTAGATAATAATGCAGATGCTCAGAGCAATTTAAACGACTTAAATTTACCAGCAGATGTTTACTTAGATTCTTTCTACATTCACAGAAATACTTTGAGATGAAATTCAAACTACTAGAAAGTTGGACATATGTGGGCATGCATTCCTGTGTGGTGGTTATTAATTTCTAAATCTTTTCCATATTTGATCAATATTTTCGATAGCTTTTCGACAATAAAGAGTTTATTTGGGATAAATGTGATATTTGTTGTTTTTCAAATCTCTCTTTATTACATGAATTCAATTCATTTATATTTGTGTAGCCCAATATCACAAAATAAGTGTCTCAACTGGCTTCACAAAGTAGATTGAAAAAGTACAAAAACAAAGGACAAAAATGTAGAAACACATATTCACAGCTAAAAGTTGGCTAAACAAAAGTTAGCTATACAATTTCTGGGCATTCCTGTCCTTAGACCCTCTTTCACAGTGAGGAAAAAAAAACAGCAGTGGGGGGGAAAAAGAAGAAACTTCATGTGGACCCACATGAAGAAGGGATCCCTCCCAGGACGAGCAGCCAATGTGTCTAAGACTGGTAATTAAATATTAACCTATTCTACTCTACAGCTTTATATCTGAAGAAATCAGAAGATGGTCATCATGCTGATAGGAAACTAGATGACAGATCAAGGAAAAGGTCTCCTCAGTTTGACGGCCGTCAGGACAGAGATCACTTGATGGGCTTCATCATGATGGAAACAAGATAGTAGACGGGATGGTAGATCAAACACTTAAACTTCTTCAATTTGACAGAAAGTGAAGCCCAGTAAAGTTATCCTTTTGGAATATTTTTGCTTGCTGGTGACATATAATCATACTTTTATGTCCAAGAAAATAGCTATTTGCTGGAGGAAAAAATGGGATTTGAGATTATTTTTTAATTTACAAATAAAGTATAACAGAAAAAGGCACAAAATAATATTTTTTTAATGCAATCACTGGAACAAAGACTTGTGCTAGAGAAGAACGAGGAAATGAGGTGAACACATTGTGGTTTTTTTGGATCTGGAGAAAATTTACGGAATCACCCGATAAACTTTGGCATTAAATGATCTAGTGTGTAGTGACAAATAAGTAAGTTAGAGTAAAGCAGGTCACACGTATGAAGTGTGCTGTAGCTGTGACAGAGGAGTTCAATGTGGAGGTGATTCTACTCTCCATCAAGGATTAGAAATGAGTTCTTTCTTGTTTGTTGAAGGTAGTTGGTGTTAAAAATGTCTAATTGAGAACACAGTACTACTGCTGTAGAAAGCCCAAATCAGAAGATTTATAAAATGATAAAAACTGGAACAATAATACATATAGATTTCCTTTTGCCCCATTCAATTACGTATTCATGGCCACAAAATTGTCAGTAACTCTGACCAAAATCAGGAAGTGAAATTAATTTCTTTACTAAATGTCTTACTTAAGCCCAACTATCAAGCGCATCTTATTCAAATATTAATTCGTAGTCTATTTACTGTATGAGTAACATTTAAATAGCCGCCTGAGTTGAGTTTAGGTACGCTGATATCGGTTTTTATTTTTATAATAGCTAACGAGAGAGTGGGAAATTCCGGTGAGACGTGAATGCAGCAGTCTTCCTGTCTCCACAGGAAAACCAAACACCGGTTACAGGAGGCGGGCTACTGCATGCTAACATGTTTACTTCAATATTGTCAGCTTTACTTTCGCTTATTTATGAAAAATGACAGCGTGTTTCAAAAACTGCGTCGCATACAAACACTGTTTTACCTCTGAGTGATCCACCAGAATCACCTTGGTGTTCCCCGGCTGGGCTTGTCTCCTCTCCCCGGTTGTGTGTCCTAATGGCGGAGCTGAAAGAACCAACCTCTCGGAGGCTCAAAGAGGACAAGAAAGACCAAATAAACGACGCTGAACTGGCTCTAAAAGGAATCAATATGCTTCTCAACAATGGATTTAAAGAAAGTGACGAGCTGTTTAAAACGTACAGGTCTGTTGTCTATTTTGATCACAATTAGCAGCTGTTATATTTCAATCTTTTTAAATATTTCAGTTACTGTTCTGATCAATGTAATGACAGTCAGTTCTAACGTTCTTAAATGAGATCAATCAGTATTAATTTAAACGATCAGATAAAACCAAGTTGTCTGTGGTGTTAATTTTGGTTGATCTTTGTTCTACTTTGTTTTATTCTGCTCACAAACAGGGTTATCTAGTGTGTAGTGATGAACAAACATGACTCAGTAAATAGTTAATTTAAAGGCAGGTTCATGTTTGGACAGGATTTACTTTTAATACATTTAAAGATCAATGTTTGATGAGTGAATTCCAGATGTTATTTTTTACTTTACACAACTTAATGTGAAATTCCTTCACATGGATATACTTTTAAATAATATTAAATCCACTTCATGGGATTTTCTTTCATCTATCTTGTTTATAATCCCTGAAGGGCAACCTCTATGTTTCCTGATCCCTGCTGAAAAAGAAAATGTCATTTCACCCACTAATTGCTCCTAGTGTCATCCTGTTTTTTTTCCTGCATCAGCAAGAAGATAGAGAAGTGAAAGACACAAACACATCAGTTTTTATTTGGCAGGATCAAATGTTCCCCAAGCTGTTGTTATGGTTACGCAAAGTTACAGTAAATGTTTAATTCAATTCGTCTTGTTTTTCTTTTCACTGAAATGAAAAAGACTTGATGTATTTTTATTGGATCACTGAATAAAATCCCTTCAAATCTCTTTATAATATCCCATTTGATTTCTTTTTAGGACCTACAGCCCATTGATGAGTTTTGGTGCAAGTTTTGTCAGCTTTCTTGTAAGTATTTTTTACTACACTTTTTCGAATTTGTAATGTTTTGTCTGCTGATGCCCTTTATCCCTAATCGGGTCGCGAGGGGTACCGGAGCTTATTCTGGTTGATTTTTAGGCGAGAGGCTGGATACACCCTGAACAGGTCACCAAACTGCTGCGGGGCTACACACACAGACAACCACTCATTCTTAAGAGCAATGTCAAAGTTGCCAATCTAACGCGCATGTTTTTGATGCTAATGCAAAAACTACTTTAATTTTGAGTTTTGAAAAGTTTCTTTTTGCATGTATTTGGTCTGAAATTTAAGGGGGATCAGAGAAACTGTCTTTCTTAAGTCTGCATTTATAAATAGTAACTTATTCAGTAAATCTGGGCTTGTGGGTAGTTTGGCAAGTCTAAGAATAGAAACCTACATGACACCACCCACTCTCTTTATGTAGTGAATACATAAGAGTAATGAAACTAAAAAATATATACATGAAAATACATTTTTCTTAAAACTTGAGAAACAACATCTAATCTTGTGACTGGTAGTGTGTATAATAAACACAACTGTATATTTTCTTGAAGTCTTATTGATTTTTCCTTTGAGTAATACTTGCTGTCTCCTTCATTATTTATTAAAGATGAAAAGGAGGAGTCGGACTTGTGTTGTTTGTAATATTTTCCTTCTTAATTGACTAATGTTCCTCTTTAGGTATGAATAGATTTTCCAGATAGTAAATGGTAAATAAACTGATTGATATCTATCATCATGTGCATTTATAGGGATAGGTGTACAGTTTATAGACTTATCAGTGGTTCTATAATTTCTTGTTATTTCCAGTTGTTAAATGAGCTTTTTTGACTTTGAAACTGGAATTCAGATAAATATTCTGCTTGATTTTTAAATCCAAGTATGATTATTTCCAGTTGTTCATTCAGTGTTCTTTTCTCTTTACAGAATGCTATGATGACATTTGAAGAAGAGAAAATGCAGGTGGCATATGAAGACCTCAAAGCAACCGAGCGACTGTGTGAAAGTGAACACACAGGTGTTATTGAAACCATTAAAAATAAGATCAAGCGAAATGTGAGTTGCATCTGAAAGAGATGACGATCGGTGATGCATAGTGACAGATTAGACGTCTAACATTGGACTGGCAGTGTCAGCACTATTGCCATTCGTTTTAGATCAAAATCTTTTGTGACATTTTTGTTACTAGGTGGATTCACAAAAGTCCGGGATGACTGCTGTGGATAGACTTCAGAGGCAAATTATCATTGCAGACTGCCAAGTTTACCTCGCGGTTCTGTCTTTCATCAAGCAAGAACTATCAGGTTAGAGAGCCATCAGCATTTATTAGTTAAATCTGTTCTATTGTTAGCGTGTTTTAATTATTTCACCCTCTGTTTCCTAACAGCATACATCAAAGGAGGCTGGATCCTCCGCAAAGCTTGGAAGATGTACAACAAATGTTACAGTGACATCACACACCTCCAAGAGGGCAGCAGAAGAAAGGGTTCAGAACAGAAAGAGGCGTCAACTCAGTCCTCCACCTCAGATCTTTCCGACCAAAATAGTTCTTCTTCACCAAGACCGAGTCCATCTCAGAGAGTGGAAGGGATCAGCCCTGAGTCTCTGGACCGGCTAAAAGGATCAGTCAGCTTTGGCTACGGTCTTTTTCATCTCTGTATCTCCATGGTACCACCTCACCTATTAAAGATAGTGAACCTGCTAGGCTTCCCAGGAGACCATCAGCAAGGCCTGTCGGCGCTCACGTACGCCAGTGAAAGTAAGGACATGAAGGCCCCTTTAGCTACGTGAGTATGTGAGTGAGTATGTTGGTGAATCTGTACTTGGGTTGAATTTTACCATTTCATTCAATCAGACAAATCAATTTTCTACAAGAAGAGTTATTGTAGTGTGCTTGTTCCAGTTTGGCCTTGTTGTGGTACCACACCGTTGTGCAGCCTTTCTTTGCACTGGATGGCACAGACACGCAGGCGGGTCTAACTGAAGCCAAATCCATTCTTCATCGAAGAGAAGCCACCTACCCAAACTCCTCCCTCTTCATGTTTTTCAAAGGCAGAGTTCAGCGCCTCGAGGTAACAACTAACTAACAAATAAACCTTGTTCTGTTATGCATACTTCTCTTCTGAGTCAGAGCAGTCCTCTGTAACTTGCAAAGTTTCTCTTGCAGTGCCAGATCAGTCTCGCCCTGGTGTCCTTTAATGATGCTTTGAATCTGGCGTCTGACCAGAGAGAGATTCAGCATGTGTGTTTGTATGAAATAGGTAATGCAAACACTCCCCAGCCCATATTATGGTACTACCTTATTTAGCATTAGTTATAATTCTCCCTGATGTTTCATATTTCAGGATGGTGCAGCATGATCGAGCTGAACTACAGTGAAGCCTACAGAGCATTTGAGCGACTGAAAACAGAGTCTCGATGGTCCCAGTGCTACTACGCCTACCTGACAGGAGGTGATGAAAGCATAATGAATCTTACACCAGTTTGCTCAGTTCTCTATTAATGTTTGCTTTTCTGTGTCTTCCAGTATGCTTAGGAGCCACAGGTGATTTGGATAGAGCTGTGTCAGTTTTTATAGATGTTCAGAAACTTTTTAAGCGCAAAAATAACCAGATAGAGGTCTTTTCCGTGAAAAGGGTGTGTAATATATCCCTATGTTTTTTGGTTGATATAATAATGAGCAATAATTATTTTTATATATTATTTTCAGTCTGAGAAGCTCAGAAGTTCAAGTTTGTCCAAAGAACTTTGCATATTGTCTGTGATTGAGATTCTTTATCTGTGGAAAGCTCTGCCAAACTGTTCCACCAGCAAACTTCAAACTATGACCCAAGGTAAATTTCCTACATTTCATCTCTAAAAATATTTCATACTTGTGTAAGGTTATTTCTTAGTTTTGTGTAATTCTGTATTTTATTTAGTCCTGCACGGTATCGATGATGCCTCATGTGCAGGCCTGAAGAATTTGCTTCTTGGTGCCATCAATAAATGTCTCTCAAATACAAAAGAAGCTACAAAGGTACAAATAATGTATCTATGAATTTACATTTTCTATTTAGTTTTTTGTATTTTTTGCATATTTAGAACAATATAGAAAAAAACCCATTCTTATGTGTAGCTCAGTGCGTAATATTTGCATCTATTCTCCATTTCTGCCAGTATTTCCATCTGGCTGTGAAAGACGAGGTGGGTCGTCTTAGCAACTCTTACGTGCAGCCTTACTCCTGCTATGAGCTCGCCTGTATTTTCTTAAACTCCCCAGAGGTATTTTTTGTGTTATGAAAAAAGACAACTCTTTTTTCTTATCTGAGTTGGTGAAACACTCACGTGGTTTAATTTTTTTTTTTTCCTTCCTCAGACCGCAGGGGATGGTCGGACATTAATGCTCCAAGCCAAGGTACAGTAACTCTTATTTATGTGACAGCTTTTAAGCGGTGAAAACATTCCTATAGCATTTTTTCCAATTGTGTAGTGTGTACTTTTACAGAGAGTAGCAAAATTAGTAAACCGTGTCTTTAAAACATGTCTTACATTTTGATTTCATCTTCTGAACCACTTATCCTTAATGTGGTTGCGGAAAATTACAAACATTTTCTCATACAATGTTTCTCATACCTTTATAGAATACCTTTGGAATTGCATCATCACCTTGTTATTCCAGTTTCAGTGTGCACTTAGATCTTAAATGTTTGTTTGTCTGCAAAGCAACATGCAAGCCAAAAAACCTTGCACGTTGGGATTTCCTGTTTTAGGCATAAACAATGAATATTGCCTAATGTCAAATGCAGTTTTTTTTCTCATGCTAGTTCCACATTTCTTTTAGATTTTGGTCTTTTTTTTTTCCCCCCATTTCTGGTGGTCTAAGGTTTTAGTTAAGGATGTCTCATCTGTGAGCACCTGAACACAGATGCTGAGTGTTTACACAGGTAATCCAATAAAAGCGGTTCCTTCTGCAGTCTGAAGTTTATCTTTTAGAAAAAAAGATAAAAGTTTTCTAAAAGGTTTGATGGCGTCAATTCAGCTTGAAGCAGAGACAGATAGTTCAGCACTGACAGGAAAAATTGAATAATTGAATTTTTGTTAATGGAATTCGTTAAACCAGAAAAGGTGAAAGAGCACATGATTAGTATGTTCTTGTTTTTTTTTTTTTTTTTTTTTTTTTTGTAGAAATATTTATATAAGAAATATTTCATCAGCCTGGCGGTAATCACTTTTGAAGACAATGTTTTAAAATGCAAAGATTTTAAAAAAGTGTTTTAACATTTTGAAGGTGACATTTGGCATATAGGAGTTTAACTTATTTGTAGTCTAAGAACTTCTTTAAAAAAAAAATCAAATTTTCCTGAGAAATTGCGATCACTTCCTGAAATGGGTAAAAAAAAAAAACAAGTAGTAGACATTCATCACTTTTTGACTGTAGTGAGATTTCTTATGAGAAATAGAAAGGAAAAATGAAACCGTTATGTTCCACTAGTCACTCCCGCCACCACTTCGCCCTTACTGGTAAGAAAGACAAAACCTTCTCACAATAACACATAAGCAGATTTTTTTTAAATACAATTGAATACTCGGATTGTTGTCCATTTCAGAAATCAGAAATGCTTTTATTGCCATGGTCAATAAAGAGGATCAGAGACTAGGAACTTGTTGTGGTACAAGTGTTATAAAGTGTGCATAAGTCCAATAGCAGAAGGGAAGAAGCCATTCATTTAATTTGATGAACAAATTAAATATAATAATTAATATAATAATAATATATACATAAATAAATAAATATAATAATTCCTCAATCATTTAGAAAAACTCAAAGTTTCTTTAGTCAACTTGCTAAAGTAATTTTTTTTTGCATTTAGTGGCAATTATTAGAAGTATATAATTTCGAGTTAAAGAACTTTTTTTTTTCCCTGGTAGGTTCGTAGGATGGGCCTTGAAAATCAAATTACATGCATTATAAAGTATTCAAACTCATCTCTGTTCACTGTTAATTTAATATAAAATAAGACTGTTACAACATTACGACAGTTTTTCAGATTAAAAACAACATTTTCAGCCATGTCAATTTGATCTTGTTAAAAGCTGCACTTTTATTTGGACGGAAACATGAACTCAACTTAAAACTGACTCATGGGGAAATACTAACTTTGGCAGATTACTGATTGGCTAAGACGCTGCTACTATGCTGTCATGGAGGGACCACAGATTTAGCATCTGCTGGGTGTCATAATGTCATGTTTTAAGGGAAATGTCCTTAATGTGGTGGGCAGTGTGAGTTATTATTTAACGCTCTTTAACTTAAAAGTAATATTTTAGCCATGCAGGTGTTGTTTGAGAAGACTTGACAAGTTGGTGATACTAATTTTATTTATTCTGTGTATTTTTCTGTTCAGGACGAATATGCCGGCTACGACTTTGAGAACAGACTCCACGTTCGGATCCACTCAGCCCTGGCTTCTGTCAAAACTACAACCGAGGTCTAGACTGTATACCTCAAAAATAAACCAGAGGAAATTCTTTAAACGCCGAAGCTTCTTTGTATGTTTTTAGTTGTTTTTGTTATCGAGTCCTTTTTTTGCCAAAGCATTTTTAATATGTGATGTTTCATAGAAATTGTGGATGTTTTTTTGTTACCTCAGCGGACTCAAAAGGCGGCAATCAATCAGATTTTATAACTATGTACTTAATTAAACGCATGGAAGCCAAGTTGTTAACATAAGGAGAGATTTGCTCTGTTACAAATCAGGGGATGTTCAGTTACCCCACATATTCAATAACCTTTTCAAAATTAAGGTATTAACTGAATGTTTGTGAAACCATTAAAACCTTAATAATGTTTGCTCAGCGTTTTGGTAAAACGGCTGATTTTAAGCATGAGACTCTAATCTGTGATATTTGGCCCACTGTGCAATTATTTGTGTAAACACATCTTAAATTCAAGTTTTATTGTGCGACCATAGAACTACCTAATGGCATCACAGCACAACACAACTATTTAAACTGCTGTAAACTGGATTTAATTTATATTTGTTACAAGGTAATAAAAATATTGGAAAATGGGTATTCTTTTTTGCATATATTGAACATTTTTCTTTATTAGTGTCCAAGTGCAAAGCTTTTTATTCACCAACAAGAAACTGGTCTTGATCCGAGCAACCACAGAAAGCAACTATTAATACATTACTTTAACAATCAGCTTTTATTTAACAGTAAAAACTTTTATTATAGAATAAATTCAGGAAACTAAAGCAGCAGTGGTCAGTAAGATGAGAAAATTGTCAGTCCTTTAGAAAGAGGGAAGGCTTGCATAGTAGAGGTTATATCCATGCATTTATCATACTTTGTAGTTGGTTTTAAATTAGATTAATGCATAAATAGCATCAGTTGTACTAATCTATGACAAGACCCTCTCACATTACAATACATGTCCTTTTATGACAAAATTCTTTCCAAAGGGTGGATAAGCCATTAATCTCAACATATTTATATGCTAAAAGGTTACAAGTTCAATATTAAAATCCTCTAATCTAATAAACTGATTTGCAAGGTTATAGCTAAACACTCATTTACAATCAAACAGTTGCATTCTAATAACACACAGCAAATTTCTTAAGACTTACTTTACATGTCAATTTTACACCATTCCCTGCATCAGAAAAAAACCAAGGCAAATGTACCAAAAAAAAAAAAAACAAATCTTAAAATGTCTTGCATGTTTATTCGCCTTAAAGCCTCGTTTAGAAAACTAAAATTCTTCCTGCCTTCTACCTGCACCGTCCCTGATGAGTAAAATTTCAGAAATATAAAGAAATTAAGAAGGTAAATAAATGTGAGGTTATAAATATGTAATATTTCTTAAATACATTCTAGTTTTTTGCACTACATGCTAATGCCTCACTGAAGCTTCAAACCACATAAACAAGCAAACAAACATCATTTTGTGCTTTGTCCAGAAAAAGAAAAAAAAAAAAAAAAACTTGATGGTGTTCCACTGCATTTGAGGACCTCTTTTACATCATGTCTAAATGTTTAAGTGCAATCCTCCGAGCAGCAGGAGTCCAGAGTTGGGAAAATTAATATTGTATGCATATGTGTGTGGTTCTTTTTTTTTTTTCTTAGATTTAGTAGATATCAGGTAGTTGGCTGTAGTTTCTGTCCCAGTAACCTTTCAAGTAGAGCCAGTCCTGAGCCTTGTTGTGAGGGTTTGGTCCCTGCTGAAACCACCTGGAATAACAGTAAAATTTATTTAAAAGAGGTCTAGCCTTATAAAATAACAGAAGCAGGAAAACTGCACACACACAGAGAAAAGTAGTGCATAAATTGAGTAACATTTGAGAGAAAAAAACATGCATTATAAGACATCTTCCTGAGGAGGGAGATGTTGAGCAGCACTTCAGAATCAGAAGTACTTCATTGTACTTCAGAATTACTTCACACCAGATCAAACAGAATCTTAGAGCATAGTCTGAAACCAAACCTCGGTCCGAGTGCAGCGTTTCTTCATTTAGTTACATTACAAGAAAAAGTGTAGTTAATTAAATGTAAGAGAATAATATACAACACCCAGATCATCTCGTACTGTAGATCACTTACCTTATTTTCCATTCTTCTGTTGATTTAGAGCGATTTTTCCGGGCCATTCGCTGTTTTTCCTCAAGCCTCTTTTTCTCTGCACTCGCCAAATCTACAACGCATGTAAACAACAGCAAAAAAAGATTTCTATAGTTGTGATCAAAAGAAAACTTGAGCAAAGCCAACACACTGTACCGATATCTCCATTCTCCATGGCACGGATGTCAGGTCGGAGACGGCTGTCTGTGAGGGGGAGAACCCCTTCCATGCTTTTGTCCAGCTCATTCAACTGCATGGCGAACACGGAGAATGCGTAAAACTGAAAAAGAATTGAGAAATTTAGCTTAAAATTTTCAAAGATGTCTCTTATAAGAGGTCTGTATGAGCTGGACCTTGGATGAGTTGTCTGGTCGAGGAGTTATCCTCCAGATGAGCTCGCTGCCTGGGATGACCTGCACTGTCTCGGCATCTGGTGGAGGCCTCTCATCTGGCTCTTCATCCACGCTGCTCTGAGACTTGGGTAATAAATAGTTTGGTAAATAATCAAATATGACAACAAACTAAATAGTAACTAAATTAGAAACTGAAATGAAAAAAAGGCACCTCTTTATTGCTCTTTTTCTCCTCTGAATTTTTTTTATCCGTCTTTTTGTAGGCATCAAAGGTCGCAGGGTCTGTGACGTAGAGGCATTCAGTCCATTTGCCATACATCGCACACAACTTTTTCTTGCTGTGAACATATACAAAATAGATGAAGACATATCATGAAACAACCAAACAATGACACAAAGCAGCCAACATCTCCCACACAGATGTCTAAAAAAAATACGGTTCTGACAGAAAATGATAAAAGTGATTTTTTTTCTTAGTAAAAAATGAATTCAAACCTTTTATCAAGTATGTATCCCTCAACTTTATGGAGCTCCTTTCCAAAGACACCACAAGGCTTGAACGTCATGTTACATCTTTCCCCGGTTCTGAAACAACATGACAACCTATTTATCAATTCTCTTTCACTTCTCCCCCTCTGCAAGCTTAAGTTTTCAGATGTCCTCATTCTGCTTCTAACAAGAGGTTCCTCTGAAGAAACCAAGGAAAAAGCACCCACTGGATATTTTTTGAAGCGTCACACAAATTCAGAGAACAGGAGATGATTTACTTGTGATTGATGACTTCCACGTTGCCGTACTGTTCAATCCACAGCTGACCAACAATTATGTTATGAACACAACAGGTTGGGTTGGTCCATGTGTAGGATTCATTGTGTCTGCGGGGATAATAAAGCACACAGTAAAAACAGAAATGACATGCCATTTTAACTCATTAAACAAGTGATTGAACTTACTTTGGGAGCTCCAGTGTGATCATTCCTTTGGGCTCAGCTTCTATGCTCTTTCCCCAGAATTTAAGTTTGGGATATATAGAACCATGGAAGACAAAGTCCTCCTTGAGGCCCTCAGCATGAAAGGCACTGATAGGAGGGTGATGGCTTACTTGTTCTGAGATCCATCTGAAGCCCAAATCATCCCTGGTGAAGAGCAAAGAATGAGTTGCCACAGTTCTGTGTTCCAAGAAAAAAAAGTTGACTATTTTAGAGCTGTAGGGATCATACCTGATTAGCTCATATGTCTCTCCAAGTAGCGGGTTGAAAGGTTTTCCTGTCCTCTCCCATTGTGATGCTACTGCAGACACAGCGAAAGCAGCAACGCACTACGCAACAATGTGTTAGAAAAACAAAATAATTACAAATCAGCTTAATATTTTTATTCAAAATAGCTTATTTGACAAGGGGTCACTTCACTGATCGCTCACTATATTCATACACACATAGAAAAGCTTTCATAGTGTAATTTTTTAAGGTATCATATAAACTATTTGCCTCCATAACTTTTTTTATTTGCATGATTTAGGAGAAAAAACTTAATTAAAGTTCAAGCAGTTCTTAGAAATAATAATAAAAAAAAAAGACTTGCAAGTTGTTTAAAAACCTTCAAGCTATTTTGGGGTAATTGGCAAAAAAATGAAAAAAAACGGAATTAATATAACTTGTAACATCTTTGTTTGTAAAACCATAAAAAAGAATTGCATCTGGTTAAAATGGACTATTTAATAGTGAGCTCAAATAATTAAATAAACAGAAAAAATATTCCTGCAAAGTGGTCTAAATTCAGTAGCAGATTTTAACGACGCTCCAGTATAACTTAAAACTTTGCTTGTTACCAGCATCACTTCAAAAGTCTGGATTTCTGTACAGACTATGAAAGGAAATATCCAGGTCTGGTAGAATTTATGTCAGAAAATAATGAAACAACATTTCTTTCCCAGTGGTTCTTTATGTGGTTTCTTCTCAAGTGGTTGAAAAAAACTTAGAAAAGTCCAAACTTATAAAGATGAACCATTATTTCCTGTACCGACATGCCGAACATGAATTATTTAGCAAATAATTTGGGCCTTCTTGCAGCAATTTTTCTGTTTTTACTTACAGTTAATTCAAGCTGTAACATTTTTCTAGGATCCAGAGTTGTAAATAATTACATGCTCATGGTACCTTCATTCTTTCCACAGAGTCCGTAGCAGCGTTGGCCTGGTGGATGAGGTAGGTGTGCTCCATGTACTCTGAGAGCCGCTGGAGAAAACTCAGAGGCTCATTAAATACCACAGGCATGGCAATCTTTGATAACTCCTAGAGAGAAGAAGAAAGAGAGGAATGAAAAATTGAAGTTGTAGATGAAAGAAACTGGCAGAGAAGTAACTATTGACTCTAATAAGGTTTTTTTTTGTGGAGATTCATTAGAGGAAACTAAAAAAAATCAAATACATTTCACCACAATAAGCCTGTTTTTAATCTTTCAAATGATTCATGTTATCTATGATGTGATATCTTTGAAGTGAAACACAAATGTATGTTTGGACATTTTTTACTTTATTCTCGACATGACAGATTCTGTCGTCTGGTCTTAAGGATTTTTGTAAGTCGAGCCATTTTGTACAAAGCAGGGTTAAAAATCTCATTCCATATTTGCACCACAGTAAATAAAATATCCCTGTATTAACACCCTCCCTACCTGATTTACTTTGAATTAATGCTTCATTCACCTAAATAGCAAAAAAGAAAAAAAAAGTTCTCCTTATATATTTTTCTTACCATGCCAATGCATTTTTTCAGGATACTCCAGATGCTCACATCATTTCTGGAGAACATTTGAGAAGGCAGAGATGTTCTGTAAGAAAGAAATGAAAAGAACTGAGAATAACCAAAGCAAGGAAGATTGTTTGGGTCAAATTCTGGAATTGACTTTAAAAAGAAATTTCTTCTGTTTGATTTAACTGGAAAACAATATCAAGCTGCCCTCAGGAATAATTCACCAGTTTACCGTGACTGGGACTAGGTGAACTAGTTAAGTGAGCCTGAAGCATTTAGAAACCTCGGCAGACAGTGTTGCTGACCCACCTTTCAGGCAGACATGGATATGTGATACCTGTAAGCTAACAAGCTTTCCGCTCAACTGTTTCGAGCCTCATGTAAAACCCATGAAAGGATTTTAAACTCTTAATGTTACATCTAAGGACTTTTCACAATACATTTGATTAAACCACAAACCTCGCTTCACTTAACAGTTTTTACCAAATTCAGAAGTGTTTCAAAAACTGCTTTACAAGTACGCAGAAGCAGATGGTGTCCCTGTTCAGAAACGAGCGCTATAGCCACACACATAAAGCCATTTCTTCAGCTAAATAAACAGTGAAGATGAGAGCCGGGAGGGGCTCTGCTCCATCTGTATAATGAACAGGGCAGTGATGCATAGCAGATATACTTCTGGCCTAGTTTTTGTTCCACTTCCCTTAATTCCACATGAATTAAGTGAGTACAAATAATTCTAATTAAAATAATAAGAGTTTCTCTTTTAAATCAATTACAAGTGGAATTGATATAATGTTTGGTGTGTGTGCATGGATTATTTTTATGCTAGTTTTAGAAGATGATCCAATGCTATATTTGAACTCTTTGGTACTAAAAAAACTAAAAAAAACTCAAAGCATTAATGCAAAAAAACCAAAGCCAAAACAGAACAACTCTTCATCAATCTGCACCTAAAATAAACAGCACCTTCCTCCAACTCTTTTCTCTGCTTTTTCTTCAAACTAGTTCATGCCAAATTATTAATGAATCCATTGTGCAGTCAAAAACACCACCAAGACTAAATCAGCACCTGAAGAACAAGTTGGATTAAAAGCATGGTGCCAAAGTGACGGCCCAGTTGGAAAGTTGGAGCACAATATTACAAAAATGAAAGAACTCTCTGAGGTACTCAGAGGAAACATCTGACTCACAAAAACAAACCAGAGTGAAAATACGGCACTTTATTACTGGCTTACTGACTGAGATCTGTAAACAAAACAATCTGCACAAATTTGGAGTTATATCCTGCTGAATTCAGCCAGAAAGGATCATTTTAAATAAAGTCTTAAAAACGTCAAGGCAGTGCAGAACACTGGGTACTCTTGTGTTGCCACTTAACTTTTCGCTCGTTATTTAAGCCTGTAAACAAACAGAGCATCAGAGCCGGAGCATCTCCCACCTGTGCTTCTCCACTCCATTGTGTTGGGCTGGTTGGTTGCCACGGTTACTCTCCCCTGACATACCGGTAGCCCCTGTGTGCACGTTAGGATGTTGGAGGCCGCTTAGATGAGAGGTGTCGCTACTTTCGTCGTCTTCAAAGGAGAAACTGGCCACAGAAAAAAAGCCGCTCACAGAGAGTTCCGAATCAGAGTCTGAGGAAAGGTGACATGATACGAACGTAAGGTCATGCCAAAAATACACACGCAGGCTTGATTAGCTTGCAAATAAAAGCTCTACGGTCTCGATGATATATATGAATGTAAAACATCGGTGCCTGGTTTCCTTTCCCCTCCTTGATGCCAGTAAAGTCCCACCTGAGGACTGAGCACCAATGAGAGGCCGAACAGAGGCTTTGTTCCCTCCAACATTGTTTGCTTTACGCCTGCTGGATTTCCCCCTCCCCTACACAGCTTGTATGTGACGTTCCAGGTGCTGTCACCATCAGAAAGAAGAATAGAAAAGTATTTACACATCTAAAGAATATCTCCAAACATATGAGATTTAGGATTTTAGAACAAAGCTTTAGTGATATGTGTATAGGGAGACAAAGACATATACATTTCAATTGATCAGTCCAGACATAGAGAGACAGTTTTATCTGAAGAGAAGTGAAAAAAAAATCCCAGAAATCCCTTGAGAGACTCTAGTCTGTAATAACCTACAAGAATAAGAAAACCAAGGAGTGCAACCAATATTACTTAAAAAAAAAAAAAAAATCCATTGTCAAGTACCGTGAACAAGATACAAGACATTCTTTTCAAAATTTTAGTTCCATAAGCCAAAAAGAAATTTGAAGATTTAACTCATTTTAAATTATGGTCTAGGTTGTGATGGCATGTTTAGAGGTAATGTGAAAATAAGCCAAATACAGATTTACAATGACATATTTTTATGTCGACCTATATCAATACAGGCTTCTTCAGAATGAAAATCAAGTTTAATGTTGAGAACTTTTATTGCAAGACCATTTTTACATTTTTAAAGCTAATTGCACATTGCATAAAAAGTGTACATAAACATGCTCCCTCCTTTTGGCTTACTGACCTGACTGAGCATCATAAAACTCATCTTCTGTGAGGATGCCGTGTCTGAATGACCTCCTGTTCCTTCTTACAGACTGCGTGTTCTCGTGACGTTCACTTGACAAAATCTGAAGTGCTTCGGTCAACGCTTTGTTCTTTTCCTCTTCCTGTTCAACCTTTAGGCTCCAAACCTGCAGGCATCAATGTGAGATAAAACACATCTGATTAAGGATTCTGGGGAAAAAAATCATTTGGAAATAAGTGATTGGCATCTGATTGACATGAAGGTATTCCTCTGCTTGTTGATCAACCACATCGTGTTGCATGTCTGTGGTGCTGATAGCAGGTCATCGCTCTACCATGGACATAGATCTGGTTTCTTTCAGGTGGAACCTTACACTTCAATCTCAGAGAGAAGATTAGTTGTCTACTAAGAGAAACCTGAGCTGGTCCTCGCTGGAAGAAGCCATATCTCAGTTTCCTGTTATCTGCCACCATCCAGCAAACAGTCAATTAAAAGAAAACTTCCACTAAATTGTAAAAATCTTGTGGCAGCAGAAATGTGATGCTGTGATACGGATTGATTTCTTCATTATTTTTGATAAATTTGTGAAAAGTCTCAGAAAGCAAAAAAGTGCTACGAGCAGAAAAAGTGGGTCAGAGCCTAAAATCTTCCAGAGTCACCTTGAAGAGAGATGAGGCGAAGAAAGAAGAGCTGGTAAATCACATGGTAATTCAGAGGAACTAGAGCAAAAGAAACATATTCTATTTAAACAAACAACATAAGAAAAATCACTTTAGTGTTCTTTAGTGCTTGGTAATCACTTTAGAGCCTGGTAGAGAAATCCATCAGTTTGGCATGTCACCGTTCACATGCAAATTTGTCAGGAAGAAAATACATTCGTCTTAACTGTAATATTTAAAATAAAAAAAAAAAAAAAATCACACAGTTTTGTTATTAATAGTTATGAGAATTCATTTAAATGAGGGAAATCTAGTTATTTTTCATTTAGAATTAATTAGTGAGGGTTGTTGCACAATTTTACATCTAGATTCTGGATAAAGAAGTGCATTATTTTATTAAAAAAAAAACATACTGAATAGCATTATTTATCAAGATATACTCCAAAATAATCCTGTTTACTGATCCACTACACCAACGACATGTTTGTCATGAGTGATGGTCATCAATCCTTCCATAAACACCAGCCTGTGAGAACCCATTTCTTTTCCATGTTTTTTTCTTTCTAATCAGCATAACTGCTGTGAGCTCACCGAGCTCACCATTTGTAATGAATATTGATCAAATTCAATCACCAAATGGTGAGTCAGAGAAGCATAAATTCTAACTTTCTACTGGGTGGGTTTCTGATATAACCTTACTAAAAATAGCACACGTTCAGGCTATTTGTTCTGGCCAATCATTGCATGTGTCTAAGGATAATATACCGAAGTACAAATTACTTGTACATGAGTAAATATTTGTTGATATGCAATCAAATTTAACTAATTTGAATAATTAGATTCATTCAAACTTTGGTCTTTAGTTTTTCTTTTTTATCTCTTTTAGGCCCTAATGTGTTGTTTTTTATGTAAAAAATGCAAAAACAGAGCAAAAGCATGTTGGTTCAACCATTTGCACCAATGTGGTGTAGAAAAATAGCCACAGTAGTACAACTCAAAATATAATTTTGGGTTGAGTTAATAATTTACTTTGTGGTTTTAGATAGCAGAAATAATGGTGTCTGGAAGAACAGCAAGATGCTGCACACAAACCAGGAATATTTCCAATAACTTAGAACTCACAACATTCACAAGTAATGTGTCTGTAAAAACAGTTTTGCAAAGGCACAAACTCCTAAAAAAATAGATAAATTGACTGTATCACTGTCCCAACACAAGGCAGAAAAGCCTCATCCACTTTGTTGTGTAACCACCCAGACCAGCTCTTTCATTCTCTTTGCATCCTCACGCCTGGACACAAACAAAGCTATTTTAAGCCTTGTTGAGGCTCTGTGCGATAGCTGGAGCCTGAGAGGGATGCTTCTCCTTAGCCAACACCCCGAGGGGTAGACATTTTAATTTGCTCTTTGCAGAAGGAAAAACAAATCCCAAAGGCAAAATTATTCTGGCTCCATAGAGCAGTGTGTGATACTGTGCATCAAATTAAAGTGAAGCAAGTGCTTCTGCACAATGAAAGGTAGTAAACACTGGCAGGTAAATGATGCTACAAACCTTTTAAGCAATGACAGTCTTCATTAAGAAAACCACCTCTTGTAGAAAACAAAAACCCAAAACACTATCTAATTAGCCAAAACTTACTGAGTGATGAATATTAATCAGATAATACTAGTGATAAAACACTTAAAAAGCCAATGAATGAACAAAAAGGTGTAAATTATTGCTTAAAAAGGAGCTCCTTTTTTCAGAGTGACAAAAATTCTGAAATATATTCCTGCCTTTGCCATCAGACCGAGCACTTTCACACCTGTCAGGGAGACCAGAAGAGGCTTATGGTTTGAAACACCCTTGCTGGTTTTGACAGGTAGAGATTTAGAGGCTCAAGCTTTACTATGAGGGGGTGTAGACAGGTTCTGTCCAAGTTTCTTTTTCACAACCAACTCTTTTTGAAGTTTCATCACAAAAATAAAAATGAGCTGCAAATATGTTTCTACCTGATTAAATCTATTGTATTGTGTTAACCAGTAAAACTCAGCATTGAAGTGGCACTCTGCAGCAGCTGCTGAAATGGGTCACATCTACGATGCTGAGAGGCAAAACTATAAATTGCTTCAAAACCCTTTGAACTATGAAGTGCATTTCTCTGTTATATCATCCTTGTGGATGTCATAGTGCAAGTACAACGCACAACCACTGCTGTGTGTTGTGTGTTCTCATAAATGGATATGTGTCGCTAACAAAGACATATGGGGTGCGGCTATGAAAATGTTGGATTAGACCTAATGCTGCTTAATACAGGCAATCTCAGCAGAGTAGGAAATTTAATCCAGTTAGTTTGTGTAGTAGCAGCAGATTAGCAGGAGAGTAATGAATGCAACTTCATTGTCATAGACGTTTCTTCTAATGCTGCATAGTTATGGGTAATGGATTTAATTTCCCTTTCTTAGAACTACTTAAGTAGTACTCAGGTGAGGACACAGCATGCATGCCCTCAGTTCTCCTATGCTACAATCACATGTGACAGGACTGCCGCTGTGATAAGAAAATGTAGTTTTAATATCGAACAAAACAAACAGACTGTCTTTAAATTATTTTGTATCTGATTGCAAATATTTAGGCTTTACACTAATTTGCCAGTGGGACTTAATAAGGTTTTTATTACCATTTGTAATGCAAACTAATCTAATAAAAAGGTGAATTTCAGCTTTATAAATTGTTTCGCACCATAGAACAGACATGCTTGTTGTTCAGAAATTAAATAGCAATGATACTACTTAAGAAAAAAAAATGTATATTAACTACTGCTTTATTACTATCTAAAAATAGTAAATTAGGCATGCATGTCAACTTAAAAATGTAAAACATGTTTAATATTATGATAAGACATTGCTGTTTGTTTTATTACTCGAGCTAGAAAAAGTACCAATCAAATACGCAGCTATTAAAATAAACTACGAAGCATTCAGCATCATTTCTAACAAGCTTAGTTCAGGTCATAATAAAACTCATAGAAATGATTTATGAATATAAATAGCTTTTTTTTGCTTCAGATATAAATTTAAAGTCAACAACACACTTCACAAATCTAAATCACTGCACAATCTAACTTGAAATGCCGACCAGAAAGCCAACAGGAATCTGCTTACAGCAAACACATTCAGCTCATCAGTTGACAGAAGGAAAGCCAAGAGGAACAACAGCTGAGTCTTCTACCTGTATGGATGTGAAAGTCCCGTCACCGCCTCTTTTTTTCCCTGGGATTAAATTCTCTAGCGTTTGGAAGAGCGCCTGCGAGCCTGTATTTTCACTGTGTAAGGGTGAATGTATGCATCTCCAGCTGAGCCTGAATATGTAAATGCTTCAGTTCCCTTGCTCAATGCACACGCAGCCTCTCCCTGGAGCAGTGAAGTAGATGGGTGTGTGGATCCAAGTCCAAGGATAAGTGTCTGTGTGGGTCTACACTGATCTGTAAGCTGGATGCAGACCTAAGCATAAAAGCGGATCTCTCCTCTGTCCTTCCTCCAGACATGCCAGTGATTACCATACCAAAACCCCCACTCCCATAGCCATGGAGACCGCCGGACAGTGACACAAATTTCAAACCTCATTTGAATGAGGGAGCAAACATAAAGGGGCAGAACTTAATATTTTTCCAACCCTTTATTTAAAATAAATAAATAAAAATCAATTGGTCTGATTTATTCAACCAATAGACCGATAACTACACAGACACAGGAATCTGAATCAGTGAGATGAGTCATACCAGCTGGTGAGGCACAGTGAGTTTAACAGCTTGAGTGTTTTCACATCAATTACAGGGTGGGAGAAGCAGATATTTTCTATCAGCTCAAAATAAAAAAAATAAAAATCATTTTCTGCCTTTTCAAGATTTCAGCTCTGGTTTTAGGAAACTGTGTCGACAAACAGTTACCAATGCAATCAAAATATAGAGTACAATTTTAATTTGCATCAACTGAAATATTGAGGGCATTTTTCTTACCTCTTTTTGTCTTGAGAGGAGTACAAGGCATGTATTGAGGGCAGCACAAGTTTCACTGGACTGTTTACTTGTCTCTTTGGCTTTCAACAGAAGAGGAGCAGCTATTTCTTTTTTATTCCAAAAATAGAAAAAAAAAAATTAATATAACGTCAAGTGATTAAAAAAAAAAAAACTCCTTCAAATACCCACTGTGTGATCTTCAAAGGAAAGCTTGTGACTCATAATCTACAGTAATTTTCACTGCTAATAATTGTTTGTGTATGTATCAATATTAATCTTCTTTGAGGAAGTCTACAGACACAAAAATAACTGAATAAATTTGTGAAATGCTTACCAAAATTTTCTTCATTCTTCACCATGGACTCCAATATTAAAACTTCACTTTCTAGTTTCTCTTGAGAGGTTTTGGCTGCCTAAAAGATTATGATCAAAAATCAAAACTCTTTGTAACTCGGGGAAACAAACTATGACATTACATTATTTAGAGAAATATTTACAATAGTTTTTAACTCACCTCAATAGCTTGTGTCAGATTGCCCATTTCCAAATTATTATCAATATCCTCATCATAATTGATCTCGTATTGATTACAGTGCTGAGTGCTGTAGGAGGTGTGTTCTTTCAAAGCCTCCAACCATTTCTAAAGAGACAAAATCTTAGTTACATACACATCTTAGTCTATTCAAGAAGACAAGTAGGTTACACAGGATTGGTATGGCTTAATCATACAAGAAACTACAACTCACTTTCCTAGTTGACAGCGAGTTTATCTTCGAGGAGACCTTAAAGTTATCCACGGTGTCATCGAAATATTTCAGCATGAAGAAGCAATGATCCCATGGTTTGACCTGATACAAAAAAAAGAGGCCATGTTTGATGCACTAAATATAAATCATAACCAAGTCAAGTGAAAATACTTTCTGCACCTCAGCTTACTCACCATGCAGCATGATTGGGATAGAGACTTAAAGCCTTGTTTTCTAACACCAGCTTGTGCATCAGCCCTAAAACATGCATAATTAATGAAAAAGGGGGAAAAAAGATGAAAGAAGAAAAACACAAATGAATAACAGTTATTTTGCATAAAAACAAAAATCCACCAGAAGCTGAACACATCTCATACCAGATACCTGCTGACAATTTTTAAGAGTATTTGTTAAGTAACAGTACTTGAGAGACAGAGATTGGACTTTAATTTCTGCAAATGACATCCTATTGTTTGATTGAATTTATACAGTAGATGATATAAATTCCATTTTACATGTATCTATCTTACTTTAGCGTTTGAAGAAATCATAAAAAATCCTCTCACTTTTTGGGGTACCAGGAGATAGTTCCATTCTCTATCACCACCCAGTGAGATCGCCATCCAACAAACCGGGAGCTCTGTCAAAGACATCAAAACAGTGTCAATATGTGAGTAATTAATAAGAAAACGTTTTGACTTAAAACGTTCTAACATCGCTGTGCAGACAGCCATTGAATGTGATGGAACGGCATCACCTGGGCTGATAAGATCAGAAACTAACAGCAAATACACATCATGTGGAGGGCCTGCCTCAGTGGAGGCTGTATGTGATAAATGGCTGAGACACCCCATGATGCAGAGGTACATCACTGATGATGTGTCTCGCTGCTGGAAGCTTATTTCATACATCAAGAACTCCAAAGTTGAATGGCACAAACTTTAGGGTGTCTAACGTCAAGTCATTTTAATAACGTGCTTTACAAAAACACTGTAGACGAGACTTTGATTCTGAAATGATTGAATGTTTAGTGTAAAAGAAAAGCATGGATTCTAACACTAAATGTAACACGCAATTCAATAAAGTATTTAATAACGACAGAAAATTATTTTGCACAAATCAGGGTGTAATTTGTGTGAAATTTGTGTGTAATCAGTGTGTGTCACAGCTCTCTGGGAGCTGTTTTGGAGGGGAGGATGGGGGCTTTAATGCAGGGTATCCTGAATAACCCCCGTCACCCTCTTCATGATGTTATCACGACCCAGAAGACAACCCGAAGTAAGAGGTTCCTCTGACTGCGCTGCAGAACTGAGCGTCTTTCGTCCCTTCAGTTGAATTGAATAGATCAGATGGTTCTGGAAGGAACTGAGTCCTATTTTATTATGTGTGTGTTGTTTTTATTTATTTGTATGTACAGCTTGTGTGATTTCTGTTGCTGCTGGACACCAGAATTTCTCCTGCGGGAGATTAATAAAGTTTTTATCTACGTATCTATCTATCTATCTATCTTTTACTTTGATGCATGACAGATGCAATCTTTTATTTGTCACACCATTTTCAATGTTATCAGAAAAAAGAAGGGATTTTGATTGTGTTTGTGGGAAGGCATCAAGTAGTAAAACCTAGAGCATATTTATGTTATATAAGCCTTAAAAAAATACGAGTAGCATACAGGTTACTTACAGAATAAAACATGTTACTACGGGAAAGAAATTTTCTTTGCATTTACATAAAATCTATCCTATTTTTATCCTGATCATGTCAGTGATTTACGTGACACTGCACCTGTATTTAACAGTTTTTGAATGAGCAAGTTGAATAAAATTGTGTAGGATTTAGTGACATCTAGTGGAAAATTTACAAACCAAAATCAACTAAAAGACAACTGCTTTTTCACTTGTACAATTTGTGCTACTGTTGAAAAAAGTTAAACACAGGACGATTCATGTTGTTTGCATAATAACGCATCAAATTTTAAGAATTAAGACAGATTGGGTAGTTTGGGCATCTGGTCAGGATGCCTCCTGAGCCCCTCGCTGGTGAGGTGTTTCGGACCCATCCCACCGGGAGGAGACCAAGAGGCAGACCCCGGAACCCGCTGGAGAGACTATGTCTCACCGCTGGCTGGGGAACGACTCGGGATCCATCCGGGTGATCTAGAGGATGCAGCTGAAGCAGAGAAGCCTAGGCTTCCCATCTGAGGCTGTTGCCCCCGCGACCTGGCCCCGGAAAAGCGGAGGAAGACTGAACTGAAATTTTAAGAAAAACTAACCTTTTTCACACTTCTTCTGGATTGACAAAATTTCAACTACAACAATTATCATGTGCTTGGGCCCAATACAGAGCAAAGTATTACATTAAAGGGGTGAAAAGGCAAATCATATGTATGAAAATCTAAGACCAAATTGAAACTTTGTCAAGACACTTGTAATATTAAGAAAAGGTTGATATTTAACCTATCAGTGTATGCAGGACAAACATATTAAGAAAATATGGGGATACACTTCAACAACTGTGTACCTTCCAAAGAGGTCCTTCAAACTTCTCCACACTACTGCTAACAACCTAAATGAAAAAAAAAAACAAGGTAAGAATCCACAGACTTATGAACAAATTCATGAGCCTCAAAACCCTCAGCCTTAATGTTTAAAGAGCAAAAACATGTATTTTTTAAAGTTACAATGTAGTCTAGTGACTGCAAAACAATACAAAAACTGTGCTAGGCTTCTCAGACATTCAGGAAAATGCAAAGACTGCTGAAATGCAATACTTTTTTCAGTCTAGGTGGACAAATGCAAAGATTGCAGAAAAAAAATTAGATGCGAGGAAACTTAAGAGGCCGTTTTTTCTGCACTGACACCCACTTTAAGATTGCATCAGACCACATAAAAATAAAAAACATTTGAAAATGTTCTGTGCAACAGTGTAATGTCATTCATAAAGGAAACATACTTGTCTGTTTGAGACAATTAAGAAAAAAAATTGCTGCAGGTTAGGGATTATATATTGCTCCCAAATTAAAGAAAATTACTTTGACATAAACAGCCACTTATGCCTAAGTAATTTTCTTCAACTTGGGGACTATCTAACAGCAAACACTTGTTTGTGGTCTATAAAATAAATATCAGAATTAAATATATTTTTCTCACCTTATTTTGATAGGCTGCCAAAATTTGCTTTAGTTCATCAGTGCAAGCTAAATCCAAAGGTGTCTGATCTGCAAAATGATTCTGCACTTTTATACACCACATTGCCACAACGAAGAATTATGATTTATTCACATAATCTCAAGAAACAAAAAGACAACAGAAACAAATATTTAATAAGAAAACCTGAATTGATTACCATTGTTGTTCTTGGCACTAGGATTGGCTCCAAATTTGAGTAGTTTTATGATGCACTGCTTCTGCCCCCTGTATGCAGCACAGTGTAAAGGAGTGTTTCCCAATGCATCTGTACAGTGGATTTCTGGAGAATCTTTCTCACTAAGCTGTAGAAAAAAAGTATCTTATTTTACAAATAAAATTACTATTATTCTGTTAATAAATAGTAGCTGAAAGAAAGATATATATAAAAAGACAGATTCTGAGAGGGTCATTAAATAATTAGAATATTAATGCTGAATTTGTGTAGTGATTAAAATTTCAGCATCAATAAAAAATAAATAATATGAAACAGAAATCCCATGTTATTTCGAACAAAACCTTACAAATAACTACAACAAGACTTCTTTTATGTCTACAGTCAGAAAAATATCTTGCACAAGGTGCAATTTTCCACCAAAGTTCTGAGAAATGTCATATACAAACCAATTTAGACAAACTGGAGATGTCCCCCTCTCTGGCAGCTCCTAGTAGCTTTCCTTCTTGCCGCCTCATCTCTCTCCTTTCTGCAGCTGCACAAAGCAAACGGTACTTGAGAACAAAGACAGCTGAGCTTCTATAATGAGAAACTACATTTTTTTCCAAAGCAGAAGTAAAAAATTAGAAAAAAATGTAAAAATTTAAACAGCAGTGATTTTATACCCTCCAGCATTGTGATGATTTCATCATCATCGGTGACATCTTTAGGGATTTGGGCTGATCCATTGATTATGTTGGAACAGGCATCATATCGAAGCAATGACAGAACAATCTCCTGAAGGGTCCAAAGAAAAGAGAAGAAACCACATGCTGTCTAGTACTTGTCATCAAAGATTTTAGTGGGTAAAAGGTAAACATAGTACTAGGACTCCTGATACATGCTTTTCCAAGCAGGCAACATTTTCAATTATACGTAATGTATTCATACCTTCCTTCCAGTGTTAGCTGCTTTGTGTAGAGGTGTATCACCCAAATTATCTTGCAAATTCACATTGACTCCTGCCTGAAAATAGAGAGCTTGAAGCTATTTTCATCTCACAAAAAAATAAAAACTCCACAACCATCTGTTTCACCCCTGACCTTTAGCAACGCCTCCACAGTGTCCTTGTGGCCAAAGTTACATGCTAGATGTAAGGCTGTCCACCCTGGTGTGGTTTTACACCGAGCTGTTGGGAGAGAGGAAATTACAAGCAGGAATCATACCAGCAAGATATTCTCTGCAACACACACACGCACACTTACATCTGCAGTTGATATTGAAAGAGCTGCTTTGGTCAAACCTGGAAAGAAGGATTCCTTGAATAAGAGGAAAATTACCCTCTTTAGCATATAAGAGAAACTGTTCCTCTCTTGTGTCTTCCTCCATTCCTAAACTTTCAAAAAAACATCACGTTACTTTAAACACATTACATAGAAA
Organism: Neostethus bicornis; assembly: GCA_902685375.1. NCBI lineage: Eukaryota > Metazoa > Chordata > Actinopteri > Atheriniformes > Phallostethidae > Neostethus > Neostethus bicornis. The sequence continues at coordinate 13,206,875 of LR738554.1, read as the reverse complement.
TTTGTCTAAAGAGTTGCAAACCTAGAAAAATCTAAAAGAAAATTTGCTTTAAAAGTAGCTTCTTTGTGACTTTGATCTGACTAAAATCTTAAGTAGTTTTATCCAAATTCAAGCAATTAGTTTTTAGATAACAACTTCACTATGTTGGTTAAGTTTAAATGAACTCACATCCAAAATCTTTACTCTCGAGGTTAATCTAGTGAAGCTCAATCCTTCCCAGCAGAAATTTGATGAAGTAAATCAGCTGACAGCAAATTGTCAGGTGACACAGCAGCTCCTGAACTGCTTAAGCTTGCAGGGGGGAAATCTACATTTAAATCAGATGTAAATTAAAGACAGACCCCTCATAGCTGTGAACAAGTTTTTAAAAAGTTTGAACAGTAGCCTCCGAGCATACAGGGCTCTGGTTTGAACAGAGGACAGATCTTGTTGTGTGGAGTTTGCATGCTGGCCAATGTGTCTTAAGTACTTTTTGGATAGTTTTAGGATACATTGACTTTCTGCCAGGCTAAAAACAGGTTTAACTAGTTGTTCTACATTCCTCCCATAAAGAGAATCTGAGTGTTTGGTTAACCGTCTTGCTGTGTAGCTCTTAAATAAATCTCAGACTGCTTCTCATCTGAGATAGGCTGTTGCCCCTTCATAGAGTTTAGAAAATATTTTTGATATTTGGTAAATCTTATTCTTTTGGCATTTCCTTTCAGGGTTCGCCACAGCAAGTCAGTTTCTTCCATCTAAAGCATTTGGTAAATGCTATTTGTAAAATGAATTCATGGGAGCTTCTGTAAATCTCAAATAAAATAAAGAGGCAAATGATCAGGTTTTAGTTTCAATTTGATCAGAAACAATTTGCTGAAACATAGTTGTAATACCAAAATGGCGATGATGGTGTGTTTTCTGTTGTAGCATTAGTAGTGCCCTCTGTGTTTCTTTTTCTTCTGGTATTTATTGCTAAGATTATTTTTGAGTTTATTGCAAAAAGCAAAAATTCTAATTATTTGCACAGTGCAAACACATTTTGTGCTGTTAGGAGTATTCAGGAGTTTCCGGACCTTGCTTATGAGCTCACACTGGTTTACCTCTGTGGGAATTCAAAGAGCTTGTTGAAGAAAAGTGGATTTAAACTCTTAACAGTGTTAAAATACTTCCTCTCTATCACTCATAATCCAAAATAAGCTTTACCTATTGTCTGTTACCAGGGTAACAAACTTCGGGAACTTCTTTGCCGACAGCTATAGTCTAAAATTTTAGTGTCTCCTCCCACCTGATGCATCAGTCAGAAATGAGTCACAGCAACATGAAAGAAATTTAAAAGCTGTATTCGATTACCCATAGAGAATGGATCGTGTAAACAAAATTTGTTGCTTTTCTATTTCATGTAGACATGTAAGTTTTGCAGTTTTTGGTATTCTTTGTTTTTCCAACTTGACACACCATGCAAGTGAGACAATGTTATCGTGTTTAGGAGTAGTCCTCACACAACGAGCATCGCAATTTCATATCAGTTGAACTTGTAAGGGATCAGCCAAACTCTGAGGATCTCAGTAGTTTATGTATCTTGATCATCATCTTAATATAGCCAAATAAAATAGGTTTTTATCAAAAAATGTACTGATACTTAGCAGTGACATGTGTTTTTACTCCACCAATATTTTCATGCTCCTGGCATTTTCGCACACAACTCATCTTTTTAATAACATTCTTCAAGATAAGCATTATTCTTTCTCCAATCAGAACGAAAAACAATTTTGCCCATGTTTGCCTTCTGAGATCTGGTCTCTACAGATTGTTGCTTTTCGCCCAGGTGCACAACTATGGGTTGAAGAACTCTGGTTTGATCTACCCAATCGCAGCACCTGGAAGACAAAGTGTTTGGATTTGACACTGTATTTTAGTCTAATTCCTAAATTAATTGATTCACACTGAATCAATGAATTCGTTGATTCAAAAAGACCCAAAAAAATCTTATGTGGGTGAACATGGCAAGGACATGATGACCAATAGTGATCAGATTCCATCAATGTTCCCTCAATTTTATGTTCTTGTAAAGCCTAAAATTTAGTAAGAGCTGTAGTTTGCAGTAGGCAAAGCAGAATATCGGACAGTTAACTGTTGTACATCATGCAGACTTACCATAAAGCAGCTTTGTAAAGAGGCCTAAACACCAAACATCATTGTTTTTTTACTTTGGAATTAGCCGATCAGAGTTATTTTTAAAAAGAAAAAGAAAAAGACATTTTGAATACGGGCTGAAAATACCCTCACAAAACTCTTACCACCATCTTTGCATGCTGACAGTCATCAAGCCTACCGATACACTATATTTTCCAACTACCCCCTGGTGTTCTTTTATGCATTAGCCTTTCCTGTTGACTGAGGTTCCTTATGACAGCCTTAAAAAGTATACCTTGTTGACTTTGAAGCCATTTTTCACTTGTACCTTCATTACTGCACAGCCTCCTATCACCTTATGAGAAAAAATGAAGTGGTCTCAAGGGACCTAATTGATAGACATAAACTGGGCTTTTAAATTCAACACAAAGACTGGCCTTTAATGCCTTAAATGTTGCAGCTTGAGTTTTGGATACACAAACACCTAAGAAACTACTATGGAAACCTTTAAAAACTAAATGACTTTACGATCACAATTTCTCTCTGGAAAATCAACATAACAGCATCAGCTATTCATGCATCAGTAAGCATAGTATACACACAAACTGTTCACAATGCTTATCACCCATTATTTGTCTGGCCAAGATTCACCCCTGTATAATAACATTAGATTTACAATAGTATTAGAAGATACAAGTACAAGATACAATACATTTCTAGCAATTTTTCAGATATACAAAGTGCCCCAACAGGGAAAAAAATCTGAAAGCGACATGTCATTGATCTCTTCTATCTTTCATTCTTTCTTGTATTTAAAAGAAACAGAAATTAAAATGAAAATGGTTACATCTTACTGCGAGCGGACCTAATGTTAATGAAAGTGTAAAAGTAAATTAGAATAATTTCAATGTAATAGAAACGCCACCAAAGACATTAATCAAAGCATACTACACAAATCATGTCTGTTGAAGGAAAGAAGCGCACTGGGCTAGTTCCTGCTAATTAGCATGGCAATTATTGTAAGCTGTCACAGTTCTTAAGCAACGGGGTGGACTGTGTGTGCTCCAGAGCGTAATCCCTCACAAATTACAAGATAATGGAGGGAAGAGAGGCCACAGCTTCAAAGGTACCAGGAGATAGAATACCCAGCAGGGACATTTTAGGGACAGACACCGAGTGTGTGTTCACTTCACACAGTGTGTGTGTATGTATCTTTGGACAGCTTAAATTATTCACTCAAAAAGAAGCTAGTTATAAAAGCTGAAAATAAACTTAAAAATGAGATTTTAATCTTTTACTTTGTTCAATTATGTCTGCAAGAAAATTTCAAACACAATGACTAAATTAAAGTTAAGCCATGAAAGTCCAATTACAAGGCAAGAATAGAAAAAAAATGTATCTGTCAGAACATTTAAAAAGTATGAAACACTGACATTTGAGATTCAGCACAGTGGCCAAATTATTTCAGTGTTATCCTTTGTCTCTTTTTATAGCATGATAAATTGTGTTTTAAAGAAGAGGGATTGGCGGGGAGCTAAACAGTATTGCCAAAATGAGATGCAAAAGCAGAAATAGAATTTATTGAAATTGTCACATTCAACAATTTGAGGTTAATTATTTATATATCTTCATGTGGCGTGTGGATTTTTCAGTTTGCAAATACCTATGTACCTAACAGACTTTGAATATATCTTAATTTTCCTCAGCATCCCTGATACATTGGATATGATTTTTGTTAGAGTCCTGGGGAATTTTTCTTTGCTCTTTTATACAAACAAGTCATTTCAAAATCAAATTGATAAAGAAAACAGTAGCGTTCATGTTCCGGTATGGAAAATGACATCATCCATGTCCTTATCTTAAAGAAAATTAAATTAAAATTAAAATGAAAGTTTGCAATGTTAAAATAAGCAGGAGAAATTTAAAAACTTTCACTGGCTTTCATGAGATAACATAGGAATAAGATATGGATAGAAAACTTACCTTGTTTTGTTAAGTATATTCTTATGGAGATAATGGCCACAACTTTCAGAACAGTGAGGAGATTAAGAAAAGATTTACCATGATGTTAATTGTACTTATATTGTATTAATCTCTCATGGGGAAAATCTTGTGCTGTATTGCAAGGCAGAATGTAGCCAATGATGGTGCCAATGGTGGGAAAAACTGGGGGTTAGGTGTCTTCTCCAGGAACACCAATGCGTCAGCTCAGCAGAATTCAAACCCGACAACTCTACAGTCCAAAGATGGCAAATTTTTTTTTTTTACCACTGAGCTATGCCTCTCCCTATTCAAGAGGTCTTGCTCTTCTTTCATTCGCTTGATGAAAGGCAGGTTGATGCAAATGGTTTATGGTTTGTTGAACTTTTCCTTGATGATATCTCATTTGAATTAAGTAAGTTTTAAGTCTCCAGTTGGATATATTTGAAAGACATGATTCAATTGATACCAAAAGATGGTAAAAGATTGGAGATGAATGGGATTTTTTTTCTGCAGAAATTAATTTCTAATAAAATTATGTTTTTTTTTAAAATTGAATCAGTTGTTTTGAAGCTTTAATTTTTTTTAAAGAGCTAGTTTGCATTTTTAAACTGTATGTTTTAAATTTGATGCAGATAAAATTGTCTAAAACAACAGCATTCATACTGTGCATACTTTGTCAGGAACCTCACTGAACAGGTGTGTAGAAAAGATTTCTTTGGTATTCTTAAACACCAAGTGAAATGAATAACCCTACTTCTATAAAACTTCTGTTAAATTTAAGTTGCTCCCATTTACTGTAAAAGGTTTGCACGCATTTTTACAACATCAGGATGCACTATGCGATGTTAAAAGTCATCATTATCCACAAATCAATGGAAAGAGTTTGCAATTTGCACAATGTTTCACTCAAACTCTCCACTTTGCCGCTACGCTGTCATAATTCTTTTTATTTTTTTCATGTCTTCTGGGAAGATTGCAAGTCTTAAAAACATTCACAATAGTAGATTTTTCAATGAGTGGTGCTGTAACCATTCTGTATGTTTTATTGAGCTAGACTTATGCACATGATGTGGACCATCAAAAAAAACTTTGAGTTTGCAAAGTTATTCTTATTTGTAGCAGAACTCATCATGAGGCATAAGTATTGTTCCTATACTTGCTTCTAAATATGCTCTTTCTTTTTAAATGTGTTTTCTTTTAATAATTAATCAAGTTTTGCATTAATTGAATCTGAAAGAATTTTACTAATCAAACTGCTAAACGTGTGTTTTCTGCATTGGTACTTTTTTTAATAAAAATTCTTGTGTCCAAAAATTTGACTTACTCTGGAAAACTGAGTACACAATAATAGTTAAGGGAATGACTTTCTCCAAAAAAAATGCATTTGGTCAAAAGAGTGGGGTGAAAAGATATTGTGAGTGACTGGGTTAGAGCGTTTGAAAATGAAATAAAAAATTTAACATGTGAAAATATTGTCACCATGAGGCACACCCACAGCATTTCAATGAGCTTCTATGGTTCTCTCTTCTAGGTAAATGCCAGCACGCTTTCCCTTGGAAGTCACTCCGCCAAACAGAAAGCAAGGCTGTGAAGCCATCCAACCATGAATCCAACTCTCATTAATGATCAGCATTTATTATGTAAAGTGTGACATCTCCAGTGTGGTGTGAAGACTTGGATTAGCGGGAGTAATGATCAATGGCAATGCATTTTGATAGTCTTTTCTAGAATTCTTCAACAGGTGGTACCATACCGTATTTACTTCCAGAAACATAAAGAAATATCTCTCTATGTAACTGCAATGAATTAACAATGATTTCTACAGTTAGTAGAAATAGAGCTCTTGTACATAATTCAGCTTACACCTAATAACTTTTAACTGTTTTTTCTTTGTTCTAATTTATTAATTTGATATTACAGCTATTTGATTACCAAAATAAGGATTAATGATTGAACAGAATTACAAAGACCCTTTTTGGGTTTTTCTGTGGCAGTGTGTGTAGATTAAATAAATAAAAAAAGTTTTCTTTACCATATTATAGATCATTAATAAAAGCCATTTGTCATGTTTGTCTTTTTTTTTTTTTTTTATACCACAAAACATTTTCAGGTAGTTTACAACCTGACAATAGACACTACCTCATTATTTCTCAATGCCCAAACCAAAGAAAGTTCAGTCAGTCACTTTCTTAATTGTCTATAAGTTACAGGGTTGCAGTGGTTGCCGGAGCCCAACCGGCCGATTCGAGGCGAGGGGCAGGTCGAACAAGTCGCTAGTCTGTCGCAGGGCCACACACATACAACCATTTACATACACATTCATTCCTAGTGGCAATTATGTTGTGGCCAATCAACCTAACATGCATGTTTTTGGAGGGTGGGAGGAAACCGGAGTACCATAAAAAACCCACACATACAAGGGGTTGAACATGCAAACTCCACACAGAAAGGCCATTTTCCAAGCCTCGTCCCTACCCGGGACACAAACGTATGACCTTGCTCTGAGGCCACTGTGCTGCCCACTGCGCCACTGTGCTGCCTCCAAAGAAACTTCCCAAGAAAAAGAACAGAAGGACTGACTTCTCCACAGAAAAGTTTACCTACCAAGTGTTTTGAGTTCCCAGTAAAATTTTATCCAAATTGAAATGAGTTGGTCAAAGAAAATAAACAAATAAAATGATTAAAGTGTTGTTCCTATTTTCAGAATGTTGTCATAGAAAACAACACTCATTTTTTTGTGTCACAATTTATTCAGCAATGGCCATCCACATTTTGGTTTTTTGAATACCATTCACAAGAAACTTCTTTTTCCTATTTTAGGAATATATACGTATATATATATATATATATCTTTACAATTAACTTTCAAACTACTATGTCTGAGCTGTGTGGAGTGACATGGTATAACTCAACCTGTCAGCAGATGAGAGGCAGGGTACATCCTGTACAGATTCGCTGCCAAAACATGCACATTCAGTGACTGGTTGGTTTAAATTACACTAGGTATGAGTGTTTGTGTGATTGGTTTCCTGTCACTCTGTCTGGCTCCACTCTGTGTGAACATACTATATCCTAATGACAATCACTACAATTGTGTGATTTTAATCAACAATCACTTATCACAAACTCCAGTATTTCTCAAAATGAAACAAAAATTAACTTGTAGAAGAACTAATGCCTTTATTGTGGTGATGTGCAAAGTTTTAGGATGATAATTGTCTTGATAAAATTGTCATCAAATTCTTAAAAATACCCATATACATTTTGAAGTTAAAAATATGGAAAGTAATTGCAGTTGCAAAGCTCCAATTACAGCTCTTTGGAGGAATAGACACAAACAAGCTGATGGGTAATTGTGTAAAATTCTTTTAAATGTCTTACTTCGACCACACATTGCTTTACCATTGCTAAAGATGATGTTTAGCCCATGTCTTTTTTTTTTCTTTTTTACAATACATGTAGCCATAATTTCTTTAAATGAATGTTGGACAGTCATGCCTCATGTCTTATAAGATTGCTGAAGATTACTCCTAAATCTCAAAGGAGCTTCTCAGAAGGATTTGTCATATTGTGATTTGAGGATGAGGACTGTAGAAGTTATTAGTGAATATCTACTGCGTATGAAGTAGATTGGTGCGTATATTTACAATATGATAGCATCTCTAATCCAACCCAGCATCCAAACACAAACACTTGAGAAGCAGTGGTGAAGAGCCACAGCATGGCTTAGGATAATGGGTTGCACTAGATCCTCTTTAACACTGTTTTGTTTGAGTGCCCTCAGTATTTAAATGAGACTCTGCATTTGGATCTTCAGATCCAGGCACTGCACCTGCTGATCTGACCTCTTGTCTTGCATGCATTTTTAAAAATTGAATTTAATTGTGATGCAGGGGCTCATTATGTTTGACAAAGACGGTGTAATTATTTAATACTGATCGCAACCGTGGAGTTGTTTTATAAAATCATGTGGTCTCCATTTGAACTGGTCTTGATAAAATGAGCTAAGACTAAATCATTATTAATCAATGCAAAAGTAACTGCAGTAATATTTTATGTTGGGCTGAGACATTTACAGAAATCACTAAAATAATTATCAAAATGCAACACAATTTTTAAATTGGTGTCTTCTCATTTGAAATCTCACAAAAAGTATGGGAAATACATATCAGTACCACAGCACGTGTGTTTATGTGCATTTGTTTCCATGACAGCCCGACTCCTGTTTCCATGGCACCACCACACCTTTAGTACATATTTGAACAACTGTTCACTAATTTTTACATAAAAATGTAAGTCAAAGCAGTTTGAGCAGATCTAAATTTATCGATGTGCATAAGCAGTTACAACTAACTTTAAGTCAATATTTGGAGCACTAAAACACATGGTCCTTGACTTTTTATGTGCATTTTACAAAGGTGCCTAATCTACACCAACAAAAAATATTAGTCTCCTTAGAATAAATAATTATGAGGTGACAAAGTAATTTTCTTGTATTTTATTGAGCCTTAAAAGGTTTAATAAAATCTGCTCTGTTCCGCTTATCCAGGACTGGGTCCTGGGGGCAACAGCCTCAGATGGGAAACCCAGGCTCTCACTCCGACTGCATTGTCCAGCTCACCCAGGAGGATCCCAAGATATTTCCCAGTCAACTGTGAGACATAGACTCTTCAGCAGGTTTGGGGTCTGGTTTGGGTCACCTCCTGGTGGGAGGTGCTCAAAACACCTCACCAGCGAGGCGCTTAGGAAGCATCCTAACCAGATGCCCGAACCACCCCATCTGACTTCTCTTGACCTGGAGGAGCAATGGCTCCACTTCAAAAAAATATTTAGGTCTGAAGAATAAAAACTTTATACTTCTATTAAAAATATATAGAAGTAAAAAGTTATACCTGCTTGTTTTTTCCATCTACTCATCTGAACAATCATTTATAGCATTGATTATTATTTTAATTAAATACTTTTGATTAGTCAACAGAATGACAGTTTTACACTTCATTAATATTTTTAATATTTTAATCCCCATCAGTGTATTTTTTCAGGAGATCAATTTGGAAAACTTAGATATACTGTATAATGTGATGTTATCTTTTATTACTGATAATTAAAATAATATTTTAGTGCTACTTTCACCCAGAAGAAGCAAAGTTGGTTCAGTTTTACGCACACCATAGTGCAGAAACTTTGTGTGATGAATGAAGGTTCTATTTGCGAATCAGATGAGAAGTTTAAGCAAGGGAAATATGGAATAGTTAAACAAAGCAGACCAGCTTAAATTATGAAGGTGACATTTAAATATGATTTGATAAGGAAGAGGAGATCAGTCTGGAGTGGTTAAATTACGCACGTTCCATTTTAAGAAATTTCACTAAATTATTTGCTGTTATTCAAAATATACGACACAATATATGATGATTTTCTAGAGATATTAAAAGTTAATAAGTTATTACAACACTTTCGGGGGAGTATATTCCGGGTGATTTCAGGCAAGAGGCAGGGTACACCCCAAACAAGTCGCCAGTCTGTTGCGGGGGTATTGTGTTCGTAAATTGCTCAGAGATTTTTATTAATTTCTTGAGAGCAGTTTAAGTATTTTTTCAGCATATCCTCATGAATCTGGAGTGTTCTGTGTACAGGCATCACTGCGTAAAAGCCCTGTTCTGTTCCATGCGCTCTCTCGTGGGTACTTTGGCGCACTGTGCGCACATTAATCAGGGATCCTGAAACCTTAGTCGCACATATGAAGATGCTGAGAGCAGTTTGCTCTTCTCTTTCACCTGTTGCTTGCTTATTATTATATTTTACAACCTGCTGCTGAGGATTTGAAGACCTTTGCGCTCAGACCACATCATGTCGGAGGAAAACAGTGGTTCTAATTCCACTGGGGACTATTTTGATAATTCTTCAACTAGAGTCCAAAGCAGCTTCGTCTTTTCGGGACCTATGTTTGTCATTTTGATGATGATGATGGTGATTTTGGTGGTGGTGATAGTTTTGGGGAATGCGCTGGTGATTTTGGCATTCAAAGTGGACAAGAGTTTGAGAAGACAATGCAATTATTACTTTTTAAATTTGGCTATTTCAGATTTTCTTGTTGGTGAGTTAACCTTTAGTTTTTCTGTTATCTCTAATAATTGAACACTGTGTTTAAATGTTAATGCTTGCATTGTTGTTGTTTTTCAGGTCACACAGATTGCTTCACACTCACACCTTTTGTGTTGTTTTGACGTTATTAAATGTTTGTATAGAGTTCTATGGATCAAATCCATTAAAATTCTACATTGAGTTCTAGGCTTGAGGTATACTGAGACAGAATTGAAGTGACAATAAGTTTCTTTTTTTTCCTATTTCTTCACAGCAGAATTTAATTTATAAAAATCATCATTTGGTGCTCATCACATTTAACTTTAACATATATTTGATCTGTTTTTTTTTTCAGTTAGGACACATTGCACAAATTGTTCTTTCTGTTTTTTTGTATAAACTCACCATTTGAACTATTTATGTGTTTGAGCACTTGCTCTGAGTTTATACAACCATTAATTTTGCTGGTCTCTCTATATGTATAATCCCATAGTAACATTTCCCATTTGTTCAGGGGCATTTTGCATCCCAGTCTACATCCCTTACATCCTCACTGGGAGATGGACGCTGGGCCGAGGACTGTGCAAGTTGTGGTTGGTTTCTGACTACCTGCTTTGCTCTGCGTCTGTATTCAGTATTGTCCTCATCAGCTATGACCGTTTCCTCTCAGTCACCAGAGCAGTGAGTAGAACATTTTCTTCCTTAAATCTTATAGGCTATGAAATACATTTAATATGCACAGACAGCAGTAAACTATAAGGTTGTGGAATATTCTTATCATGCTTGAAATGATTGTATTCTTTGTAGTACCTCAGTGTTCTCATTCCTGTGGGACTTTTAAATGGAGTATTACGTTTTTAATTCCCTCAACTTATAAACATACAGATGCTCACTCATTGTGGTCAGTGGTTTTAATTTTGATGAGTCTCTTTGGCCATTTGTTGGGACAAGTCCACCCCATTCTCCCAAATGTGCCCATCTGTGGAGGTTAATCATTCCTGACCCTCACAGGCCCAGTTCCACCTCTAATTATAGTTTCCCCCTCATGATAAGGGAACCACAAAACAAATTTTTGCATAAAAACACAGTACCTCTTCAACTTTTTTATTTCACTTGCAACAACTAAAGTTTCTGGGTAGTACATGGACTTTACTCATATAGCCCTTTTTCACCTGCGTTGGCACTCAAAACACTTTGCAGTGTAGCTTGCATTCACCCATTCATTCACACCTGATTGGGATGCTGCCATGCAAGGCACAAACAGGAGCAATTGGGGGTTCTTGCTCAAGGACACTTTGGCATTAACTACTGGCCGGGGATCGAACTGGTAACCCTCTGGTAACACGATAGTCGCCCTACTCACTGAGTTATCCTTCCTCACATTTCCCCACACAACACTCCCAATAAACGCACATTTCATACATTTTTTTTTCTTTAAAAAAATTATTGCTGCTGCTCCTTTGTTGTACATTTCTAAACTTTTACAACCTTTTCCCACCTTCCTGTACTTTTTATATGTCCCTCAGGTCACTTTTCCCCCGTCCACATTAGTGTTAACTCACATGTAGAATGATGCTTGGCACAGAGGACACAGAGGGTGCTCTGTTTCCTTTCAGAGGGAAACACTTAACATCAGAGCAATGAAAACAAATAATACCACGGACAGCAAAGCTCTTCTTTAATTAGACCGCTTTGATCATAGAGGTTCTCCTCATCGCCGGAGTCCCTCCAACCTGAAGAGATCAATCACTGCAGACACAGAGCGCAAGCAGGCTAGCTATATTTTCCTAAAAGCATTTCCCTCTGAACATTGAAAGACAAAGGGCTGTCAACAGTCAGATACACAGTTTGTGCCTCTGACACTAACTGGAAAGGTGGAGTCAGATAACACACAGCTGGCATGACGGCACATGGCAAAATCTACACAGCATCAGAAAAAAAGCAACATATTTTAGCATTCAGATTATAAGAGTCACATAATGGTCTCGCAGGAGGATTCTAATTACAGGCAAAGGTAACAGAAAATTACTGATTGCAAGAAGTGATTGACATGCAGCAGGATCCACAATTATTTGATGCAAGCTAATTTATACAAACATAAGTAGAACTAAATTTAATATTGGCTGAACAATTAATTAAGAAGAACCACAGTGACATGAATCCACAGTAGCTTGAGATGTTATAAAGTATTCTGTCCTCTGAAGAGGCATGTGGACAGGGACATGAGATGAGGTACTAATTGAGACAAGTGGACATGAGAGACATCTCATTGACTTAATGCTCATTCACACCCATGCACATCGCATTGTGTAAGTTTGTGAAACATGTAATTTGTTTACACACACTTTTCTTTCATTTAGAAATACAGAGATGCTAATTTTTACGATTCTGAGGAGCCTTGAGTCCTAATAATTTCTGTAGATTTCACCGTAGAGCTATGATGGTCCTCAAAGTAATGTAGAACCTCATCTAAAAACCACAGTGTTTTTCTAAAACCATCTTCGTTTACAGAGGCTGCAAGATGGTTAGAAAAAATGCAACAAATCCTGAATCTCAGACGTACGCTTGTTTGCTAAACCTGATAGTTGGTTTAGAATGATTGCAAACCTTTAATTACAAAAAGGCTGCACTTTTAATAAGATTTAAAAAAGGTGGAAATATATATATATTTTTTTCCGTTCCGTTATCTTCCGCTTGTTCCGGGGTCGGATCGCGGGGCCAAAAGCCTCAAACGGGTAGCCCAGGCCTCTCTCTCCCCAGCTGCATCCTCCAGCTCACCTGGAAGGATCCCAAGTCGTTCCTCGGCCAGCTATGAGACGTAGTCTCTCCAGCGGGTCTGGGGTCTGCCCCTTGGTCTCCTCCCGGTGGGACGTGCCCGAAACACCTCGCCTGCGAGGCGCTCGTGGGGCATCCTGACCAGATGACCGAACCACCCCATCTGGCTCCTCTCAACCTGGAGGAGGAGCGGCTCGACACCGAGCTCCTCCCGGATGGCAGAGCTCCTCACCCGATCTCATTCTTTCGATCACCACCCACAGCTGGTGACCATAGGTGAGGGTTGGAACGTAGATCAACTTATTTTTTTTCATAGGTCATTTTTATTTTGTACTCAGTCTCCTATTACATGACTACATGTAATAGTCATGTAATAGGACTATTACATGACTATTACAAATCCTCATACTCAAATAATGCAGGTGACCAAGAACAGGCTGAAGCAAAAAAAAAAAAAAAAAATGCTTGTGTGCCCAATAAAGCTTAGCTTTTACAACATAGGTTACCTTGAAATAAATTTACAGAAAAGATGGAAAAAAGGAAAAAAGACACAAATCACAAAATTTAGTAATTTTCAAAAATAAATTGTGACACTTTCTTTTTAAATATTTGAAACGAAACAGATTCCGTTATGTCTTTAGTGATGATATTGTTCCATAAATTAGGTCATAAATTCCATAAATTTGGTCATCTATTGATGAGCATGCTTAGCTTAGAAAAAAGTAAATACATATTTCTATTATTAAAACTTTAGGTAAAAAAAAGAAATCTGTGAGGTTGACATGTGTATATCTATCACTCTAAATGTCAAATATTGACAATATTCAAAGAAACCGGTTAAATTTTGCAACTATTTTCAACTATTTTCAGCATGTAATTTCCCTTTGTTTCATGGACCAAAGTCCCTTTCACATCACACTTATACAAAAGTCCCCACTCAACATGTTTCAGATGAATGTGATATCACTTACGCTATTATTAACATTCAACTTTTAATTTATGCTTATTATTTTTTTTTCCGCAGGTGAGCTACCGTGCCAGACAGAGTATGACTCAACAAGCTATAATCAAGATGATTGCTGTCTGGGTGCTGGCCTTTGTCTTGTATGGTCCTGCTATCATATTCTGGGAGCTAGCAGTGGGCAAAAGCCGCGTGCCAGAGGATGAGTGCTTTGCAGAGTTCTATTACTCTTGGTACTTCCTGTTGAGTGCTTCTATGCTGGAGTTTTTCTCTCCTTTCATCTCAGTGGCTTTCTTCAACCTCAGCATTTACCTCAGTATACGCCGGAGGAGGCTCCACCACAGGGAGGCCCAACTCCAAATTCAAGCAAGTGAACCTGCTTCTGCCCAGGGAGAAGGTATCCCCCTGCCACACAACTGGGGGTTTGGAATAAAATTGCCTTTAAGAGGCTCCTTTCACTCCCAGACCTCTCCCCCTTGTTTGGGTAAACTTGAAACCTCAAACAGCAGGGCTGTCCAGCCCAGCCGTCTGTCCAGGGATAAGAAAATTGCTAAGTCCCTTGCTATCATAGTATGTGTCTTTGCCATCTGCTGGGCACCATACACCCTACTGATGATCATCCGAGCAGCCTGCAGAGGGCGATGCATCCAGCATCACTGGTATGAGGTCACATTCTGGCTTCTATGGCTCAACTCTGCCATTAACCCATTTCTGTACCCTTTGTGCCACAGTAGCTTCCGCAGGGCCTTTAGCAAGATTCTCTGTCCCAGGAGACACACAACATCCCCCTCATCTGTCCTGCGGGTAGGTCAGTGACAAACACAAACCCTGGTATGAATGATGGCAGGAGATGAACAATATACAAAAACTCTATTGAAGAGAAACCTTCAGACCTGGGGCGAAATCAGTTGAAAGAAAATCATGTGCAATTTGTTATATCAACCAGCTATTATTGGTCGATACTTTTGTCTTACAGTTATGTTTTTACGTAGATTGCTCCTGTTAATGTTTTTACAACATTGTTCGTGGGATTCAGGTCCATTGTTTGATTTTTATCCAAAAAAATACTCAACTTGTTAATACTTACTAATTTTCTAAATACAGATAGAAAAATCTATCTACGAATCTATCTATATAGCTATCAATTTTTTTTATAACTAGCCAGCTATTTACCTAGTTAAGCAGTGTGTCTGTTTATAGATTAGTAACTAACCAACCTATTTCACTTTATTATTGATGAAACACAAAGTGCCAATAACCTTAGGTGTAATCTGCACAAGAATTACAGAAAAAGAAGTCCATTTTTATTTGTCATTTTGATGCCTAATTATATTGCCACTAATTTCTAGTACGCCACATTTTACCCACAATTGTTGCTCAAATTGTCAGCACTAAAGAAATCTGTTTAAAATCATTTGTTGAGAACCTTTGGGAAGTTGTCACAGTGCCTGTGTATATTTGATTTGTTTGTCAGAGAATATTTGGCTTTATATGTTCACTAAAAAGTGAAATAATGTGTTAAAAAATTATTATAAAATACTACTTAAACATGAGAAATTGTGTATGTATCTTTTTGTGCCACTAGATGTCAGCATTGGTCTTCTTTGTTTTCTTGAAAATATCAGTGTTTCAAAGAAAAAAATATTCTTCAAAAGATTTAATGGGTTTATGAACAAATCTACTTTCACTCTGCAGAATTAACTTGTAAAATCTTTGTTTAAAATCACAATTATATTGATCATTACTTAAAATGGCAAAATTATGATGGTTGGATGCTCTTTTTTTTACATTGGCTGAGATTTTATCTAGTGTTGTGTAAAAGTTGCAACATTACATTGTAAGCTTTTGCAAGTGTTATAAATGGTATATTTTACTACCTGTCTAAGTTACGCATATGTCAAATATATTTGGCCTCAAAGAAATGTTATTTGATTTGAAGAGAAAATTATTCTCTCAATTTTTGGAGGCAAATGGTGCATTTTAAGAGAAAGTCTGTTCTGTCAGTATCAGATGATCTTTATGATCAGTATAAAATGAATAAAATTGATTTCTGTTCTTTGCTGTAAATGACAGCACTGCCAGGTCAGTGCCAAATGCTGAGTTGCTTTTCTTTGATGTGCACATAAATAACTCCCTGTGCAAAAGCAGTATGGTCTTGACTCCTCTTCATAAGACCAAATAAGATACTTCCAGATGTAAAATTGTTATGCTTGTAATTACCCATGGTGCCAGATTGTGAAGTTTCAATTGCAGGTGTCTTTGTCCCAATGGGGACCTTCATTGCTCAAATTGTTGCTGTTGCTTATGTGCACATCTGGGCCCCTGGTCAGGTGCTGGGAATAAGGGCACAGCTGCAGGGAACAAGGCTTTGCTTCCCCAGTGCTCCCTCTCTGCCCGCAGTATGGTGAAGGGACAGCAGCTCACTTCTGACCAGAGGGATGCAGGAACATTTCCCTTGGGGTGTTGGGACTGCATTCATCAGCAAAATGCTGAAGCTGGGTTTACTCTCAAACAGCAAAAGCAGTTTTACTGCGGAGTGCTCACACTGTGAGCTGTTCTATCAGGCTGAATACTGCTATTGATTTTGTTGATAGATTGAAATGTCACGACATGTGAGCCGAACCGATTGGCTGCTAACTGAGGCTGTGTTGGGGATCATGCCAGCTCAAATTGGTTGAGGAAAAAGAAGCTATGAAGGAAATAAAGACATGGAAAAGGTGATGATTAGATATGTAAAAAAGTATTTATTAATCCAAACTTCAATAAAGAGTGTGTGGGAGTTGAAGCTGAAAGTGATGACCCCAAAGAAAGTTTTTCAAACTTAAAATCAATGATTTGAGGGGGTTGAGCTCCTTTATTATTTCCCCATTAAATTTGTATTTATTTTTTCCTTTAGAAGTTATCTGAAAAAAATTGGAACTGGAATCTTTTTTCTCTAACTGGATCAAATCCCAGCCAGGCTCTACAACATTGCAGATGTCATGTGAAGGAACTGGCAAAAGAAGGAGGTCATGTTTATAGAAGTAAATATTCATTACATGTGTCTTTTTCAATTTAAAGCCCAGACTAAAAACGCAAACTCACTGACAAGATCAAGCCACTTTATTGTGCAGATGAAGTTCAGAGCAGTGACTACTCTTGATGTTCACTTTGTGTCCACAAAGCTTTTGTTTTGGTCGCCCAATTTTTAGCAAACCAAATGTGATCCTCTTTAACATCTTGTCAGAGATGTACTAAAAAAATAGTTTTTCCTCTTGATTTTGTCCCCTTCTCTTCCGTTTTCCACCAGCTTTTTTCCTGCAGTGTACCTCCTGACTAGAGATTAAATAATTCCATTGGAATCCTCTTAGGATGGGTTCCCAGCACTTGGCAATTAAACAATTACATTTAATCAGCATGGGGCGACGCTTCAAGTCACCCTCATTTCAGACGTTGATTAAAAGCAATTCTGCGGTGGTTATTGCTGTCGACTTTAGAAACTGTGGTTCACTTAGGTTTACGGCATCTGTGGTGTCGGGTTGGATGGCAACACGGGAAGTTCAATAGTGGTTGCAAGCTGGATCTGCCTCTGGTGTGTGAAAGTGTAATGACAGAACTCGTGGCAGACTTTATATTGTCCCTCTAGTCAGAGCCACTTAGATTACTTAGAGACATTCTGACCCCACAGAAAAGAAAACTCAATGAACAAGGAAAATGAGCTTCCAGTTGAGCATGTGGGACTTTAAATCCAGCATGTGTGTGTCTACGTTTACTTTAAATCATACTATGTACTGTCTTTCCTTTTCACATCTCATTTTAAATATGTTTGACTTACATAAAAAGTATCTCGATGAGTTCATTTTCATCATGCCAAGCCAATAGTTCTCCTTCTGTGATGGACTCAGGGGTTTTATTTGACAATATATTGAAGTGAAAGAGTAAAACATGGCACAGCACTGAGCTAGTTATGGTGATTTTCTATCTAACACAGATAAGTTGTGATGAGCACCCAACCCCTCCTGTGAAACCTAGGTGCCCCTGTTCTGTGAGGCACCCTATTGCTTCTACAGTCCTCTTAATTAGTACTTTCTATCATCGTAACTCACACCGACTAGCATCAGCCAGTGATCTTTCCTCCTGGGGGGATCCAGTTCACTTTAAGATCTGGACATTCCCAAATAATTATGAAAAAAATCATAAAATTTTGCAAGACTAGTTGATCATCAGTACTTTTTGTCATCTAATAAGTACAACAAAATACTCTTATGGATTTTTTTTTTAAAGATAGCCACCACTTTAGTCTCAGCTGTCTGTTCACACTAACAAGATGTCACTGTTTTTTTCGTGGTTAAGTCAAATATAGATAAAAAGGTTCCACCAGGATGGGATTGGAGCGTTTTTTTCCTGGTGCAGTATCATAGCAGCGTTGTAACAATAGTCTTCTCTAATGACATTCCCCCAGTAACTTCTTGCCTCTCTAAATCTCAGGGGGGATAGCTACAAAAAGTGATAATTACATGAAATATACATAGAGAATAAAAGGGGCATGTTTACATAACCATGCCCATAAATATCTGACTGAGGAGACATTGTTCTCCGACTCCTTTTAAGCTGATCTCCCAGGGATGCCGTTTTAATGACATGATGGTTTAAAGAGATGCTGCTCCATCTCGTTCCATATTTAATTAACTTTTGCTTTTCTGACGCAGAGGAAAAAACAGAATAAAGAACGTGTGATAGAGACAAACACGAGCACGATTGTGAGGAGACAATAACAAATAGCTGAGAGAACGGAGGGGGAGGCCAGGGGAGCATGTGCAGAGACCTTGTCATGCTTTTGTGAGCTGTTTACAATACAAAAAGATGCAAAGGGAGAGGAGGAGCTGTAGAGTTGCAACGGAAAAGAAAACTGACGTTGGTAGTGATAAAGGTAGAGATAGAAGAGAAAAAACAAAAGGGAAAGGCCCAAATTAGTGTGAGAGAGGATGAAGTTAGGAAGTATTTGTCAAATATAAAGACCACTTTCTTCATAATGAGCCCACATATGTTCTAAATCATTATCTGGCCTTTACGTCTAACTTGTATATTTTCTCTAAAATACCAACTCAATGAAACAACTTTTTTCTTTCTAAATAAATACTCTAACCTACATTTTAGCACATGTTTTCAAAGCTGTGCACCATTCCAACTAGTTACAAAATGCACAAATCATTTCAATGTCCTGAAACTCATAGTGGATCCCAAAAAAACTCAAAAATTCGGTTATCCTCCCTCTCTTTCTCTTTTTCTAGCAGACAGTATGTTTTCCATTTTTACCTTCAGCTGTTTACAGCATACTCTGCATTATTGATAGTTCCTTCCCCCTTTCTCTGCTCTCGTTAGACTTTTCCCTTGTCCTCTTCCAGCCATATTGGTTAAGAAGAAGTCAGGAGAGTTGCAGAAAATGTGACCCCACCTGGTCTATATTTTATTTCTTGGTGTTTAATACATTTTTGAAAATCCTCCCCCATCCAGTTTTACACATGGAAAAAAAAAGAACTGGTGGCTTGTCTATTTCAGGTGTCTGTCTTAGTGAGGCAGAGGGAGATGACTGGAGGGGAATACTCACCTTCAGTTCTCCCAGTCCAGGAGACATGGGGATCATTAGATGAGGCACTGGAGGAAAGAAAGTGAAAATGTGTTTGCTCATATACTGAGTTTGTGTTGAAATGG
Source organism: Neostethus bicornis (assembly GCA_902685375.1). Lineage (NCBI taxonomy): Eukaryota > Metazoa > Chordata > Actinopteri > Atheriniformes > Phallostethidae > Neostethus > Neostethus bicornis. Next base: position 13,187,269 of record LR738554.1, on the reverse strand, counting down.
AGAAGAAGTTGGGATTTTGTATGAAGATAAGAACATATTTTATTACATTTGGCCCCAAAAAAGTTTAAAAATACCCTATCTGGAAGGATTTGCACATTTTTTAAACAATGCTGATCTGAAGATATACCATACATCTTTTGTCATGGACTGAATTATCTGAAAGGTTTGGACAAAAATGCTAACATGACTTTGCCTCATCCAGCTGTTGTCTGATTGGGTGATTCTTTAAAAATACTTTTTGTGATTTTAAGTACTTACTCTTCATTTGAAATGACAAGAGAGAAAGACTGGACATCTACACAAGAGAAAAAAAAGCCTTAACATGTAAAACATGCTTGAAATGAGAGGATTTAAAAGACTACAGTAAAAGACTTTCACGTCAAAATTTATGCGTCAAAAATTATGCGTCAAAATTTATGCGTCAAATTTTTTTTTTATTGAGCGCAAATTAGCAGTTGTTTTTTTTTTTTTACTTCCAACTATTGACCTGGTTATTTGAATGTTTCTTGGAATGAAGCCAAATTCACACACTTTCTATTTCTTCTCCAAGATTGAAGCCCATATTCATTGTTCCAATTTCCAAGTCTGTTTATTACGATTAGAGTTACAATTTGACACGTGTTGAGTTTGTCAATGTTTCCTGTTTCAGCCCTGATCAGACCGTAGGAGATCTGACAGTTTCTTCTCACATCTTCATAGGAGTCTGTCAAGATCTCTAATCTTGTAAACATCAAAGTTGTAGTCTGGGTGTTCTCATCAACATTTCTCAAAGTTGAACACACACTCCACTGCTTGTGTGCACTTGTTGTGCTTTTTACTATCTGGTTACATACTACAGCATCTCTGCATAAAAAATGCAAAATTATGAGTCTTATTGAGTCTAATATGGCCCTGGTGACCTCAACAGTGATGCAACTGTGTCCTAAGTTGTCTGATACTCCAAAAAAAAAAAGAAAAAAAAGAATGGAAAACAAATGGATGGACATTTAAATAGAAGTTTTGATCTGTTACTAAATTTGTAACAGAGGCAAATTAATACAATTAAAAAAATAAGAAAACCAATCAGTGTTTTCATTCATTCGTCTTCTGAACTGTTCATCCTAGTGGGCCTGCATGGGTGGCAGAGGCTATTCCAGCTGATTGCAGGCAAGAGGCGGAGTACACCCTGATTAGGTTGCCAGTCTGTTGTAGGACATAGAAACAGACAACCCCTCACACACATGTACAATGGGAAATTTTGCAATGGCCAAGTAGCCCACAGTGACATGGATGCCTTTGGAGGGTGTGAGGAAGACGGGCTACCTGGAGAAAATCTATCTGTATGCAGGGAGAAGATGCAAACTGCACACAGAAGGACTAGCAACTAAAGCCTTGTCTCACCCATGGCTCAAACCTTGACTTTCTTGCTGTGAGGCGATTGGGGGTACTAACTGCGCCACCACATAGCCCCAAAAGATGTTTCACTTTATGGTATATTCTTCCTTTTTCTGCATTTTGTTTCAAACTGTTTAGTAAGAAATTATATGAACACAGAAGTATACGTGACTTTCATCCAGAAAACATAAACTCAATTAAATTTTGAGGATACTTTGTCATCAATTTGTCCAAATGTTTCAATTTCTTTGACACTATAAAGACAAATTCTATAAGATAAAAAAAGCGCCCACAGAATTTAATTTTGTTCCTGGTGTGGTTTATGCTGAATTAGTAATCATTTCTCAAATGAGCCTTTGAACTCGGATACATAGGTAAGAAAAACATCAGTTTATGAGGCTGATGTATTCAGAATGACCAATTTTCTCTCCCAGTCACACCTGTCTCACAATCTGTGTCATGATGGTCTGGACAAAATACAACTCCTATTTATTGTTTTATGTTTTATTCTATGGTTGCTTTAAAAGCACATAACACAAAATACCCGCACAACTAAAAAGGCCCTTGTGCGCATCTATTACCACACTGGCAGGATTACACATCAAGCTGAGGCGCCCATTTTGCTGACACGGTTCTGAAGTAAAAAGATGGCTCTGTGGATGTGAAGTGCCGGTGTGAGAGATTGGGTTACCTCTGATTCTCCCAGTGGATCTCTGGGCCAAATGGAGCTGGATCTCATGCTTGGGTGCACATATTGAATGCCATAAGAGGTCTCTGAGGTCTCCTTCAGTGGGAGGAATGCACAGTTTAACAATGTGGAGTTTTCAACAAACTAAATTTTGCACCAAAGAAGAGCAAAAGCAAGGACGCTGGAACACAAGGGACGAGCTCTGAATGCATATTTGTGCGGTTCAGATGGGATGAAAATTCAGGTTTTACTTTCCCAGGTAGCAATACTGCACCGCCTCAGTAAGATCTCATATTTCTTTAATAAAGTCTTAAAACAAGATGCCATTTTTCCTCCAGAGGACTTTAGGTATGCTGCTGTCAAAAAGAAAAAAAAATCTGAAGTACCATTTTCTACACATTATAAATAAAATCAATGCAATTTCAGTTTCTACCCATATCTGGCTCCACTACCCAGTACCACAACCCAGTTCCACTACCCAGTTCCACTAAGGACTATCTGGGCTTTTAGCAGCATTGTGTGCCATTTGCATTAAGGTTATGTCAGCTCAACGACACTGCGGAGGATCAAGCTGGGCTACGTTATCTCCCATCAAGCTACCCTTTTGGATGGAAGAAGAATACTTGGGGGTTGTATAATTATATTGCTTTAAATGAACCCCAGAGAAGCTCTTGCCAAAGCGCCCACAAAGTCGTACACTTGGGCAAGCCTTTGTGTATGTACTAATGTGTGTAGCTGCTCCTGTGCATATTTTGCTGCTTAGGCTGGCATTAAAAGGGAGGCCGCCGTGGTTCTGATACGCCTCACAAGTGAATTTAATTAAATCATAAATATGAGCTGGAGGCCACCACCCAATTTAATGTAATGGATGATGTGGGCCAGTCCATCTCTGGCAAAGCAAAGTTCTGGATCTGTTCAAATGCCCTTGAAGCTTATTAAAAGTGTCTGGCACAGGAGATGCTAGCAAAGTTGTTTAATGGATGCCCAGCTTGCACTTGGTGTGACAGTTAACACCGAGCTGTACCATCTCTGATATGATGAGGGGTTTCATCTTCATCGTAAAAATGTGTCACTGGTTTGTTCCGTGAATGACTTTTAGTGTTGAAACGCAATAAAAACCAACAGATGAGAGACAGCATGGACGTTTCTTGTCAAGGTTGAGTGAAAAAATTCAATAAGACCCTTTTCAGCAAGTAGAAATTACTTATAAAATCCTGAATATGACCATGTTGGACTGGCCCATTGTGGGGTACAGCAATGCTGGAGATGACAAGCAAATAACAACAAAGAAATAATCAACAGCAACAATAAAAAGTATACTGCAAAAAAAAAACTTTATAAAAAACTTTTTAAAAAAACAAAACAAATAGCTTTTAATAAAAATCTGTAAAAAAAAAAAACCCCTCAATTTAGTGATTTTTTTTTTATGTCTCCAAATATCTGTGCCGCAATGTGCATGCTTATTTACACTTTAAGAAATTAAAGTTTGCTATTCATTAGAGCATTTTGATTTGTTATTTTTCCAATTGTGGTTTAGATTTTGCATTTGATGCTTAGTTTGGTCTGATTTCAATTTATATTTTAGCTAATAGGCATTTGTGTTTATCCCAAAATGTAGCTTGTTTGTTCTTTCCAAGTACTTTTCATGTAAATTGGTCAGAATGGAGTGAAAGAGAAAAAAAATGTGTTGACCTTACTTTTATTTTAGAACAATAAAATTGACTCAAGATGTTTTTCATATTAGACTTCAGTCTTATGTGAATCATAAATAAGTGCTGCATTACATTTTATTCAAAAACAATAGTGAAAGCTTCAACAAATGTTTTACTGCTTGTGTGTCATCTTTGATAAATTATTTGCAGAGACAGACAGATGCTAATGTCCCATTCGGCAAAGGAAGGAAAATCTTCTTCTTGGTCCCCTGGAGTGCTGGAGACTCCCTAAATAGGCCCAGTGCGAGGGTGTGTAGAATGGGACCGCACAGGGTGATGGGTAATGGAGTCATTAATAACACGGACCTCCCATAAGATGCTCAGATGTTTGTTAGTGAGAGCCACAAGGGAGAGGCGAAAAATAGGACGCAATCGGATATAATTATTTAAAAAAAGTGTGGTGATTTTGCTTGTGTTTTTAAAAGGTGGGTTAATCCCTTTTGTAACAAAAAGACAATAACACCATTTTCTCATACAGTTTTTAATATTTCCATCACATGTGCAACACAAAAAACGAGGTCTGTCAAATCCAGACCTCCATATTTGTACAATACATTTCAATAAGATTGGAGATAAGTGTCCTTCTGCTGCAGGAGATGATGGTTTCCTGTAAACTGTGTATGAACAATTCTCAATCAAAAGGTCAAAACATTAAAGTCTCATACAAAAGTGCATCTCAGATTCAATGAATGCAAAAAACATTTACATAAGAGAATGGATTCAACTTTTATATGATGCCTCGGCGGCTTCCAGCTTGAGCGGAGGTCAATAAAAAGCTGTAAAGAAATGAACATGAGAATCTTGTCACTCTCCTGGAGAGCCAGCAATGGAGATTTTTACCTATGGTATGTCTCCCAAAAACATTTGAGTTTTGTTTTGTCTTCAAATTTAAATGGATTTAATCTCCCATTGTGAAATAATAAAAAAAACATGAATAGATAAGAAAACATAAAAAAAAGATCTTCCAGTAATCTCTGGGCTTCAACGAGCAGTAAACATTAATAAGAGAAATGTACAGGTTGAACCAGCGGGCCAGATATTTCCCCATGCTCTGGGAGCCACATGGGAGCTTCACGCCTCTGTTCACGAGCCAACCAGATGAACTAGCCTTTTCCAAATCTGTGTCACTGCATTTGCATATATCAGCGTCCCATCTCTTTTTTCTCTTTTTTGTGTTGTTTTTTTCATCTCTCCCCCTCTTTTACTTCTCATCTGAACTCCAGCACAGGCAGTGTAGATTTGTTGTGCCGTTGTTCCCAGCTGGTCCTCTGGCAGCCATGTTAGTGTATGATAGACACGCGGACAAGTTTTTCTGCCTATGCTGGTGAATCAAGCTCCTCCATCCTATAATGATTGACCATGTCTGGATGGAGAATGGCGTATGGCGCGGTAGGAGTGCCACTGATGAAAAGAGTCCTCCTGACAACTCATGCCGGATCGTACGGTTCCCCACGCTCTCAGCGGCACCCTGTTTCTTCTTTAAACATCTGCTGAAGATCCATCTGGTTTGATGGACACTGTAATTGATCTTTTATCCCCTTTTATTTTTTTAAACAAACATTTTAAACTGTACATTGGCAAATACTGTATTAGACTGCAATATAGCTGTGGTTAAGTAACACGTGAAGAATTCTATGTACAAACGAGTTGGCTTTTTCTTCATTTTCGACAAAATGGTTAGTAAAGAAAAGAGGTTTCTTTTATGTGTCCTCCCCCTCTTCCTTTTGTTTTCTTTCCTTTTTTCCCCCTCTTGCTGTGGCATGGTTTCTTGTGGTGTGATTGAATCAAAAGTTCAGTGCGAGACGGTCGGTGGGAAACTGCACCGGCGGTAATTGGCGGTCGGACATTATTCTGTGCATCATGTGATCCTCGTTCACGGCCGCGGCGCTGAGCTCTGCCACGTTAGCTGCTGTGCTGAGTCAACGTGTGGTTCTGCAAGGACACACAAAAAAGACACACACAGGGAGACATGATTACACACACGGAATCATACTTTCTTCTACCTCACATTTCATTTTCTTAGAAACATTCATCTTTTGTTTTGAAACCTTCATATTCTCACTCTACGCTGTGACAGAAAAATGTAGAGATTATGTTGATATTCCAAAATTGTCCTCATTAATATGCCACAGATCAATAGCCGTTAGCTTTGGGGTTGAACATGTAAGTGCTGGTCCAACACAGACATAAGAGTAGTAGCAGACAACATCTGATTCCATAGAAATCCTCCCAACTGATCAAAGCCTGTATCCATGGAAACAAATCCATAACAAGGCACTGACACACCTGATGGAAGGTCATCCTCTGAGACTGGTTTATTCAGCACCTACATTTATTAAATATGCTGCAGTGCAGAAGGAAAAAAAGTCAACAAATAGCTCCGGTGCAGGTGAGGCCACTGATGATTTGATCCTTCACACTTCTGTAAATATGTAACGGTGCACGGTTCACCGCGACGGGATAACAAGCTGACAGTATCACTGTGTTCTGCCATTTCTCCCAAATATATGCAAAAGCACGCACGGACTGTTAGGATGTGGTTGTTGCGGGGCAGCTGTGCCAGGTTCTTTAAAGGGAGCGTGGACCAGGGGGTGTGTAACTGGTGTCCCTGGTGGGCTGAATCCAGGTCATCTTTTGAAGTGACTGCTAATCCCTTTAATGCAAACTACATGCCCCACTTGCTGCGCTCTGTTTAAAACACGGCCTTGGACTCTCCACACTGGCATGGACTAGACACACCTGTCACAGAAACATCACCACGCATGCATGCACAAACACTCACTTAAGTGGCTGCATGGCCTTTATTCAACACATACGCGCTGAATTAAGTAATAAAAGTGTGTGCAACCGCGTTTCAGGATGTGTTGTTTGCTATTAAATGTTATGGTTACTGAGCCTAAGTGGGGAGGTCTACTAGAGCAGTCACCTTCAGTGGTGTTGGTTCAAAATCCCCCGAGCAGAACTGGGGGACTGCTATTAGACCTCCTTGCATTCATACGCTCCCCTTTCAGCTGCCTCCGTATAAAGCATTTAAACACCTCGACAGCTTTCCTTTCAGCTGGGGCGATTACTTCTCGACAGGTGGGGTAATAAGCTGTTTGACAGGGAGCAGGATTGCGACCCCTGTACGGGTTAGCGTGGCTCGCCTGGGCCCTGCTCTCCCTTTTTTTTAAAAGAGGCTGCTCTGGACAGCTCCTCTGCTCCTCTCCCTCCTCTCGCTGAAATAAAGCTCCTTTAAGTGAGTCTGGGAGGAGACTCCCTACGGATACTCTCTCCTTTCCTCACCTCACCTCCCCCCTATCCTCACACTCCACCAGCCCTCTACCCCCCGGTGAAGACATCCTTGGTGTTGCTGAGGAGGGACAGGAGCACAGCAACCTTATTAATGAATGCGGCCCATTACCCGTCAGCCTGGCTCCTCTGTGACTCCCCGAAGCCCCTGCAGTACGTGACTTCAAATGGCAGGATATTGACACGGGGAGAGCAAAGCGGCTAGAACGAAGTATGTGCGTTTACGTGTGTGTGTGTGGAAAAAGAGAGAAACAGAGAGAAAATTTGTGCTCAACTGAGTGTGCACGGCTTTGTGCGAGTGTGACAGTGTGTTTAGATGTGCGTGTAGATGTGGGTTTGTGTGCGTGTGTCTGGACCCCAAAGGAATGTAGCTCCTTGGATATAATGTAGGGCTCGTAACAGCTATTAGAGGGGAAAATAACCCCTCTGGGGAACGGCTCCCCCCCATCTGAATGTCCCAGCTCTGTCTGACACACACTGCTTTCTACCTTTTCCTTAAACATGCCAGGAGTTTTCTCACCGAGGGCTTTCTCAAGGACGGTGTTAAACGACTTCACTGGCTGTGGCAGTCATGCAGACTAAAGGGAAATAGAGGAAAAGAGGGGGAAAAAACTTTAAAAGAAAATGAAACTGATACCTTTATCTCAGTGGATACTGAACTCTGCGGAGTAGTGTGAGGATAGAAGTGGGACGGGAAGCAACAGAGAGGGAGAAAATTCACTTTCCAATCTTCATACTTGTCAACTTTGTCAAGTACCTCTGCACAAATGCTGAATAACTTAAATACCTAAGTGAGCATCCACAAATTAGATATAAGAAAAAAGCACAATTCACTCATGCTTTTTTTTTTTTTGCAGGAAAATGACCAAAACGTCAGCTGGTAAGGAGGATGGCGCTTAATGGTGTCACACAAGAATCACTGCAATTTAGGATTAGATGCCCTCCATTAAGCCTTTTAGCTCTCATCCTTACTCCCATTTTATTCCCCCTGAAACTCTTGCCATTCCCCTTATCATCCATTTCCCTCCTTTATATCCAACCCTTAATCTTTTCCTCGATCCTTTCAACCACCTGCTGGCCACACAGGCCTGCTGCAGGGCCCAGTTACCAGCAATGTTCGAGTAAACCATAGCACTCAATTCTACACTAAATTAAATTTTGCACTGATCAATAACACACACCATCTTCTTCTTTATAAAGACAGGTTGTGCTAGCTCATAGTGAGCCCCTTCCTCTTCTTTTCTTCCTTTACCGGCTCTGTGCCACCGCTAAACCATCACTTTCATCTGATTACATCACCCAACTGCAGCACCCTCAGGGGGAGTGGGAGAGGACACCCGGCAGGGGTCTGCTGTACCCATGCAAACAGGTGCAACATGTCCTAGGAATTTAACTTCGTTGCAGAAAAACAGAAGGGGAAAGAAAATGGAGAACGACGAGAGAAGAAAAGAAACCAGGAAAGAACGAGTCAGCTAGGGAGCTGATTTATTAACTAATCATTCTTTATGTCGTTCCCTGTTGCTCTGGTCTCCATCGATAGCACCCGGTCTCCGGTGAGGCAATAGAGGTGCATATCTTACATCAGCTCTGCAGAAAAAGACCAGTGGACTTAAATCCACAGCCTCTCTTTTATCTGCTCTTGCCGTATCAGAGAAAATCGTCGGATTGTCCAACATCACAGAGTGGAGATGTAAAGCTTAATTGTAACGCTAACAAAGTTTGATTTGCATAACGGTGATACCTGCTGAGCAAATGTTAGACATATTGCTTTGCTATTCAATCTGGTGTTCTTCTACATTAGAATGATGCTTTATTGAGTGACTAAAGGGCCCAGCTAGCAGTTCTGGCTTTTTAAGTCACGGCCTAAGCGACTTAGCAAGCAAATACATTTTACATGGAAATAGAATGACCAGAATATAGTTATAATGGATGCAAATTAAATTGGAACACTTTATTGACAACTACGCTCTGATCACTGTAGAAACATTATTCTCATGTCATAAAACTAATTGGAATGTGTTATTGTCGTAAAAACAAAGGTGAAAAGTAAACAATTTACACCAAAATTTTTTGCATTAACTATCCGCCTTTATCTCTTTGTTTTGATATTAAATTGAAACAGCTTGACAATGACATTAATTTAATCTTATTTACAGTTTGCAGTCCCCACTTAAGAAACCGTTTCATTATTAAAATTTTGCAAATTTATTTAACGCCGCTGCAAAGTGTGATCTTTTAAATATGTTTGTGATTGAAAAGATTGAAGACTAGTCAAAAGTGTAAACATCCCCCCTCTAGGCTTTGATTAAAAGCCTTGCATGCCCGACATGCAGTAAGCCTGCATAGCTTCAACTAGAGCGAAGGAAGTGTGTGCAAAACCGCTGAGACCTGTGCACACCCGAAGTCATTGCTCAGGAATTTAATTAAGGTATAAGAAAATGTCACTAAATGATTCTAAAACAAAGTAGCAGCAAATTTTCTTTCATGTTGCAGAGTTTGGGGTGACTTGGAGCAACAGAAGCAGCTGAATATTTAAAGTTATTTGTGTTTGTGTTATGAGTGGAAGATGAGCTGTGGACTTTAAACAGTAATGACTGCACTATGTGAGAAATCCAGCGCAGTGTGAATAATGTTGCTGTTGTTGGAAGCCACTCTGGGGAAAGACAGGAGTGTTGCATTCTGTCTTGATCTTTAATGGTGTGTTGAACTTGGTCCAGTATCGACTCGTTCCTCCCTTTGTGCGCTCTGTACTGTTGACCAGTCCACCGAGAGAGTAATCCTTCCTGCTTTGACCTCAGGCAAGGCTTACTGCTGGCTAGTTTAGCCAATGAAGAACACAATCAAATAAATAAATAACACACTAGTTGGCATTCTCCACAGTCATCACTTATCAGGCCGCAGGGAGAGCTGACCCCAAACACTGTTGTACCACAACCAGCCCCGTCTCCTTGGTAACAGACTGTCTCATTTGAAGTGAAGTGCCAAGGGAGTCACGATCATACTGTAAGAGCACCGGGCGAGGAAGAAGATGACAATCGCAGTTGATTTTAACGTATTTCCCAACAAATGTACAACAAATCTACGATGTTTGAAAAGCTTTGATTAGATGTCTAACAACCTCGAGCAAATACTTCTGAGGTGAAACCGGAGATGACGGACCACCCTTTATGTAGGCCGGTGCTTTGTACCTCCAAATGATACTCATTACCCTGTCTAAGTAGACAAGTGAATGGTACTAGAAACACACTATGCAGAGATCCTGCTGTTTGACTGAGGTAGCAAAACAACTGCACAACTGCTGTGTTATTATGGGGCCTCATTAAGTGAGGAGAGAGTGGGAGAAGGGGAGAGAGGAGATGCAATGGAGAGAAGGCCAGTGAGGAGCAGGAGGAGGGGAGGGAAAAAATGGAAAGAATGGAAATGAAACAAACACTAGAGAGCGATACAAACTGGATTCTGAGGTGATAACACACACAGATGCTTTTCCAGCCAAAATGAAGACTATGACTAAAGAACCCAATTAAGGGCTTTCTTAGGGGAGCCATCTTGGGAGGGGGATGGGTCTTCCTGGGACATGAGCCCTGGGCTACATCCTCTAATTAGACAAAGCGAGGGGGGAGGATCTCTGCCTGTCACTGGGAGGGAGATGGGGTCCGTAGGGTTCCGCCTGTCAGTCCCAGAAACAAAACACAATTACTTTCACATTTAACCACTTCAGTCAGGGACAGAGTTTGACTGGGGACGCTACAAAGCACCACCCTCACCCCTCACCTCTTTAATCTCACTACAGTAAGACGTGGCACTTCACAAATGTAAAGATTCCAGTTTTTAATTATTAGTATCATCACATTTCAATCAGTCAAATAATAAGAGATTATTTTACTCAAACAAAATGACTCCAATGGAACCAATTGACTCACAATTGGCGTGATTCAACAAGCGTTTCCAAATCTGAAGAGTTGAACCACTTTGGTGTGATAATGAGTGAACAGAAAACTCCAGAGGGAATAATTGTTGTAATGCTGTTTATTCTGGCCTCTGTTATACCACGTTAACATCAACAGCACAACAGGCGCCAGAAAATCAAATCACTACAGAGAGAAAATTAAACCTGCAGCGAGTTTTTTTTTTCTAAGAGGCGCCTTAAAATGTTTTTTTTTTTTTTTTTTTTTTATCAAAGTTGTTGGAAAAGTCGAGAAAAGTAAAAGAGACGTGTTTGAGGAAAAAGATCCGGTGATGGATTGTAGCGCAGTACACCAAGCATCTCCTTTTTGTTTGGATTTAACTTTCCCCAGTGGTGCAACAGAGGAAAAGGAGAAAAAAAAAGAAGAGCTCAAAGGCTTCTGGGAGTTTTTTTGTCATGTCTCCCTCCAGACAATGTGTTTGCATGCACATATCAGACCCTGGGAGAGATGAAGACAAAGACAAATACGTAGAGCACGCATACAGATGTATACCCACAAACAGTCTCACAAGCACACACTGAGAAAATCCTCCCAGGATCATTAGGTCTGTCACGCTGTCTAATCCTGATCCACCTACAAAACTAGAACACAACTATTGTGATACATCAAGTAATCCAAGAGTGTTTATGTCCCTATTTACAACACAAAGCAGTGTGTATGGTTGTACATTAATATAAATATACTTAAATAATAAAGATTATACCACAATAGTCAACTTTTTTTTTTTCTAATTCATTGTTGTTTTATTTGTCGAGCAACTTTTTTGAAACGGTGACAGAATCTCGAGCACCTGGGGTGATGAAGAAGAAAACAAGTTGTCATATGAAAGGAAATATAAATATATATATGCAACTTTCAAATGTGTGAAGAGCTGTCACACTTGGCAGATCAAGACATTCTGAGAAAATTTGGTGTTTGAAAGCCACTTGGGGACGAAGGCACGAAGCTTTGCTTTTGTATGACACATTTGGGACTCGGGGCAGTTAGGGCATTTTTTGTAGGGGCATATTTTAAAATTCGTTTAAAAAGAATGCTACTGGGGAATGAAGTCTCCCGTGTCACACTGAAGAATGGCATTAAAAGGAAAAAGGAAGGGAAAAAAAAGACTTGAAAAATTATATCTAGGAGCAAATCACTTGCAAAATTAGAGCATAAAAATAGCAGTTTAATACTTTAATATAAGTAAATTTTCACTCCTTTTTTTGTCCACCTTCTGCTTTCTTTTTCTTACTTTTTGCTACAGACCAGCACGATGACAAACGTAGCTGTTTACGCTGACCCGGTGACCAAGAAGCCTATAAATATGCTTAATTAAAACAGTGGAATTGGTCACAGCTTGGCAATAATGGCCATCACGCAGGGAGAAGAAAATCTCATTTGTGAGTGGAAGTAGAACATGATGCAGATGTGCTCTTGTCACTTTCAGCACTCATTAAGGCCGGGGAGCTTTGGATTGTCTTTGAAGGAATCCTTTTAAAAAAGACACTCCAATTAAGGTGTATGTCCTGCGGGCGTCTGAAGGCAGAGAGAAGTCTAACTGCACCCCACTCCTTCATCGATCACACCACGACTTAATACATAACTTACAATCTCATGCTACTTGCAAGCAATGATAATGAAACTGGAGGATGAAGGGAATTAAAAAAAAAAAAAAAAAAAAGCACCCTACTCAAATAGAAACAAAGGAGTCAGGTTGCAGAAAATGTCATCTGTACTGTTGTGGAACTTCGGTCTAGTTGTCTTGTCTTTGGAGGAATAAGGATCATCGGGAGCGGATCCTCTGACTGCAGACACAACTGCTATGGTGGAGCTGAACTTGTGTGTTTCCGTACAAGCAAACTACACTCAGAGAAATGTCACATTTAAGCCGGAGCTAATACTGCGCATCCATCAGTTAATGACTCGGGCTAATTAATCCGGCAGTGTGAGCGTCTCTGTTCTGACTGTAATGTGAAAATCTGCAGCGGGTGAAGTCAACACAAAGAGAGAAGTGAGTTTCACTTTGCAGGGACGTCTTTAGTAGCATCCTGGGACATTTTCTCAAGTGATGGGACGATAGAATTTGTTTGGATGAGACCAGAAAGTGAAAGTATGCCTACAAGGTACTGAAGGGGTGGGCTGTGATTAAGGGTCAGAGAGAACAGAGACTGGCCAGCGCGGCTGCCCTCTCCATCAACACCTCATGAAATATCTAGACCTTGCTCCATATTTTAATAGGGTGAGAGAAGGGGATGTACACGGTTGAGGCAATAGTGTGTGATAGTAGAGGAGAGACCTCTTGAGAGTTTCAAGGGGAATGGTGGTCTTTGCATTTTTTTTTCTTTTAGGAAAAGTAAAAAAAGAAATGGAAGAAAAAGAGGATGAGAGCAAGAGAGAGATTATTCTCTACTGGAATTTGGATTCTGGGGCACACAAGCCCAGGAGTCAGTCAATCTGGTCGGTCTGAGGGGGGCGGCTGGGCGGGGGGTCCTGAGAGGGCTGATTAGACGGATGCTCTCCCATCATCCATCTCGACAGGCTGGCGAAAATTGGCTAGCCCCTTGCAGGGTAGAGTTCATGGGGGGAAGCGGTGGGGAATGATGTGGAGTGGTGCACTGGATACCTGTCACAGCCTTTGGTCTGATTCAGGATCTCAGCAGCAAATTAATAAAATATCTTTCCTGCTTCCCTTTACCTGCCGTGGCAGCTCTCCCTCTCACCGTTCTTTCTCCCAGCTTGTACTGGCCCTTTGACCCTTCCGACTACTATGAGAGATGAGGAGCACAGGCGGCCAGTGAGTAGGCCAGAGTGTCAGGGAGAAATAGGGAGAAACTCCAAACTCAAGACTGAGCAAAGAGAAGGAACCCTCACTGCTGGAAGACAGCTCCACTTCAGACAGACTGACAAACGACTGGCCCGTGTCAGCGAGACATTTTCAGGAGTGATGCCTGCGAAATAGTAACAGCAAACAAAAACTAAAACAAGCCTCCAGCCTGCACTGTCTGCTTGGTTTTAGCAATAAAAATAAAGTTTCAGGAGCTGTGCGCTCGAACAGTACTGTCCAATAATAGCAGATAGAGAACGTCACCTAAATACAGAGTAAAATATCATTATTGCCCTGCACAAGGGGTAAATTCATTTTGAAGCATTATTTTAAAAAAACTGTTGCCAAAGTGTCCTTGTGGAAGACAACTAACTCCATATTTCTCCCACCATTGCCAGCTGCGGTGCAATGCAGCACAGAAATTTTCCCATTTGAGGGATGAGTACAGTGCGTTAAACAAAAAAAAAAGTAAATATAACCACTGTTATGTCTATGGGAAATGATAAAGGATGTGAAAAAATTTGTAAATATTAAATAATGTATTGCTTGTTTCACTAACACACTATTCTGTGTTCAATAGTCAACCTTTTTTCTTCTTGTTGTGTCTTATTTCTCAATGAGACATAATTCATTTTCATTGGAAGTTTTGTTTACTTTGTAAAACCTAAGATTTAAATGTATATATGAATGTGTACATGTCTATTTTCATATATAAATATATGCTTAAAAAGCCTGTATGTTGATTTCTTTGGTAATGACATTTTACAGGGTACATGCATGAAAATAAACCGCATCAGCACATGTCAGCACACACTCACTTGGGGACTTCCTTTAGAGCATGGAACAGGTTGAAGATAATGATCATCGTATTCCCAAAGCTCTTGCATGTTCTCTTTTTATAAACCAGTGTTACACAATGAAGTGCCATTGGTCTTTCATGTTCTACTTGTTTCTTCACACGCAGTAAAAATAATATAATCGTGGATGAAACCTCACTGGTGGGAGGCAAGATCACTTAATTTCACAAGATGTTAAAAGACAAAGTAAAAAAAACATCCTGAGGTTATTTAAAGTTGTTTATGGCCAACCTTTGCTTCATAGAAGCACACGAAGCGCTGAGAGATAAAATTATGAATGAGTGAAAGACCTCACCCTTAGTGTTTGTTGGCTTGTACAGCTTGTGAAATAATCCTCTCTGCAGCTTGTTGGACCTGTTTTATTCATGCTATCAGTGCCTGAATGACCAGTAGATAATGATCCCATTCACCTTCCTGCTGGCAGATGCACAACTGTGTGTTTACAACCTGAATTTCAATATGAAAATCATTGCCAATCAATAGATACTTCCTCTGGCTTTTGGCTGATACTCAACACCTCACTGTAAAGTGTCTGGAAGGAAGGAGGATTATTTTAGAAGTGAATTAAGGGAAATTAAAAGTTTTGGTGATTAGACATGAGCATTTCAATGATATATGAGTTTTATCTTTGTAATTTAGTTTCTAAAGGTAAAGGGAGGTGCCATGTGCACCATAGACGATCCCCCAAACCAACTACTTGAAAACACCACCACAGTGAAATAATATAATACAGTCTGTTTCATTTTTACAGCTTCTCCAAGGACTGGAGAAAAAAAGATTGCAAGAAAATGGATTATCTTTGTAACATTGCAAGTTCATAAGTCCAACTACTAACTTTGTTGAAGGGCAGATACGGTCTCCCAAAGGATATAGCTCATATTTAGCCACGAGGCCTCCTCTGTGATTGGTAGGGAAGATGCAGGCTTATTGACTCGTCTGTGTTTTTGCCTTTGCACTGTGTGTAATTACCTCTTCAAAAACGAGCATTCCACTAATCCTCTAATTCCAGATATTTTAGTGCACTGCTGGTCTAATAAGCAAATCAAATCATATCTGCACATCACAAATGAGTTTGGGAAAAGGACCGAAATAATTCCTTCTGTGTCGCTCATCCCAGCCAGGATGGAGGAGATGGCCAGAGTGGTGTTTAGAGTTTAATAAGCTGTCATGTGTGATTAGTGGGCTCTCCATGCAAACCCTCTACTACACCGGACTGTGTCTCACCTGTAACTCCGTCTGAAAGAAGAACTTCTGCGGGCATTGCGAGCAGTCGTAGATTTTGTCTTCTTGTCCGTGAGCAGAGAAAATGTGCTGCTGGAGCTTGTTGGCCTGGACGAACACTGCTCACACACAAGAAAAGATAGAGAAGAAGAAAAGTATAACTTATCAATGCTGTGCTAATGAAAACTGATGTTGAAAGGACTAAAAGCAAAGTTAAATAAAAAAAAAGGGGTGGGGGGATTTGAAAAGTAGGCAAGTTAAAAAAAATATTCAAGTGATACACAAATTGTTATTTAAACAGTTATAAATTGTACATATTTTTAGATTAAAATCAAACTTCCAAACAATTGGGTGTGACCAGTTACTAGACCAGTCATATTTGTTGCTCCAAAGCTTTTGAATGCATAATATTTTGGGAATAATGATGCTCTTTATTTAGTGCCGCTATGGGGACAACAAGCCAGAAAATAAACAAGCACAAAAAACTGGCAAGGCTTCAAGAGCAAAACATGGCCTCCATTAGTCTACATCGCTAATTATATTGACAATATAAATATTCATGATGTTGCGCTACTTATTCATGCACACACAAGACTTCACTCGCCATCACAAAAACACACAACTCGCTGGAGCTTAAAACATATACCATACATTTGTGCTTTAATTAAGCCATAGTCCACACAGAAAAGCTAAGTGGGATGGAATTGTGCGCATCTTGAGTGTCAGGAAGCTCTCCGAGGAACACTTCAAACATGCCGTTTGTTATCCCGGACCCTTGTGCTTTAAGGATGGCTGTCTAATCTCAAAGGTCTGGATGCTCTGGTAAAGTTAGGAAGTGGGGACTTCATTTGAATTTCTTACAACTCATAATAACTTTTCTTCTAATATGTGTACTGATGGCCAGAAGAAGAGAAGGAAAGAAAAGCAGTGGTAAAAGGTGGGAAGTGTGTTGGAGAATGATCGGTGTTGAAATGTTACAACCCTGATCCAGAAAACGAATGTGTAGATCTAAAGCAGACGCACTCCCTTCAGAATGTTAATGCTTTAGTAACAGCTGTTTCTGGGATATGCCGGCATGTTAACCAGAAATGGACAAACGTACCCTAATGAACAAACAGCCCAACCACGGTCCATTTCTGACAGTAATGACCATGGTAATATGAGTATAAACCTAACGGCTGATGTAGGGACGCTTCGGTTACAGCACATTTCGCAGTTTACTTAATATCTGTTTGTGCCTCTAAAAAAAACACTCCTCGTGGGAGAAAAAAAAACACACCCTGAAAAGTCCCCAAAAGGGGTGATGAACACTAGCATTTTTCTTCAGCTGTGTTTTCTCTCTGTGTATACTGTACAGAAACAGGTCACAGCAGCTGCAGGAAGCCTTCATTATGTCTTTGGTTAGATGGGAAAAAAGTCAATACAGCAAAAATAAAAATGGATTTGAGACTTGGGGGGCCTTCAAATACTTTACAATAAGGCCAAACACAACTGAGACGTCGAGTTAGCTTTTACTTGCTGTTAACATGTATTTCTGATGCCGCGCCAATGAAAGGTGCATTTAACCAGTGATGCATTTATCAATTTATAGCTCGGTATTCATTCATATCTAGGAGGAGAAGTGATGAATCTGGAGTACTGGGATCTAAAAGAGTTTAATGGTGCTTTCAAGTCTTTTGTAAGGTCAATAAATACTGAGTGGGTAATGGTTTTGAAGACATTGAAGAACTGGGTGTATTTGAAAACATAATTATTTTGTAGCTGGCTTTGACTTCGCATGGGTTTGGTTGTCTTTAAGATTTCTAAGGATTACAAACATTTATGCTTGGAAACGCCATTAAAATGTCAAATCCTATGACTTTTATAAACATTTAAAATTAAAATAGAAAAAGCAATATAAACTGCTTACAGGGGGGACATCTCATTGGCATTTGACCACATGATTTACGCATAAAAAAATACCACAATGTTGCCCATAAAACAGAAAAAATAGACACATTGTCCTGGAGAAAATGTGCCTGTTAAAATTGAGAACATAGAAAAAACAAGGAATAATCCAAAACACATTCAAACAGGATCAGTGGCTGGCCATTGTGTCTCTCCCTGCTGAGAATGTGAGAGAAAGAGAGCGAACTTTGTGGAGTTTGTTGGCCACAGAGCCGGAGCAGAGCTGAGATGAACAGAGAGCTGAGCTGGGTTGGGCGTCAAGGGTGTCAGGGCTGAGGGGGCTGAGGGGCCAAGGTCTCCTCGCTGTGGGGGATATTAAGCCCTCTGATTAGATCTCAGGGGCTACCCATGGCAGACGTCTCCTTTACAACAGGCCCCAGCTCATCTTTATTTTGGCAGGGTGGTGCTCTCTGCAGGCTGCACTGCACCAATACTAAGCTGTTTGTGCAGGGAGGAAAAATAAGTTTATCCTTTTTTCCCCTTTTCTCCTTTTCATTTATTCATTCGTCTTGCCTGAATCTGTTAGTTTCTGCTTAATCCGAGAGTTCACAAACACTGATCCTAATGTTCTCAGGCAAAACAAACAAGCAAGCTGAGTGAGTGGATTTGGAGGTGGATGCTGGTAGCTACTACTTTTGAACTAGAGCATTGTGTGTGTGTACAAAGTATGTGGAATATGTCAGAATCGTAACAACACATAGCTGCAGAACCTTTGCTGCTATTAAACAATAAGCTAATTAAACTACTGTAGATTTCAGACTCATGTGGATTTGGAAGCTTCGCATCCTGGAGTTTTTAAAAGTTTGTTCCTCACACGGTGACATAAGTGAAAGAAGAGTGCACACGCTCACACACGTATACATGACTTTCATCAGACACACTTTCTTCTGTTTTGTTTGTCTTAAGCACATATTCCCAATCACAATTTCCACACCAGCCCTCCCTGCTGCTCCTAAGGGTGCAGACAGACACTTCTAGCTGCAGGCTCCCCCACTTCTGAAACCTGTCAAATCTGTCCTGGGAGAGTCAGCCTCTCTCTCATCATCCAGGGGCTTATGGACCTCTCTCCATTTACCCTCCCTTCCCTTCACAGCTCTCTTTTCCTCCTCCACTTCCCTTCTTTCATCTCACATCCAAACTTGCCAGTTGCAACCTTCTCAGCTTCCTCTAAGTTTTGTCGTCTTTTTCTCCTCTATTTTGTACGTCCTCATCTACCACCTGCAACTTACTTTTCTCCATACTTTTGTGGGGTTGTTTTGCCCTCTTGCCAGTCCCTCGAGTGTAGATTGAGGATAATCAGGTGTGTCAAAGAATGACAATCACTTTTTGCCTCCCACAGTGTTTTAGGTCACAAGAGGCAGATTAAACTAAGACATGGAATGGGATTGTTTTTTCTTTAAATAAAGGTAACCTTGTTAAATGAATGAATTCAACAACTCTACCTTTACAGAATTTGATTAAAGATGCACCTTAATGACAGTCTTATTTTAACATAACAGATTCTTAATATTAATCTTTACATTACAGAAATAATCCAAAAGACTCTTCCACAGGATCTACTTTTTGTACCATTTGTATTTAATACTTTTGCATGTAGTTTAATTATTCCCTTTAGAAAAAAAATGAACACATCACTTTTATGTAACGTAGAGGTTTCAAATAGCAGTTACAAACATTTAGTTCTAGTTAAAAATACATCGAAGCATCAGAAAAGGCATGTTTTGCTTAAAAAATGTGATCTATACCAGATGTTTCCTACAAATATTTTTCCACAATTGCAAAATACAAAAAAAAAAATTATTCACTGGTAATAGCTAGTGTTTAATCTAAACCACTTTTGGTTCCTTTTGGTTTCAACTACCTAAAAAAAATAAATAAAAAATAAAGGCCACATCGCTGACCTTTATATAACTCTAGTTCTACATCTTTAATAGTTTGTCTGGAGTGAATTTAACTAACTGTAACTGTGCACTTTAGTTCATCTTTTATGCATTTCTCTACAATTAGTTAGGGGGTTCGGAGGGGAAAACAAATTCGAATTTAGAGCTACACTTGTGATTGGTAAATGTGTTTTCTTTAAAATTTTAGTTTAAATGTTGCTATTGACGTCTTTATTTACGAATCGTATTTTCCACTGACTTAGATTAAAGCTGTTTTGAAGACTTCTAAAGCATATACTGTGTATGTTTATTGTTTCGCTAAAAATTTTAATGAACACAATTATGTGCAGATATTTTTTTGTGCTTTTACGATGTTCATTGATCTTCTTGACCATCTATCCCTTACGGGTCGTGGCGAGTGCCAGAGCCTATCTCAGCTGATTTGAGGCAAGTGGCAGGGTACACCCTCCTGAACAGGTCGCCAGTCTGTTGCAGGGCCGCACACATACAACCATTCACACACACAGTCATTCCTTGGGGCAATTACTGTAAGTAGTGGCCAATCAATCTAACATGCTTGTTTTTAGAGGGTGAGAGGAAAACGGAGTACATGGAGAAAACCCACACATACACAGGGAGAACATGCAAACTCCACATAGAAAGGCCAGTGTTCCAAGCCTCGTCCCCACCCGGGACTCATACCCCTGACCTTCTTGCTGTCAGGCCACTGTGTAAACCAATGTGCCACCTTTCCGCCCATTTTTAAGATGTTTTAGGACAAAAACAACCGTAAAGTGAAAGTTGACATTCATATTCTGTGCCGCTTTATCAAACTTGGGTTTGCAAAGTGTATCCTGACTGGTTACAAATGAGAGGCAGGGTACTGCACAAACAGGTCACCAGTTTGTTGCACGGTCTTGTTTTAAATTGAAATAACATATCTTTGAATGTGATTGAAAAATGGATTAAATCTCCTATATTGAACTAACATGCGTTCTATTGGTACAAAATAATATCGGGCTTTATATCTCTTTTTTGGACTACATGTGACAATTAGACTCATTTTAATGGCTTTGCATGACTTTCTACGTAGATTCATGGTTTGTCCTGTTATGTTGTGTGTTCCAAGAATATCAAACTTTCTGACAATGGTTTAAAAAAACAATCAACTGAGGCCGAAGAGTTTTTTTTTTCAATCCGCTTTTTAAATTTTGTGGAGCATCAGCAAACAATGAAACATATGCTTCAATTATCTTCCATTGCATGTTCCCAAATTAATCTCCAAATAGTAATAACAACACCAGATATGCTTTTAAGAGTTCTAATCAATCGAACCTGTTTTAATAGAAAAAAACAATCAAGATAAATCTTTAAGTAGATTTAATGGATTGGATGCAGTGGTATTTGGATGCTAAACAACTATCTTTTCTATGTTTCAGACTCAGCTTGCAGAAATATATTCAAGGACAGCTGTCAGCTAATCTCTGAATCACTCTGTTTCTTCCACAAGCTCTGAATTTCAGTCCGCCTGTCCCCAGCATCCCCAACAGAGGGAGGCCTTTCAGTTCACCCTCTACTCTCCACAGCTACCATCGGCCTTCGCCCATCTGTCTGTCTTGCTCTGCGGCCACTGTCCTGAGGGTGCACTCTGTCTCTCCCTCCTCCCTTCTCACTCCCAGCATCCCTCTCTCTCATGCGCCGTGATCGATATGGACGCAGAGGGAGAAGGGGGACCTGTCTGTCAAAGCCGGCAGTGGAAAATGAAGGCTCAGATGAAGGAGGCATGCTCTGTATATTAAATGCCCAAACCCCCTATGAGGGGTAGAGGGAGAAGAGGCTCGGGATGGGGAAATATCAATAGGCTTCGTCTAAAAGAGAGATAAAGCCAAAACAGCCACGTAGAATATAGAGAGGGGAGTAGCGAAAAGGAAGACGAATGAATAAAGAGCAGGGAAGGAAAGTAGATGAAAGATTGAGAGAAGAAAGAATGCAAGGCAAAATGATGCTAATTGGCGTAACAAGTGGAGAAGTACAAAATGAGATCTTTTATATGAAATAGTTTGAGCAAAAGGGATGGACAGAGGGATTGAATGTGTTGAGGCGAGGACCCAAAAAGTGTTTGGAAGAATAAAGAGCTGAGACGGGAGAAAGAGTGAAGAGCTGAAGTTAACGACTTTGCAGATTTCATTATAGAGATAGTTAACCCTGTTGACACTGAAGGAGGGCGCTATCCTCTCAGGAGGAGTCCGGTCCTTCCACCTCCACGCACAGAGACAGATGAGATCATTACAGCTATCAGCACCACTGCCATCAACAATTAGCACATCTCCTTTTCTTTTTCCACTCCTCCATCCCCCATATCCCCTCAGCTCACACTGTCTTCCCCCCTGCTCACTTTCTGTCTCCCCTTCTCACCTCATGACACTTCTCTGGCCTCGAATTGGAGGCAATTTGACTAAAAAAAGTGCAGCAAACTGCTTTCAGCTCTCTCTTCTTTGATCTTTCCAAACACTTTTAGAAACAGTTTTGCCATTCAAACTCAGATGAGATGTGTAAATGCTTTAACTTTAAAAGTTGAGAAACATTTTCAAGATTTGGACTCTTTACATGATTGGTGTGACTGATGAATCACAATGTGTACATGTCAGTAAAACAAACCTGTAAAGCAGACCGGACACTTGAAAGTTCCACCCATGCCCTCAAAGCTGTGCTCAATCAGGTGGCATTGAAGTTTCGCTGGTGAGTCGAATGACTGACTACAGAGCTTGCATTCATGGTTCAGTCCTTCCTCTGTGGAGAAGAAACAACACAAACACACAGAAAACCATAAGAAGAAAAATAAACAGAGCATGAATGGCTAAGGTTAGGCAAAAGTATTAATGCCAACCTTTACCCACTCCTCCAGCCACTTGGTCTATTTTCCATGTTCCCATAAATTGTGACAAAGACCTCTGTCTGTGATTTCATGAGTCAGACAGAAAACAATGTGTGATCTGCTCCCATCAGGTAGAAATGGGATGACCAGCCGGGTTTCTAATTGCAATGAAACCTTGCATCTCAAACATTATTTGAATAACCCTGAATGAAAATTTACTTGCTTTTCACCATCCACAAATTAAAATAAGATCGGTGTGACTATACATCACACAGAAAATTTATACTTTGTGAAACAAGAGAGATTTAAAAAACTGAATACCAACAATTATTAAATAATTGGAAATTAAACCTGACACTTTATTTAAACATCACTTCTCAGCTTGTACTCTTTTCATCAAAACATCTCTCATAATGTAACAAGAATCCGGTTCATTAGCATCAGAAATCTCCACATCTTCATCAACATTCCTCTGTCATGGTCCCTGATAACATAAATTGTCTGAACTGTTATTTGTAGCACAACAACTTGCTGACTCAGACGTTAAACAAAGTACGTCAATAATAAAAAAAAAAGCATCTCCGCACCCTGCCACAGAGCCAGACTGCGCTTGATCAAACTCCTGCCAAGCCTGACATTAGCACTTTGGGTGTGGTGAATACCTCAGGGAATTGTCTAAGTAGTACCTACACATATCTGCGCATATCAACAATCCAATGCCCACTACTCAAAACTTATGTACCAGTAAAATGTTTGCACTCTTCAACTGTTCGCTGGATGTTTATGTACGGTATATTGTATTTTGTACTTTGACGTTTCACTGTTTTGTAAATTGAATCTGGTTAAATAAAGTGAACAGCAGAATTTGACTTGATGCCTCAATGTCTATGCTATTAATTTGAAGTTTAGTAGGACTGACAGCTAAAACCTAATGACCCACAATCTTGCAGGAAAAAAAGAAAAAGCAACATTTCCTGCTGCGCCAAAAGAAACAGTGGGAACATGTTTCACTTTTTGGCGTAACACAGTTTTTGTATGTTTTTTTTCTTCTTGATCTCTTCAAAGCATCATACAATCTATGCTATTAAATATCACAGAGGACTATTTCCTACCTAAAAAACAAACTACGAGTTGTGATTCATTGCAAGCTAACTGACAATGTTGCCGCATGACTGTTTTGTAAAAGCCGATCAAAGCGGCTCGTAGCAGCTTGAAAGGTTGTGAGTTGAGGTTGTGTTCTGCAATCACACTTTTGACACATGAGCTGCTCCGTAGCCTACATGTGCATTTAAGTGTAGCGGCAGGCATCAGTAAAGGAGGGGAGGAGGGTAGCATGAGTGCATCCAGGCAGCCGTGCCAGAGGATCGCTGTCCTCTTTGATCACCATTCAGTTTGCTTATCTGTGTGAGGGTGTACGCTAAGGTCAAGCTAGCTGCAGCATTCACAGATCTGTTCCTCTGCCATATGTGCAGCCCTCGTTTGACCCTACTGCACAATGTTGTCCCTTCAGAGACCTGGTCTGCTTCATTATGCAGATAACTGCACCTGCCTGACTGACCTTGCCAGTGTGCATGTGCGTGTTTATGTCTGTTAGCAGGTGCATCAGGGGAAAAAAGAGAGATAAAGTCAGAACCCTACACAATTTTTTTTTTTAAATGGCCGCTTATGTTTAGTTTTATCCAATAAAAAGTAAAACAGCTAAGTATTGGATTTTTTTGTACAACCTTTGAATGCTTGTGGCAATTTGCGTAAACTTTAGCTGGAAAATAAATGTTACTTTAAGACTTGTTTTCTTATTTTGTCTAATTATTGAAAAGCAATGACAAAAATGAATGTTTTAGTATAGATTTTGTTTTGAATCTTGATCTCAACAGAAAATAATGCGATTGAAAGAACACATGAGGAATATATCATTTTATTTTTACTCCTTAGAAGCAATCATTTAAAGCTGGGTTTAGATCTTGCTGTATGACAGAGCTGAATCAAGCTGGCAGCTTGTTTCTTAGTGAGAGCCAAGGGAGGAAGTCAGCTTGCTCACCCCTAGAGCTGCCTCATTGGGCTGAGGTCACTTCCTGTTGCTCCCCAACCCTTCTCTAGGGCTGCCCAATCAGAAAAGGCCCTGTGTGGGCCCCCACCCCTCTCCAAGCACCGAGCAGACTCTGGATATAGTTACAGGGCCACGGGGGACTGTCAGCTCTTTCTCTCCATCCTCATCTCTCCCTCCTCCCACTCCATGTTTCTGAGTCTCCCGAGTGTTCTCAGCTGCCACCACCCTGTCCCCCTGCACTCCTAAGAAAATCCTTTAGATGAGAACTGCTCCTATGTCTGCTCCCTCTAAGCATCCCTGACACCAGCAAAGTAAGCCCATCTGCATATCCACAGGGCCTCGCGTTCCTGTGGCTCATGGTTTATGTATTTCACAGCTCCTTAAAACACAAACGCCTAATATTTCTCCCATGTGGAGGACAGGAAACGAAGAGAAGAAAACTACTTTCACAAAACATGGTTTTTATTTTTCTGTGGTGTGTATTATGTTTTTTAAAAAAACTTAAGTTCATGTGTGGTTGAAGGTTGCTTGGTACACAGGAACTTGCGAAATCTGCGTGTGTGGCTCAATGAAATCAAGAGCAAGACATTGGTAGATGTTTAAGTATTGCTACACAGTCACTTAAAAAAAATCTAGCCATCAAAAGACAGCGAGTAAGAAACTAAAAGTAAAACATCTGGGGGCAGTCCTAATTTTCACATAATAGTTGTAATTAAGTGTGATGCAGGATGTCTTTAATTAAAAAATCTCCTTTAACCTATTTTTTCTACAATGCCACAAATGAACTTTACTCTATTTAAATAATTCTACCACAAAGCGGCTTGAGTAGGACCATTTGGTTTTGTACAAGAAGAATCTACTACTTAAATTTTTAGTCCTCCTTTGGGGAACCATATATAGTTCTCCAATGCTCTCTCTTAGAGGAACCCAAGTCGCCTGTGTCGCTGTAGTGGATTATATTAAGGACATCAATCAGCGTATTTCTTTGCTGAGAGTGATGAGTAAATAAGTGGAAGAACAAATTGAGAATATTTAATAGCCAGAAATGAGAGTAGAGATGGCACATCCATACCAATCAACAATTGTCGTCAGAATCCAATAAGCTGCAGCAGTCAGTTTCTACTAAAGTAAAATCCTGATTTAAAAAGAAAGAAATATTTACCTGAGGTTAGGGGTATATGAGCAATTCATCCTGTGTTTGAGTTTGCTGCCTGTTTCTGTCCAGTCTTTAAAATTGGAAGTATGTGTTCATATTTGGAGCAAATTTTGCTTTCAATAGATTTTCTGCTTTTACAACCTAATACCGAACACTGGATGGAAGCAGAGCAGACAGCTGCAGGCCTGTAAACAGTAGGTGGGTTTACTTCTCTCTTCTCTCCACGGGAACTATCCATTAACAGATAATGGGGGAAAAATCAGAGTGATTAAGGCCCAGGGAATTATGGGTGAATACAAATTGACTCCACCTCCATGTGGTGTGCTCTCTTGAGGTAGAAGCACTGCTTGTAAGATGCAAGCTCATTTCAGAAGAAGAACTACATGGCCCATTAAGAACTGAAGAATGCAGAGGATGGGGAGGGAAGGAGGGAGTTGGAAGGTGGAAGCACATAGGGATGGACTCCCCTTCGACCAAAGCTGATTTGAGAATGGTTGCCTTAGGAGAACATTACCAATATCTATTTCCTGTCTCTGCATTTCTGAGAATGGAAATGTGAACAAAATGCAGAATGTTGAAATAAAGTGTATGATTCAATCTCTGCAAAACAAAAATTCCCATACCCCATCAAAGAGTTTGTGTATTAAATAAAGAGAAAGAAACAAATCAAATAGAAAGGAGATGCTTTCCAGTAGAAAAAACTACTTTGGGAGAGACAAATACATGTAAAAGACAAATTCTGACTTGAACAAAAAGCAGACTGAATGAAAGTGATATCAGGGTTCCAGCTTTGTTGTATCTCTTGCCCAAAGCTGGAGAAGTGGGGTGAGAATGTGACATGTCAGTTGTGGTGATCTCTCTGCACAGCAAAAGCAAAGGATTCTGGGTGAACACAAGTGAGAGAATGTCAGCTCTGATGCATGGCAGCTCGTTGGAGGTGCTAATCAGAGCAGGGTTTGGCTCCTGCTAGGATCAGCCTCTCTGTGCCTACATTAAGCGCTTCACAGCTCCCCTGGCTACCGGGCCAGAGGTAGAAACACCAAAGTGACAGGTTTTTGTGTCGAGATAAACATGCGCAACGGTCGGATGAATGTTACAAAGGGTTTAGCCAACTAGAACACCTTTTGGATTTCGCAAAACATGAGGGACTGAAGCACAAGGACACAAGCAGATATTTTCTGTTGAGCTTTTTTTTTTTTTTTTTTTGCCAACAGCATCTTTAAAATTTTGAAATTTTTTTTTAAAAATCAATTTCTTAAACAAAGAAATTTATGGATAAAATAGGAATTAAATAAAATGTATCTGAAAAACTGGCTAAGGTACAAAAGTGCTTTAAACCGTCAAAACCTACCATATTAATAGTATCTCCAAACAACATTCACTATAATTTATAAGCTGTCTTGTTAGCAAATAGATTTTTAGATACAAAACAATTAAATTACCAAAGGTAACCATGTGGAATAGTTTATTTAAACAGAAATGATCACACATGATGAGGCCATTCCCCTCTCTGTTTGTACAAGATGAAAACAGAAACCTAAGAACCTAAGAAGACTTAGGCTCGAGATTCAAAGTAGAGAGAAGTTAATTTAACAACGTTACTTTTGATCTGTCTCTTTAAACCCATACCGATGAAATATCTGTGGAAGAGAAGCAGCGCTGCGACTGAATTTCAAAATTTGTTGTGACTATTGTCTACAGAATAGAACTCGTTGTGGATTTTACTAAATCTAAGACACACTTTTCTTGGTGTTGCTACTGGAAAACTTTTGCCTTTGGTAACATCTGTATATCTTCATCTCTCTTACAACTTCAATCTAAGAATTGAGACATCCTTCGATGTGGCGTGCTGAGATCGATTTCAGGTCACACACAGGATAATGTTGAATAGAGCAGAGGAAACGGCATGAAATAGAAAAATGAGACTGGCGTGTCACCTTATGGTGAGCATGAAGATCATTCTGTACTTTGTTTTTTCATTTTGTACTGCTGGCATGATACATATGGAAACCTTTGTGACTCATCACAAACAGCAGCTTGACATCTAAAAAACCCTAACAAATTATAGCCTTCGCATCTTTCGAATTCCTAGTTTGTTTAATAATATAGAAGGATTTTGTGTTGTCACTTGCTTTTTTTTATTACATTTTTATCACAATTGAGTGTGAATGTTTTTTTTTTTCCCATTCTACAGCTTAGACTAATCAAAACAACAAATTTGGCTATAAATATATACAGTTTTTATTTTATATTCAGAAAAAAAGAGAATTAAAGTCAAAGTGGAGGTGTTGTATTGCTTGAAAAATAGTCAGACATTTTCTGTGATCATTTCACTTGTTATTTTAACAGCCAAAAAACCCCTGCAATGTGTAACTTGGTCAAAGGATCCGAGAGCAGGTCACAAAGGTAGATTCAAAGAAAAAGAGAAGGAGGAAGTACACAATAAACAAGGTGAGAAGCGAATACTTGTTAACCAATAATATGTAGGTGCGGCAGCTGCAGGCAGCTACGGAGGGCCACTGGAGGCAAACAGTGCATACCGCTGAGATGGATTGCATTGTGTATTGGACCCCCTGCAGTCACACAAACACCTCTCTGCTCCGAAATACTCTAATTTACACTTTATATTCTTGGTCCTAAACTGCAGGGCTCATTCTTGTTCAGAAGGAAAAAAAGGTCAAGTGACCATGCCTTCACTTTCTGAAAGACTGAAAGTTGTTTGACTGTTAAGATAAAACAGACACAGTGAAGTATACAGAGAAAAAAGTCTGAAAATAGACCAGATTCTCCTTCAGTTCTCAAAAGAGAGAGTGGCCTAAATGTAAAAAGTTAATTATGGGCACATGCCTGGCTTTTTTTTGCGAGCCTCGCAGTGGTATTGTCAGGCTGAGCTATGTGGCTCTGTGGGGTTTAAGGTCTACACAAAGGAACAGAGAAGGAGAGTGCTGAGGAAAGGCCCCTTGGCTGGGCTCACGGCATGGAACAGTGTACAATTAGCCAGCCCCAGCGTTCTGTCGGCTTATAATTATCAGTGCTTTTCTTAATTGACTCCCTTAGCCTGCTGCAGAGGGACCCCCCTCTTCTTCAAACCCCTTTCCCCCCTGCTAGATGCAGGCCGCCAAGCGCCGCGCCAGGCTCTCCAAAGTCATTTAGAAAAACACTCATATTTTCGACACAAAAAGGGGGAACATTTGGCGAGAGAGAATTCATCATCAGGTGTCTAGAGGTTTTCCTTAATAGAAAAGCTGAGTCCCACTGAGCGCGCTCCGTGTAGCGGCCAGCCACGCATGCTCAGGACCAGCAAGCCGCCATTCGCAGCAGGCCATGAGACATTAACATAATTTTATATAACACAGGCACACGCGCTGGAAATTTAATACATCTCAGCAAATACAAGACAGCCATTTTGCATATTTTATTTTTCCATCCGCTCTCCCTTCTAGGTTTTTCTGTCCTCCTCCCGTGTCTCTGCTGTCTTGTCTTCAAACTGCCTCCATCTCTCAATTGCCACCACTCTACTTTGCCCCCTCCTCCTCAGCAGAACCACCCCTCTTCCTCACCCCATGGTGCTGCTCTCGCTAGGAGAGGGGAAGTTCATTACCTCAGCTAAATCAGAATTAGTCCCTTCATTTTGACGGGGCGAACTTCATTAGAAAGGCCCTTCCTTAATCCAGCAGGGAGAACTGATGAATCTACATGGGGCAATAATTTGCTTCACACAGCACATTCAGCCACTTCCTCCTAACTGTCTCCCCCTTCCCTTTTCACTGCCTTTCTTTATGTACTTATGGCTACATTTTTATTAAAGCTACTAAAAAGAGGGAGAAAAGAAGAAAAACAAGAAAGGAAAACACCTGCGTATAATTAACTAAGAGGACAAAGATGGTGTAAAGAATGAGTTATGCTGTTTGGAATGTCCCGTCTACCCGGCAGACTTTTAGGGTCCCTGGAGCAACTATAGCTCAGTTGGCTGACACTCAAAAGCAGGCAGAGAGAGCAGGGAGAAGAAGAAGAAAAAGCAGGGCCTGTGGAGCCTGAATAACTAGTAACGGTAATTTAGTGAACCTCTGTTTACATTCATTTTTTATACACAATATAACATAAAAGAACAAAATTAAAAATGTTGTTTTCTCTGTCATTGGTTTTCTATTGAAAAATGAGCTGGGTTTGTTTCAGAAACTAACTTCCAGCAATTGTCTAAATTTTTACAACAAAGAGCGCAGAGATGGGAATTAGGACAGACAGCCCTCGACTGCCATACCACAGCGCCTGGTGTCAAACAGATGTGCGGCTTGGCAGCAAAGCTCCCCAGAAAACAGAAAGCACACGGATTCCAGGGTGGTTTTGAGTCATGCTGCCCCCTCCCTTTTTTCAGCCTTCCTCCCGTCCCCCAAATAGTCCCAGCTCCCCCACACTGTGCCCCTGCAGTCGCCCTCCCTCATCACCTCCACACAGGGGTCCCCTGACAGGTAATCTCGTCCCTCGAATGTGAAATCTCCGACAGCGATGCCCTGCGCTCTTACCCCCTACCTTTGTGGCTGATGGGTAAATTGGAATGGCGCACCCTGCTGGTGCAGAGAGCTCTGAACAGGCAGCAGTACACACATGCTGAGGAACACCTTGCACACTCCGTCTAATATAGTGGACATGCACACTCGTTCCAAGCTGCAATATCCATGCACAGACACAACTCCATGCACAAATGTGCACTGGGGAATAAACACAGTCGTACGCACTTTCAGGTAAATCACGTACACTGCCTCATAAACACACACGCACAGATGACACGGAAGCGCTCGATGGGTGATGTATTCTCCCTCATCTGCATACAGATTGAATATAAGATAAAAAAACAGATACTGAGATGAGTCAATATACGTTGAAATTTAAATAAGCATCATCTGAAATGGCTCAGCTTGTGTTCTCTTTTTCAAAAAACTGCACCTGATTTCAGTTGCCATGGTTCCTATTATGTGTACACAGTAGAACTGAACAGATAAAAGAGAAATATTCCAAACCACAGAGTAAATGTGCATATTGCTAGTCACCCAGTGTGATTGAGAAGCCCTAAAATCTCTTGTGCTTTTTTTATTATATATTTTTTTACAAAAACAAAGTGTAAAATATTAATAAAAAGTAATAGGGCAAAGGTTATCTTTCTTCCTCATCTGACCAGGCTCTGAAAGAGATTTTCCCAGCAGGCTGGTTTAGCTGTCCAATGCTTCTGCTCCATTTATCTGTCTAGTCCTCTCTTCGGTCAATGCTCTGAAGCATCTGTGAATAGTTGAGTCCATTCTCAAATCGCCGGGACGTCCTAAACAGTCATTGGGACCTGAAGGGGCTAAAGATCACCACAGCTGAAGCCACAGAGGCCTTCCTGTCAAAGGCAGCGTATTCAGGGGGCTCCGGGTGAGGGGAAGCAAGAGGGAGTGAGCCAAAGACATGACATACATTTCATTACACTTTAAACCAACTGTGGGTTAAACTCAGAGCCCTGGATTTCTGATGGCGTCTCAAAGGATGGAGTAAGTGGAGGTGTAAGAGAATAGTTTTTATAAAGAACACAATGGGTCGGTGGACAAAAGCAGGCAGCTGGACTAATTGCTTGGAGGCTTATAGGAATATGTTTCTAAGTACCTTGGTTAAAGCTCCATTTAATGACATGCATCACTAAAACAAAAACTAAACCGCAGTTAGAAACAATGATCAGAATTTAGAATTAAATGTATTTGTTACAAACAGGTTTCATGTGTTCGTTATTTTAGAAATTTGGCACATCTTTAAATTTGTAGCTTAGTTATTTTGATTCCATTGTGGAACAACAAGGATCTTGAAGAAAAAGCAGACATTCAGCAAGACTTTTGCAATTGGTGCTCTCTGGGTAAAAGTTGAAGCAAAAGCCTTTCCTTTAAAGAAACTCATCCATTAAAACCATAAGAGAATGCTCCTAGAAATGAAGAGCCAAGTCTCTGGAGAGGACTACAGGAAGCATGCTCAGATAGAAGCTTGAGGTTAAAGAAGAGAGAGCTGCATGTATGTGGTATAATGGCTAATTCAAAGCAGGGTTAAAAGAATCTACTGTACATTCTGGCTTTGCCTGGAAGGTTCTTGGCTTTGAGGATGTGTTTTCTATCAGCAAGTTGCGTTGTGAGGATGAACTTCTTATCATACTGTACACTGAAAACTATTTGCAATCTAACCTACTTTTATATACAAAGATATGCCAATGGGAAATTCCTCGGTGTATTATTAAAATGGCTATAGAATTACGCTATTATCACTGCTCGCTTGGGGGGAGCCCCTGCTCATTAGGCTTCTAACATATCATGGGTTTTGATTATTCCATCTGCTTTATCTTCTTATTATTGTGACAAACTCCTGCTATTTTCTTGCCAATCTCCTTCCAGCTGTCATATTTCTTGAAAGATCACAAAACCCTTCAAACGTACTCACAAAATGTCTTCAGATTCACCAGACAGTGCTTGATTCCCCCATTGAATTTGCAGGATTAACTCAAGGAAGAAACATCTCATATTTCTTAACTGGTTGCTACGTCTGACATCAGAGTGTATGAGATTCTAACGTAGTGGTATTGTCCAGGGGAGGGAACCCTCACTCTAACCGTCAGCGCTTCACCAAGTGGGACAGAGATGATTAAAACACACCATGGCTGTGACTGACAGACTCCCCACAGCTTCTAGAAGATGACATGTTTCCAAGTCACAGAGAAAAGCTACTCCTCTAATTTTAACTCTGACTATAATGCCGACCCCCTCTGTCAAAACCCACAAAAAAAGCATGCTGAGATTCTTAACCACAATAAAAGTGATAACAACTAAACAGAGAAATAAGTTTAAAAACAACAATGGGGAGGGAGGAGACAAAAAGACTGAGAAGGCGCCATTTCCCTCCGGTGCACGCAAACAGCAGGAACCTGTGAGCTTGTGACAACACCTTCAAACATTTCTGTTACTTTCACAGAAATATCTGATGCTGATGCTCCAATGTGATGCTTCTGCAGCAGTCTTGTCCCAGCGCACATACGAGTTGGCAAGCTCTCGGTTGCCAAAAAAGAAAAAAAGCACTTTACTAACTGACTGTGTTTGACATTTGTCATGACAGGAATACAGAAAAAAAAGAAGAGAGAAAAGAGAACTGAAAGGTGGGAGGAGAGGAGGATGATGGAGGAGTGGCGGAAGGTGATCGATGTGTGAAATTGTTTGCGTGAAAAAAGATAATTTGGCATGCTCTAGGTGTGTAGCAACTCCCGTTTTTCTGTGACGATGATGACATGGGGGGGTGTTCCTGTTATTGTCATATTTTGCACAGAGCTCAGGGTCGTGTACTAAATGATTCACAGAAAACTGAATCTTTTACATTGGCGTCAGCAATTCAGCCAGGCGCCCTTGTGGGGGAATTCTTTTTGTGTGTTTTTATTGAAGTCTGCATTGAACGCGCCCAAAAGCTCTGACAGGGGGCCCCCGAGGGCGCTTGTCTTCACCTCCAAATCATAAGATGGAGAGACGAAGCTCTCTCTGAGCTCTAAATTATACCCCTCCGCACCCCCTCTTGCTCACAGGCTCACAACCCTGCCCTCCCACCCAAAAACAGAGGCAGAGAAGAAAAGCATTCAGTAATACAGTCCCAGTGGAGGGCTCCATGATCGTTCTGTGCTGCTGGAACAGCTGACGGAATCGATGTGGCAGGTCCATTCCCTGCGGGCTGTCAGAGTTGGTGCTATAGTATGACGGTTAGTACATCTTCTCTGGGGCCGCGCCTTCTGTGCGTGCCCCTTTGTGCCCCTTACATGACAGGCCCCTCTACTGACCCATGGAGGCTCCATAACTTTGCCCCAATTACTTTAGATGGTAGACAGAACTCTAGGTTATGCCCCTTTAAATCTCTTTACCTTTCACATACTCCCCAGTGACTAAGGGACCTATACAATGCTGCTGGCACATTCAAAAGAAGTTTAGGGGACCTAGAAAAAATGGGCAAAATGTGGTGGGTGTAATTTCATCGGTGGGCACAGCTGCGTAAACAGGAGTATTGTGGAATTTCTGCTTGCTTAATGGAATTGACTCTGCATGAATGGCGCACCCCTCCCCCCAGAATGGGCCATTTTCCACATGTCTCAATGAATATGACAACCAATCCAGCAATATGAGTGGAATAATGAAACTACAAAACCAGTTCAGGGTAAGTTGTGTCTTTTCTCGAGTTGTGATTTTTTTTTTCTTTCTGTCTTTCTTTGCTAAAGACCTCATCCAAATCCTGCTGCCCAGCCTGTCAAAAGCAACCCCATTCCCTCTTCAAATACCCAAACAAAATAAACCAACAACTGCTGGCAGGGTCAGAGGGCAGCTACTCTGGGTGCTTGGACTCTGGTGTGCCCTCTGATTGGTGGAAAGGGCAGTGAGTAAAAAGGGAATCTTTTCAAAGTGAAATCTCCAGCTGATGGCTTAGAGCTCAACACCCCACAGTTTGTTTCTCTTGCTGCTGTCAGAGTTTCACCTGAGCCATTTGGAAGGATTAGAAAAAAGTGGGGGAAGAGAAAAATTCAACCAAGGAAAGAATGTGTAGTGCATGGTCTGAGTGATAGTTCCAAGACCCCTTAGAGCGTGATAAACCTTTGACCTTGACAGCCCCCTGTAGTGACCCCTGACCTCTGGCTCAATGCCACAGACTCAGTAAGACAGACGCTGGCAAAAGAGGACCACACCCCTGGCATCTTGGCCAAAATCTAACTCATCTGACCTCCAGTATCTGCCCTGATGATCTCAATTTCTAAAAGTAAAAAGAGGGAAACAGCAAGAAAAACAAGAAAAGGAAAGACTATGACACAGTTATACAAATGACTAAAAACAGATGTGAAGGAACAACTTGTGCAAAAAAAAATAATGGGACTGACAAGTTAGTGATATTTGAGAACTGTGGGAGTTGGGTATATTATAAAAAAAATTGATTTGTAATAAGTTGTTTTTGTTTTTACAAAATGACACGCCACATCAGAAACTCAAAAGTAAATTTTTTCAAAGAAAATGTGCACAGAGAGTGGAGGCACGGTGAAAAACATAACGCCTTTTCCTGCTCTGAAGCGGACGTGAATTCCAAGGTCGCACCAGTCCACGCCAGTCTTTCTACAGATCCATTTCCTCTCCCAAGGCACTTTCCTCATGTTGCTGGCCCAATGATTCAGTGCCTAGCATTAAGAGCAATTCACCTGCCTCCAGCGTCCCAATGGTAAAAGTCCCCTGGGGAAACCAGGTGGAGCATAAAAAGTTCCACATATGGTAAAGTCAAGCTGCTCGGAGGCTGCCGAGTGTCTGCTGTGGGGATTGAGGCTCCTAAAAGGCCCAGCTGGTACTTGGAAAAGGGCTTCTGCATTACTACACCTCAGTGTCTGTTTGGGCTCCCCTTTGGAAAGTGTTGGCCGGCGTACATGACCAGCCATTTTAGATTTCTCCCTCTACCCCCACCTCATCTCCTGCTCCCTCCTGTCGTCCAACTGGTTCTGTATCCAATTGAACATTTGGTCCTCCACTGCTGGTTAATCAAATTCCTCCATCTGGCCCCCTTATCCCTGTGGAACACAAAAGGTGCAGCCCAAGCTTGAGTCCAAGTGCATATTGGAAAGGAGGGGGATGGAGACAGGAACTGCCTACCTAACTTACACTGCCCAGTCAACTAGATCAGGTAGAGAGCACAAGGCCATACCTGATCATTTTGGCCAGACTGGGTATCAGAGCCCTGCTGTTCATGAAGACCTCTGGGAGTTGAGGCAGTTCATATGACAGTAGGAGGGTTTTATGAGCTAATACTTTCACATACACTGTAGAATGAGGAATAGGGTAAAGTAATTACAACCGAATGCAAGAGGTGCCCAAATACAATGATGTGTTCAACTTTCTGTAGCACTAGAGGGTGCTAGTCTTACAAAGTGCTATCAAAGAACAAAGAGAGCAAGAAGTGAAGCAGATTGACTCATGTTTAAGGTGCAAATTACTTGCTGACTTCCTAAATTGATTCCTCAAGTTCAAAGTAGCCATTTTTTGGTTATTAAATAGTACTTAAGCCTTTGCTTTGATTAAAAACAAAAACAACAAAAAACCTTGGCTATTGTAATATATCACACGTGGCTAACAGTGGTCTTTTAATCCCCAAGAGAGACTGTGCAGCCTTCAAAAATTATTGCCTTAATTGCTTATTTATTAGAGAAGACCTTTTAAAAAATGGGTGCTGTCTTGTAAAGTTAAACAGGTGTCAAAGTGTAATCGCTTTAGCAAAATGCATATTTTCCAACATGACATATAGAGCTGATTAAGGTAGGTATTTTGTTTGATTCTAAGGAAATATGTGACGACATAAAAACAGAAATATTTCCTGAGTCATAGATATAGAAACACATGGCATCTCAAGCCATGTGCAAAATGTCTTGCATTTTGCACATGGCAGTTTACACAATAAAAACTGCCAGAGGCAGTTTACATAATAAAAATATGTAAACTGCCTCTGGTCTGCCATAATATCTATTGTATGATTTCTATTCATGTCCAACCATCCTTTCCCCTGCCAGGTGGCAGAACATGTGTCAATAATTAAACTGCTTTTACATAACAGGATACAGAAACACAATGCAATTTGCATCCCATATTTCATTGGGCCTTTATGAAAGCACATGAGAGAGTGTAATTAATCAAACCACTGGAATATGTGAACGGCAATTTCCACTTAATGGCACTTACAGGGATTGGGTCCCTTAAGCACCACGTTCTGTCTACCAAACGAGCAGGCTTCAATTTTATCTTCATAGTTCAGACAATAAAAACCTGGTGTTGATGTTAAACAGCACCCACTTGACAACATGCAACTGAGAACTACCCGGAAGACATCGGGGTTTGTGTTAGTTGGTGTCTAGTTTTCAGACACACTATAACATTAATATCCCTGATTGAAGAAAGAATTGAGCTGATATGGAAGTGTATGCATGACTCTCATGCTTGAATTTCAAAAATTAATATCTTTTATGATGATCTTGCTTTGACCTCGAACCTGAATGTAAGCTCTGTATTCACTTAACCACAGGAGGATAACCACCTCCCAGCCAGGGACAGGAAGAGGATCATTCGCTGCTTTTAGTGGCTTTCTGTGAGAAGATGGTCCTCGTCTAAATGGCACCCATGTCCCTAAAAGTGTTTCTCTTTCCCTCACCACTTTTTCTCTCCCTCTGCCTCTCTGAAGACTCCCCTAAGTGCAGCATCTTGTTTCAGTAATTCAGCCAGGGCAGAGACAGTCGAGAGAGGAAAGTAATCGATTTCGCTCTCATTTGGTTCCTCCTAGACTTGCTAAGGCCTCTTAGGGGAGTTCTGGACTATTGGACAGGACAATGTTATGGGAAAGAGTGTCATTGCGTTTAAGGTCATCGTTACACCGAGGTTTCCTTTTGAGTGTATTTTTATTGTTGGATGGGCCAAGTAGAAATAACAAACAACGCTGCTGTCATTTCCAGGATGGAACGCATCGAAATATGCTCCATGTCTGAATAATAGCAGCCGATATCATGCAGCTCAGCAATCTGATCCACTGTAGAGTCTCAGGAAGCTGCTATTAAGTAGCAAGCTTTTAGTGAGGTTCCTAGGTAAACCATGAATCTACAAATATAAAAAAGGACTCAATTGTTTAATAATTTAGAGGAAATGCCTTTACTGTATGTTTACAATTTATATTTCATACCTCATGTCATCTTCCCAAAAATAGATAGATGACAAATGAAAAAGTTCAATTGGGTGAAACTCTGGGGCTGAAATTATCCTGTTCTTTCCTACTAAAGTTAAGTAAACTAAGGTTCGCGTCCCACGGAGAGCACATCTAGGGTCCTTGGAGAAGACACCTACCCCCCACTTCTCCCACCATTGGCGCTGTTGAAGGGCAGCCTGCTGCGGTGTAAGGAGTGCAGCAAACAAATTTCCCCGATGAGGGATGAATAGAGTAATTCAAAATAAAAAAAAAAAATAATAAAGATTTCAAAATGTCACAGTATTATTAAACATTCATGACTTCTGAAAGAAATTTGACCTTTTTTTTCCCTCTACTTTGGCATTAAAGTATGAAATACACCAAAGCAAAAACGAATCTTTCTTTTATGAACATGTTCACAAGTTTCAATCAATAAATGTCTAATAATAATAAAAATATGTAAACTTGACAAGCTAAATCACAATTTTCACTTCTTAAAAATGGCCACGTATAACCAGGAGAAGATATAGCCTGCTGGTTAACCATGCCATGCTAGTTGTTGCATTTTGCTGATCTTATCAACAGGTTTTTACTTCAGTTCAGCTAGTTCACTGTCTCTCTCATACTTTCCAATGATTTCGCCTGTGTTTTCAGTCATGTGCATGCCTTCTAAATTCTTAAAAGCAGTCAGCAACTCTCAGGTTGAGCTTCCATTCATTTACATCTGATTTTGATAGCCCTGCCCAAAACCAATTAAATTTACAATTTAACCATAGCAGCAGTTTCTGCCTGTATTATCTTTAAAGTAAAGACTGATCTCATGTGTCATTAACAGTACAGCAGCTGCAACACAAACAAGACAAATCTATCTATTGTTTATTACCTCCTCAGGCTTTTTACCCATAGGGCAGACTCAGATAGGGAGGAGCAGAGGTCAGTGTAATTACTATTCACTTCATTCTTGAAGTCAGACAATGCTAAGACATGCATTGGCAAATTCCATGGTAGTATCGTATATCACATTACCATGGAGCCCCAAAGAGAGCTAACCTTTGTTCATTTTCATTTGATTCTAAGAGAAGAAAACACTGACAATCTTATCCAGCCTTGCTGTTTCAAGAGTTCTCTTGTTTGTCTTTCAGTCTTGTGACTGCTCTCGCTTAAGATGTGCCATGCCAAAAATAAAGCGTCGAGGGACGTGGGGGATCACTGAATCATCCCTGGGTTGGATATCGCATCATCTGGAGAGCTTCAAGGTTTAATCTTCAACTGTTCCTGAGAAAAAAACCAAACAGCTTCTATGAAGGATAATAAGAAACATTTCCCTCCAAGCAAAATAAGGCTGATTTAGTTTCTGTTGTTGCTCAAATTCTGATTTAAGGCTATTTATTTATGTTTTTTTTAATCACTTTGTGCCGTGGTAAGAAAGAGCATCCCAGGAAGGTCTCTTTATTTTGGCCAACACACTACAGTGACATTTGCAGCATCAGTACACTTTGATTTGCTTGGTGACTGAAAATGTGAACATCAGTGCTGATAGAATGCTAAATACTGTCATGGAGCGGAAAGGGCTTTGTGGCACTGTCTCCAGTCTTGCTAACAGCCAATGCCTTCAGCTCTTTCATCAATTTTTAACCAGCAAGGAAGGCCAAATGTTGCCAAAGAAGATAACAAAATGTGAAGATGAGAAACATGTTGTGCAGATGATTTTAGAAAACATAATCCAAAGAAAGATAAAGATTAGGTGAAAGAAAGAAATACAGAAAGAAAAGGGGAAAAAGAAAGAAAGAAAGATCTGTGAATTTTCCTCATGTCCCTTGAGACCTCCCTTGATGCCAAGCATTCATCATCCAGCCTCTAATATCAGTTATTCTGTGGCTCCTCTGCTTACAGCAGAATTAATTTCTGCTTTAATTACTCTCATTGGCGGAATGCTGATGAAGGAGAGGGACGAGGCATTCTGGGACTCGGGCCTCATTCCACCGCTTTAATTTGAATGAATTCCACACGGAGAAGCTGGCAAACAACTGGCAGCCGAGCCCGGGGATCCTCTCTGGGAATGCGCAGAAGAGCAGCAGCCATGGCCCCCACCAACCAAGCTAGTTTGTGTGTGCCTACTCGTCTTTCCTTCCATGTTTTCCTATTGCATAGAGTGTAGCATAGTGATTGTATGTGAGACTGAGTGAAACAGGAAAAAGAACTCACAAGATGATTAGCAAAAAACAAGACTGATAGATTAACTGATGAGTGTCACGGCTCCATCACCACAGATTGTATCTTTACTCTGAAATATGTAGGTACTGTATTTTACAGAACACAGATAGCAAGAAGATGTTGGTAGGAGGGCAAAACGTATAAAATATGAACAACATTACCGACTGCAACCCACAGTGTAACATAAGTGTTAGTTTGAGAGCAAAAATCATTAATACTTAATTTGATTATTCCAGTTATGGCATATTGCACTCTCCGACAAACCCCCAGTCTGCGTATCATACAAGAATTGGCAGTATAAAATGAAAAGGAGGGTAGTCTATGTGAATAGGAAAAGAATGTATGTGGGTTGAACACACGTATTTGCATAATAAACATAAATGCAGAAACAGTGTAGCATCCCAGCAACCTCGGCAGAGGACCAGAGAGAGGAGCTGTAATTGACTTTTCTCCAAACCAGCTTGGTAGTTACAGAACGTAACATATTGGATAAGGATTGTGATTGATTATGTTGGTCTGCCATACCAATTCGTTTGATTAAATGTAACCATGGGTTTCTTTTCCAAGCCGTAATGAAGCAGCAATTTGAGGCTGGAAAAGTGAAGGATTTTTCAGCAAGACTGCCTGCAGCTCCATATTCTGACTGTGTGTGTGTGGCTTCAGAACAAGAGTCACCACTCTTCTGATTAAGCATAAAAACTGCTGGAAAAAAAAGTTGACTGATTAACACAATTAAGAAAAAACTTATTCATAAAACTCTAATGAAATGCAAACACATGGAGTCGAGCATAGTTGCTAAAAAGACCTGCAAAATATGGCAGAATTTTCAATCCAATTAATAATTGTGTGGCACAGATCTTTGCATGAAAAACACACATTTCCACACAGCAGATTAACATAACAATAATTAACATGTGCTGAAATTGCATAAGAGGAAGATGCTCATTTCCACTCGAGTTTTCTGAGCAGCACTGTTTAACACAAGTTTGCATTAAACAATTTATCTCCTCCAATTTTATGTTTTGAGCCAACCCTGTGAAGGTGCTAGCTGTGACCTCCACTAACCCCAACACCTCTGGACAGGTGGGCAATGGCCTCTGTGCACTGTCCATTTTGGCAGAGGCTCTTCTCCCTCAGGTAGCACAGACCGTGATGAGCAGCTGGGTCACAAACACTAAGCACATTAATATCTTCTTAATGATAATAATCATTATGGCATAAGCACCTTCCCCAAAGTGGGAAAGCTCACGATTTGTGCCAGAGTAGCATCGTCGTTAAGGTAAAAATAAATAAATAAATAAAAACATGTGAGATGGAATGACTCTTTTAATGGGTACAAACACAAAAGCCACCAGGACACAGGCACTAATGTACTAATGTAAAAAAAGAGATACAGAACTAGCATTAGGGACTTTAAAAGCTCAGCTAACCTAAAGTGAATGGATAAATAAAACATGCATGAAATTCATTGTCACACCACTACTAAAGCTGATTTAGCTTCATGTGAGCTTTATATAGCATGACAAGTACAAATAGATGTTTTAACTTAATAAAATATCAAAAATACATTTCTGTTTCAATGGTCATTGTGTGCTTTAACAAAATGCTTCCTAACCTTGTCCTTTTGTGCCTTTGAAACCATGAAGTATGACTTGCATACAGTATTTTCTAACATGCTCACCTCATTTAATATAACTGTCAGTATTCACCTATCATAAGCCATTATCTATCTCATCCGCGTTCATTATTGAAGCTAATGATCTGTTGTCCTCTCTGCTCCCCATTGAAGGAGGACTACATTAAAACTCTCTTACTAACTTAATTAGTAATTATAAATGTTAAAAGATTAATCAGAGAGTGAGTGGCTTAAGGTTTACGTCTCTAGGCAGCAGTGGGACAAATGGAAAGACAAAGAGGCCATGTCACTTTGGTATTCACACTCTTTTGTCAAGCAAGAAATAAAACATGACTTTTGGAAACAGATGAAGTGTGACCATTTCATCTCTTCTCTTTTAATTAGAGGTATTGGAATAAAAACTATTCAGTGTGAAAATGTTGAGTTTCTATGCTGGAAATACATGCTTGTGGTTACATTTGTCACAATTCCTCTCTGTAAATCTAGCTTTCGTATTTATTCCGTAACCTACAAGCAATTTTGAATAATTTGCTGTTTACAGGAAGCCACATTTAATATGGTAACCCATGATGCATGCAGTATTCACATTATCTCTTTCTAACAAGATAGAAATAGATACCCTTAATTAAATCCTGAGTGTACACTAATTCCTCACTAAATCTGCACCTCTCTGACAATTCCGCATCAGCAATGCTGTGCACTCCACTAAACATATAAGCACTGATATCAACATTAAACCTTAATAACTAATAGTGCTTTCATCCAGGGAGTTCCTGTGTGATTTCCATTAATGTGAGGGGAATCGCCCAGGACCATTCCCCTGTTTTCCGGAGTATGTTGATGCTAAAGCCAA
Source organism: Neostethus bicornis (assembly GCA_902685375.1). Classification (NCBI taxonomy): domain Eukaryota; kingdom Metazoa; phylum Chordata; class Actinopteri; order Atheriniformes; family Phallostethidae; genus Neostethus; species Neostethus bicornis. Next base: position 13,145,014 of record LR738554.1, on the reverse strand, counting down.
GGGGGTTGGTACTGTCGGTGCAGGAGCAAAACAGGCAGAGACTTGAGCTGTGCTCAGATACGGGATGGTACGGATGGAAAGCACACTTCTAGGCAATTTGTGAGAAAAAAAAAAAACTCTTACTTTGATTTCACATCACCTCTTTTTGATCCAGTTCAAGATGAACATGCATTAACCAAACACACAAGATGAGAAAATGTCAACTCAAAATTTGTTAAAAAAATAAGATGCTGTTGCATACAGCCAATGCTGTATGCAATGGTATTTGCATATACTGTATGCATGCAATACAACATTTTTGCTGCATGGTTCCTTTACTTCTAGAGAAGACAGTCGACTGTTGAACACAGAGTCCTATCACAGAGGGTTTCGTGTTGATGAGTGGTTGGGGAACTGGCTGGTGGCCCACAGCACCTGAAATCTATTAGAGAGAATGGAACATTCCACAAGGTTTCTCCACTTTGGCCAGAGGGTACTGTAAAAGTCCTCACATACAACGCACATGCAACTAAGTTACCAACAGACAACTAACAAGGTGAAATATTCGAATTCTAATATCGCACGGGAGAAAATGTCTGAGATGAAAAGATTATCAAAGGAAAAGCCCAGATTAACTACTCTGCACCCATATTCTCACAAAAAAATCATAATAAAAAAAACCCAACTTGAATTATACTTCTGGGAAGCTGAGAAAAACTTTTGTTAACTTTTTATCAAATGGTTTGCCATCTGGACTTGAAACAGTAGGAGCCAAATAGTGAGCGGAAGCTTAAAACAATCATGAATAAACATAGCCACAACACGCTGCCAAATTTCTTGGAGAAAACCCTAACTTCTTTTTGTGTCTACATACAGTATATATGTCTTTTAGTGTTATCAAGGGTCATCCATTTGGCTGGATCTGTACACATGCCTCAGTGTTATGCTCACCGGGTTTAACTCTATGGGTGTCTGTGGCCTCTCCTCTGGCCGCCCATGTACATTTGCTCTGCGGGTATGGCAGGCCTGAGCTGACAGATGGCTACCCCTCTCCATTCCGCTCCAGAGTAACACAGTAACTGGTTTTTCCTCCGCCGTTGACCTTGCCACAGCCAGCCAGCAATCCAGGCTGGCACTCGGCCTGTCGAACAGGAGGGTAATGAAGTCCAGCGCTGCTCACATGATTATTAAGGCTTTGACACTAGGGGGCCTTTCAGAACCCTATTCCCTTCCTCTCTCCTCCCCTGCCCACCATTCGCACAGCCAAACTTTGATGGCGATGGTCATTCGTTACATAGTACTCCTAGAAAATTACTGCTGTGCTTCATAAAAAGCAAAAAGTTTTTTGTTTCACTCTTATGGAGTTTGTTTGTTCTACAGTAAAAGACATCGCTCCGCACCGATGAAACATGCTAACATCAGATGCTAAAACAATGCAAACAAGGTTTTCAGTTTAGCAGTTTATTATAGCTAATGGTGTCACGGTCTGTGTCTCATTCCAAAACAAACCAAGTGAGACCTGCCTAACAAAGTTAAATCAGATCTGTCCCCAACAATTGCTCCCGACAAAGACTAAAAGCAAGGCTGCTCAGCAGTAACCACGTCACTCTCACTATAAGTGTCCCTTACCACAAGCATCTCAAGGCACGCTTGAGACCTCAGTCCCATCAGAGCTAGACTGGGATTTGAGAGGTGTAGATTGCAGCACTGACCTTTACCAAAGCAGAACTCTATGTTTGCACTTCTCCCCTAAGCCCCCCTTCAGTCTGACTGCTAAGCAACCCATCAGATCATGGGTGTGCAAGCACCTCCGGCCTTGGTGACATCTCAGAGGCCATGGGGAGGTTGAGCAATGCAGAGGTTAATTCTGATCATCTAGTATTTATGGGTTCCACTTTAGAACAAGGGTTTGCATTAACCCCCTAAAGAAGACATCTCTCATGTATATCAATAAAACATAGTAGAAGGACAAGAGGTGCTTGCCTTTATTGAGGTTCAACCAGATTTGTGTGTTAGGATTTTAAAAGGATTCAAATTTATTGAAAATACCATTTGAAAATGTATTTATTTTTTACACAGATAAACTCATTGAATGAATTGAAAATATATTTATGTTGTTCACCAATAAACTCAATGAATGAACACAGTTTAACTATCACAGCCAAGGTGACATCAGCCTACCAATTGCGATGCAGGAAGAGGCAGCAATAGCTCGCCTGGAGTTTGTACAAGCAGGCTGTATGAACTGAGAGCATCAGATATTTTCTCACATGTTGGCCTAGTCTGTGAGGTGTGGGGAAATGTCAGGAAAATCAATAGATAAGGACCACATCAGACTGAGCTTGTCTGGCCTAGCAACAGAGGATCCCCATGGTGATGTCAATTACCTCTGCTTTACAACAAAAACACCAAGAAGAGCAAAACAGTCTCTGCAAAGCTGTAAAACTTTTAATGCAGTCTCTCGGTTACATCGAGGAATTTGTAAGAAACTTCTTTTTTTCTTTTACTTTCACCCAGACAGGAAAATAGCACAGCTAGCACAAAGAATGTTTTTTTTTTCTTTTTGGCTCCATATTAGGCAGGGAGAGGTATAATGTAACAAGCAGTAAGGTGCGCATAATTGCATATTAGCAGCAGCACACTTGGTTGCACGGGAGGTGACTATACAAACGAACAGTAAGGCGTTATTAGTCACCAATTAATAAAAGGCGGCAGATATCACACTCAGTGTAATGCACGCATGATTTTTCTTTGTTTCCAGTGGCTGGTCCAAACCTGTTCTCTTATTTATTTCATAAGATTGATCTTGTTGCTGTGCTGGGTTGTTTATTGAGTTCCGACTTTCATCCTGCCCCGTAGGAGTCAAATGAGGAGTATTTGGTCATGTTTGTTAACAGATTACTTGTGTGTATGTTCAATGAATGAGTACAAGAAACTCTGGGAACATCATCAGACATACTTAATCAAATAAGATTAGAGAAATGGAAAAAAGAATAAAAATTCTGCATTTTATCCAAGTTTCAAAAGGGGAAAATCACTTATTGGGAAAATAAATGTGTTACCACCATGGGAAGGGCACTGACAGAGACCATATAATCAACATACACTTGCCAACTTACTCCTGGGATCTAAAACAAGAGGATGGGTTTCAAGGATTATTTGAGGCCCTTAGCGAGAAACAAAAAAACTCGGACTTCAGCTTCAAATATTGTTTCAGTATGCCTCCAGTTTGTTTTTCCACTAAAAGCAAGGGTTATTTGACCAGGTTGAAAAGCTCTTTTATAATATAAAAATTTGTGACTTTAAGGTACAGAAACAGAGTGGATGGAGAGATGAAAACAGAAAAAAGAAGGATGAGAAAGTAATGGAGCTAAAGGCCTTCACTTGCTCTCCTCTTCTGCTTTATAACGGCCCACAGTGCCTGCTTCACACAGAGCGGCCAGCTGTACAGCAAATGTGCCTTTCCCTCTCCGCCCCCAAACCTTTCCACCCCTCCGGTGCCCCCCTCTTTGCCTGGGCCGACCAGGCCACCAGCTCCTCTTGTGAGATCAGGCTCCTCCCTAACTTGGCTTCAAGCTCAATGCTGTCACCAACCCAAAAAATCTGTAGAGGTGACCCCGAAAAGATATTTTTTTCATGGAATGTAGTTTGGTTTGTTTGTTTACAGTTGTCCTTCTGAGCACTGGCACCTTGGCAGTTGCTGATGTGGCGAATGAGATGAAAGTTGGATTGAAAGCAGATGTGACGAAAAACCAAAACCTTCCATCACCTTCGAAATCCTTTAAGACAGAGCCCATGCTTCAAAACATGTCAAAGCTCTGAAAATTCACACAGGGACATTTGAAACAGAGCGATAAATGGGCCAAACGTGCCCCCCATGAGGCTCCAAATGTCATAGTTTACACTGGGGTCAAAGTGAAGCAATGGGGTGGCGCGATAGCATGCTGATAAAACCAAACAGGCTTTTGTGTCAGTAAAAGACCTTCAAAGGTCCTCTCTTTAAAGGCAAAAAGAAAAGGTGACTTTATAAACAATACTTTTTTTCAAGAGTTACCTGTGATGAGAAAACATCTTGATGGATGGATTATTTTTTATTTGGAGGCAATAGAAAATGAAAGGATTGATAGTGACTACAACAGCTGAAAGCTGTATAAATCTTTGTCTCTGGAGAAAAATCGGACACCCTCAATTCAGTAAGTGTGCCATGCCAAAAAAACTCTAAACTAAAGAGTGGCCAGCTGTCTTCTGGCCTGCTATTAAATTGCTCCTTGGATGGTGGCGATATCATTTTTTTCTCCATAGGAGTATCACACCAGGTCCCCAAACAGAGCGACCAGCTGTACAGCAAATGTGTACTGATCCATCTGGGCCCTAGCAGGCTGCAGCTTCCATCTTAAGACACGTGGGGCCGTTCATGGGCTTGGCTGGGGCTGGTCTGCAGCACACCCCTCTGCCACCACAGCCACCTCCTTTCCTTTCATTTACCTCCATTATCACAGTAAATGTTGAGTAGCTGAGCACCAGAGCTGCCCTTTATGTCTGAACCAGGACCGTCATCATCTGAGTGTAATATCAATGTATCAAAATGTGCTGGCAGTCTTACAGAAGAGGCAGCCATGACCGCTTGGGCTTGAAGGGGGAGGTGAAGGCGGAAACTCGCTGCACATGGGTTGGAAAGACTATTGTATTACAAAGGGAGCTAATAAGAACTTGTCTGGGTGAGATGGGCTCAGGTTTGTTGTTCCATACACTTAGTACTATAGTTATGTCAAAGCGCATCACTATATATAGAGTTATCAAGGATCTGACACCACAGAGCGGGGCATGGATGAAAACAACACCCCTATGAATCCAGCGTCTGCTCCATTACCTACGCTAATAACGCTGACAGCTGAGCGGAGATGACCCCAGCCCCTGTTTCCCCTCTCCTGTGCAGATGGCCATTAAAAGGAGAAAGTGTCCCTTTTTCTGTAGAGAATGTATTTCAAGCCTTACCAAATTTGTTGACTTATTTATTTATCGTCTACGATTGGATTAGCAGTAATTGCTAGGTTTAATTATATTCCTTAGGAAAAAACAATAAGCGTATCAGTGTTTGGAACATTCTTGACGTGTCGCATGTAATTTTTATGCCAAATCGGTAAAACATGTTTTCTTTGTTCTGTCCTGTTTTCTTCTTGTTTGGATGACAACTTCACTCTGAAATGAGGTTTGTTTCCCCCCCATTTGGAGATCACAAGACAAATGCATCTAACAGAAACCCTTTCGAGAAGTTAGATGAAACCTGTTATCATGTTGAATACTAAGCAATGGCATATCAGAGAAATAAGACATCAGACAATAACCCAATCACCTATCCTTCTTTCATCTTAAGCTTTCTGAATTCCACTATTATGAGGGAACTGTGTGCTTGTGCGGCTGAAAGACAGAAAATAACCAGTAGGGGGGTTTGTTTTCTACCCTCCCAGTGTGTTTCGTGCCTGTCTTTGCGAGAGAAAGGACTAATGCTGGCATGGTACTGTATTAGGCACCCCCAGAAGACTAGTGGGTGAGCAGATCGCAAAGATGAATACAAAACACACACCTACACACTCTCAGCTCGTCTCTCTCTTTTGCAAATACACCGCAGAATCAAAATCACAAATCACATGCTTCTGATTGTTTATGCACAAACAGTGGGTCCCTGATAGAATTGCCTACCGGTCCTGATAGAATTGCCCACCGTGTTTAAATTCACCTGCGCCTAGAAGCGTGTCCCAAACAGAGAGGCGGTTTGGTTCCAGATCAATGAGTCTCTCTCCCACTGAAGACAACAGATAATGCAGTGTAATGAAAGAGCCGCCAAACGAGCTGAATAAATGAATGAATAAAGGAACGTGAGACTGGAATTCAGACACCTACTTACTGCAGGCAAGAAAACCTGTTTTCCAATTGTCTTCTCTCTATAAATTATTCTGCCTGCATACAAATGGCAACCAAAAGTGAAGACATTTTGAAAATGTGAAGGTCGGTCTTGCACTTGCACTCTTGGTTTAAAAATTGTTTTACCAAAAATATTTAATTTCAGAGGCATTTTGAAAATTGGTAATCAAGTATTTTTGTTTTTTTGTAAAAAATCCCATTTAATGCAGAAAGAACGTTACCAAATATACTCAAGACTAAATAGAGTGCTTTTGTGGAAAGACACAACAAACACACAAAAAGTTTAAAACAGAAATAAAAACCAATGCAAGAATTTTTTTAAATAGATGTAGTTCATATCCTTTGACTTTTTTTAAAAGTTAAATGAAAACATGTTTAGCCATTTTGAATTTCAACAATCTGTCTTTCCCCCACCACTCCAACAGCGTAGAAAGCTTTGAAGTCCAGAGTTTTCTCTTCACAGGCATGCAGACACACTATTATTTGACATTCACATGCATGGGAAAAAAAACTTGCAGGTTTATGAAAGCACAACACTGAGGATGCATTTGATGGTCAAAATATATAAAATAATTCCACCTATTTGGTGATGTGATCCAGACACTTGTGAGCCTGAGTGAGACAGGGTCAAATATTTTATTACATATATGTTGTATCAGTCTTTATAAATAAGTCATCCTTTAAAATAGAGGGAAAAGACTGATATTAATTTAAAATACTCAACTGTAATTTTCAATAATAGTCAGATAAAATTATTCAAAGTCAATTTTTAAAGGATATTATACTAAACAAAAACTTGAGCACACTACAAAAGGATGATATTTTGGACGAGGGTCAAACAAAGAGAAGTCTAATAAAAAAAAAGAAAACGAAAGAGTTGACACTTACCCAGCATATGATTGGCCACATGAACCTGGATGTCCCATTCACTGTAGAATACCATTTGGCATTTGATGCATTGGTATGTCTTTTTCTGTAAATGTGAGAATAATAATAAAAAGAATCATTCATTCAATTTGGTATGAATTCCATTTTACATATGATGCATTGTTATATTGTAAATGATTTAAACACATTTGGCCAATTTCATTTAGTAGCATTTTCAAAATACCAGCTGAGTAACAACAATAGTTTCACTAAGTTGTTTAGCCATAACTTTCATTCATTTGCAACTTTCCGTCAAAATATCAAACAATCATTTGCAAATAGTTAAAATAGACCCTCTATGTGAATTATCTGCCATGGATGAGCAATTAGACAGTGAAAAAAGTGACATCTAACATTCTTAATAGTGACATTGATGTCTCACAACGACACTATGCATCGACATAACAATTCACAGCTGTGTCAAGTGTGCGGCTGTTGTGTGAAACATAGCAGCGGTGAAAAGAAGCAGCTGAAAATATCACTTTTCTTCATGTTTAAACTTGTTAAAAAGTCAGCATTAGACTTGTGAGATTTTAATTGCATGGCAGTAACTAGTGTAGCAGTTGTTGATTTAACAAAAGGTAAACTTCTTCATTTGCTGTCATTGTCACTCGCCTTATGCGAAACTACTTACGCCATCATCTAAATGACCGGGTAGAATTGGCCGTCACACAGAAAATGGGTTTTGTATCAATAAATGTTCAATATAAATTTACAAACTCTCAGGCTTGCTTTGGACAAAATGGAGGGAAAAAAATGTAAATCTTTTTTTTAGATCTTCATTTAGACCAAATTATCTTAGAATTTTAAGCAAAATGTTTGAAAATGCAATCAATTTTATCTGATAAAATCATAATAATACCTCTTCAGTTTGTGAAGGACTGGCTCTTGGCATGGGCGACACCTGGGGCGTCTTCAGCTGTCCACTGTTGCTATCACCTCCTTGTTCCCGGTGCACTGTCTGGACATGATTTTGCAACTCTGCCTCTGATTCAAACTTCACATTACAGCTGGAACATCGGGTCTTGGCTGCAGATGATGAAGATGTGGAAGAAGATGAGGATGATGAAGACACAGTTTTGCCTTTCCCATCTCCAGGACTGAGGCTCTCCGCTGGTACCCATGCAGAGGTAGTCGTTGCTGGAGTGGTGGACCCACCCTGCGACTGCTGCTGCCTCCCTCCATTCACTGTCGGACTGGAGCTCTTGGAGCCAGCGGCTGTCACACAGGATGCACACAGCCCATAAGGCAGTCCATTAATGTCTAGCTTTACCAAGTCTTGTTTGGACCTAAAATCTTTTAGGCAAGAGGCACACTTGAAAAATTTTGGAGTGTGATGTTGCTGCTGGTTTTGAGAGATGACATGGTTGCGCCCCATTGGTTGGTTAGAGGACATAGTGCCCGTCTTTTGCATGTGGAAAGTACCATGGATTTTGAGCTCCAATGTGGAGGTAACGGTCTGCATGCACACCACACAGCGAAAACCTGTGAGGGAATTCCTTAGGTCAGGGTGCATCTGGCAGTGCTCCAGGAAGTCCTCCTCACTCTGTAGAGGCATCTTGCAAATACGGCAGCTGCCTGTGTCCAAGCTCTTACTATGGGTGACCTTGTGCTCTGTCAGGGTGAGCAAAGAAGGAAAGCGCTCACCACAGATAGGACACATGTAATGCTTGACTGGCCCAAGGTGGGTCTGCATATGTTCCCTAAGTCCAGCTTCTGAAAAGAAGGTGCGGGAACATACATTGCACTTGTGATTGCCTTTGATCATTTCAGCTTTCCTTTTAACCATTGCACTTTCACCAGGTCGGATATTGTGATCTCTTAATTGGTGGTTAGTGAGGAGTGATTCCATAGTGTAGGAAGCACCACAAATGTCACACCCGTACATGGGTTCTGCAGTGTCAACCTCTTCCTCACTTCCATCGTGGCTGTTCTGGGACTCCACGACAGATCCTCCTGCTGCCCCTGCTCCATGACTGTTTGTTAAAAGACCTTGTAACTCAGCGTCTTCTTTAGGCTGACCGTCCCCACCACTTATTGCAGAGCCATTTGCACTGCAGTTTGAATTCTTTCCCTCGAAGACACAGTGTTTCTCTCTTAAATGCTTCTCTAAGAGGACAATGGCATGGAAAGCTTTACTGCAGAACCGACAATTATACTTCTTGCTGTGGGTGGTGATGTGGCACTGTAGTTCAACTTCTGTGCCGAAGGACTCTCCACAGAAAATGCACCGGTGAGCCCGTCCCTGGTTTTCCAGATGACTATGTTTAACATGCAGCTGCAGGTCGGTCTCATGTCTGAAGTCCCAGTTGCAGGATGTGCAGCGATATACCTTTTTCTCATTGCTGTGCTTGACAGCCAGGTGAAGTTGGGTGGATACTTTTGAGTCAAATACTTCTTGACAAAGAGTGCAGCGAAAGAACACAAATGTATGCATATCAAGTAAGTGCTTCTGGAGATCATCCACTGATGTGAACTGCTTGTCACAGCTCTCACAGATGTAGTATGTGGAGGTTATAGTGAAGTGAATTGTCACATGCTTCAGCAGGGATTCCTGGTTGGGAAACTCTTTGTTGCACTGAGGACATGTGAGTTGAGGCTGCAGACCATCCAGATGAGTTTTGAGATGAGTCTGGAAAAGGTCTAGACTTGTATACTTGGCTCCACACTGGTTACATATTAACTCATTGGTGGTCCGTGAGGCAGAGCTCCCTTGTTTCAACATGGCAGTTTGTTCAACAGATATGGGTGAAGAGGGGCTCAGAGTGCGTAGTGATTTTTTGCCATTATTAATGTAGTTTAGGGCCAGGGGTATGTTTTTGTGATTCTCCTTTATGTGTTTGTTGAGCTTCAGAACACTGTTGAATATGGGAGAATTGGTGCAATATGAGCATGAATACACCTCTACTATTGGCTCTTTGGGCGTTACAGCTAGCGGGGAGTCAAACCGCAAGCTACCCCCATCACAGTGGGTCTGACGAACATGCTCTTCCAGCGTAGCCTCCGTCAAGAACCCCATGAAACATTGTGGACAGAAAAAGGCATTACTTTCCTTGGCAACAGGACTGGGGAATCCATGGGAGCAACGAATGTGTTCCTGAAGAGCATTCAAGTCACTCAGCACCTCAGGGCAAAAATTACACTGAAGGGGAGAATCAGACAGGCCGGCTAATAGGGCAGCATGATCTTCGGCATTGTGCACCTGCTTAAGATGTTCATTTAAATTTAACAAAGACGGCAGAACTTCCAAACAAAACTGGCAAGTATGAGCTTGTTCTGGTTTGTCAAGGTGCATGGTTCGAAGATGAATTTGAAGTACAGCCAAGCTGGAGAATACTTGCTTGTTGCAGTAGATGCAACTATAGGAGACTTTAGGTTGTTTGGAGGAACGCCCTCCTATGTCAGAAGTGTTTTGAGCGGCTCTCTTTCTCCTCCCCCGTGTCTTGGGCACAGGTGGGGCTGTCTCGACCATTGTGGAGCTGTCAACAGAAAGGTTCGAGTCGGGAGTGGTGCTAGAGACAGAGGTGTAACCTACAGTAAGCAAGGAAGGGCTGTTACTATGGTTACTGGATTCAGGGAGTTGGTGAACGTCCATGTGAGCATAGAGATCTTCAACAGACAGAAAGTGCTCAGAACAGATGGCACAGGTGTGGCCTTTCCTATCTCTGCTGTGGGCCTGGTCGATGTGGGTCAGTAGGGTACCCTCATCGCTGAAGGGCTCGTGGCAGTAGATGCACTGCAAAGTTGCACCCAAGCCTCCATCTTCTGATGGTGAACACTCGGGATGGCACTCTGCGATGTGCCTCTGGAGCTCTTCTGGAACGTCAAATCCTTCCTCACAGCGACTGCATTTTCGAGTTTCCTTTAACTTCCACTCATCAGCTCTTGAAAAGCTTGAGCCGCTGCCATCTTTTCCCCTTTCATGTACTTGCATGTGCCCGTGAAGAGAGCTGGACGAAAGGAAACCTCTGCGGCACACAGGGCACTTGTGGGGTTTGTTGGAGGCGTGGGTTTTCATGTGGATTTTAAGGTGATCACTGCGGGAGAAAGCAGAGTCACACTCTCCGCAGTGGTACTTCTTATCACCAGTATGTAACTTAACGTGTCGATCTCGGCTGCGCTTGTGTTTGAATAGACGGCTGCAGAAAGTACAGCTGAAAGGGAGTTTATCGCCGTGGCTTTGTTCGTGGCGCTTTAGGAAGCTCAAGCGACTGAAGGACTTGTCACAGAACTGGCATGGGTATGGCAGACCGGGGCCTCCTTCTTCTTCACCAAAATCATAGTCTTCACAATGTCCTGGGGAAGTTTGATCCTTACTGGAAGGAGATGATGCTGGCCAAGAACAAGATGGGTCATCCTCAAGATCAGCACCATCTGGAAAAAAGAAAGAGCAGACAAAAGAGGATAAATATGGATAAAAAATATTTTTAAAAAGTACAAGTTAGTGACAAGTTAGGTCTAAAATGTTTTCTAAGAAAACTTATTTGGCTCACTCATGTGAAAAGAAAAGCCACACTGCTGTGGCATTATTTGAAATGGTCACAAGAAGGTTGTGTTGAAGGAATTTTCATTTCTGTGTTGTAGATGTTTTTTTTCTTTAGCAGTTTGAGTGGAAACAAAACCTCTCCTTAGGTGTTATCTGAAAAGTTACATTTAAATATGCAATTTAAAGTATAATTAGTGAAAAGAATAAGTGGAAATACTTTTACTACAATTAACCTTGTATGTGGCCATGTAATGGCTTAGCCCACTGTGACACAAAATACAATCTCTGTGACATTTAAAGCCAACACAAGACAATGGGTGTGCTTTAGGATGTAAGCCCTGCATGAGGTAAATTAGAACATTTCTATTATTCCTGAATTTCTAACTAGAATATTTAAGAAAAAACAAGACCCCTTGAAAGGACGTCAAGTTAGGAGCAAAAAGAAAAGATGGGCAAAAACAGTTTTCAAGAATTATAGAAAAGATTAAATGTGCAATTTAGACCACAGTTGTGCATAGCCGTTGGGAAATCCTGCAAAATAGATACTTTTCATGAAACATGTGTCTTTCAGGACATCAGTCAACAGATATCAAATTATAAAATATGCATTATTAACATATTTGTCTGAGTGGTTTATGTTACGCTGTAGGGAAGCTGATCCTAGATGAATGAGTGTGTCATGTGCTGATGCACAGAGCTGAACTAGAGCGGGAAACGGAAAACGGAAAGTGAGCAGCCAACTATCTCACTCAAGGTCGAGCAGGTGTAGAGAACAACCAGGGAGCACTAGTCGTTTGATGATACAGCCTCTATTCTTTTTACAATTACTTTAAGAGTTCCAATATAAATCTCTCCTTTGACGACATTCCGATCCATTGGTTTACTGTACTGTGGTATGAATGGGAAACACAGATCACCACTTTCCACAGGTTCAAAAGGTTACAGACCACTTCTTCCCGCTGTTGAGCACTAAGTGCAGTGAACTTCCTTACCTAAATAACAACGCAATCCCAGCCCCTTAATAATAAAAAAAACTGTGTCAAAAGGCCATAACTTGAAATGGGAAAAACAAGAGGAAATGGCAGAGATTTATGAGAAGGATAGAGTAAAAGAATGAGCTCTTTCCAGGATCAAACTTCTGTATTCTTCAGCTGACAAATCCAAGTATCTCTCTCTCTCTTTCCCGTTCTGTTGTTTTTGCTGGGAGATCTGCCCTTTGTCAGGATATCATGCCCTCTCTGAGCACTTACCCCCATCAGGGCCTATCTTCAGGAAACAGATGGGGTCGGAGGCCATTCCCTTGCTCCTCCAAACTGCTGAAAGCGGCACATTGAGAGCCCACCTCCACACCGTGGCCCTCCCGGAAACCTCCCACCCCTGGCAAGGCGCCCACTCTGCACACACATCTCACTCAAGGAGTGAACCTTGCCTTATTTACTTGCTTTATCTCTCATCCATGTTTCAGTATTTTCTTTCTCTCTGGTTTGAGGGAGGATGAGTGACTCAGTGCAATGCCCTCCTCCACAGAGGGGGCGGATCTGCCCTATCTCATAGTGCCTTCAAGGGTATAAGAGAAGAAGACAGTGAGAGAAGAATAACCTCAGCCAATGCCCTATAGTCAAACATATTGGCTTTGAGACAATAGCATAAAACAAACAAATAAATGGGCTTGTATACAAGGCTAAATGAAATTTCACTGTCTTAAATGAGGAAGAATTTGCCTAGAGACATTTTTCAACTGCAGGGTAACCTTATTCCATTTATGATGTTTGTTTACATAATCTCTATTACATTCTGGATGTCTTATGCTCACAAAGTCCCATGCAAAAAAGTTCTTTCTATGGAAGACGTGTGGGAGGTTTACACATCACTTAGGTTAAATTAGCAGGAAAAAAAAGAAATAGGAAATTACCGTTAGGTTACAGTAATTGCACAGTTTGTTGCTTATTTTGAAAGTAAAAGTATTACTAATATGATTTATTAATCTGTCCATCTAGTCAATAGGTTACATCTGTTAGACCATTTCCCAGGTTAACCCAAACTTTATATTAGTGAAAAACATGAACATGTGAGATGCAAAATTGTGAACAAATCAAATAAAACATTGCAGTGACCAACAGAAAAAAACACAAAAAACTGGCCAACAAAAAGTACTCTGATCTATAAAAAAAATACAACTCCAAAATGAGTAGATTTATGTATAACTTATTGACCTGACAGAAAGACCAGGTGGTGTTGATGTCAGGGATTCACATGAAGACTTGAACAGCTCACTTTTACTGTGATATTAAAAAATAATTCCTGAGGGTAAATCAGAGAGTAACAAATGCACATTTTTTTATATTTGGTGTCTGTATCAGTTAATGTAGTTGTGAAAACTAAAAATGTCTGGAATGGCAAATTTAATTAAGCTTTGCAAGTCCAGATAATGTTTATATTTGGTGATTTGTGTATTTGCTGCCCTCAATCTGTGTAACCTAATAGAGACATCTGAACTATTTATCTTTTGACTTTCAAATTAAATGGACAGAACCTCTTGGAGGAGAGGTGAAACATCTACAAACTCAAGACTAGTTGACCGTCTCAAACTTCCTCAAAAAAAATTTGCTGGATGAATGAGAACATACAAAGATATGTCACTAAGTTGAAGTAAAAATACAATACAGTTCATAAGGCACATTTTTGTTTAGTGAAGAGGCCAACTTTCTTTGAATTAGTAACTAAAATATATAAATGAATATAGAAATCATACAAACAAAATACGTGTACACAACGCACCAATTATCGTAATGTACACATTGAGTATACACAAACTTTCAATTGTTCCAACAAAGATCACAATTTTATTGATCTTCTTGAAAAGATGCGACCTAACTTTTGCTCATCATTGTAACTGCCACAAGTTTTTTTTTTCTCTTCTGGATGTTGAATGTCTGACAAAAAAGACCTGATTTTATAGTGAGCTGAAACTATATTTCAAATAGTCTCTCACTCCATCACCTCCCCACAGCCACACAAAAATCTAGACGCACACAAGAGAATAAAAGTATACACAGTACACTATCACACACATGAACAAACATACACATGTGCACACACAACATACGCACAAATACACAGAAATGAGAGCAATGGCCGAAACAAGTGTGTGAACAACTGCAGATGAAAGAGCAATCTTTCTCGGGAGACCACAGGAGGAAAGAAAGAGAGAGGGTTGTTTTTTTCCTTCTTCACCCAGACAAGAAATGCCCAGGCTTCAGCAGCAGCCTGAGTAAATAAAAGAGCGGGCCTTACTTCCCTGTCTCTCGGGCCGGGGGCCTGTGCACGGCAGCACTCTCTGTGCTGCTGCCAAAGGGGATGCTGGGGCCTGAAAAACTACACCCTGCAGCTGAAGGGCTGTCTTTGTTGGTCTGCCAAGGCCTTCCTGAGCATCCTCCAGCTAACAGCCTGTCACATCCTGGGAGGAAGACCTCCATCTTAAGGCCTGTCCCTCTTTGGGAGTTCTGTCCCTAACCCCCTCCCGAATTTCTTTTTTAAAGGTCTCCTATATGGAACAAAACAACCTCGACGAGAGAGCTCCTGTAGGGAATGGAAAAAAAAAAGAGCTGCAGCCATTTTTACTGGAAGAAAAAAAAACTTAGCCCCAAGCTATAGGACATTAGAACTTTCTAAAAATCTTAAAAATATAAAGCTTTGCCCGTAAGCTCCAGTATGCGGGAGACACATCTGCTAGTTTTTCACTATTAGTTTATTTTTCTTGCAAAGGTAGCCGCAAAAAAATCCCTTTTCACGTGGAGGTCTCAGTTTTCTGCAAGCTGGTCTGAAATACTCTTTCTGCTCTACTTCCGCTACGTTCATTTATAGCACCCTCTCCCAGAGTAAACACACTCGTATAAATAAGGTTATTTAAACTGGGAAGAGCTAAGTTGGTAATTTTGTACACAACTGCACACCGTCAACACTTCACAATCAAAAGACTTTCAAAACATTGTAAATATATTGGTCTTTTTGTAGACACAGAAAAAGCCCGTTAGCTTCTATTTGATCATTCAATTTCCTTCTTACAGGATTCAAACACATGGGAGGGAGTATTTAGTGTTTTGAAAAGTAAAACATCTTATATTGAGCTTTGTACTCCTTCTGTTTAAACAAATACTGCTCAATCAGAGGGGAGCAAAATGGTATATTAAAAAAAAAAACAATCTATGCAAAACTAAACAATCTGTTACCAAGTATTATTCTATCTTTTTCTTTCCCCACTAAGCCCTCAATGTTCTTCTTTAAATTACTTTGAATTGTGTTGGACAGACTGGCGACCTGTTCGGGATGTACCCTGCCCCTCGCCTTGAATCAGCCAGGATCTGCTCCGGCAATCCCCATAAACCTGAATGGGATAGACGGTTCAGAAGGTGACTGACTGACTGAATGGTGTTGTACACAAAATGTACTCCACAGATAAATGTGCCTTGCCTATTTTTCTCTCAAAAACTTTGCAACAATACATGGTCAAAGTAATTTGGGAATGCACAAACACAAAGTGGAAATCAAGACAGAGTTTAGTGTCTAGATCGCCTTAGTTTTGGTGAAACATCAGACTGTTTAGTATCAGAAGACAGAAAAAACATTCCATGATAATGAAAGAAAGATGGGATTTTAATGAAAATAAATGTTTAAAAAAATTCCCTTAATTTTTTCAGTGTACGAGTTCCTTCTTTGTTGTCAACACAAATTATGAGATATTAGTAATTCTAAAAATCTCTTCATTGAATTTCAGCTTTCTTAGTTAGTTTCTCTTTATTTTGGACATTTTGAATTTGTCTCAACTAAGGAACAAGTAAAAGCTCAAAAGGAGTGGAATGGGAAGAAGTTTCAAACACTTATTTAAACCCACCCCTCTGCACAAACAATGATTTCTGCTTCATCTTTTTTCTTTCCTTTTAATTTAACATAAGAGAATTAATCTATTCCCATTAATATGTAAGAGCAAAAAAAATCCCAAACAAACAAAACAACAGTAAATAAGTGGAGCAGTAACAGTAATAAAAAAAGATAAAAAACAGAACATAACCATCATTTTTTGTTTATTTCTTATAGCCTGAGATAATATTCTCATTCTTATATTCTCTTCATTACTTACAGTATCACTTTCTTTGAAATACACCAAACTTATTTATTTTTTGCCAGTCATTCCTTTTCTAAGTTCTGTTTATTATTATTTGTGTCTATATTCATATGAATACTTGTGGGAGATTCAGTTTATTGTGTGCCTTGAATAACCTTTACCAAACCAAACTCAAGTGTTCCTTCTCTTTTCTAGTTTAGTTTAAAATCAGTCATTAATAAGCAGATTTCAAATGTTTTTTGACCCAGAAAATAATTTAATCCCATACGCAAATTATTAGAACTAAATTAAAAATAATTCCATATTTAAATCTTAATATCACTATTGTTATGTATGCACTTTTTGTCAACTGTGTGACGAAAATGTGATGGTCATTTCTCACTGCTGGTACCCAGATCTTGTTTGAAGTAGTGGAAGCAGATCATTCAGGCTTCTGATATCAATAGTCATTACGTGTACTTAAAAAATTTAATTTCTAAATTTTATTCTCATGCAGGACTTTAGCTCATCTAACAAAAATGATTACCTCTTCAAATAAAACTGTTCAAAGGCCTCTCTAAGAGGCAAAAGACATGGTCAAGCATTCATTTGCCAAGCCCTGTCTATCTGTGTGTTGTAGCAGAGATCTGTATGTAGTGGTTATCATAAGAGACGTGTTTGTGTGAGTGTATTTGTGGCACATTGGGGATTGGGGATTCATTGAATAAACAAAAAGCTGACAACTTGTCTGATGTACCACCATGACCTCACTTCATATTCAGAGAAGCGTTCTTTTTTACAGTTACTGGGAAAAAGTAGTGAGTCTTTCCCATGAGACAGTGCATGTGTCATCCTAACACTTTTCCTGTTCGGATGCCCAAATACGAGAGTATGTCTGAACAACAAATTATCATGTGCAGCTCTGATTGTGACACAGTCACTTAAGATCAAGTAGTGAGTGTGAGAACAGACATTTTCGCATTAGCTAAAAAGCTATTCTATGTGACAAAAGGGTTCGGACGGGAAGAAATTTTTTTCCTCCCATTTTTCTTCTCAAGACTAATTCCAGTCAGATGAACAAATCACCCCGTTGATTCAGGATTGAGTACTCTGAGGACACAGAGTTGTTGGATGTAGCCCAGTTCTGACTTCGTGGTTTTTGGTACATCCCAGTTTTAATACATCAAATCCAGTAAAAATGAAACAGCAATAAATCCCAGTGGCTAAGTCGTGTTAGTACATTTCTTTTGTTGGACATAAAGATTATTTGAAAGCAAAACAGATAAAAAAAAGCTGCAGTTGACCATTAAATGCACATATTATATTGTGTTGTCTAAGTGTGTAGTGATCTTTTACATGCAGTACAATAGTCTGTCTTTCCTCTGTTTTTAGTAGCAAGCCCTATATGTTTTTACACATCACTGATAAATGTCAGGTCCCTTTCCCCTACGCTACAGATCAATCAAATCCACCATGCCACAAAGTAAGAAAAATGGGTCAAATGGAGAATTGGTAAACTAGCATGCTGTCTGTTACTGGATTAGTTAAAAAAAATGAAATGCAGTGTAGACTCCTTCATTGCACTTTCATTAGAGCCATTCCACCTGACTTCATGAACAAGTCCTAACTCCCTCATACACAAACAGGCAAATGAAACTGTGCACCACCTGCCCCCCTTGCTACGCAACTGCAGTCCAGTGGGATTGGTTCCTACAGGGTTTGACACAAAGGAGCTGGGGCATCAAGCGTTGTCCTAACTTGGTGGTCCGGGTGTTCATTTTTCTGGCCCTCGTGGCTCAGTCTTTCAATCGTGAGAAAACGGCAAACTGTCAACTACTTTGTCCACATTACCCACGGCCCCGCAGCTTAGACAGGAGTACTTGGTCACTGTCCCAGAAATCATGGTGCCCCAGTGGCATCGCAGGAAAGTTAGACAAATGAAAGGCTGGAGGAATAAAGTAGGGCGACCAGTCATCCCTTACCAGGTTTTTTTTTTTTTAAATGATAGTGAGAAAAACTGACAGTATTCTCTCTAAATATGTATTAGACTTTATGATGAACAAATTAAACCAAGAAAATGATAAAATAATAAAGTATTTGTGCTTGAAAGCTCTCCCTCAGTCCATCTCTAGATAAAATACAAGGCAGAACTTCTGCAGTGTGAACCATAAACTGCTGGCTAACATCTTATCCTCTGTAATAGCAGGCCACTACATTACTTATGTGTCACATTAATGGCAAAGAGGAATGAATGGGTGTTTAAAAATAGTCTCAGATACCATAGGCTACACATTTTTTATCATAAAGCACACCTATAATGTTGAGATTGACTTATGATTATAAAATCAATTCACAGATGTTTTCTTGGATGATTATTTGGCCATTCCTTTCTTTCATTATGTGACTTCCTTTCAGAAAAACGTACAGAATAACTATTGGACTAAACTGGCATGGTGATTTTCAAGGCTGCTTTTTAAAATTACATTCAGAGAGAAAAGAAATTATAGGAAAAAAGACAAGAAACAGGAGTTATTTAATTACAGCAGAATTCACTAAAAGAAGAAAATAAATTTGATGTTCATGCCGGTTTTTATTCAGTGTGCAGTGGGTGGGCTTCATAGCTGATGTTAGTGTTTTATTGACCAATTTATTTTTCTTACTTGATTTGATGTGGAATTTTTTCGAAATTGAACCAAAAATGAACCACTTATGCATTTGTTATTTAAAAATGACTTTTGTTGCAGATGCTCACTGCAGTTCCAATAAATCTAGAACGCTCTGTGAAACTTTCATTTGATAAAGGTTTAAAACTGATCTATTTTGAGTAACAACATATGGAAAGTGATGATTTAACCCAAAATAAACACTTTTAATTGTTAACCTTCACAACGTTTTGAAGACATGTAAAGACAAATTGGATTAAAAAACTGCTTGATGATATTATAAATTAAGCAATTGTACCCAGAAACTATTTTGATTCTGTGAGAATGTTAACAATCTTAAAGAATTTGCTGTACTTTAACAATCCAGGGTTAGAACAAATGTAAATAAACATTACATTTTTAATTGCTGGTGTAAATATACGGAACAGCTCAGAGCGAAACATCAAAGACAGTTGAACATTAGGATTTTTAAAAAAACTGAGTAAAAGAAAAATTCTTACATTATTTAATGTATTTTTCATAATTGTGTGCATTGTGAAAGTAGCAGCTCGTTTTGTTTTCGTATAAAGGGACAGTGATATTCGTCAAGTTTTCTGAAGCGCTTGTCCTCATCAGGTTTGCAAGGAGTGCTGGAGCCTATCCCGGCTGTTTTAAAGTGAGAGACGGAGTGTACCTATACCGAAAAGTTCACCTGTGTATCACAGGGCCGTACACACAGACAATCATCCACACACACACATACTTAGGAGCAACTTTCTGGCATTTTGTAGCAGTTAATGAATCTAATAATATCCATGTTTTTGGAGGGTGGGAGGAAAACGAACTACCTGGAGAACATGCAAACTCCACACAGAAAAGCCAGTGTTTCAAGCCCCCGAGTTTCTAGCTGTGAGGCCACTGTACTAACCACTGCCCCATCGTGCCACCGGGCAATGAAATGGAGTGAGAATTTATCTATTTTCATTTCTGACTTTTGTATTGAATTTTCTATTTCCTTTGCTTGTCAAGACAGAAAATATCTAAAAAAAAATGGAAAAATTGAGAAAAAAGTTTACCCTCCATGACTGCCGTTCATATTTCAAGTTAAAATTAAATTAAAAAGTGAACACTCATAACATTTTGATATAATTCAAAATGATTATTTCCTCTAAACTTAAAAAATATAAAATGTCCATCAGTTAAAACACGACGTAAGTAGATCACTTTGTGTTCTGTAGTAGCAATGGCGTCATTTTTTCTGTTACTGTGGCCTGTGTTGTGGAGAGGAAGGACAGTTGACCACTTAAGGTGAACTTCAGCACAAACAGGAAGGAGGCTGTTCCCCAGGTCTTGGCCGGACCAACAGCCACAGTGAGCCCCCCAGGTAGAAAGAGGAGGATACAATCTGTCTCCCAGCATGCTTCTTCACCGCCTGCCTCACTGCACTAAGGGCGTAGAGGGCCAGGCGGGACTGGCCTGGGCTGGGCTTCAATAAGCAAGGGTGCCTCAGCGTGTGTGTATTGGTGTGTTTGGGAAAGAAATTGTGTGCTTTTCCCTCAACACTGCGGCAGACCAGGTGCAGGACCCAGTGGACAGTCAGCTAGCCAGTCAGCCGCTGTGAGGGATGCTGCAGTACTGAGCTGTACCATGCTGCTACTCTATTTCCTCACAACACTTTACTTCGATGCTTTTTAATGTTTCCCTACACTTCAATTTAGTCACAGATTTGTGATTAATGTAATCAGCTTGGAAAGAGAAAAATTTTAGTGCATATGAAAATGTGCTGAGTTACTGTGCTGGAAATTTACTTCATTAAAATAAGGTTTGCTCTGCAAGTTTCAAAAGACACCATCCATTTTAGAAACCTCATAGAGGGTGGAATGAATAAGAAAAAAAAGCGTTTGATTCTTTTTAATCAAACCACCTTAGAGTGACCCATAAATCTCAAACTTTATCTGGAAAAGAATTAAGCTACTTTTTTAAGCATAACTTTGACACTTGGATCAGAAATTTTCTTGAGGCCAGCCATTTGTTGTTTAATGACTTACAAACAATGATGTTTTAATCTCTTTTTGTTATGAGAATGATTAAATAGCACACATGACTCCCACCAAACTCCACGAACAATGAAGTCTTGTTTTCTTTTTAGCATTCATGACGAAAAAAAAGCAGTAATCTCTCTCAACTGTTAGCCTTTGTTTTTTCTGATTAATCCACTCAGGATTTTATGATATCTCTTCAATACCAGTCCAGCTTGTCAGTGGTAAAACAACTGCAGACAACCCAGAAGGGAGAAGAAAACATGCATCGTGGAAGGGGAGCAAAAAGGGAAGAAAAACAAGCTTCAACTCAAGCAAGACGATGTATTTTCATGCATCCCTGTCTTAAATGTCAAGATTTCTTAACCTTCAGTGACTGCAGTGCTGACACCTCTCCAAGGTTCAACAGAAACCGCATTCATTAATAATTAGCTTAGTTGGGAGGACGAGGAGTAAGAGCAAGAATGAGAGTGTGCATTAGACAGCTAAAAACTTAAACTTCTGTTCCTTCCCGAGAGATTCAAATTTCACTATGTGTTTTTTCATCCCTCTTCATTTCTTGTTTTCCTGGTGTGTTGGCCAGAATCCTGAAAGCAGCCCACGAACGAGCAATGCAGACGTCGCATCAGCCCCACAGCTCCCTCCCCTCCTTAATCATAGCTCTAATACCCTCCAGATGAATAAACATCTTCATCCCTTCTCCATTAAAGCCAGAAGGCTCCACCACTCTCAAATCCAAGAATGGGAGACAGAAAAAGAGGAAGAAATTGAGAGCCGATGAAGGAGCGAAAGGAAAAGATGACAGATGGAAGGGTGGATCAATGTTGAAATAAACCAACAGCAAAGTAACAAAGCCATGGCAAGATTTTCTGGTTCTTTCCTTAATTCGTCTGATCTATTTCCCCCTTGACACAATTATCACAGTTGTTCTAATTATTTCTTCCCCTTAAACAGATTCTTAATGCGGCCTGTGTGTGTCTGTGTGGGGTTTTTTTTCTCTACAATCGTGTTTATAAAGTGAAGGTTTCGAGAGCTGTTGTGTAACCTTGTCGCCTCTGACTGTGTCCACAGACTTGCACAGGAAGGGGGGAAGCTGGTGGAGAGGGAGAAGGAGGAGGGGGTCTCTGGAGAATGGGCCAGGCCCCAGACCAGCATTTCCCTGGCCTAGTAACTGTGCCAGAAGACTCATGACATGTGTGTACAGTATGCAAGCACAAATGGCAGACAGATTTAGGGGTTTGCTTTGTTTCCTCTTGTATTGTTTTGTGCCGGGATCCAGGCAGCTCATTATCATCATATCTTATTGTTAAAAGGATAATAAAACCGCACGCACACACAAATAAATAGATGTGTACAAATCAAAGTACACACTGGAAAAAGAAGTCTGCTACCTTCATCTTCATTTGCAAAGTCGGGATGCGATATGAAGCCTGAATAAAACCAGACAAATGACTACAGGGCATTTTACTTATTCATCCATCACTTCACATTGATTTATGCCTGTTTATCTATTTATTAGCAGACAAAAAAAACCTTTTCCCTGAATTGTTTAGCAAAAAGTTTGCATGCCGATAGACTCAGTGGAAAACTTTCAGGGTCACTGTTGAAGAACCCTTTAAAAAGAGACTGTTAAGGTTCACTTTGACCATGAATCCTCCCTATTTATTTATTAAGATTTTCCCCACTATTTCCATAGACTAAGTTCATCTGAGCTTAGCTATCATTTACTTAGTTGTGCACCACCATGTGGGAGGTTTTTCATGTCCATCTCAGAAGGGAAACTGGTATGATCGGCAAACAAAACCCTCACATAAATGATAAAGCATTCAATGTAAGGAAAAAAAACAACAAATGAAAGATCTAAAGAAGGATTGTGTGAGTTTACATCTGATTTCTGCATTAAAAACAATATTAAGCACATAAATCAAACACAAGATTTAAGTTATGGGTTGTAATAAAACAAGTAGGAAGGGCGACATTATGTGGTGTGAAAACTTCACGACATTTTTCAATATACAGCAACAATTTGTTCACATATCTTGAAATATTAATGACAAACTAGAAATACAGATTTATTTAATTAAATCATTTCAAGTAGTGAAATTGAGTGAATGAAGAAGCCCCAGAATACCCGAGTTCACACACGGTGATGTCCGTATCTACTAATTGCTTTTCATGGGCCCTTTTTATTATCAGTATGTAAAAAGGGAAGACGTTACTGTTTTACTATTAGGGTGAATGAGCTGTTGATGCAGTCACTAATATAGAAACGCCACCCAATGAGATGATAATAAGTCGTCTGTCAGTCATCCAGCGGCTTACTTGGCTATTTTAAATATCAAGAGAATTTCATCAATAAAGTGACCTTTAATTAAATTTGGCATGCAAATAAATTGACGAGTCAAGTAGAGAGTGAAATAAAGAGGGTTTTTTTTTAGCTCATCAAAAGTCAAAATACACATTGCACATAATGCACAGAGTTGGATCTGCCTGGCAGGATTCACAATGTTTGGTTAGAGCTTACGCCTGCTACAAAAGAGAAAAACAACAGGTTGAAGTGGTGCTTTTATGTCTCACTGGCACATTAGATTTAAAGCGAATGTCATATCTGTGGCTGGCGAGTATCGCAAAGAGTTTTTTGAGTTTGGGAATACAGAAATATAGGAAAAGAATTGATGCATTGCTTTAAAGCTAATTTGTAATGCCAAAATGGCATTGGAGTATCAGACACACCTCAATGATGAAGTGACTGGTGACATTTCTCTCTAAGGTAAAAAAAAAAAAAATCATCTTATTTATTCATTGTTTAGAAAAAAAACTGAAATGGAAATATAGAGAAGGTTCTGGTTTGACATTTACTTTTGATTAGATTGTTTCACTGTACTGTACATGCATCTGGAAATATGTGCAACCAGTTGGATGAAATGTTGTCAGTCATCTTGTTGCACCAGTAACTCAAAGATATACACAAAAGAAATACATCACAAACAGGCTGAAGATATTAAACATATCTAAAGCAGCTCATATCCTTTTAATAAGAAGTCTTTATTAGGATTCGGCAGACACCCTGCATGCACAGGCTCTGCTTTGCTAGGCCTCAGATAACCTTTATCCTATAGGGTTTAATTAATGCCAGCCAGTCTGCTCTGCCTTTCAGAAGGAAACAACTTATTCCTCTGCCCTCATGAAGTCCAAATCCCTCTGTTTCACCGCTAAGGCCGACTGCCTTGTTTATCCCAACTACAGGTACGGCTCCCCATTAAGGCTAGCACTTGTTACAGCGAAAAGGTTGAATTATTTACAAACAGAGAAAAAGGAAGATAAAGGGAGTAGGGAAATGAATTTCATACATAGATGAGATTTTATGTTGTTTTTGAGGTTTTAAACATGCTTAGAGAACTATCCATAGGCATTAAAGAAGGCAATCAAAAGAAAATGTGGTTTTGAATTTCAAATAATAGAAGATAACTTTGCAGAGAGAGGGGTAAATTGTGCAGAAAACATAATGCATGGAATCTCAAGGGAAAAAAAACTCATAAAGTTAGCTTAAACAGAAAGAATCTATCCATTTGGCCAAGTGTAAACAGATGAATATGTTTTGTTAAACAGATACCAAGGGTGCTTGTGCACAGTCTTCACCCAGGGCAAACTGTCTGCATTCTATCTGCATCGCACCCTCTGTGCACAATACAACAAAACATACAGAAAACAAAAGGGAGCACAGAGGGGGAGAAAGAACAGACAGACCAAACAATAAACTTAACCACAAGAGACAGAGTTTGACTTTGTGTGTGTGTGTGTGTGTGTGTGTGTGTGTGTGTGTGTGTGTGT
This sequence comes from Neostethus bicornis, assembly GCA_902685375.1. Classification (NCBI taxonomy): domain Eukaryota; kingdom Metazoa; phylum Chordata; class Actinopteri; order Atheriniformes; family Phallostethidae; genus Neostethus; species Neostethus bicornis. The sequence continues at coordinate 13,120,087 of LR738554.1, read as the reverse complement.
GTGCGTCAAAAAAAAAAGAGGGGAGACAGAAAGCAAGAGGAGGACAAGGGAGATGAAGACAAATGCAGAAAGGGAGAAAGAGAGACGGAGAGTAGTGGAGAAAACGAAAGACAGAGGGAGAAATCAAATTTGCAAGAACATAACAAAAAGCTGTATCTTCAACAAAAGAGAACACACAGGGGTATTTGTCTAGCTGTCTGCACCAGCAGGATCCTGTGAAAGTTTATTAAACTAGAACCCTTCAAGAAAAGGCAGAGAGTAGTAAACTATACTACTGGGGAGGAAAAGAGAGAGCGGGAATGAGCGGGGGGTTGAAAAAGAAAAAAAAAGCTAGCTTTTCAGCCTCTGTCTCTCAGAAATTCTTTTATTTCAGCCATGCATTAAGTAACCTCCCCACTGAGTTCTGCTCCCCTTCCTGGTGTGGATAAAGCCGTCCCTCGGGGGAGCCGCTGGTAATTTCCAGCTTCGCCAGAAACTCAGGTATTAGAAAAGACCGCTTGGGGACCTGCCACAATATACCTTCACAATTTCATATGCTCTGAAAAAGAGAGAGCCCCTCCCGTCCAGCCTACCCCCACCCTACTTGTAAACCCCCTCGAGGGTCCCCGGTTCAAATTTCTGAAGTGCAGACAACGGGTGTATGTGCGGGAGGGGGAAGAGAGCATGGTGGGTAAGGGGCCCGTGGGACTGAACACCAGCAATAGAAAATCCACTGCATAGAGGAGAAAAAAGCATTTCCTCTCTGGTCTGGCAGGAGTGCCTTTTTTCCCCTGGCTCCCACCAGAGGCTTTTTACAAAACATGTGTTGCTGACATGTTGACAGATTGCTCAGTGAAGTGTTAGGCGCATGCACACGGCTGGCCATTTAGGGGGACATGGCTTCCTACCCAACATCCTCTACCTGAGGCACCATGTTTTATACATCATCCCCCAAAGAAAAAAAGGAAACAATAAAAGGTAAGGGAGTTGCTTCCTTTGTAAGGACAGCAAAATTTCACAGAATAGAGCGAGACAGCGCATAATGCTGCCTTAGTTGAACTGTGATGATTGGGAGGAGCAGAGGAAATGAGAATAAGGGAGGGAAATGTTTTCAGGCAGGAAAAAGAGAAGAAAGCACAGAGGTAAGGGAAAAAACTGAGGATGGATGCGTGTTATGTTCACCTGGTGAGATGTTAAACTGGTTAAAAACTCAGTTTGCGCTATAGTCACTTTCCTGCTCTAAAGCCACACAAAGCAGGCAGGAGGATAAAACCTAATCAAAGGCCAGCTTCCAGATCCAACTTCTGTTCCTATCAGGATATCGACAGCACACGTCTTAATCGCCCGGCGGCTCGAAAAGTGCTGCCGTGGCAACAGGATGGAAATGGGGATCATAATGTATTCATGGTGCTAGCGACCTGGGGGCTGCGGAGCACACTCTCTGGGGACTGCACTTTACCCAGAGCCAGACGTGTCTGGGCAAAATCACTCCACACAAGACAGCAGCAGAATACTGAGGAGCCATGACAGAATGAAGGGAGGGTGGAAAAAAGAAAGAGAAAGAGGGGAGTTTGCAGAGAGAGCGAGCTGTGGACAGAAATGGAATATAATTGAAAGCAACAATGAAAGATGGAGAATAAATAACAGATGCATGGAAGTGACTGAGATTATTGTAAAGTTACTTTATCTTGCCAAAAGAAATGGATGTTCATAATATAGACATTTCTCATAAACAGGCCATTAACATGTGTCAGTACTTGCACCATGTGTCACAAAAACTATTCAAACAAATCACCTCATTTTTAAAATCATTGGTTTATTTTACACTCTACTTGAGTAAAGTCTTGGTAACAAATCGCCCTGGCTTTGGACAGGAAACATTAGTTTTATTAGATCATTCACCATAACTATTTTTGCCAAATCTAAACGTGTGAACAATAAGTCAAAGCGCCTTATGTTTGATTACTTCTGTTGGTGGCGTTAAGGGGACAAATGACGGCATTATTTGTCTGCAATTGGGCAGCAAAAAGACAAAAGAAAAGGCTACTATCCCACGGAATGATTGAAATAAAACTTTAACGGTCAAAAAAAAAAAAACTTGAGATGGGGAAAATGTGATTGGAGGAAAGGAGCTTGCTGGGATGAGTGGCTCTACCTTGAGGAGCGTGATGTTGCTTGACAAGGTAGGTGGTTGGAAAGAAAATAAATTGCGGAGGAAATTGGTCCAGATTATCAGGGTCACAAAGTGACATGGCCCTTTGGCTAAGGATTGGACTGGATAAATGAAAGGATGAGTTTATGAGCAGAAAGGATAAAAAAGGGAAGATTGATGGCTGAGCAGATGGATAGTTCAAATGAACTGGGAGACCAAAAACTCAGCATCCACTGCGTTACCTGACCATGCTCTACTTCTTTAAAAAAAGGCTTTCATTAGAGATACATCTTTCTGACTGAATGTAACACATGCTGACTCTCTACCCTAATGATCTCCCCCTCTGCTTTGTACGCACGTCCACGTGTATGAACACACACAATAGATAAACCTTCACAATCTAATGCACACACCCAAAACTGCTCAGAAGTGCAAACGTACACAAAGCTATAGCCTGACCTGCTTTTCCTCAACAGGAGGGCAGTTACTACAGGCACCATGCCAGGTAAACATCCTCAAGCCCTATGCACCCACTGCAGAAAGCAAAGCTCAATGCTGGATATAAATCAGAAAATGCAACATATAGTTAATTATATTTAGAATTAAAGTGATATTTTATGAATAAATATTCTTCGATCGTGTCTTTGGTGCTGCATTTGTTGAAAAGAAACAAGTTTCATTGCGTTTTATTTGAAGGTTTTTTCTTTTAAAACAGAAAGTTGTAACATCACCACCTACAGGTGATGATTCAAATGCATAAAGTCACCTAAAATGAGAAGATTCACCTGCAGAATGCAGTGTGTCCTTTTGCACTAACTATCCTCCACACGTAGCACACCCTCAGGCATTCAACCCAGGGCCACAGACTAACTCCCTGGTCTGTCTTTCCTCCTTCCCTTTAGCTGACAGGTTCTTCAGCAGCTAAGCTCCAACACAGACCTCTGTGTTTGTGATGACTGTGCAGAGCAATCAAGGCAAAGAAAGATAGAGAGGGAATGATGAAGGAAGGTGAAAGAATGCAGTGAGAGAAGAAGGGGCAGAGAGAAACAAGGACATCAACAACATGTTCTCACAGAGAGATGACCCCTGGCCATCCTGAGGCATCTGGTTTATCTGGCTGTCTAGGTAAGCCCCACATACACCTAATGACTCCAGACCAGTCTGTGTCCCATAGGTTTTTTTTTTTATCCCGGATTACCGACAGGGAATGACAATGGGCTGGTAAACTACTTTGCAATACGTCTAAGAGCTCATATCAGACAAGGTGTTCTTCATGATCAAAAGACAGACGTGGTTTGAGAATCATGTTCAAAGTTACAGAAGAGTTGATGCATTAGTTTCTGGTTAATGTTCACACCATGACTGATAACACATCTCTTTAAAACAAAAAAGTAATTTTTAAAATACATTTTATTTCAAGTTTTCCTAATTTGCAAAGTTAACCTTTAATGACAAGCATTGTTAATAACTGAAATTGTCATTTTTGGGGAGTCAGTATTGAGGTTAAAGTCTAAACAACTCTTTGGACTTCCATTTCCCTTTCATTTTTCCTGGCATGGATCTCAATCCATGTTGGTGGTGGATATTAGTAATCATCTTGGGTCTTTGTATTGATGGTCAGGCTCAGCTTGTTTGCATATTTACTGGCCTCGGAGCCCAGTCGCCTGAGGTGAGAAGCAAATTACATTTCAGTTTACCCCCACGCTCACAACTCTCACACTCTTTCGATTTCTTTCCCTGATTCTCCCCACCCCCTCCAACCTTGTTTCTCTTAACATGCTGATCAGTCATCTTGCAGTAAGCATCGTTGCCTGTCCTGGTTGCGTCTGAGTGGTGGTCTCATTTGGCTAACATCATCACGGTGTAATCTTGTTGGAAGGAGCAATCAGTTTACTTTGGAATTAGGTATTCCGTTGGCGGACCAGGACAGAGGGAAGGCTCACAGGGTTTAAAGGATGCAAACGAAAGCATGCTCTCCAGAATACAGTCTAGAGCCTGATTGGGTGATAACAACCCACACAAGCTCCATGTGAGAGTAATGAATGGCCAATGGGAGGCCTGAATAATAATGCAATTGGATTAAAATCCAATCACAAGTTGGTTTTGTCTGTTGACTTTGTTTGTGGGGTGTGCACGACAAACTGGGTCCAAGATGAGAAAGATACATCATGCTTTGGCTGGGGGCACATTATGTCCTAATATAAAGATTAGTCCTCTGTTTACTACAGCACTATCTCTTTTAGCTGCCAGTCAGCCATGTTTTCATTGATGCAATTTTCACATACATGAAACATAAAGAACTTGATACTAAAATAAGGCAATCATGAGAATAAATCATCTCCACTCCTTTATTCCAAAAGATATTCTATAGGTCGATTATTGCAAGTTGGGAATTACAATTTAATCAAAGATTTTAGTGTCAGGGTTTATCACGGACGTTTGCACTGGGCTGGCACAATCTGCACCCTTTGCAGAATCGCTCCAACTCATTAGAAGACCATCTCTTGAAGGCGCTATCTGATCAAATCGATCCACTCTTCTAGTATGATTGATCAGTTAGGTGGGCTAGAGGTGGAATAGATTAGATGACCTTTAAATTCTAAGTGATGCTGTGGCCCATGCTATCCACTGATCTAAATGTTAAAAGGATGCCTCTGTGTTACCTGGCGGCGCAGGCGCAGCTTTAGCGTCACATTATTACACTTTGTACCGACACATACTGCCCGCTTTGCCAAAAAACAGTCCAGCTGGTGGCCTTGGAGACCTTAAACGACACCCATCCTGCCCATAAAGCTAAATTTATGAACCTACCTCCAGTCTGAAAATGGCAATTAGCACTACAAAACAAATGTGTTACTTTACATGATATTTGAGAGGCTGTGTCCTCTTAGGCGGCTGAGTGTAACTCCCCACATCCTGAAGTATGGGGAGAGGTTTTTAAACAGAGCCCCATGGCAGCCCCCACCCGAACACCACCCCTGGCCAACAAAAATAACCCCTGGGAGGGGTGGAGAATGGGGGAAAATGTTGAGTCGTTGATAGTGTAGCCCCAAAGCTCCTGGACCACAGTGGCTTGCAGGATGCCGTCACAGCTGGCTCCACTCCTTCCTGTGGGCCTGCTCCATAGTGCTCTGTCTGTAGGGACACATAAACCTGTCGAACTGGTCACTCTTTCCACCGCCCTCCATCTCCCTTTTTCTTTTCCTCCCATTACTGGTGCGTTTTGGCAAAAGCCGTCTACGGAAAGAAAATCTTTGGGGATCAATGCACAAAATGTTTCCACACAGACATGAGAAATTTCTTTGACCTTTTTATTCAAGTACGTATGCTGATGAACAAAATTAAAAAACCTGTAAATGTTTTTTGTTAACTGTTTCTAAAGAAGTTTTGCTGACTTTTGCCGGAAAATATCATATTCTCTTTATGTTTAGATTGAAAAACAACCTTTTGAGTCAGAATACTTTTTTTTTGTAGTAAAATTGGCAATTAAGTCTGAGTACTGTATTTTTCCAAACCAATTTAAAATAGATTGGTTCTTGAGTCAAACCTATATTTATGATTAAAAATGAGTAAAAAGAAATTCCAGAACAACTTCCTTATAGTTGAGAAGTGAGCTCTAACCTCTTGGCTGTAAAAGGGACAAGTTATGCTTTAAACTATAAAATCAAGTCCGAACAATAAAGTTTTACAACCATTTATCTATATTTTTTTTAGTTAAAAGAACAAAAAAAGGTTTTTGCAAAAAGTAACAACAAAATGAGAGGGGTGAAGATTTGAGAAAGGAAATATCTTAATTGATAAAGAGACATGTGTTTGATTAAAATGGTTAAAATTGAACAATTAATATTAAAAATCGCAATTATTTTGACCTTTAATTAGGCTTAGTCTGGTAACTAAGCTGAGAACGTCCACTAAGTTTTCTAAGTACATTTTTGCCTTTCTCTCTGCCTAGTTACACATCTCTCGATCAGGCTTATCATTATTCTGGAAAGTACTTCCACGTTTGAAAGAGAAAAAAAAATAAATCATTTGAATTCTGGGGACCCAGAGGAGAACAAGCAAAACCCAGCGGTGAGATCCAAGCTCACTCTTCATGCCCTTCCGCTGACTGCCTACCTGGTAAACATCTTCGCGAGCTCCTTGCTTTCAGAACACGTCAACCTGCGCCTATGTACTTTGGACTGACCAGCCAAGCAGGAATTGAGACTTTATTTGTTGCTTTTTTTGGTGGGGATACTTTCTGCTGTCTCTCTTCCACGTCACTGCACATAACCTGTCTGGCATTAATGATGCTGTTAATAAAATACTCCTGGTCTGTGGGTGGATTTGCCTGGCAGGTCTGGTGCCTGTTCCTCTCAGAGATAAGCCCACTGCTGGCCTTATCTACCTCCCACAGCCCCACCCAGCAGTGCCGAGCACCGGACACACCACCAGTCAACTCATCACTGGCTAATTACCACTATACAAAGCAAACCTGCACTCACATTACTGCTGCTGTTAAGATTAGCTCAAACCTACCCCGAATATGTCTGACTTTACCTTTTTAACCTTGTTTTTACCTATTGGTTAAACCTCCACAACCTTTCAACGTTTAGCGGTTATATTTGACCATTTACACGCCTCTTCTCTCCACATAGATGTAATAATTGTTACATCTAGTAAGTGCAGAGAATTGTGGGTGGTCAGGTAAATTCTCCAAAAAACCTTTGAAAGTGTGCCAGTCCGTCCTGGAAGGGGCTAATTCCATTTATGCTTCAGTTTCTCATTTGGAGCTTAAGCCATTTGTAAACTGGACTCGGTTCAATCTTCTTGCTTCAGTAGAACAGTCGAAGTCACTTGTGTTACGGAGGGAGGGAGCGGTTTCTTTTATTATATTGTTTTCCACTTCCACGAGCGTGTGCCAAGGGGGAGGAAAGCGCCGGCTTAACACACTCTGCAATTCAACACGGCCAGACGCAGTCCTATTAAGATTTAATGTGCCATTCTTCTGCCTGTGCCACTAAAAAAAGACTTGCAGGCTAAGAATGAAAGTGAACAAAGAGCAGGCAAAGCAATAGCTGAGGAAAGAGGAAGAAAGTCTGAGACGTAGTGAGAGTAACCTCTGCGGCTGGTCATTCCTGTAAACTCTTGACCACTTTTAATAGTACCTTGTAATGGTTGTGTTTTTGCTCCCTGTGTGGAGTTTTGGGCACAGGTATGACATCCCCTCTGTTTTGTCCACATGTCATCTTCTGTATTGTGGCTGCCTACTTAAGAAAGAGGTCAACTGGATGAAGTCCCAGCATGTGTTGAACCTCTTGGGCGATGAAATATGTGTCTTCTAAAATGCAAACTGCAAGCACGCAGGTGCTGCGAGGGAGCCTGTGTGCATGTGCTCGTTAATACATGTGTGTATGCGTACATTTGCATGCCTAAGCGGATGACTGAATAAACAAGCAAACACGTGAGGGACAGAGTGTGTTAGACAGAGGGGGAAGTAGATGTAAGAAAGATTTGCAGCGCTGGCTAATGCCATTTATACTGTGAGCACACAAAGACAAGCAAAAAAAACTCCTCCATTCTCATTTTGATTGTTCTTCTGCAGAAAATGCAGCCCTCGTCTGGCAAAGACCAATAAATACTTTATACAGTGCATAATGTGTGCGGTGTTATGCACAGGGGAAAGGGAAGGAGGGCATCCTCGTGAGGGCATATGCTTTGAATTCCTAATGACACTCCTGTTAATGTAACTGGCACTGTTGCACAAAGAGGAACTGCTCAAAGCCTATGCCACACAGTCAAAAAAACGTACTTTAAACCACCTTTTTCTCACTTTCTTTCCATACCTCTCCTTCTTGCTTATTTTTCTTTCTCCCATAGAACAACCAGTGCTAACCCCACAAACACATACACAAGAAAGACTCAAGTCCAATTGTGAGAGCTCACTCTAGCATGAGGTCTCTTTTCAGTGACTGCGTTGTTCCAGAAGTAGCTATTCTCCCCTGACCGCCTCTCCTCCTTTCAAAGCCTTGTAATCAGTGTGCTGCTCTTTGTACCAGGATGTCGCAAGACACCCCAGCAAAAGCGCAGCAGAATTTCTGATGAACGGCACTGGCTCAGAGTTCGGCTAATCAGGTCTTACTCGTGTCGCTTTTCTCTTATGTGAGCTCTTTTGAAGCAAATAAAGTCTACGCACTTTGGCACATTCTTCTTGGCAGCCACAAAGCAGCTGTTGGATCAATACGCAAAGTTAGTAGAGTGAAAAAAAGAAGGACTCAACCAATAGCAGCATGTTGGAAACAGTTAGTTTTAGACACGGACTGCCAGGAGCTTGTTCATAGTTTAGACTATTACAGATTTTTTCCATGCTGCTGACCCAAAGACTTGCTGTAAATGAATTTGACTACTTCAAACAAATGTGTCGTAGCTGAGAATGGGATGGGGAAAACATCAGTGAGTTTTAAAAACTTGTCTGTTTCCCCACAGCAAACAAACCTCATATTTCTCTAAACTGTTTCAATCACATTTGCATCTTCTGCGATGTGTTGGGGAATTATTCTTTCTCACCGAGTATTAGTGTTTTATTTGTATTCTTCTCATAAATCTAAAATGTATTTCACTGAAACCGAACGCATTCTGCAGTGTCTTCAGGGGAGGAAAAAGGGGAAATCTACATAATATAAATCCATATATGGCCCAGTTATCTGTCTTTCTCTCTGCGTCGCACCCTCTCTGATTGATTCCTTTATCTGAAGGAAGCAGAAGACATGCTCTGTTTGCTCGCGCAGTGGCCGGCAGGAAAACAGGGAAAGACACTTATTAAAAAGGTCATCTCACAGAGGGTTAAAATAGCAGGGCACAAATCTCTCTGGGGGAAGCAGACATGCCCCTCCTCCAGTGAAGGACACAAGAAAAGGTGTTGCTCAAGGGAGCTGGACCCGTAATGAAAGAATAGCCACCAGGCTGAAAGCCCATATGTGCACCAGACTATTCAAATACCTTCAGAAATTGAAGAATTGACAGTGCAAAGCTGGGTGAAAATGCATTTTTAAATTAAACTCTGTGCTACTGGTGTTATTTTTGTTTGCAGTGTGGGCTTCCTGGTAAACACATGCAGAAATGAAATCGGGAAAAAAGTATTTCTTTGGAGAAAAAGAGTCCGAAGGCAGGCCTCTTTGCCCACACTGCACAGTTAAATCCAGCATATGAACATGTCTTGTGCCAACTGACAACAAAAGTCATATTACAAAGACTGTTTCCTTTTTCTTCGTGAAGGATCTGCAGCAATACAGGGGCGTAAAGACAGTTGTTTGAGGTAGTAAAATAGAAACAAAGCACTTGTGAAATGTTTTTGGAAAGGCCTGTGGAATCGCTGTGCCTCCAGCCTCCCGTCTCCTCCCCTGGGCAGCCTAAAGCCCTGTCGGCAGGATGCTGATCCCCACACGGAAACCTGATCCTTAGCCATCATGGAGCCGGAGGCATATGTGTGTGTGTATGTGTGGGGGTGGTGGGTTAGCTCTCCCCTCATGGAGCCCCACCACTTCTGCCCCAGAGTTAAAGGGGTGCTCTAGGGGAACATTCTTCTAGCCCTGCCCCAGCCAGCCTCCACTCTCTACTCTCTAGAGAAGCATTCTTCCAGCCCTGCCCTAGCCTTCACTAAGATCTCCAGGGGAGCATTCCTGAAGCCCTGCCCCAACCCAAGACGGGCTCCCTGGGGACACATTCCTGCAGCACTCTCTCTGTTCCCTCTCCCCATCTCCCGCCTTCTCCCTTGCTCCCTCTCTTAGGCTCTCGCCTTCCTCCGCAGTCCAGCATTAGTGCAATCAATAGCACCGATCGCATCGGGGACACAAGGCAATCCATACCCATGCGATCCCTTAGCGCACTGCAGTGGTCACAGCTTAAGTGCATAGAAAGGTGTTATACCTCTGCCAGACAGGGGGAGACAATGGCCGCCATTGATCGAGGTGACATGTATCATCTTTCTTCTTCTCAATGTCTGTTGGGTGTGGCCGACGTACACTTCGAATATGCTAAATTTATGCAGTTTTCTTGTGCTGTTCTGGTTGAGATCATATATTATTTTAATGTTTCAATTGAAAAGAAAAAAAAATTCATTTAATGTACTAAAAAACATTTGAGTTACTAGGTGTGTCCAGGTCTGGTAATGCACTACCCCATGGTTATGTGCTATTAGCTTGAAGAAAACAAGACAAGGCCAGTCAGTAAGCAAATGTCTTTGTGTGGATTTGTTCCGGTGAAACTCTGCAAGTTATTCATCAAAAAATAAAACTTTCTAAATTGTAAAAAAAAGACGACAGTTTAGCAGGTGCTGCTACTTGATTTGAAAACGGTCCTAATAAAGCATCCATCTGCGAGTAAAGACGATCTAAAACAGATTAATTGGTCATGAATGTCTACATAATGCCACATAGAAAATCTCCTTTTTTTCCCAGTAAATACACAAATATGAACTAACTCGTTCAAAGTACTTAATGTGCTATCTAGAAGTTTCTTTTCTCCCACTGTGTTTGAATACTAAGAGCGTTTCTGCACAATCACAAAATCTCAATGGCAATTAGATTCTTTTGTTTAGTTTCCACAGGGGCTTTCATCCAAACTGTATTTTTTTTTCATTATTTGGCAATTAAGAGTTTTTGTCCACAAGACTGACGTTTATAAAAAAAAAAAAAAAAGAAAAAGTGAACTCGGTTATGGAAAAAAACCCTTGGTTGAGTAAGTATGACCACATATGAATATTCCTGAACGTAATAGATGGCACTCAGAAGGAAGGAAAAGTTTATTCTAAAATTTTTAATTTAAAAAAAGCCTACCCGTATTTTTCTATCAGACAGTAAACACATCTGCGTTGGCTTGACAGATATAAACCGTAACTCTACACAATTATTAAATGAAAATTCATAAATTTTAGCTTGCAATAACTTTTATAGGAGTTTGATGAAACACACACTTATATGCTACAAAAACACAAAAAACTAGTTGGAAATGGTCTTACTGCTAATGGAAAATTTTTGTAAAACCCAGGAGATGTGCAACTTAAAATTTGCGGTTTGCTGATTTTGGATTGCAAAATAATAAATCAGAACTGTTCACGAATGGAAAAAAAAAATCAGAAAACCAGACTAGTATTTTTCTTGAAGGCCTCCTAAATCGTCAGGAGATGATCCACGGTGGCGTGTGTACTGCATTAAACACCTGAATTTACAACAGTATTTTTTCCACATTTTGCTTCCGAAAATAGTGAGAAGGAAAAAAAAATCTGTGTCAGATGGTGTTTTGCTATGCAGGCCCATCAGGATGTGTAAAGGAGGACAGCAAGTCCAGGAGAAGCACATGGAAACCTTCAGTTCACATCATTAGTTCTGTCTGCCACCTTGTCAGGGTATTTATAGTCCTATTCATCCATCAACAGGTCAATGACACAGTCTGCCAATGGCATCCTTCTCTTTCAGTCCCACAAGGTATCACTACTTCAACGCTTTAACACTGGGACCAGCTGAGGGACTTTCCTGGAGCAATGATCAGTTTCCACCTGGTGTTCTGGTTTCTTTTGGACCAAGTCACCAACTGCTGTCCAAATTAGTGTAGGGTTGTGTAAAATGTTACAGAAAAACAAGCAAGGACAAAGAGCTTGGGCTATAAATAAACATGCTATGATGACACGTTAAGGCGTGTTAGAGGATGCACAACACATTAAATACATGCTATGTGTGTACGACCCGGCTTTTTGGATTTCCACCAAAGAAAACCTAGTCTGGTGTTGTTCTCCCCTTGGTGCGGTGTACTAACACACATAGTGTGGCATATTCTCTGATGGAGGCAGAGAGTGGGAGAAGAGCTGAGTGGCAGAGTGGAGGGGAGGCTCGGTGGGCTGAACGTTGTTTACCTGTCAGCTGGCATTGATTAATCTTGTGTTCGGTGAGATCGCTCAGCGACTCGAACACCTGCCGGCAGCTGTCGCAGCTGTGCAGCGCAGACTCCTCGTCCTCCTCTTCTCCCTCCTCTCCTTCCTCTGGAGAGAGCAGCCTCTTCCTCAGACGCCCGGTCTCACCATCCTCCGCCGCCCTCTCAAGGGCGCACTCTGGATCTGTAGAGCCACAGGAAATGACAGCACCACATAGTCAGAGGGGTGACCCACGCAGTGAGGTACTACAGCTTCCTCTGGGTGACAATAAAATGGATTTCTGGGCTCTGGATTTAATAAAAACAATAATAAAAGCTGTAATAAAAATGCAGGTTCAATTTGGACCTCTGTAACTCAACCACTCATGCCATAACGGAGGTGCTGGGCAGGTGAGGTGAGAAATATACAGGCAGAGAAGGTGGCACAATGCTCACTCATGTTCAACACACTCACACACACAGCCGCATTATTAGAAATGGTTTTTCGTTGTGTTTGCCCTGCTTCACCCAAGCAAAACTTCAGTATATGAAACTACACTGATGGGAATATGTGTAGTTAATAAATCCTGGATTTCAGTTTTGGCTGGACCAAAGAAATATAAAATTCTGCCAGTGAGCTCTGCCTCGCATCAGTCAGCATTTATCAAAAGAAAGAGACTTTGCCAGAGTCGGAGATGTATGAAGTGTAGTTCGCTAAAACACAAAACTGAGATTGTTGTGCGTTAGATTGTCGTCACAACACACTTTTCTAAATTATTCAGCCTTGCTTGCAGGCAGCCGCGGGTCGCGCACATCAATATTCTTCAACCCATCTGCAGTTTTGTCTCTTGTTGGCTTAGTGCCTCAGTAGTGCCAAGGGTGGGCTACAAACTACCCCAAACCAGGGTTGGCGAACATCTTTCAAATGAGTGGAGTAATCTGTAGCTCTTCACGTGTTGATAAAATATTCTTGCTGCAGACACAGCCTTGCATGGTTTCACCTGTACATGTTTTAATAGAGCACAGAACATTTAAAGCAGCATCTTATAAATAAGCATCATAACCTGGAGCTTTTTTCTCCCCTGCCGAGGCTATTACTCCTAACAATGGGACTGATTAAAATGCTATTCCTACAATCAAATAATCATCTCACCCTGGTCATTTTTTTGTGTTTGTGTATCGGGTGGGGAGGTTTACACTCCTCTGGCAGCCATTTTAGTGTTCCTCAGCTTGTCTGAAAGTCTGGAGGAAAGCATCGGGAGATGGACCTTTTTTTAGCCAAGTGCACAGTTAACAGTGCCTGAGGGCGAGGGGTGTTTGGCATTGATGTGTGCAGGTGGCAGGTGCACAAGTCGTGCATTTAACATAGCGGCCATTTTAAACCCTTGCTCTGTAGGGTGCTCTTAAACGGTGTAATTCCTTTAAAAAAGACTTTGTGGAACTCATTGAGGCCACCCAGGATTTTTTTTCCCCTTTCCTCCCACTTACGCCAAGTATTGATGTAACATCACACCCTCCATTGTCCTTCCCTCTTGGCGACTCAGGCTCTCGGAACATGCCCTCTAAAAATATCAGCACTAAGGTCCCTGGTGGGACCATGCAGAACAGAACCAAAGGTGTTTCAAGAAAATGAAAATCCCAAACCAATCCTCCCAAATGCAGGCTTTTCTACTCTTGGGGAAAACACATCTGTCTGAGGCCAAAAGGTGTGAAATATAGACACACAATTCACCCTTATATGCAGAAACAAAACTCATAACATGCACAGAAACAAAAATTGTCCATGTCTTTTTGTCGGAATTTAATGAAGGTGATTAAAAACTCACTTCATGAATCATTAATTGATTTAATAATTCAGCTTAGATTTGCCTAACAAACCAAAACATGGCGGCATCGAATGTTGGAGCAGAGATAAAGAGAAATTTCTGAGTCCAGAACACAAATCCAGTTTATTTTTCATTTTAAGGTGTTTTTTTCTAATAATCTCAAAGTTACACAAGCTAATCTACTAGCCAAAAAAAAGAAGCAGAAATTTCCCACTTGAAGTTTTTTTTTCTTGTCTCACATAAGGTGACAAGTTTCAGCTGGAATTCAACGGATTCAAGCTGAGGTCAGTGTCCTCGGCCAAACTGAGTGACCCCTGGTGTACTGCTGTGATGCAGAGCTGGAAATGTGGTCTGCAACATGTAAGATAGAAGGAAGGGGCGGGAGTGAGATGGTTTAGAAACTGAAGGGTTGAGGGCATGTGTGTGGGGGAGCAGGGGGCTGGGGAAGGATTGACACAGCAAGGTCACGTCCAACCCAGGGATTAAAGAGCCACATCAATACTAAGGTTCCTGTGCCTCTGGGCCTCATACAGTAATCCATCAGATCAGGACATCCTCCACTAGCAGTCTCCGTAGGCTGGACAGCAGATCGATAATGGCATGCTTGGATTGGCTGAAAATCACATGTGGAATATCGGGCAGAAAATGTGTGACGAAATTAAAAATTAGGCTTGATAGTTGTGTTTGCTGCGTAATTACTCACAAAGATGCAGTAAAGAAGGGTGCGTTCTTTGGAATTTCTTTTCATAAGCAAGAAGAATATTGATTAAATAATCATTCATGTGGGGATGAGCGTTTTTTTTTCAACTGATAAAATATCAATCATTATAGCACCAAAAGTGCATTGAGATCAGTTCCTTAAAATGTGGGGATCCGCATGGTGATTGACATTTTTACAGCAACGCAATATCTTACCGAGTCCAAATCCATCCATCATACACTCACTTGTGGCACCAAGTGACATTTACCATGCTACAACTCTCATCTAAAGAGTTAAAGTGTGTCCTGAACCCCCCACCCTTATATTATTGAATGCCTCTGCTCTTAAATATTTATAGTCATTTAATTGATATTCTCTTCTTTGCTTCATTAGCCCAAGGGTCCCTGGCAAGAAAGACCCGTACTCACTCCCTACTGTCTGGACCACACACTGAGACAGGTGGAGACACTGACCAAAAGGAGAACCCCACAGGAATGGAGGAAAATAATATGAAGCAATAAAACCAGACAAAGCTGCCAAGATTGAACTAAAGTTAACTCTTGTAAAGAATTGTGTCTTTAAACCCCTGAGAAATCTCTAACCCCAAGCGAAGAGATAAGATAAAATGTTGAATGCTTATTATAATGAATGGGGGGGGGGGGTGGAAGAAAAAGAGCTCGTGCTCTTTGCCCAATTTTTTGTTTTAAACTAAAATTCTTCAAATTTAACCACAAAATATACTAAACAGAAGAAAATACAAAATCACTGAGGGCTGTGTTCTTACTTGCCTGTGGATAACAGCTTGTCAGACTCAATCAGTCTAAACCCTGATGGAGCTTTTCTTTGTGCAATGAAAGTTCTCAGTGTCAAAAATATCATTACCATTTCCTCATTTCCTCCTATCAAATTTCAAGAGATCCAGCTCTTATGATGCTCCCTCTCTGGCAACCCACCCTGCAACCACCCACCCCCAAGTTCAAATTAAGAATTTATTTTAACCAGCGAGCAGCTTCTGTCGACACGTGTCGGCGGGCCTGATCAAAGGTGAGCACACTCCTTTATCAGAGTGAGGGAGGCTGTCAGAAATAGGAGGACATTAAGATTGAATAACCTTCACACGCTTGCCGGCACCTCATTATTTAAAAATCTAAAACTTTTGCAGTGCACCCAACATATATAGGTCACACAGCTCTAATGCCACGTGTTTCTGAGTGGATCCTCCTCAGTATGAATGGGACTTAGGGGCCGTCACATCCTCTGATCCCCTATCATTAAAGAACATCATGATCCAACAACAGGCTTTGACGCAAACTAGATTGTTAAGGATTTTACATAAAAGGCAGAGTGATTGTCTTCCTATGGTTGGAGTGTGCTGTTCATCGACCTCCAGCCCCCCAAATTCAAACTTAGAACTAATATCAGTTTAATCATTTCATAAATTTGAAATGCAAAGCAGATGAGCTCCAGTATTTGTGTTGTACTCTAAAAGCTCGAAACATCATACCAACTTAAGTTCCAAGCATTGCTCCACCTTGTTATTTAACACAAATACAGGAAGAAATGCCGCGTGTTTATGAAAATTTTATGATGCATGCTGAGTTAAGATAACAGTAGCACAGGTGCCAAACAATTAGAGGAGGAGTACGAACAAACAATGTTGACAACACAGAGCGCCGCATGAAGGTTGTAACACATAATAAACCTTGCAGTCACAGGTGTACAAACCGCATCGTCTACCATTAACATATTGACACGGAAAAAAAAAAATAGGAGGGTACGGGAAAGGATGAAAATCAAAGCGGCTATATGGAAAACAACATTTGAACGTAGCAAATGCTCTTTCTTACTGATTCCCTCACTGGGAGTGATAATATTGAACGGAGAGCCTTGCAATGCCATTAGTGCAGGGAAACATCAAAGGAAATGAATAATAGAGAATATGATTTTCTGAAGTGGTAGAGTGAAAGAGTCCTTTCCTCCTCCTGCTGTAGTGAGCCCTGCAGTACATTGATCTATGGGAAGCCTCAACCCCAGCCAGAGAGAGTCAGACGCCGCACCGCGACGCTACCCTGCTCTAAACTACAGAACCAATCAGCACTTCTGCAACGTATCTGTTTGCCTCGGTTCATTCTGCTTTTATAGAGCTGAAATACCAAGAACTAATATGACCTTATCGAGAGCAACTAAAAGTATTAGAAGAGAATGATTTGACTATAAATGGAATATAGCTACTGTATATATATAACTCTGTTTATAAATGTGTGTAGATGGACATAAATTCAGAAATGAGTATGCCTTTTTATAATAATTATTTTACAATGAAACTGATAAAGAACAGTAATACATGCTGTTTTTTGTTTTGTTTTATTTGACACATCAGGAGAACTGTTATAAAGCCAAGCAGCTGATATATTAAGTATACTCCAAACTCTCTGGGTAGAAAAGCACACTGCTCATTAAATTTCAACTATCACACTATTCATTCCCCCTCTATACTATGCAGATCACTGTCTGCCTGTTCAGGAGACCCTTTTTGTTAGCATTTCTTCTTTGCTTTTGCTACAAATTAAACATGAAGGAGAACCGGGATGCAGGGCTCCCAGCGTACTCGTAGAGTCACAGAAGGTTGTGAAATTAGTGGTGAACCGATGAGGTAGATGTTGGAATTCTATCTGATTTAGGTTTTAACTTCTCTGGGGTCAAAGTTACAAATGTATGAGAATTAGTTGCTTTTAATTTAGTTGTTATTTGGTTAACCGGACACCAGAAAATTTCTCAAAAGTTCAGGATTGAAGAGATTACTTGATCGAAATCAAATCGGGTTTAAAAGTTTACAGCTTCAAACAACATTTTTCTCAGTGACCATTCATCACGCTGCATCCTGAGAGGGGGTTAAAAAATAAATCAGTCAGACGAAGTCAAATGAGGAAAGTGAGAAATTAATTTGTGCGCCCTCCTGATTTCTCCACAGGCAGACATCGATCATGTGGCGGCTGTCTCCCCTCACTCTGGAGATAGAGGTGGTAGAGGGATGGGGAGAGGAGAGATTCGTGTGTCTGAGGGGGTCGTTGTAATCAGGCACACTCATTAGCTCTGCTTTGGCTCTGGATGACAGGAGGTCTCTGAGGCAAGTCAGTCTTTTATGCCCAGTCTTCAATCTCTGGAGTTGAGTATTAGAGGGGCAAAGAAGGCAGTTTTTTTTTCTTTTGTCAAAAGCAACAAATAACCCCTCGCAATGTATAGAGTAAAATAGCACGGCATCTGAATCAGATTTAGTTTTAACAGTTGAACTGTAATTTAAAAAAAGAAAAAGTAAACAACTAAAGTGTTTGGGAAGTAACAAGTCTGATTTATTGAGCTGCTTTTGCTTTAATTTTAGAGCATTTTAGAACGAACCGCATGATATAATAGCGCAGGTTTTTAGAGATTATAAACATAAGCAGCTGAGGAAAGCAGTGATGCATGCAACTCCTATGCTTAGCACAGAAACACTTACAAAGCTATGGGTAAATGCCGGACTAATGTGGCAGGCAAGATGTACCCAGGGTCCCCAGCCTGCTGGGCAAAACCATCCATATTGGGTTTAAAATAACCACACCTGAGACTTAACCTTTACCAGAGACAAATGAAATGAAAATATACAGTGTGGTGGATCAGGAGCAGGCTTCATTCATAGGGGGGCTTTCTGCAAGCCTGACCTGAATTACCGCTCTGTTCCTGGAGGGCCACTATGAATGGCACACGCAAAGACAGGACACATTCATCTGCGAAGCTCTATTCTACATCATACAGAAGTATACAGGGGAAACAAAGAGTGTGAAAAAGCGCCGAGAACACACAGAAACACAAGGACGCCCGTGAGCACACCTGCGCTCATGCACACCCAACACACACAAAAAACATCGCCACTCTACCTTTCTTTTAGAAAAACACATGCAACCATGCAGTTTACAGTATGAAGACCTAAAAAATGGAAAAGATACTTTTTTATAACTCTGGTCCCAGTAAGAATTTAACAGACACACACACACACACCAGGAGACACATGATCCACTTTCCAGCCGAAAATGATGAAATATGAAATGGAGCATTACCGCTTGGAATGGCAGTCTGCCCAGGACTGTGCTGGTCCTCTGTCACATTGTCTTCTACTGCCAGAAACAGAAAAAGGGGAGAAACAGAAGAAACAGTTAACACTGAAAAACAAGCAAGATGCATTGAGATTTCTTTTCTTTTTCACTCTTTACCATTTGAGATTTTTACTATATGGAAACCTAGAGAGACTTCTTCTCCTTTCTACAGCTCAACCTGCGGTTTGGGAATCCACACTAGCTTTTCATATGTATGAGCTTTGGCAATGAGGAAAACAGCCACCCACGTAAATAACATTTTGGACCGGGTAATGGTGTGATGAATTATGAACGTCTCCCCAGAAACATCCTGCTTACATCAACAGTGATCAAGTTTTTTAAAAAAGAAAACTTGATAACTGTATTTGTAGCAAGGCAGTAAACTGGTTAGCTAAATTGGATTGGTTAAAAAGAAGATTTGTTGGAGTTCTGTTTTATTTAAGCACATTTTTAATGCTGAATGCATAAAAAACTGTACACTCTACATTGGTAGTGGGTGTTATACCAGCAAAGCTGGGAGCTAAGGCTGCTAACAGGGTGGGTGACAACAAGGTGAAGGCTTGATCAGTACTCACATAGGCTTATTAGTTACATGGCAACTAAACCACTTTTAAGTTTTTGACAACAGCACTCGCCCTGAAAAACATGTTCTCTGTTTGGTTAAAAGGTAGAAACCTTTTACATTGGAGTCTTTTTTGGAAATGGCGCGACTTCCTTGTGGCATGTCAAGTACAAAAAGTGAAATGGATTTTAACAGCGGGAGGAGAACAAAAGACTCTCCCACCTGTTCCATGTAAAATGAGGGTCTCACCGAGGACTTCATACGCCTCTGCGTTCCACCCCTGCAGTTGAAATGCATTCTCCATTATGTCTTTTCTTTCTAGCCTTTCATTTTCCTGGGCAAAGAGAAAGGGGGAGTCTGACAGGACCTCCCTGTAGGGGAGTAAGGCAGTGACTGCCAAAGCAGAAATTGGCGCACTTTTAAAATCGCACAAAATATCCTGTACTTTGCATAATTAAGGTGGGATCCTATGGCGGCAGAAGCCTTTTCCACAGGGGAGCGCAAGTCAGTGTCAAACAGGGTGACAAACCTCTGTGAAAAGTGAAGAGGAAAGTGTTGAGCTGTTTCTTATGGAGACTGTGAACGACAGAACAACTATGTTTTGCTGTCGGCCCATGTCCAACCACTTCTGACTCACAGAGGAACTCTAAAGAAGAAGCAATTCGAAATAATTTCATCGGAACCATATGAAGTGATTTAAACACGCATCTCTAAAATGGAAATTTCTCCCTCAGTAACACGCATGGTCACAGGTCAGGCAGTTAATTAGCTTAATCAATTAAAAGGGATGGAATAAATGTAGTTGGACACCATAGAGGTAAAACATCCCTCACAGCCACAAAACACTATCAGCCAACAGAGAAAAGTTGTCCTGTTAAAGGTGGCCTTAGTGACTGACGCCCTGAGAGTTTAATGAGTTTCGTCGGCACTGTTGAGTGCTTTGCATCTTGGATCATTTAAATGGGCTTGGGATGGGGGGTCCTAATAAATCCCCCATGGCTCCATCAGAGATTGGTGGTGAGAGCTAGAGTTTTTGTTTTGATTACCATCACTGTTGGTGAGTTGAGTTAGTTCAGGCAGAAAATTCTATTTTACAATGCCATAACAATTTAAACATTACAGCAGTTTGTGATGATTTGTCACCACGGTGAACTTATTAAAAGTTTTGTCATTTAAATTACATGACTTCAATCAAAGTAAGGGTTTTCTCATTTCCATTTGTCCGATTGATAATTAATAGATAAGTAGGAGCAAACAGAGAGCAAATCCTAAAGTAAGGACAAACTCTTTATGTATTTTATTCTTTCTGGACTTTGGATCACCCATCACACTAAAACAAATATAACTAGTGGGTAATTTTAATTAACATATTCCAAAGCTTGTCATAATGACTTCAGCTGAATGAAGCTCGCTCCACATCACTGTAACCGCATCAGCGCTATCAGTTAATTAATGTTTGACGAGGTACAGTGTATCACTCAGACGGTGACAAACTGTAATCATGCTGCTAGGTTTTGTTGATACAACACTGAACACACATGGGACCATTTGAGCGGAGCTTCTTTGATTCTCAAAATGCAGAGCAGGGAAAAAAAAGATATAATCCCACAACAAGTGGTACGGCATTAAAGGCCACTAATTAACGCACTGGCCACACACAAAAAAGACGAATGGAGAATAAATGTCATTGTGTTAACAATAACAGAAGAAAAAATATGGACTATTTGGGATATTTTGAAGACGAGAGAAAAAGCCAAGCAAAATAGAACAGAAAAGAATTGAACAGTAAATTACTGATTCAACAGAAACAAACTCAGAGTACCTTGGACCATCACAAAATTTTGGTATAAATATATATCTTTATATAAACACAAGAGAGTGCATTTCTGCTCATAAAATTGAAAAAGGAGTCATTGTTGTTTTGCGTTTCTCCATGAGAATCGTATCGACTTGTGTGTATGAGTATCTCGCAGACATTAAAAAGCCCTGAGTGTGTTCCTCGATATGCGTGACTCATCTGCTTGGTTACAGCCAGCTTGGACGATCCAGTGCGGAACACAATGACTGTGTAATCCGCCCTGACTGACCGGGAAGGAGACGCTCGCCACAGGGACTACAACTCAATTTAGCTCAGGTCAAGAGGTCAACTCTCCTCAATTAGGGATGGGAAGGGAGGGAGGAGGACACACACTGCACATGAATACACTTTTTAATGAGCATTATTTGAACTGGTGATTGGTGTCATTTATAATTTGCAATAGAGGAGCATGTTAATCATGTTCTTTAATTTTGTGGATATTTGTAATCTCTTACTGTGGCTGCATTTTTGGTGGAAAAACAGTTTTAAAAGTAACCTTAAGATAGTCGCAGATCAATTGGTCATTTTTGCATTTTTTTTACTAAAAAATATTGATGTCAGTTTATATGGAAAAGTTGCAAAAGTTCCAAGATTCTCGAATCTTGAAAACAATCCCAAGGTTGTCTTACTTTAGATGCAGAAGTGGAGAAAATTAGTCACCTTGTCTGGATTAGACATCAGTCACCATGTGGCAGACAAGCCATGACAACAAGAGATGGAATAGGTGAAATTATTGACTGGCTCGTGCGACACCACGTCCAACAAACTGAACCGCGTGTCAAAAGCACTGACGTTTTGCATCCCACTGTCATCATTGCACTAACAGTCATTTTTAACCATATTTTTGTGTCACATTTGGGAAATGTTAATTGTTGCTATGCTACCATTTCAGAATAATCAACCAATTTGGAGAAAAGGCAGAAGAATATTGCAACAGCAAACTTGTTTCAAAAATGGAGGAAAATTTTGCTGCATAAAAATTTATTAAAAATGTTTGATATCAAACATTGTAAAAAAGTCCTTTTGAAAAACTAATTGTTCGGTCAGCAATTTTAAATATTAAAGGGTACAGTTGTAATACTTTAAAACACAATTTGTTTAGAAAAGGGAAGTGTTTCATCTTTGACTTGGGCAACGTATACTTTTTTCAAAGAAAAAAATGGAAATATTACTTTACTTTTTATACATTTACGGTTTTCCTTTGTTTGAATTTTTTTTAACGCCATAAAACATTGATATATTCCCTAATTTAAAACAAAACAGTCTTTTCCATTAATTTTCTTTCAATTTAAACCATTATGTGACATTTACATAAAGTATAAAATGATGTTTCTTCCTGTAAAAACCATAACAAAATTCTCCCCAGTTCACTCATGTGATGACAAATTTCTGCTTCTTAAAGACATTAATTATTAAAGGTGTACATGACACAGTCCTGATTTCAGGACTGCTGCTGTACTTATAGTAAATGGCGCAGAAAATATATTTATATATGCAAATGACAAACCTGAAAACTTCCTTCTCAGCCAATGAACACATCAGTGTGGGACAGGAGAGTGTCATTTGTACTCCGAATGAAAATATCAGCTCAGCCTCACATTATTCAGGAAGCAGAGGAGGACAGGCAACGTGGCAGTCACTGTGCAGAGTTTGGAGTCAGATCCTCTTTCCTCACTGCTTACCACTCACTGAAGCAGTGTGCTGACCCAAAGCCACCGCGCATCAAAACAAAATTACAATGTGCCTACAGTTGAGAAATGTGAAAGGCATGGGATTGAGTAAATGTCAGTGGCTGGGGTGAAGTGTTTGCATATAAGCGAATGATGTATGGTCTCGTCCTGTGCCATTTATTCCCCCAAGCAATAACGTAGCCGGATCTGTCTCCCAGACTTAATTGAAACGGGACTTGTAATGTTGCCCTTTTCCTCGATGGGACCAAAAACATAACCTCTGACTCCCACAAGCAGCCAATACCGAGAAAGTGGGTGTGCGTTGTGGGGTACACAAGGGAAAGAAAAGTGCCAACTGTCACGACATTATTTTCTTCATCTCTTCAACATGCACGCCACATCTAAACTATTCATATAAGCCCTTCTAACACAGAACATTTACCTCCTATGTATGTTCCATTAACACCTCTATTTACTTTCCCTCTATGCAGAACAAAGTGTTCTTTCTTGACAAAAAAAAAATGGACTGCCCACATTGACCACTGCCTCAAGTTAAGATCCTATAAAAGTGAAACCTGACCTCCAAAAACCCCACAACCGTGCAGACACAAGCTCACACATGTCTGGGTCCAAGTCCAAATATACAGACAGGAATAACATACAGTAAATAAATATTGATGCAAAAATAGAAATTCCTTTTTGGTTTTCAAAGCAATTTCTTAATAAAAAGTAATCACATAAAATAATTCTCTACGGCAATGGCTAAACATGAGTGTTAAGTTACTATCTTCCTAAAAAGAGTTATCCTGGACATCTTTACGAGTACGTCTCTCTGCCCCGAAAGGAAAGAAACAGACAAAGAACAATAAATAACATCTGCTTGGCCCTGCTTGAGTCTGATCCAAACGAAAGAAAATATCTCTGACGTATCTGCATTTCTGCTCTACTTCTGATGAAGTCGTAGAATAATACTCCGGGTGCTCATTCACGTTAAATTCCCAACTAAATAATTTTCCAACTGTTAAAAAATTACAATGTCATCCCTCCGACTTCATTTGCATATTGATTTGCTTGCATTGCATGTCATTTAATTGAACATGGAGATGCACAAAAATTCAAACAGACGTTGCCCTGAATACACACACATACACGCACACTTGTAGGACGTAAGCACAGTGGCAAGAGACAATCATTTTTAAGTGCTGTCTTTTCAGAATTGCAAATGTCACACCGTCTAACAAACAAAAAAGAGGAAAAAAGAAAAAGAGACAGTCAATGCCAATCTGGTTTGAGAAAATAGGAAATCTATGTATGGAGCTGTTTACCGTGACTTGTACGGCTTTGGAAACAGAATATGACAATTTTAAGATGTGCATGCACTCACATTTCCACCCTCTCCTGGGTATTGATTTAAAATGGTGGCTGCATGAATGTACCACCGCAGACCATGTAATCTTCCTTTGAGATGAAGACTTCCGAGAAGGAAAGGAGAGAGGGGGGAATGAGGGGTCCTCAGACCACAAGCTGGGAATGTGAAATTGTGGACAATTATTTGCTGAGCAAAATACAATGGCTGCCAGATGAACTGGAGCAAAACCTCCAAAACCCCAGCAGCTCTCCTACTAAAATCCTCCTCAGATAAAAAGTCATGTGAATATGTGCATGTTGTTTCTATTTCACTATCCCTCCCCCCTTTTCACTATGTCACACACAAGCTCACTTAGAAATTATGGATCAGATTACAACCAATGGAGGTGTTAGTGAAGAGGAGTGGATTTAAAAAAAAAATCATAAAAGTGTAATAACATAAGACATGTTATGATTGAACTTAAACTATTTTCTATTATTTTTCAATCAAATGTCAGGTTATCCATCCAGATGTTCACAACTTTTATCAGCTTCCTTCAGATTAAACTCTATTTTTCTCACACAGACATGCACAGCCCTCCCTTTTCACAACATCGAAAAATCTTTCCACAAATTTGGGGGGAGGTCACATGACTCTGCGCCCCCCATTCCATCAGACGGGCTCAAGTTCCGATCAGGATCGTCTTTAACACATCCAGATGTTTTCCAGCGTCTCCGCTGCTGCTGTTGCTCCTCCACATGTTTCCCCCCTATGTTACCCCCTGATCTCTAACTACCACCATCTAAACGGAAAAAACATGCAAAGTAAAGTGCGTAAAATGCTGCAAGAAGAACGCATGGAAATGCGTAAAGGTAAAAAAAAAAAAAAGATGTTGATAGTGAGAACCCCTTCCTCCACATCATGCTTCTTGTCATCTTCCGTTAAAAATCTAACGTTCTGAGATCCAGTCTTAGGATTCCTCACTTACCTTTCAGAGATCTTGGTTTCGCTTGCTTGCGGCGCGACATCCTACAGAAAAAAAACCCGCTGAAGTTGTTCAGTTTGTGTCTGATTTTTTGTGCAGGACGTTAAAGTCTAAAGGTATGCTGTCTCTGATTTGCCCCTGTCTTTTTACCATTACAGAAAGATGTAAGTTCACGTCTGGATACGACTTTCTGATGACTAGGTGGATGTTATTAAATCCAATTAGCCCGATCGGTTAACGTGATCAGCTTTAGATGAGTCGCCTTTCGGGGTTAAAAAGTGTGAGAATGTAATAATCCCGTCATGCGCGTCCATTCTCCGGGAAAATCCGCGTGTATGTGGGCATGATGTTCGCTTACCGATAAAAGCGCAATATTTGCTTTTCGCTTCTCATGTCAAATGCATCCGCGATTTAAAGACATCGGTAAAATGTGAGCGTGCAAAAAAACAAAACAAAAAAAAAATCGAAAAAAAAAAAAGAATAAAAAATAATAAATAGACTTTTCATTTCATCTCCAGCTAACAGCATTAAAACTACTGCAGACTCTGAGTCCGGTCAGCTAATCATGAATTAGGTTGTGAATCTGATCTAAGTCTAGCAGTAAATTGCTCTTAAAAGAGGATGAAGAAGCAGAGAGAAGATGGAAGCTCCCTCCTCATCACAAACCTGCAAGGTCTTGGACTGCGCTGTCGCTCCGGTAGTCCACATAATAATGGAAAATGGAAGCAAGGCCCCCAAAGCCATCAGGATGGCTCCAGAGGGGGCCCCTACCCCGCAGGGACTCGCTCTGTACGTAATCACTGAGGAAATCATTGTCAGCCTGCCTGCACTCACACACAGACAGAGAGGCATGATTAAAATCCCAGGGATCATGGAAAGATGCGGATTGCTGGATCTGCTGGTCCCCGGATCTGGAGTCGAACTCTCAACCCAAAGCCGGCTTGCTCACCCTGGCTCGCCGTCGGCCAGTCTCCGTGTTCGGCAGACAGACTGGTCCCCCTTCTGGTGGAAGTGCTTCAACAGAAAGACATGCTTCTGTCTGCCTGTAGAAACTCACATTCAATACACATGCAGTTTCAGGACAGAAATCTCTGTCTCATTCAAGTAATTTCATGCTTAATTTTTTTATTCATTTATTGTCTTCAAATGCATTTTTTCAATCTTATTTTTTGGTTATTTGAAAAAGAAAAAACATTTTCATTCAAATTGAAACAATTACTGAAAAAACAAGATGAGAAAAGTTTTTTTCTCACATTTCTCCCTTACATTTCATTTTACCTCATGAGAAATTCAGAAGACGAAACAAAACATGTAATTTTAAATAAACTGTTTTTATACAGTGTTCAGATTCAAAACTTTTCATTTTTAAAATTATTTTCACTCCCATTTTTTGTCTTTTTCCTTCCTTTCTTTGTGTTTTTGTTCTTTTTTTTTTTTAGTATGCACCCTCACCTGCCAGTGACTGCACAAGGCCCCATGCTACCCTCGTTATGTGAAAATGAGATCCAGAGAAAGAGTCCTGCAGTGGGCTTCTCACCCCGCTCTCCTTCTTTCTCCAGGATGGATGCTGCTTATGCCAAAAGGTCCATCGAAAAAAATTTAGACACAAAACAGCTTTCTTTTCCATTTTAATGTTTTTCTCCTAGGAATGAAAGGATAACAAAGGTGCAAAATAAAGGGAAGGTTTTGGCTTTGGGATTTACAAAAAGAGAGAAACAGTCAAAAGGGCAACTCCGAGATACACTCAACTGCTTTACGGAGAATTAGAAAATCAAGAGTGACCTCTGATAGCCTTTCTCTAAGCCAAATTTGAATTTGGTGAAGAAAATTTACAATGAAAGTTAATTACGGCTGTAAAAGTTAATGATACAAATGCTTAATAAGCCTGATCTTATTCTATAGGGTTTCTTCTTATTGCTTTTAGGGCCTCCTAATGAGGCCACATACTGTTACACACATGCAATTAGCATATGTTCTGGCATGTAAATGCTTTAAATTAAGAGCTCCAGGAGAGAGGATGTATCTATTAGCACAGAGTAATTGTTGCTTCTCTTTTTTTTTAAATTGTTAATCAACGTCTTCTGTGACATACATAAAATTGATCTTTTATTAATATAAAACTAATTGTCTAAGTATCGCGTTTTATTTGCTTATTTTTTTGTTCATGTATAGCTTTTAAATCGTTCCCTTCTTACTTACAAGCAGTCACATTTTGCAAGAGATTAGTAAATATAAAATGTGTTGCAGATTTGCATGATGCTCTTTGTAGTTAACACACGCATGTAAAACGTCTATTTGTAGGTGCTCAGAAGCTGTCAGGAGGTCTCAGCTGCCATAAAACTTCAATCTCAACAATGCTCCAAAGTTCCCGCTCTGCGTCTCAGTGCTCTGTCAGACAGATCTCCCAAAGTTTTGCCACCTTATCTTGCCTCTCCAATACCCCCCTCCCCAATACCTCTTCTATCGTCTGAAACACAAACAAACAGTGCTGAAGTCCTCCAGGGCTCTTTGCTACTTTCATTAGTGACAAAGCACGGCTTGACTTGAGTCAGAGCTCGCACAGTTATGTCTCTCGGTTTGATTGCACTCTTTCTCAGAAGTTTTTTTCGTTTCTTCAGGTGGAGAAAACCTCATGTGAGGGATGCTCATGATGCCCCCAAAATCTGCCTGACACGGCTTTCTCCTCAGGGATAACCTTATGAATATGGAAAAGAGAATCAAATATGTGTTTTTGGGAGCAAATAAGCACAATGAAAATCAACTATTTTTTTTCTCAAGTCTCACCTCTGCAGAGCGAGAAAAAGAAAATCAAATGAGAGGAAAAAAAAGCTGGTTTGCCTAAAAACAAATGCAAAGGAAAATCTCAGCGTGTGTTTATGTGATCCAACAAAGTTATACTGAATTATTTGTTTATATCTACATGTTATCTCTCTATTTGCAGTCGTTCACATATGTGGTGTAAGTATATGTGTTATTTTCTCGCCCTGCTGCGATTGTAAGTCTTTCAACTGCCATTGAGCAATCAAAGGCGTTATTTTCTTCCTAGTATTTGTAGTAAAACTGAGCAGTTACGTGGAGATTTTTTTCCCCACCCGTAGATTTTTTCTTTTTTGACATTCAGAAGAGTCAACACTGCTGTATGAGAGATTTCACTCTGCCTCCCTGCAGGGTTAAATGTTCCCTTGCGGTATCCAAAGCCTTCTGGAGTTGGGTTCTTTCAGCAGTTCTTCTTGACCCATGCCCTGCTCAGCCTCTGTTCATTTGGCTCTGACAGCGCAATGCTTTTGTTTAAAAAAAGAAAAAAATACAGAAGTTTGATATTGAGAGAAAGTTAAAATTCCAATGAAGTGTCTCCTGAAGAAAATAATAATCACTGAAGGCTATTTAGCGGAATATTCTCCAAAATTGGAAGAAAAACGGTGGCTTAAAAGCACAGTCGGTCAATTATGCTCGTTAGAAGAGGGCAGATGCACAAAGATGCATGTGCACCAACCACACACACGTACACACATACATTTGAGTTGCCTCATTAAAACCCATCCAGAACTCAGAGATGTGAATGTTTCCCCTTGAGGGGTGGGGCACATTCATTGTAAGAAAGGCAGAAGACTCAACTTTTTTATTCTGACTTGCTTATAATTACCGAGTTTGTTGGAATGCGTGACCCTGAGAAAAAGGCTTAGTCCTGGGAGATTCCACCAGATTCATCACAAACTTCAGTTTTGCTTTCTTTTTGTGTCTCCCCAGCTGGATGCCACCCACACCAGGCATGAGTGAGGTCGATGTTGTGCCCCCGACACCAGAAGAAACTCTCTGGGGAATTTAAACTTTGCTCCAACAAGCTAAACTCCTGAGGCTAAGAAGAAAAAGGCAGGTTCATGAGTGGCTGAGAACTTTTTCCTCCCTGAGCACAGAGACAGTAAACAGATTAAAATAATAACAAGAACTGCATGGGGATTTTGCAATTAAAAATTTTGGAGTTGCGAGAAATGACATGAGAGCTGATTTTTTTTTAGCTCAGCATCATTCGAAATTTCAAACAATTAGTCAGCAAAGCATGAAATAATAATCACAACTATACAGTAAAGACAAAGAAAGTCTTC
This sequence comes from Neostethus bicornis, assembly GCA_902685375.1. Classification (NCBI taxonomy): domain Eukaryota; kingdom Metazoa; phylum Chordata; class Actinopteri; order Atheriniformes; family Phallostethidae; genus Neostethus; species Neostethus bicornis. Next base: position 13,090,892 of record LR738554.1, on the reverse strand, counting down.
TCATAAGGAGAAAAGTTTGAAACTTTTGAAAAAAAAAAAAGCACAAGATGAAGAGACTGCTTTATGACTCGACATCTATGTGTACGGAAAGATGTCAACAAAAAAAGAAAATACAAAAAGAGTGGTTGTCATCAATAGTGACCTTCCAGCTGGAAATCCACAACTTCCATCTTCCCAAGCCAAGAAGCCCCATGGAGTAAATCCCAAACCAGGTCATTAGCACAGTGGTGTCACCAGACAGCAGATCACGGGCCAGAGAGGGAGCGAGAGGGAGACTCCTGGCACTGCAGCGGCTGCTGTGCGCTTTGACATTCAGGCCTGGCTGATCTATGGGGCTGGGGAGACAGTGCCCTTGCTCTGGGTCTTCATGAAGAGAAAGACCTGGCAGTAACCCCCGCCCTACCCTGACACACACACGCACACTACTTACTCACCCCTTAGAAAAAGTGAGGTTGCATGATGTTAGACTCATGTATACTCCTTCGTTTTACAACCAGAAGTGCAGGTTTTTATTACTTTGGAAACATTACCATCACCTGTTCTGCTGGATTCTGCAGTAAAATTCATTTCACATTATCAGCCAGCTGATGGCTTTACAAAAAGTATGTGCACATTCACAAGCTGGCTGCAGTTTTATAAGCTCCATAATACACATGAATTGTAGATTCATTACCATAGACCGGTTGAGAATTGCCTTTTTTGACAATATCCTCCACAACGGTGTGGTGTTGGCATAAAGAATACTATTTAACCACAATGGGACAGTTTCATATTGTGATCAAAAATCATTCTAGGGGTTTTATGTCCTTCTCAAATGGCTTTGACCTCCACAGCCCATCTCCAGCAAATGGTGACCACTATGAACATGCCAAGAAAGAGAATCCCTTGAGGGTATTACAGTGAGCCAAGATGAACATAAAAATCTCTCAGTGAGAGATGGACATTTTCCACTTGGCACCGGAATGCAAGATGAAAGAAAAAGATAGCAAACCTTTCAACACTAGATGCCTTCACTAAAATAAGAGGATTTTTTTTTAAACCGTAAGCTCATTATCACACCATAATTAGGAGAACCTCACTTTAAGATGAGATAAAACCTCTTCACTTTTAAAATATAACAGTGATAAACTGAGTCATATGTAAATGTGCTACATAGATATTTATTATGTGAGACATTGTGACAGTTAGTTAGTTATAGACACCTCTGGAAGTGTCTGGTTATCTGGTTCAGTGGGTTTCACATTGAATTTTACACATTAGCTGAAGCACAATGCACTTCTCTTTCTTTATAGTATTAGACAAGTATCAAATCCGTGTAGTCCCTCATTCATCCAGGAGTGATCCATAGTAGAAAAAGTTTCAAAAAAGTCTTCTGGACAGTTTAATTCTTCAACGAGACGTTTCGACTTCCATCCGGAAATCATTTTCAATCTGAATGAAATGGACTGGAACCTGGATCCATTTATACTAACCTGAGTAACAGGTAAAAAAAGTGTAAGAAGGGCTCGACCAATGAGAATGTTCCTTAAGATGGTCGTGAATGGCTCCTATTGTAGCCACAGACCAGTAAACAAAAAAATGCTAAAAGCCTAGTGAAAAGAGAAACCTGCTAACGAGAGGCGTGAAACTGAGTCACGAGGTGTCATCTTTAGTCCATGGCTTCAAAAGGCTGCTATAGATACCGGGCAAAACGTATCTAACGCCTCCATTCCGATTCAGTGAGGGATTCTCTTTCATCACAAAAATGGCTTCTTTCACCCCTCTTTCAAACCAACCTTTCTCTCTACTTAGAATCTTCACCTCACTGTCCTCAAAAGTGTGTTTGGTGGATTTAAGATGCAGATGTACGGCAGACTGTGGACCACTAGAGGCTTCTCTTCTGTGTTGGTAAAGTCTTTTGTGGAGTGGTTGCTTTGTTTCCCCAATGTAGTTTTCTTTGCAGCTCCCTTCACTGCACCGGATCGAATAAACTACATTGCTCTGTTTTTCCGTAGGCATCTTGTCTTTAGGATGTACTAGTTTTTGACGTAATGTGTTGACCGGTTTAAAGAAAACCGGGATGTCATGTTGTCTGAAGATTCTCTGTAACTTCTCGGACAGTCCTGACACGTAGGGAATAGAGACTCCATTTTTTCTCTTCTCAGTTTCTGTTTCCCTCTTCTCATGTTTCTTGGACGCTCTCACCCTATTCAGGGCCCATTTGGGGTAGCCACAGACCGAGAGGGCTTTTCGGACATGCTGTGTCTCCTTCTCCTTAGCCTCTGTGCTCGTGGGTACCTCCTCCGCCCTGTGTTGTAAAGTTCTGATGACACCCAGTTTGTGTTGCAAAGGATGATTAGAGTCAAACTGTAGGTACTGGTCTGTGTGCGTGGGTTTCCTGTATACCTCCAGTTGCAAATTCCCGTCCTCCCCTATGATCACAGCGCAGTCTAAAAAGGCCAACCGGTTGTCCTTGGAGTCTTCACGTGTAAACTTGATGTTCGGATCCACAATGTTGATGTGTGAAGTGAAGGCTTCCAGATCTTGCTTGTTGATCTTCACAAAAGTGTCATCAACATAGCGGAACCAGTGACTGGGTGGATTTCCTGGGAATGTGCTCAGGGCTTGCTTCTCAACCTCCTCCATGTAAAGATTAGCTACTATGGGGGACACTGGAGAGCCCATCGCACAGCCGTGGATTTGTCTGTAGAAACCACCACGAAACTGAAAGTAAGTGGAGTTGAGACAAATGTCCAACAGGTTGCAGATGTGTTCCGGAGTCAGTTTGGTCCTTTCTTGCAGTGTGGTGTCCCCTTGTAGTCTTTGTCTGACTGCTGTTACAGCTTCTTTTGTAGGGATGCAGGTGAAGAGTGATACAACGTCATAAGAAACAATGATGTCATCTTTGTCTATATGTACATGTTTCACTTTCTCTACAAAATCTTGTGTGTTCTCCACGTGGTGTTCTGTGTTACCCACTAAGGGGGCCAAGATGGTTTTCAGGTATTTGGCTACGTTGTAGGTTATAGAGTCAGTGCTGCACACAATGGGTCTAAGAGGAACATCCTGTTTGTGGACTTTGGGTAAGCCGTAGATACATGGAATGGCATCACCCGGATACATTCTGAAGTACAAAGCTTTATCAATCATGTCGTCCTTTTCCAGCTTCTGTAAATAGTCAATCAACTTCTTTTTTTTTTTTTGTAGCCACTGGAAGGATCCCGCTTGAGTTTTTGATAAGTGGAAGTGTCTTCCAGGAGGTTGTTCATCTTGGACTAAAGATGACACCTCGTGACTCAGTTTCACGCCTCTCGTTAGCAGGTTTCTCTTTTCACTAGGCTTTTAGCATTTTTTTGTTTACTGGTCTGTGGCTACAATAGGAGCCATTCACGACCATCTTAAGGAACATTCTCATTGGTCGAGCCCTTCTTACACTTTTTTTACCTGTTACTCAGGTTAGTATAAATGGATCCAGGTTCCAGTCCATTTCATTCAGATTGAAAATGATTTCCGGATGGAAGTCGAAACGTCTCGTTGAAGAATTAAACTGTCCAGAAGACTTTTTTGAAACTTTTTCTACTATTAGACAAGTATGAACAAACAGCTTCAAATCAAATTGTAGTTAAATGGCTTCTAATTTGTTCAAAAAGAACAATAAACTTCTCATAAATTTGACCTTTGTTTATCTTTGACCACCTTTCACAAGTCAACAATTACCTCAGGTTATTCTTAATCATCCACAAATGCAGACAATTGCATTGTCAGTCATGAGAGCCCAAATTTAAAAAAAAAAATCCAGCCCAAATTAGAAGTACCTCTCATCCAATCAGTACCTCTACTTTCCTTCAGGATATTCCCTGGAAATTCGGCAGCTCAGAATGACTAGTGTGAAGTTATGTGGATAAGAAAGATTGCAATGAATTTGAAGAACCCTCCCTCCCAGGCCATGCAAACATTATTCATCCTACCTCCTCCCACACACCTGTCTCACCTTCACCACCACCTTCCACCCAGCACCTCTGTTCCTCCCTGATGCCTTCCTGACAGTTGCAAGACCCTCTCACTGGACTATGGTGGCAGGAGTTGGAAGCTGGGACTCTGTTAATTAAAGAAAAAGGTTAACACTCATGGGGCTGGGAGAGGGTGCATTCAGGAAGCTCCCCTGGTGGAGCAGCTGCTCACCATTTCCTCCCACAGAGGCCCCGAGGACGACAACGGCAACCAGGGATGGAGGCCAGATGACTGGGGACATTGGGCTGAAGGAGTGACTCCGGCATAACTGATGAAGCAGGTTTGACCCTCACACTGAGGATAAGCCAGCAAGCGTGCTGAGTGGTTCGACTCACCTGTCCACCGGCTCCCATTCTGGGCTTGGCTTTGAGCTGATTAGTGAGTCCCAGAGAAGGTCTCACCTCCCTAAACACCACCCACGCACAAATACCTTCATTAGACAGTAGGATGTATGCCAAGCCCATTTAGAGGTGTATGTCACAGGGGTAAGAAGAAACGGACACAAAGAAAAAAATTAAAAGAGTCAGAAAAAGGAGAAGAAATAGCTTTTTTGAGTTGTGGACACTGAGGAACGGGTCAAAGGGACTGAATATGTTGAGATGTCGAGACTACGATGAACCCATCAACAACCTGCACAGATGTTGTCGCTGTCTGTAGCGTGTGTGCGTGGGAGATCATTAAATAATGATAAATTATCACTTCAGTTTGCTCAGATATGTAGCATTATCTACAAAAAAGAACACTCATCAGGGAAAATAGTTGGCCTAGTTTAGAAGAGTTAACAATGAAAAAGGTGTTTGCATCAATAGGGAATAAATGATAAATGGATCACATTTAGCAGAAATATCTTTAAGATTAATTTATTAATTTAGTTAAAGAACACCACGTTTATTTAATAGTCCCAATATAAAATTAAAACATTCTTGAATAATGAAATTTGCTTTTTAATTTCGCCATCAACCAACACCTCCGAAACCTAATTTGAAAACAGTTTACATTGATACACTGTGATCTTATACGAGGAAGAAAAAACATCACACTGATTGCCACTCAAATTAATTCCAATAAACACTTGTGAGCTTTCAAGTCAAACATGAGAGAATGAAACAGTTCTTCTTCTTTTCGCCCCCAAATAAGCAGAGATAATTAAACGTCTATCCTTAGAGAAGAAGTGCTCCCAATGGAAGGTTGTTTGGTTTGAGGATTTGCTCAGTGATTCGGCTCACCAGGGACTCTCCATTTGAATCTTAAGGTTTTATATCTCTAACAAGGCTTTAATTGCCAAGGTAACAGACCGCCTGATAAAGCCTAACAATAAGTCCACTTTTTTGCAGCGTAGGTGTTAGCAAAAAGGAGAAAGAGAAGCTTCTGGCTAACTGTGTTATTTTCAAAACTATTTCTCAATCAACCATTAGGGGATGTTGACAAATTAAAAAAAAAAAAAACATTTACTACACATCAACTTTGTAAAGGCACTGTAGTTGCAAAGTAAAATTCTAATTCTTTTGAGAATGAGGAGACGGCGGCACTCAAAGTCTTAGGTCCCATGCCACGTGCCCTCCTTATTGTAACGAGTGCATTTCTCTTCTCAAACTCTGACTGGTGAGTGTGTCAGGAAGGGGGGTGGAGGGATATTCTTCAGAGGAGATGGGGAGCGTCTGTTGGTGAAAAAACTCTGTTAACGTCCCGTTTCTCCTGTCAGAGGGCTGACACGAAGCACCCAGGGACACAGGGCCTTTGGTGCTCAGAGTCTGGACACTGGCCTAGATTTCCCCCTCTCTGCTCTCCCGCACCAACACCCCACACCCCCTCCTTCCGACAACATTTCACCTACAAAACACTCCTCAGCTGCCCCATCTCATCTGTTCTATACTGTCATCCTGCCCTCAATGAACTACCCTCTTCCAAAGCCCTCTATCCCTTGTCTGCTTATGTCTTTCTGTCTCTCGCATTTTTTTCTAACTTGAAAAACCATTCATTTGTCTATCTAGTTTCTAAACAGATTGTCAAAGACCGGGTTATAGGTCATGGAAATCCAGCTGAGGAAAGCATTATCCTTTAAATGTTCAATAATCAAGGGTTTATGATCCAAATCCCTACTAAAGATGTTTTGAGATTAGAAGTTTATATTAAAATAGGGGATCTCGTTCATATTAGGAAAAGATTACAAATTGTGAAAACTCTTTTGTTAATCTGATAAACAGAGTCAGATCTGAAATACACCATAGTATGCAGAGTAAAACTACTTGTATTTAGATGAATATTTCAAATTTTAGTACTGCCATGTTTCTGTTGAGATATTTCTATAGTCACATATTTAATGATCATAGCAACAAGTGCAGAATCCACAAAAAAGTCTATTAATGAATTTCCTGGAAACATATTTTAAACTGATTTTAAATCCCAATGGGTGTCCAGTATTGAAAACCCGAACAAAAAAAAAACTAGAATTTTTTTCAAAAAGCCACATTGCAACACTGACCCAGAAACTTCTTGAAAAGCGTGTTTCTCTAAAAACACACTTGAGAACAAACAATTTAAAGGCCAGCAGACTCTGTATAATGTCATTTCTAAAAACAGATGATCTCAGCATAACCATATAAAATATTTAAATCAGTAATAACTAATCTAAAGACCAATCTGAGCAAACACCAGAAATGAACGCGTTATCACCTCTCTCTGCTCAGGGTATTGATACATAAAGTAATGTTGGTGCAAAATATTTTAATTTCTTGGCAATTTAAAAGTAACTGTGTATACTTTGGCCTTTTCAATAGAAACAAAATCACAGAAAAAATTAGAAAATGTTTTATAAACACATTTAGCTTTTATTGATAATCATTTTGACTGCTTTTCTGTCCGTGTGACATTGAAAGGGACCGTACTTGTTCATTTTTTAAATATGAAAAAAAGATTTAACTCACATTTTTATTGCAATGTTGTGAGGTAAACATGGCTTGAGACAATCATACGTTTGGTGTTGTTCAGACAGTTGAAATTTTTGAGAGGTTGTGAAACTTTGTATTCACTTTACCTTAATATTTAAGATAAAAGAAAAATAGGAACCTTTTCTGAAAGTCTAAAACCATTTTTCCACATTTTGATCCCTGTTTTTAATGTGTTGTGTACTTACAATGTGAATGGTGAGTTATTTATAAGTTCCCACCAAATGAATGATGCTTGACATACACACACAATCAACAAATACCCATTTAACTATCTTGAATATAGAAATTATGCATTGTGATGCTTCTTACACGGATCTTGCAGCTTTTATGTTCTTAGCATGTGTGGCTTCTCCACGGACCCTCGATCTTCCTGTCATCCATCAAAACAATCCAACTTAAACTTATTTGTCGACATAATATTCTCTGTAAAACTGAAGGTGTGTCATCAACTCAAGCACACTTTGCAACCTGGGGCTGGCGGGAAAAAAAACATCCAGATAATTAAAGGATGGTTAATGCACAATAAGACTAATTGCTTGAGTACCTATTGAAAAGTTTGTCAATCAGATTTCTAAAGCAAACCAGTTGAAAACTCAAAAAAGGTTATCAAATTTAGAACTTTAGAAACACAAAAAAAAATTACAATTACTTGCACTCTGTTTTTTTTTTTTTTTTAGATAATTGCCATCCTCTTTTCTCAAAAGGTATTACAAACTAAAATCTTATATAAACTTAAATTTGTTGAATAAATGTGTTCAAAAGAATAACATAATGTTCGCAGCTTTATTCAAACCAATTATAGGGATTTATTGCAAACATAGGATTAGATTTTTGGAGTGAAATACTTTGTGTAAAGATTAGTAAATAATAAAACATAACATAAGCAGTGCAAGTTTAGCACACTGTTTTGTAAAAGTACTGCACAAAATTTGTTTCACAAGACTTTTTTAAAAATTTTTTAAAGAAGATCAGGTTAGGGAGGAGACGGCAGCTCAGTGGTTAGAGCGTTCGCGTGCGGACCGGAAGGTCGCGGGTTTGCGTCCCACAGAGAGCATGTCTAGGGTCCTTGGGGAAGACACCTAACCCCCGCTTCTCCCACCATTGGTGCCGTCGAAGGGCAGCCTGCTGCGGTGTAAGGAGTGCAGCACACAAATTTCCCCGGTGAGGGATGAATAGAGTAATTCATTAATTTATCATTAGAAGCTGCAACTACGTGTTTATTTATCTGCCAGTTCCAAGAAAACTGAACACACTGACATCGTATTGCACTGCTGCCTCTTTTGTTTCCACGCGCCGCTGCATTTTGTCCCTCTTTCAAAGTGTTACCTGCACATTGTTATAAAAGTGATACTGTATACAAACGACTAATCTCATCGACCCTCAAAACAACATTCAAAGCACCTCTGTCATGTGAACATGGTGAACATGTCACTTTAGAAAATTCAGGCTGACATGAAGCTTCAACTCTTGCACTTCACATGGTGTGGTGTGTATGTGGCTATGGAAATTTTCCATGTCACAGCAGCGCTCTCTGTGTTTCTCTCTCTGGCAGGTGTAAATGGTGCAAGTTTCTGTCTTGTTCAACACCCGTGCTATTTTGATGTGTTGGCAATTCCTTTGCCAAACCAATAACTCCCTCACACCAACACTACTCTTTCATGCTGCCTGCTTTATTCTCATTCTTGAGGGAATCCTCCAGAGATACATAGTGCACCTCTTAATTTCCCCAGGGATGCATGCAGGAAACATACACTAGTGATTTTCTAGGGATGAAACACAGGCAGAATATTAGACCACATTTTATCAGAACATCTGCTGTTCTTGGGTCAAATGACTAGTTAAACGAGTTCTGTCACCGGTCCATGTTATATATTTCTATCAAATATTTGTATCCCATTTTAGTTTGCTCTTTTCTGTTTTATATTTCCAATTGTTCTGAACAGTGAAGCACAGAGCAACACGCAGGCAGTCAGAATCCCAGGAGGGAATGTGGCCCGGTGGGTTTGGTTTGTACACCCGTCACAGACTTCTGAAGGGGTGACGTGCATCACCGCTCCACTGAGAGAAAGCCTCTGCCATGTTTACTGTCATGTTCCAAGGTATGCTACGTGGCTTCAAACACATCAAACACATCTACAGGAATACTGATATTGGGGATGCCATGGGGAGCAACACAAAGGGTACAGACTCACTCTTGGAAACACATGCCCACAACCGTGCCGCGAGCCCTCACAAGCGACACAAAAATCCAGATTTTATCTAAAATAATATTGTTTTACTACTTGTACATTGTCAGTGACAGAAACCCTGAATGTAGTTTGAAACTACAATGCTATCTGTAAAGTAAAATTAAAACATTTTTACAAGGTAAGTGTATTTTAAATCATTAAAAGTGCCATGGAGACTCAGGATTTTTCTTTCATTTGCTTAAAAACTGACAGGAGTTTTAGTTTGAGATCTCATTAACACATCACACACATCCTCTGTTGTCGTCTTCACATGATTTCTTGTGTATTAAATGATGCAACTTACTCAAACTCAAAGGCAAAAACCTGTTGTCCTTCCAAACACTCCTGAGACTTTTGGAGTGTGTCATCACATGTTGTGCCTAATTTATGAAGAACAGTCAAGACTGATTTGACTAGTGAAGAGCTCCACTCGTGGCCTGCTGTGTGCAGTGTTGAAGAAGGCTGAGTTGTTTGCTGTGCCTCTAGGCGTGAGGATGAGGGGGAGCAGCCTGGAGTTCCTGCATGGCTCAGGGGGAGGTTGGACTGGATTAGACGGCTGACAGCTGGGCCACATCTCTGGAGGCACGGGGCGAAGAGGCCCCCCGTCTGCCTGCCTCTGCACCAAGTGTCAATTTGAGCATGAAGGAAGGATGGAGTCAGCCAAAGAGTAAGTAAGTGAGCAAGGTGGGGCCACTGGTGGTCCTGGGTGGATTGACATCAGCTGTGCATGGGCCGTGCACAGCGTTAGGCATCAGGAAACACACTGTTTATTTAGTGGGTTTTGACTTGAGGGCACAAACGTCTGCACACTTGAACAAACACACAGGCACAAGACAAAGTGGTCCTATGAGGTTGCAACTCTTGACCTCTATGGTTTTGGGTAGTAATGCTCATGGTCAACACAACATCAAATCGGAAAACATTTGTATTTCACAACGCATGCTTTTCTAATAGCTAATACGTCTCATTATCAAAGAAGTCTTTTTTTTAAAACGCAGAATCAAAAGCTCTAAATACCACCAAAATGGCAGAGAAACAAACTCCCCTCAGGTGGTTTCCTGTACAATTATGTGCAATCAAGATTACAAGCTGCTTCAAAATCAAACACACACCTATTCTATTTCTATTTTCAGTGATAGGATATGTAATTAAATCTGACTTCTCTAAGTGGATTCATTGTTTCAACATTTACTTCGACATCCAGCAGAGATTGTTGATAGATTATTTGATTGTGGCTCGAACAGCAACTGGTATAATTTACTTTAGCAGCACTCTCCACAAACATAAAGAATGTTCCAGAAGCCATAAGAGAATTTATAATAATAGGTTTTCTCTAATCTTGAGAGACTGAGAGACTATCACTGGGATGTGGGAAGAGGGCCAGGGTAGACTTTATTAGCTGGTGTTGTTCTAACGTAATTTATTTTTATAAATGAGACTGGGTGGGAATGGAAGTGGGGGTGGAGGCCAGTATGCAAATGTGGACCCTCATTAAACACCACCAGCACACAACATTATCTGCTGCTCCTCAGATTGTTTGTGCACATTAACGAGGTGCAACCAAGTCTGCTAGCTAATGACAATGTAATGATCACAGCATTTATGATAAAGTCATCAAAAGGCGTGACACTTACAGTGCAGATTTGATGCATTAAGGAGGACCTCGACCACCCATGCACTCAGGTGACCTCTTCATCCTCGAGTAAATCCATTTGAGAAACTCAAAAGTCATTGAAAATGTTTCATTTCAAACAAATGGCAAACTTTGTGATGTAAAAAGATGATTGCAAAACTTTTGATATAACTTTTAGTGAAGAATCTAAAATCTCACGGCTCCATAGACGTGTAACTTGTGAATGTCTATGACTACTTGAGGTTTATGCATATTTTAAATTGAAAAACTTAAAATTGTTTCTTATCTTTTACCTTTGATGAAAAAGGTGTTTAATTTTTTTTAAATAGTGATAAATTGTGAATTGTTCTTTTTTTTTTAATGGTGCATACTTAACCATTAATTTACAAACTGCATATTGGTTTAATAAGCAAAAACCTAAATATCTACTATGAAAAAGTTTTATGAGCAAATGAGAAAGAAGAACAAAAGAGGGACCGTGCAAGTCTTTACAACAGTTTTAATTTTGGTCCTTCAAACTTTTCTATGATATTGGGATCTGGTTCTCTGGGGATTTTCAGAAGCCCATTTCCGTGTAAAGATGTTTATCTTTACAGCTTTGGCGAGAATGAGGAGATTAACCTCATAACTAGCAGACATCTTATGGTTGATCTGAGCATCATTAGTCCACATTAATAACCCATGGAAGTGCAAATGGGATTTTTTATCATCTTAATTACATGACATCTGAGCTCCCTATCTAAAGATGACTCTCTTTAGAGATGAGAAGGCCTCCATGACTTCGAGGGACTTGTTTCTGTACACACATCTGACAAAAAAGAAAACGATTGTACTGCAGTGTACACGTGTACACGTACACACAAATACACGCACCAGCCAACCGAACTAAAAGGATGCCATTGCCCATTAGAGAGATGGATTGACAGGAGTGCAAAATAAATCTTTGTGGCACTGAGTCAGAAATATAAATAGAGCATCTAAGACAGATTTGTCTCTGGTGTTGATGAAGTTACCTTTGGGGGTAGAGCTCTACCTTTTTAGTAATGAGGACAAGCACAAACAGTTTGGTCTCCTAATGAGAAATGATGCTTTTGGAGGTGTGATACGAAAATGTCCTTAAAAGTGGGATTGTGGGATCAGGCCCCACCTGGTGGTTTTGATGTACAGTATACAGTCCTATAAAGGAGGAGATGGTGGCAAAAAAAATTGCAGTCACTTGAAAAAATCTGTTAGAAATTCAGCCAGATGTTATAGTGTTTTTGACCAAGCTATTGTGTCTAAACAGATAGTTTAAAACTGGGAAAAAAAACGGTTTCATTTCTTATTCACAAATCAATAAAAGATGACAAATGCACCCTTCTGAATAGTTCAGCTATCAAATTTTTATTCAATTCTTTTCTTAAAGCCCATATTCTACAGTAACAAAGCTTACAATAAAAAAAAAAATTATAATATTAGGACTTGAGGTTCATTAAATGATGGAAAATCAGGTGGGCTGGGAAGAATAAAAATAATCTATTACCCATTTAATTATCAAAGCAGATCCTGTCTTAATTATGCAATAGCACCCAGTCTGAACCCACATGAGACAACTGAGCTCTGCCCAAGGTTGGATTCTTTGCCATCTTTATGGACAAATTAGTTTGTTGATATTCGTACTATACTATCACCATTTTGAGGCACACGATGATATAAAACATCCCTAAAACAAAGAATAAGCATTTTCCTTTCTTTCTTTTGTTCTCCTTTTAACCCAAGTTTGAGAGCTGGCATCCCATTAGGACTCTATTGCTAATCAATGCGAGGCATTATAGGTTGTATAAATCACACTCTGACACCTGCTGTACGGGTTGTTAACAGAGCGGTCACAAGGGACGAACTGAGGGAACAAACATGCAGACACAGTAAACAGATATGTCTGAACCTTAATCTGAGGTCTACTAGAACATTATTAAGGTGGCCAAGGAGCTGGTTACTTGATAAAATTAGGTTGAAATAAATTTGCCTTCAGAAAATTCTCATCTGGAGCAAATATTGGTTTAGTTTTTCTACAACAAAATATATAAAATACATCAAAGTGTTCTATTAAGACTGTGTAATCAAAGTTTAAATGATTATTTGCTGTTTTCTAACAAAACACCAGAGGTGCTCCGCAAATATAAAAAGTCATAATGGAGGTTATTTGGTTTTATTTCTTTTACTGAGGATGTAGATCTTCTTCCTGAAAAGACATGCAGGAAAGTGCATACGCAGGCATTTGTAACCTGACTGTGGTACAGAAGGGGACCATCTGAAGACTCACAGGCCCTTTGATGTCTTATGAATACGGGCATAATGCATGTGTAATTAATAAGCCATTTGCATATGATGAACTAGGGCACTTAGTCAATGTTCTTGGGATACAAATACCTGAGGAAAACAATAACAACCGAGAACATAAAAAAGGAGTCTTTGCAAGAAAAGACAAATCTATGGCCCACTTTGGATTAGAAATACATTAGCAGGTAATTATGTCCTAATTGCCAATATTTTAGCAGATGTTTGTGCTTAACCAGAGAGGTAATGCCCTCCTGGAACAAGCTCATCAGGATCATTCTCCTGTGATTTCCTGATGTCCTTAGTGATTACCATCCACACAAGATGGACTTACTCAAAAACATTGATAATGATGAGGCTGGAAAGCGAGATGGAAAAAAATAAAGAATATTTATAAGGTCAAAAGATTAACTGCTTTATGCATAAAGTTTGGAAGAAGAAAGCTGGAGAATTACTTATTTTGATATACATTAAAAAGTCCCAAGTTTGAATTATTACATGTATTGAGATATTGATGCTGATGTTTTAAATGTGCATTAATTTTCTTACCAAATATATCAATGACATTTGAGGTGGAGTTTTCTTGCCTGATCAAACAGTAAATGTGACCCAGAGCTTGATTAAATATTGAGCTCAGGAGTTTCAGATATCTTTTTTAATTTGGCCTGCTGGCATTTGGCATCAAGGGAACATCAAATTCCCATAAGTCCCTGGAGCTGGTCCACTCTGGAAAAGAGCTGAGCTAGCAGGTCAAACTGCCAAAATGTCATGGAGTGAAAGAAAATGAACCAAAGGCATAAATCATAAGGTAGTCCACTTCTGACACATGGCCTTGATGGCATCTAGATACATGATGTTGAGGAGACCAAACCAGAATGAGGTCCATGTGTTGAATATATCAAAGAGCAAAGCTTTGAATCATTAGTTGCTTCTAATGATAAGTTTTCTCAATTCAAGTTATATCATGCATGTGCAGCATTGACTACAAATGGGAATTAGCTTTCATTTCGTCTTCTAAACCGCCCATCCCCAATGGATTTGCAGGGGTGCCGCAGCTTGTCCTGCCTGAATAAAGGCAAGAGGCAGGATAAACCCCGAACAGGTCGCCAGTCTTCAAAAGCTAAATTTGATTCAAACATGTTTGGCCTTACTTCAATTTAGTAATATCTTTTGTGTGTAAGTAAGTAAAGGTAACTCAATATAATTATTTAATTAATAAACAGAAATAAGTAATCCATGGTTTAGATTTACCTGAGTTATGTGAGCAGTACAGGCTGTCATCATTAGTGATATTTGAAAAATTAAGCAGGCCGAGCTGAGTTTGTTGCATCACAGATTTTCTGACTTTTATGCTCCAGTGAGACCAATAAATACCCTGAGTCAGCCTAAAAAACACCTTGGGCCCTGTGGGAATTTTGCTCTGTAGCCCAGATGGTCAGTCTTTCTCCGTTCCTCCGCTTGTAAAATTTAGACTAGCTCTCTGATGGACTTTACTGCTTTTTCTGTGGAAACATGACTATGTCACCTCAAAATATTTTTTATTTTGACCCTGATTTATGTTGCATAATTATTGTAGTAGCCTTATCTGTTTGGTGGGTCGTTTTTCTTTAACTACAGAGGCTACTCCAGTTCTACAATCTCCCCATTGTGGGACAAATAAAGGTTTTCTTGATAACAATGGTGTACATTGTCATTTAAAATCATCTGGGGATTAAAATAATCTTGTGAAAAAAAAGATGAAATACCTCAAAATTTTTGATAATTTTGCTGAGAAGGTGGAGGAATCATAGAATGAAAAAAAAAACATTCTTGATGCTGCTTAGATAACAATTTTACTGTTAAAATGTGAACATTTTTGCATGAAAAACAAATCTTTGTGATTTTAAAATGGCAAAAAGTTTGATAGAATGAATGGGTTATGAGGTAGGCTATTACGGTGGATATTTTGTTAAATATGTCTTCTTCTTTTGGCATTTCCCTTCAGGGGTCGCCACAGCAAGTCAGTTTCTTCCATGTAACCCTATCTACTGCATCTTCTTCGGTCACACCAACTAGCTTCATGACTTTCTTCACTGTATCCATGAACCTCCTCTTTGGTCTTCCTCTAGGCCTCTTTCCCAGTGGTTCCAAACCCAGCATCTTTCTGTCGATGTACTCTCTCTCTCCTATGCATATGTCCAAACCATCTCAGTCTGGCCTCTCTGAGTTTATCTCCAAAACCTCTAACATGTGCTGTTCCTCTGATCCTGTTCATCTTGGTCACTCACAGAAATCCTCATTATCTTCATCTCTGCTACCTTCATCTCTGTTTCCTGTCTTTTCCTCAGTGCTACTGTCTCTAGAGCAAACAGCATGGCCGGTCTCACCACGGTTTTGTACACTATCCCTTTACTGTCCTAAAAAGCAAATATTTTTAAAGGGATGCACAGTGGTGCAATGGTTAGCACAGTGTTCTCACAGCATCCCGGGAGGGAACAATGCTTGGAACACTGGCCTTTCAGTGGGGAGTTTGCATGTTCTCCCTGTGCATGGGTGGGTTTTCTCCAGGTACTCCTGTTTCCTCCCATCCTCCAAAACTGTGCATATTAGGTTGATTGGCCACTATAAAATTGTCTAGAGGAATGAGTGTGTTTATGGATGGTTGTGTGTGTGGCCCGCGACAGATTGGCAACCAACATCCCGCCTTAAATCAGCCGGGATAGGCTGGACGTTAGGAAGATGAATGAATGAAATATTTGATGTCGCAATAGAGACACAACAGTTGTCAAGTTGTAGTTAAAATCACTTGCGATGACCACAGTTAACCATAGGTGTCGCCAAATATCTGAGCCCACCCATGTAAATTTGTTTCAGTTCTCAGATGTAAAAATATCTTAATAGCTAACGTTTTCTTTATGTTTGTCTGCATGGGTTTGTTCACATAGTCAAAATTAAGATTTATCGTGAGGTGTCTCAGTGTTGAAAATGAGACGGTATCATTCTTGTTTTGTTTTTTTACTGTTCCTCCAAAAAGGACAGACACTCTTCACCTCTTGGTCTTACCAGTCTGACAAAATACTTTGACAGTTCCTGACTCAATATCCAGTGTTACATCAAAATCCCTTCAACTTTTTTTCTATATATCTTTTCTTTTACTCTCCAATCCCACCATAACATTGTTCGACCTTGAGTGAGATGCTGTCAGGCGCTTTTTAGATTATAAGCGTAGCAGTTTCCTATAATCCACTGGGAATGTTGAGGTGAGAGCTGTGGCCCAGTAGCACTCTGAGTGGCTGGCAGCGGATCAAAAGCAAACGAGGTTCCTGAGCTCATTCCAATTATAACAGCACACACTATCAACTACAAATACAAACAGCACATAAGTGATAGCGCTGGTGGCCTAGAGGACTGCTGCCAGAGAGCAGGCAGCATGCTAATCAGGATACCTCTTGCCATGGGCTATTTAGGGAATAGCCTCTCATCCCACCAATTCCCCATGCCTTAGCCAGGGAAACGAAAAAGAAGAAGGGGAGTGAATTCCCTCAGTGCACAATCCAAGGACAAAATATTAGAAAATGGATCTTAATCTTTGCTCTTGGCCAATATCCATATTAATTACAAAAAGGGAAAAACAACACGTATGTAGTGAATAAAATATGAGGAGATTTGTCAAATATGGAAAGCTAAAAATCATCACAACCTGTCACAGGCATGTATTCTTGGAATGCTAGCCCATACAAATTGTGGAATATCCCAATAGTTTAACCTTTCCAAAAGCAGTATGTGGAAAAACAAGACCTTCAGTCATTTGCACATCACTTCACACTGTTTATTGCAATTAGTCTGATTATTCATAACAACATCTTCCCCACCATCACTGTGTAGTTGGCCAATCCAGGAAAGTGATTTATATATCCGGTTGTCCACCATGGGGAAAGGAAGTGAGATGTTCTATGGAGTTCTGTGGTAGCATACGCACACCCCCACTCACACCGACAACCCCTCAGAGCTTGGCAACTCTCCAGAGCCATGCAGGGGTGGCGGGGTACAGCGGGAGTCTGAGTGAGAAGCACACATTGTGCACTGCGGGACCCCACCAGCCCCGGCCTGAAGGCACAACTCTCAAGGACATGGAGAACTGGGGCAAAGAACTTCCAAGCTTCCCACTGTTAGGGCAGGCAGAGGAAAAGGGAAAGTTTCCAAAGTATCTCTTCTCTAGTGTGGCATGTTAAACATGTAGCTAAGATATGTCAACTTTCTTATTTAGTACATTTTTTAAAAGGCTTCTATGTAATAAATTCAGAATGATTGGCAATTGTTACCTTAAATCACCCATTTCTGAAGCAAAATAACTTCAGGATTGCATTTGCTGCAGTTAAACCAAATATAAATGACTTTTTGTGATACAACGGAGCCACAAGTGGGCTTAGGATAGTGAAACGAAAATCCTCCACAGATTTTTTTTGAGAATTGTTTTTGTGCACAAACATAAAGAGGTGCAAATACCGAAGCTATGAAGTGACCCCAAATGTCTAACAGGCAAAAAACAAAAAGTGTTTACAGACTCTGGTTAAGGAACAACCTCTTCATGAAAAGGTCAGACACCTTAGTTTGTTCTTAATGTTGTGTATAAATTATTTGGATTGATTATGAACTCATTATTTAAAACTACATCAAAAATTAATTTAAACACCACAGTATAAAACGACCGTTTTCAACATTCCTGTTACAAGCGGTGGCAGCAGCAAGCCTTTCTTTCATTGTTCTTCTAGTCAGGTGCTCAGCTTTACCGTGGGTCACCCCCCGCCCCTCTCCCTCTACATTGGAGGAGGAACCACACTGATCTGAGATGGAGTACCCCCAACCAAACCTTACAACATCGACCCATGCCACCATCCTGGGCCTCTAATGGAAGTCCTGGGCATCCAGACGCCTCCCCTACCCTAGCATGGGCGTCAAGTAGCGCTCCTCTCATCACTGGAACCAGCAGGCTGCACAGCTCTCCTTTTCTCTCCCTGGGCTTGGCTTTTTTGGAACATTGCAGGCAGATGTGTCTAGATGACCACATTCTAATTTGTAGACTCAGGTTAATGCTCTGCCAGAAGCCTGAGAAGATCAATAGCTTTATTTCCCTAAAATACCGACATGGTGTGAATGGGCTAACGGGGTGCTTTTAATACCACCGCGGTTCTGCTGATGACTGGGCTGTATTGATTGTGCCCATGTGGAACTACGTGCACCTTCTGGGGAAGGATCTATTTGTGTCACCCTGGGCGAGGATGGGGGCTCAACTGGAGGAGAAGAGAGCTCAGCCAATGGTGGATGCCAAAAACATCAAAACAGCCATGTTTACAGATTACCCAAAGGGAAAGCAAATTACAGCAATTATGCAGGCTGTGGGAATACTGATATCAGCGTACCTGCTATTTTACCCAGGGACTACTTTTTTTTAGACAAGAATACAGACAAAACACTACAATCAGTTTGATTTGATGACTAAACCATCAACAGAAAAAGAAATTTAAACGAAACACAGCACTTTGAATAAATGTAAAATGACACCTTTAGGAGTTACATCCTTGTGTGTGTCATCAAAAACATTTTAGTAAAACAGTACAACATATAACATGTCAGCTTCTAATGTATCTATAAAAAAATACATCTAGCAAACATGATGCATATCTAATGTGCATTTTCTTTGCAATAATTTAGTTTTCTTTGCAACAATGGTAATTAATCATTTATTGTCAACATTGCAAATGACTTGTAGAGAGAAATTATTTAGCTTGGCGGCATTTATCAGTGCAGAGACCACATACATGCAGAGTAGCTTCATCCAAATCAGGAGCCTTTGTTTGCTGCCGTTGTGACATATTCATAACTAGGGCCATAATAGTCAGATTCCTGTTATGTCCCCCCGGGAGAGCAGAAAGAATGGTGTCATATCCAATTACTGTATCACATAGTGGAGGTAAATCACAACTCATGCCATGAACTCTGGAATCTAAGGTACACACACACACTGCATGAACAAAGTGAGATAACATTTATATCCACAATGAAATATTGGAAAACATATTCTTTTGCTAACTTGGAGGTCATATATGGATTCCCCAGACAAATGGGAAAAGCTGCCGGCTGTTGGCTGCCTTCTCCTCTAAACACAAACTGACATGCAGAAGATCCGTGAGTGAACGGGTCAGATTGCACTAATTCAACATTTCACGGTTATGGATTTGTTTTCTTCCAAAAGGGCATTCAAAATACAAGATGAGGATGAACTTGCAGACCATTTTGGACAAGGTTCAGAGGTCAGCATGTACTCCCACCACTTCTGCTCAGAACCAATAAGATACTTCTCTGCAGGGCTAAATGAATACCTTTGTCTTATCCTAGCCCAGCAGTCTGTGGGCAGCATGGTGGTTTGGTGGTTGGAGGGTATCTCAGCGGTGCACAGCCCCATTTCACCCTGAAGCGGTGCAAAGCTCCTGCCCAATAAAACAGGCTGCATCCCCAGGGCCCCTCCCTCAAGCCTCCAGTCAGTGCTTGTTTTTGCACCATTTATTTAGTGTGACACATCTCCAATTAAACTGTGGAGGCTGCTGCATCCCCCCCCATAACTACCTCTTATACCTCCCCAAAGACTTTCTGTCACACTGAGAGTGTGGGTATGAAAGAGTGAAAGGAGAGTTAGTCGGAGAGAGAGATCACATCTTGCCTGCCAGCTATGATCACATTGTCATTTTCTCCTCAGTAGTCTGAAAGGTGGCCTGAATTATAATTATCAAAACACTGTACAAGATAATAGTCCTCTTGAATGGTGTTGCCCCATCACTGTTCGGCTTACTATCATAAATAAAAAATGGTTAAATGTTTTTGAAAATCTCTCCTGAATATAAAAAATTCCTTTTGGAAAAGTTGAGAAAAAAGAATTTGGGAAAACAACTATTGATCTGACTAGATGACCATATGTGTCTGTTTTGATAGATGCGTTCAAATAGGATTTTGCACCAACAATTCCAAGTTTTTACAAGCACATCAATTTAGATTTAAAAGAAAAGTCTTCTTGCTACATCTTCATGCTCCCAAATGGCCCCAGACTCAGTCACAGGAGGAGTGACTTTGTTCGACCCCAATACCTTCTGCAAAAGCACAGCTGAGGGCAGCAGCTGCCAGGGAGGACTGGTGGGGGAGCGCCCAAAACCCAACTCTGCCAAGTGCAGGGGCCAGGGGGAGCCCCAGTGGCAGCTGGGAAGGGTGGGATAGCCAGCTGTGGATCAGTAGGGTGGTGTGGGGTGACTAGGCAATGCCGCTAAATCTGCACACAAATATACACACATGCAATATAAACATTCAAACACACCAAAAAGTTTCCTAGTTTTTTAAAAAGTATTCCCTTGTATTTGTGTGTGTATGGTTCAAAGATGAACCAATCATATTCTGAGCTTCTTAACACCAAGCACCAATCTCCCATCACATGCTTTGGTCTCACATCTGCTGTACCATCTGTAAAGCCCCCAACCTATGTGACAGGTAGTCTCTCTACCTCTCTGGGGGGAGGGAGGGCAAAGAGGGACAGAGAAGATAATTTTGGGTGTAAATGTGCTCTGGACCTCTCTGGATGCATCTGGACAAAGTAGACATGCTGCTGAGCAGGGCAGGGCCATTATCAGTTGGAAACCTTCTACCAGAGAGCAGATGAAGACAAAACAATTAGATCATACTGTCACATTATGGCAGCAGCAATAGCATGCAGGTAATTTATGATATTAATAGAAATGTTTAAACTTTCCAATAAGATCATAAAAATCAATTACATCACAAATTTCACACAAAATATATTAAAGATTCTCCCGATTTATTATAATGTACAGTTTACATTGCCATGACACAAATGTGACCACCACTTGTATGGGGGTGCAGAATGAAAAATATTAAAACAGCCATATAAACAATATCAGAGGACAGTGTCCTCTTTTTTTATGCTGCTGTACATTTAGGATCAATGACATTTGCACCATAATACAGATATCAAGCCAGTGATAAAAACAAAAACTGCACAACCAGTCTTTTTTTTTTTTTTTACTGTGAAAAGAATCCGTTTCAAAACATTATTTTCACATCTTATGTTACATATTTGACAGTAACAATCTTTATTATTCACACACAACGCTATTTGAATGACATCAACATTGACATTTATTTAGAGAGGAGACGAGTCCAGCACATAAACCAGCAAACAGGGCTAAGAAAATATGATCCGGATGAAAATGATTCCCATTCACAAGTTTGCAGTCAATGGACAAAAAAGGGGTCTGTTAACTTTAAAAAAAAATAATTAAAAAAGGGCTCCAGAGGGCGTTAATACACAACCTGCTACATATCACCTCTGAATAAAATACAAGTATATTGCCATGATACAATCAGGTACGACAAATGATTTAAAAAAAAAAAGTTTAAAAAAATAAAATTCAACTTTTGCTCCAAGCATTTTTTTTCTCACGTCAAAATTCACAACCATTTTTAAATCATGTTCGTAAACAATCTGATTTGAGAAATACTGCTTCTAATTTTTCATCATGATACATGTACATTTTTAATTCATCTATTTAAATAAAATCAACAAAGTCAATGTCCCTGGCGTCGGAGATCTTATTTTACTTTTACAGAATTCAAAAGAAATGTGCAGGGGGGATTCATCATCATTTAAAAAAAAAAAAAAACATTAAAAATATGCATTGACACATACACTTTCTGAAATAAGCAACACAGATTTAGTACTAGTTTTATGTCTTATACAAAGTTAGCTTGATCTAAAAAGCATAAAATATATTTTTACATCACATACATTGAGACGTGTACCATGGCCTAGCTGGAAGTTCATCTGGTGCATTGGAATCATTTCACCTTTAAGTCCCCTCGTAATTCCCCACTGCTGACGTTATTGCTTGTTTATGTTCAGGGAACTGAAGGATGGAGAACACAATGCACCGTGGGAGACGGAACCTGCAAATATGAGTCACTTCTTTATACTTTTGTCAGCCCATTTCACAATCTGCACTGCTAAAGGATAAGGCAGTTCCATTTTTAAGGCATTGCTGCTTTGAGACATAATGAAGCAGAGTTGCGGACTTTTGACGTTGTCGATGTGCACAACAATAAACAGGAATACAAGCCTGTGAAGGAGGAGCAAATGAATCTTGAGTGATGCGTGTTTGTGTTCAAAAGAATCGGAGCTTAAAAACATGATTTATTTCTGCTGAGTAGAGGTCAAAGCTCAGACAGAGATCAAAGCAGAGCTGTGAAGGTTGCTGTGACCATCTCTCACTGCTGGTAATTTCCATATTGGCCCTGTGGAGTGACATATGACAGACTTGCGTTATTGACCTTCTCATACTAACAACTTTTGTTCACATATCTCAGGCTAACATCCGCAGTTCAACATCATCTTCAGACCATAATTTCTGTCTGCATTGATAATCAGTGACCAGCAGGTGGCAGCATGACCTTATAACGTCAGCTGTAAAATCCAAAACCTCAGATTTTGGCAGCAGTGCTGCTGAGGATGTTATTCAGTACTAATTAGTGGACATCAGCTCGAAATTTGAAGGATTCAATGCAAGAAAAACAGTTGACGCAAACCCAAAAATAGGTCAAAGTGTGTGTTTGGTGAGTGGGGAGAGGGCATTAAAAACTAATTTGGAAACAATTACTTAATAGTTGGATGCATAAAAAAATAATTAGGCAAAAAATACATATGTGAGAAACTTTGTTTTTGATAGCTACGTTTAATAAAAAAATAAGGAGTAAATTAATGAAATGCAAAACAAAAAATTTCAGTAAAACACTCCAGTGTGAGGTGTTTTCACTCTGTAGTTATCTACATAAAATTCAACATGGTTAAAACTGTAACGCTAGCAAACAAATTTCAGTCAGTTAGAGGGTTTTTGCTTCATCATAAAATATTGAGAATTCTAGTAGTTTTTCAGGATCAAAAATGCAAACGCAGTTGAGGAGAAAACTTTTACTTTTCGAGTTTAAGGTTAATAATATAAATCTTAAATGCATAGTCTTATAAGAATTAAATACACGCGACACCTGAGCAGCCTTGTCTAGGTGAAGCTTGGAAGGTAAGAACTAAGTTTGCAAACTGCTCATGATTTAAGACAAAGAAAAATCTGGAGCGATCTCTTGTACTGCTAACACTCATAACAAATGACGTAAACGTGCGCAAAAAAAAATAGGGAAAAAAGTTCAAGCTACAATTTTTTTATTCCATTTCAGCTCCTATGGCAAAAAATAACTAAGTCTCATATTTCAAATTAATTTCAGTATTTTTTTTTAATTGGAGTTGTGATTATACACACCTGGTCGTAACCGTAGGGACGCTGCTGTTGACCCTGTGGGGGTCCAGGCTGAGGAGGACGATAGCCCCCATACTGCTGGCCCTGCCCCTGTGGATAGTTAGGATATTGTCCTGGAGCACTTTGAGAAGGACCTATAACATGAACAAAAAACAAACCAAAAAAAATTCCTTACTTTATATTTAGTGAACAAACAAGTATTTGGGGCAATAAAAAGTTAAATTATTGATCAAATTTTAAAAAGTTCACACCACAAAGTCAGTGATGAAAAGTTCTGCTCGTTATGTATTTTCGTAAAAGCTACCTTTTATTCTGAAAATATTTGACTATTTCTGTTAAATGAAATACATAATTGTTTGAAAAAAAACAAGCATCGCTGGTTCAGGCTTTTCAAACCATGCACAGTCATGTATTTTATAAAATTGTATTGTCCTATTTAAAGTCAAATAATTTTAAAAATGTCTATTAAAAGGTGGAAATAAAAGAGGGAGACTGACTTGGTTTTGAGATCCCTCCTCATAGGTCTGAATGAGTAATACATGAAAAGTGAATCAGACAGAGGTTCCCTCATGTGAGGAAACATAAAGGAGCTTCTGGTGGTCTTCATTAAAGGAGCAAGCTTCACTTTTTGAAAAACAAAATAGCATTTCTTCATCGGCCCCCGTGTACTGCAGCTATTTTTGCAGCCGCTGTGAAGGACCGAGCGGAGCCTGACTGGGTGAAGAGTCAGAAGAGGCCCACGCAGCATCGTTAGGCGCTCCTAATGCCGCGTGCTGTTGTGCTTAACCTTGTGGGGGCCTGAGAGAGTGGGCATGTGTGTGCGTGCCAGATGGATCTCACCTCACAGCCCCTGCGTCTCTGCTCGCTCATTACTAACGTGAGCTCTGACTCAGACAGAAGGAGTGTTGGAGAGTTCAAGAAAAAAAAAGAAAATATGGAAAAAAAAAGAAAAAAAAAGATCTAAACTTGGACGGGAAATATTTTATTAAATGCATTTTATTAGAGCACTGCTTCTAATGTTAATATGCAGGAACAGCTACCATACGTGCTTGGGCTAAACTTATAACCCGTGAAGTGAACCAGTTCGGGTTGAATTTACCAAAACATGGAAAGTCAAGTCATTAATACGTTAAATAAATCATTTAGTCTGCTGTTTCTGGGGCAACCACATATTCTTCCCTTTTGTTTGACTTTCAAACACACACGCGAAACCGCATAAAGGTTGTGGGTCACTGCCTGATACTATAAACTTAAGATTCAAAAAGAAAAAGCACGTTTTAAGAGATTGAATATAATTGGATGGAAGAATTTTGGGATTAGAGGTTTTGGAAAAGTTGTTTTGTTTCTTGCTGATTAACACATTTTTTGTATTATGGTTCGTAAAAAACAAGTCGAATAACAAACACTTTTAGAATTTTAGAAACCCTGCCAAAAACATGTTCACATTTGGTTTAAAGGACAGAAATGAATCCAAATATGGTATAACTTCTACACTCTCACAAAGTTTTCTGTATACCTTGCCGTAATTACTTAGGTATTCTTTATGATGTTAAGATGTACCCCTAAGATAAAACAACAACCCCCCCAACAATTCCATATAAAGTATAATAAAGACTACTGGTGCCCCCGGCAGGACAAATGTGGCACAACCACAAATAATCTCTGAAATACAAGGAGCGAATCTCACCATAACCCTGCTGCTGTGGTGGGTATCCTTGCTGACCTGGGTACTGCTGTTGTGGAGGATAGGCCTGCTGCTGTGGCGGGCCTTGCTGGTATGCTTCTTGTTGTTGGCCATACTGTGCATTACCTTTGAGCAGAAAAATGACCCGTTGACAAGTATGAACGAATATGCATGAAGAAAAAAAAAAAAAAATCTATTCTTATAAGAAAAGGTTGTTTTTATATATGCAAAGTAGTTCATATTGGAGGTTTTAGAAATATGAACAAATAAAATCTACTTATTTATTCTAACAGTTTAAAAATGAATAAAAGCTGCTCAATTTTTCTGATTCTTGTTCAATTACGTTCAGAAACGTATATGTAAATTAGTAGACGAACCCCAACAAAGACTTTCTTTTTAAAATTAAGTCTGTAACTGCAAGGTTAGAAATCAAGGTAGTCAGTGGAAAAGAAATAAAACATTTACAAAAAAATGTTAATTGGTTGTAGAAAGCAAAGAGG
Organism: Neostethus bicornis; assembly: GCA_902685375.1. Taxonomy (NCBI): domain Eukaryota; kingdom Metazoa; phylum Chordata; class Actinopteri; order Atheriniformes; family Phallostethidae; genus Neostethus; species Neostethus bicornis. Next base: position 13,065,250 of record LR738554.1, on the reverse strand, counting down.
TTTGGATATCATACATCTAGTTTTTTTTCGTGGATACCTAGTATAATAATAACGCTGTTATATGCAGTAACTTTGACAAATCACTAAGGTAAAAAACATTTAGAATTAGTTCGTAGTTCATATTGCAAAAAAAATTGTTTGGTTTCAATATCTTGCGTTCTTAATGTTTTCAACATGTCAGTGATAGAAAAAAAAAAACTATCATTAAAAACTCTAAAAAAAAATTAACACACTAACTAGCTGCCGCACTTAAAGTGTCTGAAATAAACAGTTGCTTTGTAGTTCCAGGCATTAGTTTGATTTAAACTAGCTGTATTGGTTCAAACTAATTATGAGTTAAAAAAAAAAAGTGGCACTTTACGCTACGTTGAGATTTTATGTCTCCTTCTTAAGAGCTTCAATTACTTGCCCAGAAAAATAATGAAGAAACTGACATGTCAGATTTGCCACAGTCTCTTTGCATCATTTTGTGTTTTAACACAACTCCTGGGTTTTTTTTTTTTTTTTCGCCTCTTCTCCGACTTGACTGGAGAGTTATCCTACCTTCTGAGGCTCCCTGTCCTGCGTGACTGTACTGGTCCCCATAGTAGTCTTCCTGCCCTGGGTACTGCTGAGGGGGTCCTACATACACATACACACAACATACACACAAGTAGATTCAAGGTGTTGTTGGACTGGTTGTGTGAGGGGAAGATTAGAGAGGATGGATTCCTTTGCCACTAGCTCTTGTTAGATAGCTTCCTCTCAGTGACTGGACTAATCTCATGAGAGTCTGGAAGCCTTTGGTTACATCTTTACTCATCAAGATGTCTGACTGAGGTATTGTATAGGAAACAGATGAAGTTGAGACGAACAGAAGTAAGAAAGGTAGGAAGAAGTATCCAGAAAAGAAAGAACAACATTCACAACTTTCACGCTTTAGAGACACACTGAAGTGTGTACCTTGCTGTGGGGGTCTGTAAGGGGGCATCGCCCTCTGGCCAATCACATGATTCCCTTGGCTGACCTGGCCCATCATACCCATAGGGTTTTGCTGCCCTTGGTAGTGCTGTCCTCCACCACCAGGAGGCATGTTGTACTGTTGCGATGGAGGCTGCTGATGCATCATGGGACCTGTGGTGCACAGACAAGGAGTGATCTATCAAATTGCTACAGAGGTAACCCACAGTATCAAATCATTAAGAATTGGAAAGTAATGCAATCGCACAAGAGTTACCAGTTATTTTATGTTACCTTGATTAGGTTGCATGTTCATGTTTGGTCGAGGACCATAGTTTCCCATCGGTTGGCCTTGAGTCATGTTCATTTGGCTCTGTACTGGCATGCCCTGGGAAGACGGGACCGTGTGATTGTAACCACCCATTGATCCGTGGCTGCTAGGGGGCATGTTCATGGAGCCACTGGGCATGTTGGGAGGCTGGTTGGGACCTGGGCCGGGACCTTGCATGGGCATGTGATTAGGGCCTGAGAAAACCACAAAGAGAACAAACTAAACCACACAAGCTATCATTATTTCATGAACACTTGGGAAAGTGATGTGAGTAATTTAATAAAGTATGCAAACTGCTGTAATAAGTGACAACATTTGAATTGATGCTCAATCACCAATTATTGTCATTTTTTGTTTTGCCTTTTGCACAAGTACTTTTTAAGAAAAAATAGAAGTAGTAATCCAACAAATATGCATTTTAAAGCTTCATTCATAAAAATGACCAAACAGATGAAAATTAATCAGACTTGCACACTTTCTGAACAGCAATTAATTTACAAACAGGCATGGAAAACTAGGATGTTTCTGGGATAGCATGCATTACATTTTCAGGTGGGATTAAATCTAATAAAGATTGAACAAAATGTTTAGTGTTAAATATTAACCAAATATTTCTGATGAAAAAAGTACAAATGTCAAAAATTTTGTTACAATGCACCCCAAAAATGAAAAAGTGCAATAAATATGTTATTAATAGTGAATAGTTCTGTTTTCTTTTTATCTGAAACCATTCATTCTGTTTGATAGTCAAATTTGAGACATGCAACACCTTTTTCTTGTTTTCTTTGTTCCCTATGAGTGTTTCATTGCTTGTTGAGCTGTTGTTCTTTGATCGTCATTAATAACACAATTTTGTTCATCTTCAATTAGAAAATCCAAATTTGTTCATTTATGTTGTCACAGGTGGGCCTCACGTGAACGATGTGGTATGGTAATCAATGCTTCATTGGGAGAATGTAGCCATTAAACATAATAAAATGAAGTTCAACATCACCATAGCAGCTAAATAAGTGACATCATTCCTCAGCACAGCAACCTGCCTCACAGTTCTGTGGTGTTGCTAGGCAACACAAGTGAGACAGGGACAGAAAGAGAGAGAAAGGGGAGAAAGACAGGAGGCAAGGACGGTGGTGTGGGGAAAAAAGGTGACTTACCAGGCATCTGTCCATTCATCTGGTTCTGCATATGGGGAGCTGGAGGGCCACCACTGACCATACCCTCAGAGGGCATACTATGTCCGTGAGGAGGCTGGGGAGGTGGTCCACTCTGGTTCATACCCCCAGGGCCCATTGGCATGTTTTGAGTGGGTGGCTACGGGCACAAAACAAAGACAAAAAAAAATCCCCACATTATTTATTTAAAAACTCATGTGAACAAAAACAGTAGAGAGTAAAGCAAATTATAAATCAGACTTTAAAAGGAAGAAAAAATAAAACCCCAATTTCATTACAAAATGAAGGAGAAAAATGGTCAGTAGTATGGGTTGATATTTTTAAGAATTCATTAAACTTCTGAGTTTTACAAGGAATCATATTGATTCAAGTAAATCAACATAGTACCCAAAAATAAAATAAAGAAAGTAAAAAAAATTCTGCGTATTATGACATATACAGAAATGTTTGATTGCCCCACATTCCCTATGAATAAAGTAATTTAGCCAGAGTTGAACTGTCACTTATAAAACAAACATTGGGACCTGATTCTTTTTTTCCGTTCTGTCATCTTTTGCTTATCTGGGGCCGGGTCACAACAGCCTCAGACGGAAAACCCAGGCTTCTCTCACCCTGGCTGCATCCTCCAAGTCCCCCAGGAGGATTCCTCGGCCAGCTGTGGGACATAGTCTCTCCAGCGGGTCTGGGCTTGCCTTCGGGTCTGTTCCCTGTGGGTTGTGCCCAGAACACCTCACCAGTGAGGAGTTCGGGAGGCATTCTAACCAGCTGCCCGAACCACCCCATCTGGCTTCTCTTAATGTGGAGGATATTAGTAGATTAAATCTAACCAGCAGATACTCACAGCAGGAAGGAGGGATTGCATGTTCTGGTTTGAGTCTGCTATTGTGGCCAAGTACACTAAATTTCTGTGCAGCATTTGTTGATACCTGAGGAGAGAAAAAAAGTTATAATTTCACAAGTAGAAAAAAATCCTATTGAAACACCTGAAACTGACTTACTGTGAACATTCTGCTGTTTTTCCTTTACTTTGGAAGTCCATTATACACTGGATGAGCTGGTTATTTTCATCAAGTAACTGTAAAAGTAAATACTATTATTTAGATTATGTATCACCAAAATAACACTACAAACTGTACCGAACAACACCTGGATACGGCTAGGTTTATTATCTTTGAAATTGATCTATGTTCATTTGAAAACAATGGTTGATGTTTGATATTTCTTTTATTGTAAGCGTGCGATCAAGCTAACAAAAGACGTGTGTAAGTTGCTAGCTGTCCTCTGCTAACAAAACCACAGGCCTCCATTCATCTACGACACAACTCCAGCTTATTTCCACAAAGCTACTGAAGGTAGATCGTAAACACATGGCGATCTAATTCCAAGGAAATTCATATTCACCGCGCTTTGACCCTGCTACATAGTTTCCGATCTGTAGGACTTGGATTGGCACTGACTATCAGAGAGGCTACACACACACCATAATGCCACACACACACACCATAATGCGACGCAATCCAAATACCTTTTGTATTCCAGCGGGTGTTATATCGCCTTTACGCTGCCTGTGAGGTGCAAACGCCACCGACATGGTGAGGTTAGGATTATTCTAAAAGAACCACAGCATAAAAAGTCAAAAAGTGGCAATTTACAAGACAAATCGGTGGAACTCAGATTACACAGCCCTGAATACGATGTAATTTGTAATGCAGTGATCCATGCAGAGGGGAAAACAAGCACGTTTTAACATCATTTCAACACTGATCACTCTTTTTTCTAACTTAAAAATAAACCTATCAGTTTATATTGAGTTACAGTAAAGTATAGTGTGTTATATTTCAAAATAAAGTCGAAAATATTATTAAATTTGTATTATTTGGGTCGTAATTCTACCTTTTTTTCATGATGTAATGGATCAGTCCACCACGGGCCACAAAGCCATAGAAATGGACTAAAAATGAAAAGAAAATAAAAAACACTAATTCATTAAACAATTAAAACACATAGTAAAATAATGTCTAAAAATAATAGCGTATTTTATTATTGGAAAAAAAATCAATCCTTTAAACAAAAAATGATTAATTAAATTAATTAATAAAAAAACGCATAATGTTGCAGAATATAAAAACAACGCTATTAAAATAAGGTCTCCTTAGCAAGCCATAAATATAGGTCAAGTAATAAACTTGTTTTCAATCACTGCTGACCTCCAGCATGGTTTTGGTACAGTCAAAGTTCAGAGGTCATGCGCATGCGTAATTCGAATCTCTCCCCACAGCTACATCTTGTTGCTAACAGTGTGGCTAACTAACCAGCAGGCTGAGTCATTTTACAGGGATTCTCTCTTTTTTGCTGGTTTTATTTGTTTTGCACTGCAATGGCGGCAAGATATGATAGAGCTATTACTGTATTCTCTCCCGATGGTCATCTTTTTCAAGTGGAGTATGCACAAGAAGCTGTAAAGAAAGGCTCCACAGCGGTAAATTAAACTAATGCTACTCATGCTAGCGTGGTTCTGTTAGCATGTTGGCTGCCACCAAAACTCTTAATTATTTTACTAGTAAATTTATTTTTTGCTTCTTTAAAGTCAGAAGGTTCGAATTTATTGTTGTTTTGTCGTTAGACTTTAAATATACCCATATATTTAGGCTGGATTGTAATAATTAGGCTAATAAATAAGCGCATATAGTTAGCATTTAGTCGCTGTGTCACTCTCAATACTTTCGGTTTTGATTTAATATCATACAAAAGTTTTTGTGATAAATCAATATTGTGTACCTGTTAAATTAAACAAAGCTGGATATTCAGTTTGTTTGGAAAAAATACGTGTGTAATGTATTTGTGAAATAATTCGTTTCTTTTATTTGTAAGGTGAAAAAGCTGCCAATTCTTTTAGTAAACGATCAGAAGTACTTTATTGATTCACACATGGGGAATCTTTGTGTTACAGTGTAATTATGAAAAATAGTTTGTAAATTAACAAAAATAATGAATAACAATTAAAAAAATAAGTGAGGAATAGCGTGAACGTAAATGGAATAAGTGATCTAATTGATCTATTAACAAGCATTTTACAGACAGAATTTGCTTAAAGCAGATAAAAGTGTCAGAAGGTGATGAATTGCATCAGGAATTATTATTTTTTAAAAAAGAAAATCACCATTGAAAAGAACAAAAGTAAGTGTTTCTAACTGATTTCAATCATCAGATTGATTCCTATGTTTTGATCATCAAATACACTGTTTAGAAGACAACTTTGATGCCTCTCTAGAGATGGATCACTCCTGGATGATTGAAGAATTGCAAGGACTAATTTGTTAAATGAAAAAGTTATGTCAATGGTAAAATTAACTTCTTAAATTGTATAGGTTATGATAAATAATTTTTCAAATCAGACGTCTAATGATGTAATTGGAATTCTTTGGACTTTGGGTATCAGAAATTATGTTATTTTGTGACAAAAACAAGAAGAAATAGCAATTTCTCATTGCTGTAAGAATAAGAAATAGTTGCATTAATTTTAAGATGTCACTGATTACTTTTAAAGCTGGTTTAGCTCTTGCACCCAGTTTTTCCTTTCCAATTTTTTTTAACACCTTCTGAGCCAGTCTTAAATTCCCAGGCAGGTCTCTTAGCTGTTCCAACGTTACAAAGGCTTTTCACTTAAAGTTAATGGACATTCTCTGTGTTGGAAGATAGGACTCGCATTATCAGAACCATGTTTCAAATCTCTACTTGAAACTCATATGGAATCAATTTGATTCTTTTTGTGTATATTTTAGCCTCTGTATCTCCTATTTCTATCTACTGTAGAATTGTTTTCACCTTTATGATATTGCCATTCTATGTAAACTTTGATCCAAAGTTAAGACCGTGTAATTCATCATTCGTTCAGAAGTGATCTATCATAGAAAAGGTTTCAAAGTTGTCTTCTGGACCTTGTATTTGATGATTAAGACTTGGAAGCCTTTACTGTGTTTCTTTGAAAGTGCTATGGAATGAAAGATCAGTATTATTTAAGGAATTAATAAAATTACTCAATGAAAACAAGGTCTTGTCATGTTTGACAGCTTAAAACTGGGTATTTCTTCTTTTTTTTTTTCCACCCAAGTTTTTTACATAATCTGTCAACATCATGACTTAAGTTGTTTTGCTTAAGTAACAATTGGGTAAAGCTTTGTTTTTTGTCTCTGACTCAATTCAGGTGGGAATCAGAGGTAAAGATATTGTCGTCCTCGGTGTAGAGAAGAAATCTGTTGCGAAGTTACAGGAAGAAAGGACCGTTCGCAAAATATGTGCACTGGATGAGCATGTCTGCATGGCATTTGCAGGTACCTTGAGCCCCCACAAATTTATGACATCTGTCTTAAAAATGTTTAGGATATCATCATCTTGTTATGGACTGCCATGATATAAATTCATTCCATACCTTTCTCATATCCCAAACTTTTAAAGGTCTGACAGCAGACGCCCGCATTGTGATAAACAGAGCTCGGGTTGAGTGCCAAAGCCACAGGCTAACAGTTGAAGATCCAGTCACAGTGGAATACATCACACGATATATTGCAACATTGAAACAGGTATGAAATGGCACTAATTTACCGTTCTCTTGGGTCAGGGTTCCAGATTTATGGTCCTTCACATGCAAATTTAGTTTAGTTTTATTTATTATGTATGAACATATATATTTCTATACCTTTTTGTCCTATTTAGCGCTACACTCAAAGTAATGGACGCCGACCCTTTGGAATCTCAGCACTAATTGTCGGTTTTGACTACGATGGGACCCCCAGGCTGTATCAGACAGACCCATCTGGGACTTACCATGCCTGGAAAGTTAGTAGTTTTCCTTTTTAAACATGTTCAGTAAATGTGTTCTTATGGCAAGCGAGATTTAATTGATTTTATCCCTGAAAATATTAGGCAAATGCAATTGGCCGCAGTGCAAAAACCGTGAGAGAGTTCTTGGAGAAAAATTACACAGACGACGCCATCGCTGGTGACAACGAGGCAATCAAGCTGGCTATCAAGGCTTTACTTGAGGTAAAGGGAAACTTTATATTTTTGCTAATTTAAATATTTTGTGCTCATTAGCAAACATTTTTAGTTATTAACTCTCAGAAAGGGTCATAACTTCTATCTAAGCTGTCTTTAAAACACGGTTTCCCAATAAAATTGGAATGGTAAGCTAACGCTAATTTTCTTTTAGTGTGGCTAATTGAAATTCTGCATAATTAGCCACTCTGCCAACCTGTGGCGATTCTGTTTTAAGATAAATCAACAATTAACAGAACGCGCAGACTGCGCAAAAAACTCAAATCCAAACAAAGAAAATGTATCAGATGAGGGAAAAAGTTGTTAACTCTAATCAATAAGCAGTGCCTGGTACTGCTGCAGCTCCTCTCAAAGCGCTGCGTGTGCGCAGAAAATGTGTGTGTGCGTGCATGTGAGAGAGAAAAAGAAAGTGAGCAAGAGAGAGGAATATGTCAGTGTGTTTGAGACAAAGTGAGGAACTTGTCTGTCTGTGTGCGTTTGAGAGCGAGAGAGGGGAACTTGTGTATGTGTCTTTTGTCTGTGTTTGAGAGAGAGGAATTTGTCTCTGTGTATGTGTCTGTGTGTGTTTGAAAGAGAGGAACTTGTTTGTGTGTGTTTGAGAGAGAGGAATTTGTATGTCTGTGTTTGATAGAGGGTGGGTTTCTCATGTGATGTCTAATGGTTGTGTAACAACAACAAAACTTGTTGTGAGGGTAGTTTTACTGCAGGCTGGAAACAATCTGTCACAGATTGTCACAAATGTTTTAATATTTATCAAATGACACATTCTGCAATTAATTACACCAGATTCGTTAAGAACAAAGCTAAAAGTGCTTGTACATTTACTGTTAACCACAAACTAACACATTATGACACAGAGCATAACATAACTGAAAAAGAATTTGTGGCTAGCAAATTCAATGTGGCTAATATAAATTAAACTGGATTAGACACAGTGGCTAATGATTTTTCAACGCTAGAATGAGTACAGGGATGGTACGTGTTTTTCTTCAAAATAAATAACTTGCCCCACATGATTAGTACCCTCCCATTGTAATAAGGGGTGACATAAACTAGTTTATTAAAAAAAGGCTTTTATGTCATGATCTCTGTTGGTTTTAACTGCTGAGCAGTGGGAATGCAACATAAGAGTTCATCACACAAGTCTTTCAATAGTAGAGAAGGCTCATTTGCAGAAAACAAGAATATATTTAAATTTTCAACAGTGTAATTAGGGTTTTTATCTTCTTTTTAAAATAGAAAACACTAAACCAAAATTGAATCATTTTATTCTTTTTTTGTGTGTGGAATATATGTTTTGTGTGCTTATTATTTGAAACCAAATAACTGTGGTGTTTTTTTTTTTTTCAATACTTCAACTGCAGTTTAAACTTAAATTATTTTCTATTCCCAGGTTGTTCAGTCGGGAGGAAAAAATATCGAACTTGCCGTTATCAGACGGAATCAGCCACTCAAGGTACACTATCAAAGACGTTTTTTTTTTCCCAAGTTAATGTTTTATGAGCTAACAATAGGGTATGTTTTTGCTCTTTGCAGATTTTGGAGTCCAAGGAAATTGAAACTTTGGTGGCTGAGATTGAGAAGGAAAAAGAAGAAGAGGCAGAGAAGAAGAAGCAGAAAAAATCCACTTGAAGTAGTTGACCTAGATGTCTATCGCACTCTGACATTATTTTTGGGTTCGAATATTAGTTTAAAGGTTTGTTTATTCATTCAATTAATTTACGATCAAGCCAACATAAGTTGAAAAATTTGGATCTTGCTTGAATGTGCTCCCACATTTAAAGGAATTGTCTATCAGATGCAAAGAATTTTCAGTTTTTAAACTGTTGTTTGACCTAGTTTGAGCAGGATTGTCCAAATATTTCCTTCCATTTAGGATAGTTCATTTGCCATTGTTAAATAATGCTTCTTTTCTCAACCAGTTACCAAATTCAATAATTTGTCACCTTAAAAAACCATAACAAAATCAATAAAAGTGGGCTATTTGTATCTTTTGTTTTGTTTTTTTAAATACATATATTATCAATCCAAAATGTCTTAACAAAGTAAAGTTTACACATTAAGAAGATAATCAGATTTCTGGTAAAGCTCCCCCTTTTCACCAGATTGAACTCTGAGAGGCCGTAAAAGTAGAGTCCTCTCCTGTATTGATTCTACTACTGCGCAGGAAGTGCTATGTTACTGCTATCTGCAGTTAAAACTACCACCAGCAGCAGTAAGGTACGCAGCTATAAAGTGCCGTGTTTTTCATCCATCAGCATTCTGTCACAGGCCTGAAAATAGTGGGGGCTTTATTGCTTTAAAAAGTGCTCACCTTTCCCTCGGTCTTGAGAAAGACTAGTGTTGTCTAATGATTGCCCAATGAGATGCCTGCTTTCTTTTTTTTTTCTTACTTTTTTGCCTCTGCTTTTTTTATTTCACCCTAAATTCGCTTATCAAGCAACCACTGCTCCAAATTCTCAACGACACAATTATGGCCAGCGGTGTGGCAGGGCTGCTTAATGGGATCCTGGCCTCAGACCCCGGTGGGAACTTTCAGTGACTTTAATCTGGAGCCCTTTGAAAAGTTGTGCCGTGCTGTGCTGAAGAGCCCCGGGGGTTCCCTCTGACTCCTACCAAAGACATAATGGTGAATGTTAAAGTCCTTCATTTAGAGTCATCCTCCCCAAGCTAGGATTTCCTGAGTGGGCGCCTTGACTGGAATGATTGCACTTTGTCTTGTTTGTGAGTTGTTTTAGAAGTGTTGTTTGGGTTGATGTTGGATAATTGATTAAACCTTGGGTAATCCCCATAAATTGCAATTAATTTCTAGGATTATAACTATACCTAGTTTAGCTCTTATTTGCCTATTCATTCACACACTAATTGGTTCATACTAATTTACTTTAAGGTAATATTATTGCTATCCACACTATTACTAGCTTGTTTGTTAGAATCTGGTCAAAAAGGGAAACCATTTTTACCAGGTTGACTGATTTATATGTCAGGATCAGTTCTTGTTGTACTGGGTGTCTAATTTAGTCAAAGAAAGAACAGCCTTTCTTTCTTTCTGATGCTTGTACTACAGTCGCTTGAACAGCTTAAAGGAAATTTTCTATCTTTTTTCTGTCTTTGCTGTTTGCTGCTATTGTTGCTCACAATCTGCACTGCAGTGCCTGGCTGCTGCTCATCATTAATGCAGAAAATAATGGCTTCACCAGAGGTCATTGAGGGAGGAACAAAGCCTGAAGACATGTTCTCTCTGAGCAAGAATACACACACTGCTCCAGGTGGTCAACAGCCCACCCTGTGTATGAACACACACCTTACAAACTGATTGTACATCCATAGCGAAACACTTTTAATGTTCAGGCTACACTTGAGGCAAGGTAACTTCTCATCCTCTAGTCACTGATAAACAAAAATGTGCAATGATCTTCACACATTTGGCTTTAATAAGAGTATTTTGTTGCATCTAATATCAATCCTCCAGGCATTACTAACTACAACAGAGTTTTTTTTTAGCTGATTTCCAAGGCACAGACAGATTTCACTTTGAGGATCTACATTTTTGTCATTATAATGTGTTGCCCTGTGGCTATGTTTCAAAGTCTTCTTCTTTTGGGATATCTAAAATGCTTCATTGCCAAATGTCTTTAGGTCCAAATAAGGTAGGTGCTTCAAGGGTGGAAGCACACATTCTTGCATCCCTAGGGAGCTGTGGTTACATTATACCTACATCTTTTTAAGGCTCACTCTTTCTGCTAAATGACTCACTGTGCCATCACCTTTTGAACCAGCAGAGCGCAGTGTTGCATAAAAACAGCTCTCATCATATCACTTACAATTTCTCTCACTTCCCCTGCAGATTGACAGTGCGAGTCCTCTCACTAACAGCGATCAGAATTTACTGGCCACTGACATGCTTTTGTCTCTGTACTTTAACTCTCAGCCACAAAGACTCTCTGGACAATAGATTTCATGGAGGGAGAGATGCTTTGCTTAAAATTGTCAGATGAAAACGCAACATTGCTTGTGTCCTCCAGCGATGACTAAGCTGTCAAACTGTGTTGGGTCATAAAAGGCTACGCTCTCAACACTGTCCCTTTTCTGCTTGTCACATGTCGACATTTATACATGTACATACACTCTTTCTGTATTGAGGACTGTCCTGCCTTCACTAATACCCTTTGGGGTTTCTATATCAGTTTGAAGTTTGTGTATGTTGGTCTACAATCTTACACATCCATAAGACAACCAAATATGTTTTCTTTTAATGTTCTCTTAACTCCTAGCTTGAGGGGTGTATTTTGAATATCGCTCTATTATCTCGTATCGCACATCTTATCTCCTCTGTTCTTAAAAATCTTTTTTTTTTTTTCTCCTGTCTCACTTTCAAGCGCACATGTATTGCATACATTGATTTTTAACTTATATTCCAGAGAGTGAAACACAGATGAGTAACAGATACAGCTTGCATATTCTGTTATCATTACCTTTGTGTGGCCTCAATTCTGCTGGAGCACTAACAGTTTGCATGAGGGGACTAAAGGCATGGTTTAGAGTTACCCCTTAAGAGTCACCTGTCAGTGGTTTTTTGTCTCCCAAAAGAATACCTGGAGTGCATCCTTCTCTAATTGAAAGTAGACACCACTGGCCTAGACAACAAAAACGGGAGAGATGAGGAAGGGTTGAGCAATTCAATAAAAATGATACAGCAGACATCTAAAATATAGAATTCCCAGAGTGCTGGAGGACAACATCACATGTCCCCGAGGCGTCGTAGCCTCTATGGGCCATGGCAGAAGCCAGTCACACACATCACATAGCATTACTCGGGATGGGGTTACAGGAAAATGTCAGCCGACGCATAAGGAGGAACCATCAGCCCATAGGATAATTTGATTGCCTGAGGGAAGTGCAATCTTGCATTCCCACGATTCCTCTCTTTCCACCCACACCCTGTTTTCATTGTATTTTTGAATCTATTTTCTCTCAGTTATTTAATGTTTAGCATTCTATTGTTGCCATGTATACATAAAGATGTCCTGTGTTATTTAAAAGGGTTTTACTACTTTTCCTCGATGCCGCAGCACTTGTTCTGGGAAGCATCTTCTATTCTCAGGGGAATTTTGTGAAGGATCAGTTCAACATGTGGCCTCTGATGTCCGGAGTTGAATCCTGGGTTTCACATCGTCTGTAACATGTTACATGTTGTATAAATTTTGGTCAGAAATCTTGTCCCTTCCAATGTTCTTGATTTTGCATAAAAGAGCAGTTACTTTACAGAAAAACATAATTAACTCCTTACATGTAGGCGGCGTATTTTTATGGTTTAACCTTAGTTGTTGGAGATATTGTACCTTGTTTGCTCAGTTCTCTGATAATCAAAAAATTATGTGTTTTTGTGCATGGAGATGCAGCTTGGCTTAAACATGCATTAGATAAAGACAGGGAGAAGGATGGAGACAGCAAAAGAAAGAGACAGCAAGAGAGTTCAGAGCGGATATCTGAGTGCGTCTGACAGAGAGGACAGCCCTGCAGGCAGGTCCCAGCCCTTCAGCACCGAAAATGACACATGACTGCTGTGACTTTTGTCATCCCCTGTCTCTTTACGCCCCCAAACCCAAGCCTCCAACAAACACTGAGGCGAGCGTAGATGCACACACTTAAAGACACACAGTCACACACTGTATACTGCTTAGATTACATTATCTCTATCCCGAGGACATGAGCCCTCCTTGTTGGATGACATTTGGGCTTGTGCAGCAGTAAGGTTACCTTTCCTTGCCCCTAAGTTAAAGATGCCTGTCTGCAGCATGCATTGAAATGAAGGACGGGGAAAAAATCAGATGAGAAAGATTTCCAAAAGCACTTTGATCAGAGGCATCAACAGTCACGCACAAACTTGTTAAGCAGTATGTAAATTTAGGCTGATACTGAATAAAGTTGCCAGAATGGCATGAATCCATTGTGCTGCGATGATCAAAATAAAAGAGGGCTTCATATGCTGGAGGGCAAGAAAGTCACAGACATGAAGGTTTTTTTTTTTTCCTTCCTCCTTTTTTTTCTACAAAGGGGCTGATGTGATGCAGAGAGGAGAGAAGAAGGGGAGGGAAATGAAAGATAGGGGAAGGCCTGGAAGGATCTCAATCTAAATTAGCCGGGTAGAAGGAAGACTGTGCTGAGTGAGACATATAATTAAAACCAAAGTGATGAAAACATCAGCCCTCATTCAGTCATTCGCTAGATGAATTTCTGAATTTTGCTGCTGGGATGATGTGAAGATGATTCAATGCTAAAGGTAAGTCTCCCCTATTGTAAATGCACATCAATCTCCAATTTATGCTTTACTGGTCCTCCTCTGGCTCTCCTCATTTACCTTCTGTCTCTGTTTCTTTATCCCTCTGTTGTTCTCCATTTCTTTACAACTGACACCCAGAGATGAATAGATGCTGTCACTGGGACTCTTGTACCCTGTCAGTTTTAAAACAAACAGTTAGCAAAAGGATCACTTTCACGAGAAAGCTCCGGGTCTGAGATGAGGTTATCAGCTTCAGGTTGTAGTGTTCTTTCTGTGTGGGATGTACAGGTATGGTAAGACCTGCTCTGTGAGGAAAGTAATGAGTACAACCTTACACAAGAAAAGTTTCATCATAGGTCATGCATGTGAATCCAAAAATTATTAGTAAATTTTAAATGTTGATTATTTATGCTGCATTGTCATCTTAAATTTAAACTTTCTTATTGGAAAAACACAAGGTTTAACTATAAAGTAAAGAGGAACTAAACTCTTAAAATTGTCTTTAGGTCCAAATAAGACAATTTGGACCTAAAGACATTGTCATCTTAAATGACAATTTAAGATGCATTGTCATCTTAAATTTAAACTTTCTTATTGGAAAAACACAAGGTTTAACCATAAAGTAAAGAGAAACTAAACTCTTAAAATTGTAACTTATTTTGTTGAGAAAGGTCTGGGATGGATCTCTCTAAATAGAGAAGAGATATACGTACATATATGGTAAATGGGTTTTGTGTATATAGTCCTTACAAGAATTGTAACAATACCCAAAGTGAATGATGTGTCTCCCATCGATGGCTGAAGCTGCAATGTGTTAACCAGACATATGTGCATCAATCTATTGATCTATTTATACATGTACAATGTCTTTCCAAGTTTACTAAAACAAAGTTTTCCAATACTGTTGAAAAATGTTATCAATATCCCCCCAAAAATGTCATTTTCATATTACAAATCACAAGTCAGCAAAATAGTCCAACTGCTCTTATTGTCTGCTTTATGACTAATTTTCCTAAATAATTGTGATCCTTTCAAGATGATAAGTTTACTTTATGTTCAATCTAAGATGCTCTTGTAAGTTATTGATAAAAGTATGGCTCTAAGGGTTTAAAAAGTTTAATCATCAATAATATTTCATAATAATTCTTTTTTGTAACACATATTTACATATTTATTTTAAAATGGTAGTAGTGTAAACATTTAGCTCCAAAAGTTGTGGTTTTTCTGTAAGTATACTGTATAACCTGGGGGGAAAAACTGGATCTGTGGTTTACTCACCCCTTGCCTGGGTAGAAGAGGTGGTGAGGGACAGAATAATGGCAAAACTCATGTTAATCATGTCGATTCCCCTCCCACCGCGTCCATAAATCTGTGGACCACCAGAGGAGCAGGTTCAGTAAGAGACTCCTCCAACCCTGCTGCTCAAATGAACGGTACAAAAAAATCAATTCCTCCATCAGACTCTTTGACCTTTCATCCTCTAGTCTGTAACTACCAGTCTGGAGGTTCTTCTTTGTTTTTTCTGTTGGCACTGCAGCACTCAAATTTTCCTTTGGGTATCAACAAAGTATTTTTTAATGTAATAACCAAACAGCAACCAATAAGAAAGCAACAGTGAACCTTCAGTTAAAATGTTCTCTTAATAACTATGTGCTTTTAACATTATTTGTTAAGAGTTGTTGACTTTTGAAGAAAAAAAAAAGGATGACAAAAAAGTCAGCCCCCTCAGGTGTGTTCACTCTCTTCCATCCTTTCTGCACCTGCACCGAGTCTCTCAATACCTCTGTGTGTCTCTCCACACAATGGAGACGGTGCATAGCCTGTGGCAGCTCTCTACAGCTGAGAGCCACCTCTCTCCAGAGGACAGAAGAGGAAAACTGCCAGCACTAACAACTGATCCTGGCAGATAGAGGTGCAGATAGGTATGGATGGAGTGGCTTGGACAACACTTGCCGCACCCTGTTTGTCAATACTTCTTCCCAATAGTTGCTAGTAGCTATCAGTATAAATCTATGCCAATGAGTTGAGCAAACATGGTTATGTCATCTTTCCACCGTCAAATAATTATATTGAAATACTGCGACTGTTTTATTATAAATTTAAACATTATAATATTGGACCACTATATCTTTAATTTGTCACCTGAATCATTTTCATCACAGTCAAATGTGTCAGCTTTGCCACAAATCCTAGATTTTTTTTACCCCCTAACTGTAATGTAGTAGTGGTTGCCCAAATGACCCTGCACCAGATCATTGCACCACTTACCCTCCTCAGGGCAGCTAACTGGAACAGTAGTTAGGAGAGTCAGCCATCATAGGTTGCAAAAAACCCCTAGCCAGTGCACCCTTGGGCCAAGGGGTTGACCTGATGTGATTATGAGTGTATTCAGCTTCACAGAAGACCCCTCCAATGAAATACTATTGCATACATACAGTCGGTGTAAAAATGTCTCATCTCAGAATTTTACGTTCTCATTCAGTCGGGTGTGTGGTTCATGAATGCCAAACTTGTGGTGTTTGTCCTAAAAAAGACCTTGATAGGAATGGGGTCTGAGTGAGAGTGCTTATTTTATTCTCCTCGATAGTGCTGCAGGCTATGGCTGTATTAATGCAATGGCAGGGATCTTTGAAGTTGTGACTTTATGAGACAAAAGCTAATTTCCTTTCCTTTGTTCATTATCGTGAGAGACTTCCAGCCAGGCGGAAAAGCATGCTGTGCTAATTATTCCATTCATGAGTTGTCTCAAAAGTATGTAATGGATTTCACTGGGCTTTTTACAGGTAAGTAAGGTGATTTGGTTCACATTTATTTCAACATGCATTTTAAGTGATTATACAACCCAAGTTCACTTAATCCACACTCGGTAAGATGGATAAATGTTGAAATGCAGCTCTCTCTGTACATAGAGGTAAATGGTTCGTTTTTCCGGATACATGTAATTTATAAGTCAACCTCCAGTCAGGATTGATGTGTGGCATTGCTTTCTCTGAGGCTCAACAAATATATCCTCAGTAGACTTTTGAGGCCAAAACCTCTTTGCAACTCATTAAGATCTGAACCCAATTTCACAAATGAGTTTCAGAGTTTGCAAGGCCAAGTTAGGCATGTGACATAATGGGATTTCCATCTTCCCCTAAAACATAACTTGGCAGAGCATGAAGGAAAAAAAGCTAAATTTCTCATTCCTTTTTTGCCTTGTGCAATGATGCCACCCACAACACCTGAACGTTCCCAATCATTGAGATGCGTGTGTCCTGTCATGGATGTAAGATGCGTACCCAGCGACACACTGTCAGATCAGACGACAGGGGGAAAAAAAGTCTGACTGTGATGTAAGTTTAGCCATATTCCTCCTCCTTTGCAGTCTGACATTCTTCCTTTTCCTCCTCTCTCTCCCTGCTTTGTTTGTGCTCATTTCATTCCGTGTGCAGCCTCCTGGCAAGCAGGTCAAGGTTTACCCTCGCACCACACACCATTTCCCTCACACACTGCCCCGGGGAGGAACACAGGAAGCCTGAGGCAAGGGCAAGCCCAAACAGCTCACACAACATTGCCGCCATCACCACCTCTAACCACACCAACTGGAGGACAGAATTTCTTAGCTTAGAATCACTAAGTTGTTTTTTTTTTCTCTCTTCTTTTTTTCCCTTCACCAGTTATTGCTTTATTCTTTATTTCTACCTCGCCTTTATCTTATTGTACTATTGATTTCCGTCAGTAGTAAGTTATATGTCCATTAACCGACAGATTTAATAGAGCGACAATGGACAGCTACTCATTTGTTCCCCCATAGTGTTCGTGTTCATGTTGAGAGTCTGATACTAACCCTGGCTAGAAGCTAGTGCTGGATTTTTAGCTGTAAATGGAAAAGGCCTGTGGGCTTTTCATTTTCTGGGCCCAGACGTTCCCTTCATGGTGTCGGAGCCCTTGTGTTCACAGAGTTCATGTTTTGCTGCAGGGCTTTTTTTTTTATTTTGTTTTATCTCATAGCTTAGACTAGCAGGGCTTTAACTCCCAGAGGACTCCTGCGTAGCAACAGCAGAGATCAACAAAGTAAGTTTGTTTATGTTGGCTGTGTCCGCATGTTGTCGACTTATACATTTCTCAGTCTCCATTTCCTGCCTCTCCTTGCCCCAGGGAAAAGGAGCCCTCTAATTGGATCTTGTTCTAATTGAGCCTAATACCAGAGTTGGGCCCTGTGGCTAATGAGGAGCTGAATCAAACTAAACACTAAAACTTTCCTTCTGCATGTGTGCGTGCATTGTATGCAGGCATTTTTTCCCACCTAAGTCCATCACAAATACATCATTATTCAGAATGTTTAGCACATACATAATTATCATTCTCAACAAACCTAAAAAACAACAGTTACAATGATTAGTAATGCATACACAAACAAGGCAAAACCTATTAGGTTTTTTGTCTGTTTACTTTGAATATTTTAGTTCTATTCATGTGGTATTTGAATGACTAATATATTCAAACTCTCTTGCTTTGGTTTGGAAATGGCTCTGTGTTGTTTAAATCAATGCAGAAGTTAAAAAAAGTTGAAGTAAGGTGATTATGTGATTTCAAACCAGACCCCATGAAGTGGTAAAACTTTGAAAGTTTTAATTCCGTGTGGCTGAAAATTTGATATCAATTAGATTAAATGAACACATTGAACCATTTACTGCGGGAAGAGTCTTAAAATAGAAATTTAGAACAAACAAGAAAAGTTAAATAAATCTTTAGAACTTTTCAAGCAAAGCTGGAAAATCTGAATTAAAGTGGTTACAAACAACACGAATTTCCATTTCTCCTCATTAGTTGTTTTTAAAAATCTAATCCAGATTTTGACTGTAGAGGACCACACTACACACTTATGTGAAAAGGTTTGGAGTTTCTAATCAGTTGTTGCCATTTGTGCTTTGCTTCACTTTTATCATCACTATTAAAGTAGATAAAATTTGTTTTCAAGCCATTTAGTTTTTCTATTTCATCTAATGCGGTTTGTTGATGCCTACAAAAAATGTTACATGGCAACTGAAGCTATTTTAAAAAACACGTGAACTACAAAGTTTTCTCTGCCATCCGAGAGGAGCTCGGTGTCGAGCCGCTCCTCTTCCAGGTCAAGAGGAGCCAGATGGGGTGGTTCGGGCATCTAGACAGGATGCCCCCCGAGTGCCTCGCTGGTGAAGTGTTTCGGGCACGTCCCACCGGGAGGAGTCCGAAAGGCAGACCCTAGACTGCTGGAGAGACTATGTCTCACAGCTGGCCGGGCAACGACTTGGGATTATTCCGAGTCCATCCTGGTCACTCCAATAGAGAACCTCAGCATCCTCATCTCTGCTACCTCCAGTCTTTTCTTCAGTGCCACTGTCTTTAGACCGGGGGTGTACAAAGTCGGTCCTCGAGGGCTGGTGTCCTGAAGGTTTTCATTGTGTTCCTGGTTCAATACAGCTGATGCACAGAAAGTGTAATCAACAGCCAATAGAATTTGGCACAGTGACTCAATTAACTGGATAAGGTGTGTAGATGCAAGAACATATGAAAAACCTTCAGGACACCAGGACTCGATGACCGGATTTGGACACCCCTGCTCTAGACCAAACAGCATGGCTGGTCTCACCACAATTTTGTACACTTTATTTTTTATTTTGTTTTTATTTTTTCATGGTAGCTTAATCTGCAGGTTAAAATAAAAGTAATTCCTCATGCTGAGGGTGGGTTTGGAGTTTGACACCTGTATCACCACAACCATAGTTTTCCTGCATCAGCACCACTCTGTCATTGTGTGCAACTTTTATTTGACACCACAACGTAATGCAACCCATTTTCAGAAAAACAAAATTGTTATAACTTATTCTCTTTATCCCTTTAACAACATATGTCACCTTTCAAAATGTGGTGAAACTGAGCATCAAGCTGAACTTGTGCCGAGATTTCTTCTGTGACAACTCAAAAATGGAAGTGAATGATGCCAGGTTTCCTGCTCGAGAAAAGTAATGATTCCTCTTTCCCGTCCAATTAGGAGACTGTCTTTTAAAAGTTGTTCCCATGCCTGCACATCTGTCTTCTTCTGTACTTAAGAAAAGTAGCATGTTTCCCATTGATCTTTGTCAATATAATGATATTTCTTTCTTTCTTTTTTTTACTATTTTGTTAAATACTAGTTCATTCTCTGAGCATAAAAGAACTAAAACCCTTTCCATACCAGGGAAACCACAACAAAAATGTCTTCATCCTTTGGTCAGTTAAGTTGAGAGGCCGTAAAAACAATCAAGGCTTTTGCAGAAATTAAGTTTTTTTTTTTTAATTAGGAGTGTTTGAAGCTTTATTTATTTATTTTTATTTTATGCCATATTTGTATAATTCTCCAAGATTAGTCCAAGAAATTGCAGCTGGATGGACTTTTACTGCTGAAAAAACACTACTAACATGACATTAGACTTTCTCAACATCAATACCCAATTTTTGGTCATAGAAAGGATTTGTTCTGGCCATTTGTGCTCTGAATGTGTTCTTCTTGATTGTGCTCTGGGAGTACAGATGTGTTTTGTAATTTCTTCGTTGAGACCTAAAATTCTGCTGCAGGAGTGTTGATGACTACCACCAGAGGGGGACGGAGGAATGGGTGGAGGCACAACACTCCAGGTAGGGTAAGTTGCAACCCCCTCAGGCACTCTGTCATTTTTCAAAAAGGAGGGTGCAGTAAATGATTCCAGAGCAAATATAGGCTTCCAAGTTATCGCCTCTAGGATGTAGCCCAGAGGCCGTTAGAAAGATTGGAAACACATGAAAGAAAGAAAAAAAAACTTAGGTGGGGCTCTTGGTTGCTTTTATAAAATCCAGCTGAACTAAAGCTTTTCTTTAGATTGTATTTAAGATTCACTAGTCAAACACTTTTTTAAGGGGGTGGAGTGGGGTAGGGATTTGGACATGTATAAACCTGAGAGAAATTGTGTGTTACATGTTCTCATACTCATTCAAGAGTGGAGCTATAATATCTGAGTAGCCCTCCAGCTCTTGTCTTGTTTGTTGACTGTATTAAACAAATGGTCACAAAGCCCATTACTCAGTGAAGAATGAATGGAAGCTGCATACACACATAAGAGCACATGTGCAAGTGGCCCCACCCTGCCCCTGCAGGTTTCGCTGAGGTCACCTGCCGCCCAGTGTCTTGGAGGTGAGAGGGCAGGTGATAATTGAACACTGTGGCACTTTTAACAAATGTATTGAAAGGAGGAATCGAAAAACCTGTTAATGAGATTTCTCTCCTCAGGCGGTGCCCTGAGTTATTTTATTTTATAATTTTCCTAATCTAATGAGTTACTCAAACTTTATTTTCAGATGCATTTCCCTCCACTCACCCTGCAGGCCTCATCCGTTTTTAGTCCCCATTTCTCCGGAATGCACAAACTTTATAATAAATCAATGTACAGAGCTTTGAAAGGCACTTCTGTGGAGACTTGAGCAATGTTTGTAAAACCAAACAAACCATAATACAACTTCTTAAGCTGCACAAAGTGAATGATGGATCAACTTTGGGCCTACTCCAAGGTGAACATCTTTATACTTGGGTTTGTTTACCTCACAAGATGGCTCCTGGCTTTCGGAATGGACCATGAAAATGGCTGCTTTTTCTGCCTTCAGCACTCCAGATAGATTGGAGTTTTTCATGTGGCAATCCGACTGTTGGGATATACACCCCAGGGGATGTGCTCTCATTAAGCGCTGTTGCTCGGGGCACTTTTTTTTCAGCTTCCTGTGGCCAGTGACCTTCTTTCCACCCGTTGGGCTTGCAGCTACACCGCTACTCTGCTTCTTGGTCTCTCTGCCACTCCAAATAACGCCCTGAGGTTTATCATGTGACTCGGGTGACTCCTGACCTGGCTGGCCTCTTGCAACCCCTCCCCTCTTGTCAACGAGTCAGTTAGAATGATCGCAAACAGCGTAAGGGTCACATGTGCCCCCCTAAAATGGCGGCAATGTCCTTGGGCTTTTGAGGGAAGAATTTTCCAAGTTGACAGTGTCAAAACATCATGTCAGAAATGACCAACTTTATGTGTCATCTCAAAACAGTGCAGCTGCAATTTTATTCAAGTGGAAAACTTTGAGTGCTGCAGAAAAACCAAAGAAGTCATCCATCATTTAAAAAGATGATGGTCAGTAAGAGGAAATTAGTGATTGAAAGCTCCTGTCTTCTTTTAGCCTTCAACCTGAAGTTCAAGCAAATGGGTCATTTTGCTTCTTGAATGGATACAAGCACGTGCACCTGTAGCCATTTGGGCAGCAATTTTCTTTATGTGCCGGTTTATTTAGGCCACGAGCAACACTGGATTGTGTTAAGTGCCGGAAGGAGAGGTGCTTAATCACAGATAAAAAAAAATGACTGTGAACTTTCAGGCATTATACTACTGTGCCTGAAGTGGGAAGACAAATATCAATAAATGTCCCCTTGGTCCCTTTTTTAATTAAAATTGAAAAGTCTGATGCTCCCCGTTGATGC
The DNA here is from genome assembly GCA_902685375.1 of Neostethus bicornis. Classification (NCBI taxonomy): domain Eukaryota; kingdom Metazoa; phylum Chordata; class Actinopteri; order Atheriniformes; family Phallostethidae; genus Neostethus; species Neostethus bicornis. The sequence goes on along the minus strand of LR738554.1, from coordinate 13,042,976 downwards.
TGACCAGAGTTTAAACTACCATCAGTTTCACTGTCCATTTTCTGAAAGGATTCAGGAGAAAATGGTTGAATTTTTACAAGCATTGGTGTGTAGTGTGATTGTGTAAAATGAGTATTTGAAAGGTGAACTGTAATCTTGGAGGTTGATTGGTGGATTGTAATCTTAAACTAGTCCTCAGCACCACCCATGATTCCATCTACAAGCGGAATTATTTGCCCTTCACTAGTGGGCAATTAGATTATTTTCAAACTCACATACGTATACGTTAAAAAGCCATCACAAACCAACCCCTACTATGAAGCACTCTCTCTTCCTCAGTGTGACACTTGCTTCTTCCATATGTGTGAGTATGTGTTAACCAGAGAACAGGAACACACACACACATAGATGTAGTCACACACACCCTAGGGCTACATGGTTCCAGTTGGTATATCTCTGTCTCTAAGCCCCAGTTTGATGCCCTAGTCTCTTGGTATCCAACCCCCACTCTTTCTGCATCCCTTCAGGCTTCTGTGTGTGTGTGTAAGATGGCTACCGAACCAAGAGGGCATTGTTTCTCTCCTGTTGGGTTTCCTAATTGAACCTTTGTATTCATACACCCATTCAAACAGATCTTAAAAGTAAAAGTGAAGCAAAAAGCCACGTTTCACACCAGGATAATTCCAACTGAACATTTCTGTTGTGAGACATCACACGACTCCTACATACTGAAAAACATTTTTGTGGAGGCACATAATTGCGCGTGCATTGATTGGAAGGTTTCCGCAGGAGGTGCAAACTCCAGTCAGCCCGCATCAGGTTGTGTGTTACTTAGGCGCATGTGTGAGTGAAGCAGGGAAGTGAAAAGACAGCGGGCAGCAGGGACAAACCCGTCAGCCACTCAGATCACATCAGGTCTGTCGGGACACATTGGAGCACAGCAAGCCTGATGGGATATGCCCCCCAGGGGTGCGAAGCAGGCCAGATGACAAACAGGCACAGGGGCAGGAAAAGAAAAAAGAAAGAATGAAGGATGGCATATCCTGCCTCTAATGCACAATATGTTTCAGTAACATGTGTGCAATTATGAACAGTAACCCAGGCTGCATTGTGTACTAACTATTTAGTGACTATTAACCTATACATACATACATACCTATAGCAAGGTATGCCAGCAAACACACACACTATAATACTGCAAAAACACACACTGACTCGCTTGCCTGCTCTGTGCTACAAACGCAGAGCCTGGATCTTACACCAGATAACCCACATCTTAAACAACACAGTGCATATGCTAATGTAAAAGGGAAGGCATGATTTTTATGAGCTGCACACGATGCATATGCTTCTGCATGTGGGTAAACGCACAGACACGCTTGGGTACATATGTCCTCAGGGGCAAATTGGGAAATAGACACTTCTCTTCATGCCTGTTCTTTAATTGGGGCATTTATTGTTTTGTGGTGGTGTTTACTTCATTAAATTAAGGCACATTTCAGAAATGCAGCATGTTTCAAGGTTTATATAAGCAAAATGATGCTTTCAGCCATTAAGTCGCAAATTAACATATCTTTATGGCTGTGGGATATGCCAGTTGAGGATGCTCTCGCATTTTCACACTAATCAACTTGACTTTAACATGTTGGATTTCAGTTTGATTTGCTTTCATCACAAATATTGTTTCCGCCCGGGGGTGTGTGTGTCTCTGTGTGTATTTGAGTGGGACTGTTTTAGTGTTTGCGCCCGAGCGAGTCTGTGCACTTGTGTGTTTCCATTGGTTGTGCATGGCACCTTCATGTCAGCTCTTCTGCGTTCTTCCTGAAGAAATGAGAAAATATGTGTGTGAAGAAGAGGTTTTACAAGGACAAAACTAACTCGTTTTGAATATTCCGTATTGGTTTTACTGTAATTCTTTTCTAATTTTTAGTTTATTCAATTTCATCTCCTTCAGGCTGGTAAGTATGGAAATTAGGTCTGTTCTTTTTTTTTCTTTCTCCCTTTCTTTTTTTGCCTGTGTAAATTGCAGCTATCACCTCAAGCCTTTTGAACAAGATTACCCAGATGGCCTTGCTCGGTGTGCCTGAAGTTTTATTTTCCTCCTTTGCCTGCTTTTCCTTCTTGGCTGCAGGGGAAAGGAGAGGGAGCTGGGAAGCCTCCTGAAGGCTCTAGGTTAGGCCAGGAGGCAGCAGCTGTGGCAAAGAGAGATCTGGGGGAAGAAGAAGAGAGATTTGGGGAGGGTAAGCTTGGGGGTGGATGAAGCTGGTGCAGGGGGAACAATGTTGTGTTCATGTGTGTGCGCAGCAATGAGGCCACAAAAAAATAACAAAAAAAATTATTCTAAAGCTAAGAACACCAGCTATTGTAAACACCACCCAGTATTTGTCTGGCTTAAATGTCAAGGGGGCTGGAGTAAGTTTAAGAAAACTCCAAGGAAGGGAAGATGTAGGGGTGCGTATTTTCACAATGGCAGCTGGAAGAACTTTAGGAGTGTATACGGGAACATGTGTTTGGAGATGAGTGTTGATTGGAGATACATTGAGGTGTAAATATAGCAGAGCCACTTTATCATAACCCTGTATTTAAATAGTGAGATTCCTTAAAATGCCAGGATATGGTAAAAAAGCAATCTCCAATGCTGGAGATCATTGTTGTGAAGGTGTTGGGATTTGTTATTAGGTTTCCACTCACCATGTGCTGGACATAATCTGCTGTTATTTTTTGCCTCAAGAAAAAAATGTGATTTTAATACATTAAGGTGGCCCAGAGATAAAGAATTATGCAGAGTTAAAGTCTTCACCTGTTTATTTTTTTAAAACCAGCATCAGTTTTCATCCACACTAATCTCTAGGAGAACACAGATTGCTGATCTTGGCTTGAAGGCGACAGTGAAAAGTGATTTTCACCTGAGATAAGTTGAGGAGTAAAAAGAGGTGCTGGACTCAAAATAAATTTTAAAAACATCAAATGAGAGAAGAAATGGCAGAAGATGCTTTTCAGTGACATTTATGTTTGCTTGAAAACTAGGCAAAATTGTCCACGTCCATAGTATGATACAAAAATCCTAAACTCATGAAGAAATACACATGTTCACCCCTTTTTCATCTTAGAAAACACAGTAGGATAAAGATCCTTGGTGTTATTTGAGCAACAGTTTTTATGCTGCTGTTGCTGCCAAAGAGTCGATAGTTGGCTATCACTGTTTATTTTCACCTCCCCGATTTGTTTGTTTTGTGAAGGTTTTGCTCTCCATCATAATGAATCACTTTTTCATCTTGTTCTTATTTATTCTTATGGCTAGAGGTAGAATGTGGTGGTTGATGAGGGGCTGAAATGAACTGAGCCTTAGCTTTAGCCTCAGGGCTGGTGCATATCTTAGCATAAGTGATGGCTGACCGCAGGGCTAGAGCCTGGCTGAGAGCGCCCTTAGGACAGCAACTCTGACAGATCATGTATTTATAGGTCTGTTGAAAGACCTCTATTGTGTCCCACATAGCCTGGGAGCATGTCTGTCCTCTGTATTATAATAAAGCCGCTGGCCTTACCACGATGATGGATGGGTGGCCCTCGAATAGTAAGCTCCTGAATCATTAGAGCACTCCTTACATGCAGGTCTACCCATGCGAAAAGCTGGTGCAGGGTGGACTTGAACTCGCGAGCACTGCTGTATAGGCTAGACCTTTTAATCAAGGTGGGGTATCTTATTAATTCTCACTGAAAGGAGAGAGAAACAGTGAGAAAGTGTAAAAAATAAATATATAAAAGGAAAAGAACGAGTTTGCTGATGTTTTGCCAGAGAATACATTTGTAATTATCTCAGCAGCTGAAAATGCCCTGCAGCCATTTTTCAGTGCAGGTTTGAATACGGCACCTTCAGCATTTTACATGAAGCCTCACTGGTCAAATTTCTATGCAGCTGATTTTTTTTCTCCTCCTTTCTTTTTTTTTTTTTTTATCAAAGCCAGCATTCCATCACACCTCCACTGAACCATTAAAACTGCAAAAACGATGATGATGAACTGGAAAGGACATGCTATATGTTTTACCACCATCATTTTTACTCAAACTGGACAAAAAATAGCAAAGAAAATTAAAGCTTGTTTAAATGTGCTTGCAAAAAAAATACAGCTTAACTTTTTTCTGCCTTAAGCCTCAAAAGCAGAGTGGTGTTTGAGCTGTTTTCCAATCTCATGTTCTTCTATTACCTCTGGAGTAGAATATAAATGATTCCCTCTCAGTGTACAGTGGATGCCAATGGGCCTGCAGCGACCATAGTTGGGTCTGAAATTCTTCACTGCAAACACGCCACAATTCAAGGCCTGACTGATAAATAAACAATAAAAAACGTAGGATGTTGAAAAGCTCTACCTCAATTTGACACTTGGAAAATTGTGACAGCCAAACCGCTGTAAAAAGTTTTCTGTCAAAAGTAGTTGTTAAAAAGAAGAGTGGAGCCCTTCTGGTTGATGCAATGCAAAAAAATGGGTCTTACTGTTTTTAACATCTGTGTTGAAATCCACATGTTGAAATCTACACGGTAAAACGTGTGGATTCAGTTAATTTATTACTGTGCTATTGGAATAAATCCTCTCGTATAACTGCATGAGCCTGAGTCATTTTTAAGGTCACTTTCATTATTTATTCAAACAGAAACATGTTGAGGTTTTCACAAAATGTGAAAATGAAACAAAAATCTTAATTTTTTTCTCCCAATAAGTGGATGGGCTCTAATTTTCTGATTGTTAATATAACACACACTCTACGCACACGCTCTGTACCTTACTCAAAAATATGTTTTATATCAGATTTACAACATATACTGACAACTTTTAGTCCTACTTTCGGTCAATTTCTATCTTTTGTATTTTTTTTTTAATTTGCACGACTAACAAGGCTTTTCACTGAATGCCGCTTTAAACAGTTCAATTAAGGGTTTATTTTTCTATGTTGTCTCTTGAAGACCAGATGCCCTTTTGGAATATTTTATAGATATACACCTGTTCCTACTTTAACCTTGGGATCCACCTATCTTGCGGAATCGACCAAAATTACATTGCCATCCTTGATTGGCTCAATCTTCTTTATGTTCAGACTCCATCTCCAGGATTTCCCGGACAAGTCCTCAACTTTGTTGCCCTAACGGAAGTCTAACACTAACCCTTACTAAACTGACTCCAACATTGAATATGGCTAAAAGTACAGTTCGGGGCAGACAAGTTTGCCTAGAGTAACTGTGTACTATTGAGTATGAAGTTGCCGTTGTTGGGTCATTCCCATCTCAACAACCAGAAAACCAGGCAGAAAGAAAAATTATTAAAGTCAAAGCACAGGAGAGAAGATCAAGATCCATCACAATCACTGAATGATGAGATCACTAATGGAATAAAAGGAGAAATACCACCATTTGTTTCCAAACCTGTCCAGCAAAAACAAGGATGAGAAAGATGTAAAAGGATTTAAAGCTCAATACAAATGTTCTATGACACTTGCAATGTTTCTCATTGTCTGTAACACTATCTGAAAGCTGTAGTGACATTCACTGTTACATTCATGACAGAATCTTTCCACTTTCCACAAAATTGTGCGGCTTTAGTGATTCTAGAAAATAAACAATCTAACGCTTCCCTCCATATTTTAACCACTTTTTCCATTCTGGGTAACAGGGTTGCTGGAGCATACATTGACAAAGCATGCAAACTTCCCACAGTGTCCCCACAGTTGACACAGACAACTGTGGTCTGTGTCAACTGACCACAGTTGGCCCAAATTAGAGTATTTGGGGCCACCATGCAGCCCCAGATACTCTAATTCTTATCTTAATTAATAAAAATAATGTCAAATTTCCAGATAATGATGAGTATACAGTAAAGAGTTGCCAGTGATATACAAGTAAATAAAGTATCTAAATTAGAAAAGGAAAGTTCCGTTTGTTCCGTCGTCTTCCTCTTATCCCGGGCCGGGTCGCGGGGACAACAGCCTCAGACGGGACAACAGTCTCAGACATGCTTCTCTCACCGCAGCTGCATCCTCCAGCTCACCCTGAAGAATACCGAGATGTTCCCCAGCCAGCTGTGAGACATAGTCTCTCCAGTGGTCCAGAGTCTGTCTCTTGGTCTCCTCCCGGTGGGACGTGCCCAAAACACCTCACCAGCGAGGCGTTCTGGACGCATCCTGACCAGATGCCCGAACTACCCCCTCTGGCTTCTCTCGACCTGGAGGAGCGGCTCGACACCGAGCGCCTCCCAAATGGCAGAGCTCCTCACTCAATCTCTTAGTGAGAGGAGGTAAAAGGAAAGTATTGATCCATTTACAGATCAGTTACAAACCCTCATTTTATTATGAATCTAACTTCTCGCTCTTTTTAAATCGCAAAAATTGCAAAAATATATACTAACATGTTCAAGTTCTGTATTTTTGTGATTAATATTGTCAAATACAAAATTGGAATTTTGTACAAGTCCAATAAGACTCATCGAATGTCATGAAGAGAGGATAGTTTACTTTCATTCATGCTGCCTTTGTGTCACGATGGGTTATGAAATGCACTCCCTAATAAATTATTTTGACTTCTGTGGGACATAGTATGTAGCTAAGTTTAATCCATTTAGCTAATTAGCTCCCTATATTTATGCCTTGACTTTTTGAGTTTACAGTAGCTTAACACAGCAGTCTAATGAGATATTGCAAATAAATTTGTCAAATCCAGTCTATTCTAATTCTAAAAATGAGTGGTCAATTAATTCAGAGAGCCATACAAACTACTGGTGTGGAGCATCAATAGACACTCTGTATTTTCTCTTAACGTTTTAAATAGTTTGAGAAAATAATGATAAAATACAGAAGAATATTACAATTCAGTGTTAAATCTTGCATCTTTCCATCTGATGTAGATACAGGCTGTTTAAAAAAATCCAACTTTGTATTTTACTACTTCAACTTAACAAATTGACTTGCCACATAAATCTCTATAACTAAAGAAAAAGTTCTCTAAACACTTTTTTCCAACAGCCATTGTCACTTTAAGAACACTAAAGGCCTCTGCAACAGCATTCATCACACAAATGAACAAAATTTTTCCACTAGAAAGAATGGGTTGAAATATATGACCATTATATTATAATAAACGTATTTATGAGCTTTCAATCTCACAGGCTCACTATGAGATACTTGAAATCATCTCCTGAGGCTGATGGTGGTGGAAAGAGACAGTGAGAAGAAAAAAGAGAGAGGAAAAAACAGTAATAGAGGAATGTGGAAGTGGTGTTTTTGCTCTCCATTTTTGGCCAAAGGTTACATTTATAATCATCTTGCTGCCCTGAGTTAGCTTTGAGGCATTTTCAATAAAGGTAGAAAGCACCTAAAGGATGAATCATTATCTACACATCAACATGGAGGAAGACCGAAGATGCCAAACAAAGTTAGACTTAATCCAGTGTACATTGCAGAATCTAATATAGGAGGTAGTTAGCACATTCATTAGGAATTGTCTCTGTTTGTGGTGTGGAACCAAACACTATGAGGACTGATGATCTGAAAATAAGGTGAATGAGTCCATCCACTGACCTTCAGTAGTGGTGAGTAAGCAAAGCCCGAGGGGTGAGGGAAAGATGGCCATGGCCACTTTCTCAAGGGCCTACTCTGCCTTTTGATGACTGGAAATAATCACTAGAGTGAAAGCAAGCGAGAGACATGATCACAGAAACACAACTGAAAAGGGGAGGATCTCTGATTCCTTTATTCTCCTCCAAACCCCTGTCCTCTAAAAGACTGGAAGTCAGTTTTTTTAATACCATTCATCTTTTCTCGAGAAGACTGTTTCCTAAGAGGAGAATATCTCTAATTCCTTTTCAAGTTAGTTTGAATCCAGGAAGTGAAGAGAAGATTGTTGTGGAAAAGGTCTCATTATGCTCAAACTGCCCCACAGCTTATCAACCTAAATTACATGCAGAAAAAGAACTCCACCACAGAATTCTAAACCAAATATGTGTCTGGTGTGACTAAAAAAAACCTTAAAATTAAGTTAAAATGCATTTTTGCAATTTATTTAAATAAATCTGACTAAATTGAGATGTTTGATGCAGATGGTGTGTCTTAAATTGATTCTTGTAAGATGATAAATGAAAGCGTATCATGACAATGAGCCATTACTGAGTCTTTCAAAACTGCCTAAAACTTTCTTTAGAGATATGGTGAAAGGTTCACATTTCGAAAGATTTTTTTGTGATAAATAAACTGCAATTGCTTGCTGAAAGTCTTCTTGCGGTAGTTTTGGGAACCTATTAGGATACATCTTTGTCAATGGAGCAAAGTGGATGGCCTGTGGAACTTAACCTAAGAAACCTAACCTATGAAAAGAGACTTTGTTTCTCAAATGTTGCAATAATTTCTTGTTAAACCTAAAGAAAAAGAATGTTTGGTCACAGAATTTACAACCTTTTTGAAATTACTTTTAGCAAAATCCGCATTTCAAATTTGATAGCTTATTTAACTCATTCCCTCACAAATGATCATGTTGGGATTGTTGAAACAACTCAGTTTAACTCAGTTTACAGTTACTGCGCCATAAATGCTTAATCGAGTTATTTTATTTTATGACGCAGGACAAAGAGTTGTTGTGTACCACTCACTGTTGCACCTCTGGCCTTCAGCAGTTTGCTCTAAAGAAAATCTGGGGCAAAGAGGTCTGAAAGGAAGACATATAGCATAAACTGCAGATCGCCGAAGAAAGTGGAGATTCTGCCAAAAGGGATGGAGACGACAGGGCTCAGTGTGCGATTTCACTTTGGATCTTGGCCCTGCAGGAACATGTGGAAACACAACTGACAGGACTTGCGTGGAGAAGTCGACTCTATTCAGTATAAGTAAGTAAAGAGTGCCTTGTGTAGTGCACCAGCAAAAAACCTCCAAAGTGAAAAATAGCTTTGGTTGTCATCCTCACCTCTCAGGTTGAAGAAAGACCACAAAACAATATGTAAAAAAAATAAAACCTTCAGGTACAATTCAATAAGTAAAACAAATATGCACAACATTCCAGTCATACATCATGCTAAAGGCAACAAAAAAGCCAACAGATCACTCGACAACTTTAGCTGAGATTTATTCAACGTTTGTTGCTACATTCCTTATAAATCTAGGGAGTGTATGTGTGTCAGCAACCTGGGAAATGCCTCATATGCAACTTCATGTCAACTTGTACTAGAAATGGAAGCCATTTTGGTGTGGGTAGTACAATAAGCTTTAATCTGTTCAGTCATGTCTGAGGCAACAAATTTGCTTTAAAAAGAGTCAATGTAAAAAACACAAACACATATACAATGATTTACAAGTTATGACTTAGAGGAAAATCATGACCCAGTAAATTAAGTACCAAGTTACTATACTGTATCCGTAGCTCACACTCCTCAATGAGGCGAATGGAGGGACACGATAACTTACAAATCCTTTTTTCCTTGTGTACAAGAGGTCTTTGATGTTAAATTTTCATAATACTACTGTCATTTCCATTTTATGGCGTCAACTGTTAAATTAACCTCAATAAATGTCAAAACCACTTCATTAGTATGACAATATTGAACATCATATTACTTGTTAAATATTTGCTTTTGTTCAAACTAACTGTTTAATACAAGTGAGACATTCTGTACTGTAAGCAACACATATATGACCCTTTTTTGGAAGAAGGGATAAAATAAAATTAGTTAAAATGCCAATGAAACAATAAAATCAAGTCACTTAAGACAAGCTATGTAACACACTATAGTATCAACAAAACTTATAATGGGGAAATTACAAATCATATTCAACCTAATGTAGGCTCCAAGTTTTAAAACAAACTTTGTAGGGATTCCAGCATATATAAATCATTTTATTAATTGGTACATGGGGGCTAGACAATCACAAATGTCTTTGCAATCTCAAACTTATCAAATGTTTTGTGTCTTCTCATGGAAACAAAAAAGATCTTCTGTTGCACTTCATTTTTACTCTTTAAGCTGTTCTCAAGTTTAAGAAAACAGAAACATCAACAAGGAAATGAAGAAAAGTAGAGTCCACAAAGCTCTGTAGACTTTTGGCAGCAGAGGAAAAGTCTAGCACCTCCTACTGTTTGGGAGGTTTCTAGTCCAGCTGCTCCTGCTTTATCCTGTTTGAATTGGGTCCTCGCTGACTTGTCCTCCTCAGTTCCCTTCTTAGGACGTATTCGCTGAACTGGGATGAGTCCACACCTCCACCACAGGAACCAGCAATCTCAAAGCCACGTTGCTGGAGGCGCTCTAGAACCTGGGAATAAAATAAACGGTGGAAACAGTTGGAATTAGTATGCCAGATTTAAAGACATATGAAGATACTTGCTCAGTTATTTATTTCAGTCAAAGTTAAATCCTCATGCAATTCTTTGCTTCATTCCTGTGTTGCTTGAAAAGATAGTGAGATACTCCAATTATTTGCTCGTGTGTGTGCAGAGTCCAACAGAAGAATATCGGGTTGAAGCTGCGACGACATACTGTTTGTGATTGGAATTTGGTCAAGACCTTCACAAAAATCTAGAGCCTCTCATATTGCCTCATGTTTCCCTTTTATTGTTTTAGTGTACGTGTGAGTTTTTTGTGCATGTGTTTGTGTGTAGCTGTTTCTGATTGTGCCGCCTTGCAGACATCTACAGACATGTCCGGGGGGGCAGTAGGATCACATTCCATCGAAGAGGCCCCAGGGAGTAGTGAGGCTTTCTCTATGCCACTTGGCTCAGTATGGGCCGCTCAGCAAAACCCTTCTCTCCCCAATTCTGCCCCAGGCCCAAGCCTCCGCCAAAACTACAAAGGTCCCCCCGACTGCTGGCAGCTCTCTCTGCTCCTCTTCCTTCTCTCAGTTCCCCCGCCCTCGCCTCCATTAGCCGCAGATACAGCATTCACCGCCGGCGTGCTTTAATAACCAAACAGGATTATGGGCCCTGCCTTGGGACAACCTTCCAGGGAGCATGCTCACTCTCTCGCTTGCTCTCCACCACTCACACATTTTTTAGATTGGTTTGTTTGTGTGTTTTGGGGAAAAGGTTCGAGATTTGACTTGCTCTGATGAAGACATCATCCAAATATGCATCACTTACATCTTTTATTGATCCATTTCTCAGCATAGTCCCATCAATGATTAAGTAGAATATCAATGGATAATTTAAAAACAGGCAGAAATCCTAAATATATGTTAATTATAACATTTTGGAACAACACGTTTTTTGTGTGTGACAAAAAACCATTAACAGAAACTTTCACTATGACACTGAAGGAATCATTAAACCTTAGTAAGAATTATGACACTTATTTTAACATACTTTAAAGAGTCTACTGATTCAAAAACCAATTGCACACTAATCAATTTATAGTTTCTTTTGACAAAGGTAAAGCCCCACATTTTGCTTAGTTTTGAAGATACAAACAGACACTAAAATAAGACAACAAAACAATTCAAAAGCTTAATATGATTCTGAACAAAGCATCAATTCAATAATTTTTTATGACCCTATTGCATTCTATGTTTACATGTCCAGGAGGGTTTTTCGGTGGTCGGAGATATAAAAAGTTTCTCAAACTACACTGAAACTGAAAGTAGGTTTGCTGCACACTTGTCAACAGTTTATGAAGTGGAAAATAGGGATTATAGAAGTAGGTATGGTTTAAAGTTTATACAACATCCATCTTGACGGGAGGAGTTGTGAGATTTCTCATTATCACTCTTTTCACTATGACATAAAATCAATAGATTTCTAAGAATCATTACAGATTTTTTTCCTTTTGAAACTATCATGCTAAGCTTTTGTTAATGATTACGATCTGTAATCAGTGGGACATGTACTATATATTCATATTTGACCTGAATTAGATGTTGTTCAAAGTGTACAAATTTAAAGTGCCAAACACTTAATTTTACTGCATACTTTATTTCTATAATTAGGCTGGCATTAAAAAAAAGAAAAAAATATGCTAGTGCTGCCACTAAATACAAACATCTGAGCTTCCACCAGCTTTGGCAAATTGAAGGAGTCAGATCACAGAGAAGTAATGAATGTGGTAAGCCTATCCTATGATGACTTGCTAAATTGATGCTTTGAAGAACTCATCAAAGAACAAATCTTTCTCCGAGGTATTTCTTATGATTCAGTTAAGATTAAAAAAGAAATTTAAAATCAATTCATTTTTTAAGACTACATCGAACCATCAGATAAAAAGATGGTGGTCCAATGAATCATCGTTTGAGTCAATTCCTTTGGACAAGGCATGTATCATGTAGAAAATAGAAAAAGAAACAGTCCTACCTGGACAGAGTTGAGGTGGCAGTAGCCATTCAGTGGGAAGCGGATTACATGTGTGGAGTCGTGGTTCCAGCCGGCATTCACAGAATTACACATGACGTCGCCAATTTCAGGGAAAACGTCCTCGATGAGGGCTTTGTCTCCACTAAGCGTGATCCTCTCGCCAAGGTCGGGTGCGACACGCACCACCAAGCACTCGCAGGGACGGGACACCCGACTCAGCTCCTGATCCTGGCGCCAGCGCTCCAGCTCAGCAAGCATAGGCTGCAGCTGGAAGTATCGAGCCTCCTCATAGAGCAGACTGTAGTCCTGGCAATAAAAAAAACATTTGCACAGTGTATTTCAGATCCTTTCATTAGTAAATTGTTTAACTTCTTTTACTTTTTATAAAAAACAAAAACACTGGTAAAAGTCTTCGATTACTATGTAGTTATTATCACAAAGTGTCAAATCGAGCAAAACTTGGTGTTAAAATTGACTGTTTTCACAATTTTACAATTCAACTGGAACTGAAATAAAATCTAGAAGCTTAAATAAGGAGCAAACTTTTAAAAAACATAACACACATAGAGGGAAAATAAGGTGAAACTTCCAGGACCAACATGCCAACCGTTGTATAAACAGGATCCATGAACATAAAAAGAAAACATTTTTTTTCCCCAACAGCACTAGAGCACTTTCTCATGCTTCTTTCAATGTCTACCTAATAAGAAAACTGGCCTTAGTTTGAACTTGAGGTTTTGCTTATTTTAACTAGAATACTTTCCTCTGATTGAGGCCCACAATGAACAGTCCATCAGATACTGTGGTATTTTCTTCTCCAAAGGGCATGTGAAATTATTACAAACTAAATGACATAACAGTAAAAAAAGGGGGGGAACTCAAATGTGTCACAATGAGAAGCACTATGAATGAACACTTGGCACATGAATACAGCCACTAGTGGAAACAGTGTATCATATGGCCATCAGTCCTGCTCTGCTTATTCGCCTTAAGTATCTTTAAAAAATTAACTATAGAGAAGCAAATGACAGATGTTAAGGAGTCTTGTTATGGTTACGCTTTGTTTGGTTTGACCTTAACATTTTGTCTTCAGCATGGCAACTCAGGGAAGACCAATGACCAAAGGCATTCCTCAGCCTTAGCATTCATTGTGTGTGCTAAGTTGCAGTACTGCTGACTGGCTGATGGGACTTCACAGTTTGCTGGATGGACATCCACTTACTTTGAAGTCATCTGGAATGAGGAGCTTGGACGTCCTGAGGAAGTTAAGGATGTAGCGGAACATGTGTCCATCCCTGTCAATGAAGTAGTGCTGCTTCAGGCTGTCCAGGACTATAGGCTCAGTGCCATCAAAGAGACGACCAATTCTACACAGAGAGGAGGGGTGGAGGGTTAGGGAGAGGGAGGGAAGTGAAGAGGGTAAAAGGACAAAAATGAGAAGATTACCAACTTTCTCTTTTCCCATGTTAAAAGCAAAAGTTTAGAACATCACTTTAAACAGAGACAGAGCATTGCATGGGATTGTGTTAAGAAAGAAAGAAAACAGAAAGAAATAGGAAAAGAAAGAAAAGCAATGCTGGTTAGAGAGGTCAGGACCAGCTGGTGCTAGTTTGCCTGAGGCAGGATGCCTGTCACCCTCGGGCCTCAGGCTTGCAGCGACAGCGTGGCCTCTGAGCCTCCAGATGGCTACGTGCCCTTTGGCTCTCTACAGCCGCGTTGACATCTGTCAGAATAACCAAGTTGCTTTTGTCTGTGCTCTGCATTCTACACTTGCATCTTCTCAAAACTGTTTACCTCTACAAATAACCAACCCTTACATCACAATACATTCAAATATACCTTGATTAACCAGACGATCAAGACCCTAATTTGTAAATACTTCTGGATCTCTTCCAAGTTCATCCAAACATGTGATTTGAATAGTTGTGACATTTGACTGTCACATAATGACATTAAGCATTAAAGAGTTTGACATTAAACTGTAAAAGAATTATGACTGCCAAGCACATCTGTGTTAAACAGACTTAACTTGCTATGAATATTCTAACCTGATGGAAATAAAAGTGTGGCTAAATCAGACATAGCCTCAAACAGCAAACTTTATCTTCATTCCACATTAATAAAACAGCATAATTAAACAGCTTACCGGGATTCTGGAAATTTTGTTAAAGTGGCCAGGCTGCTGGTGTACATGTGTCCTCCTACATCAATGTGCACAGGAGCATTGGATTTGGTGAGCTGTGCAGGTGTAGGGATGCCCTGGTTGCTCAAGGGAGACACTGGTGACCGTGTGATCATGGGCCTAGACATGCTGGAGCGATTATCCTGAAGGAAGACAAAGAGAGAATTCGTTGTGACAAGGAATATCTCAACGACTAGTTCTCTTTTTGTTGTAATGGAGAGATAGAATTTTAACAACTTTGATTTCAGAAGTAGACAAATAAAAAACAGTATTTACAAAGCTCTGGTAGTCTATCTTTCTACAAGGAAAGAAAAGAAAGATTTTTTATTTCACTGAAGGATAAATCAGCCCGACCTTGACCTGAATGTTGCCACAATCCACAAGCATTTGTTCCTGTGGGCCATAATCTCCCAAAACCAAATTAATTTGGAGCATCAATCTCTCTAGCAAATGAGCAATAATGAGTCTTGATTTGATAATAGGATTTTGGGATGAAACTGTTTCATATTAACCTATAAACACCATTTAAAGACTAATTCTGCAAAGCTTTGAAAGAAAAATGACTTTTTATTCCTCAAAAGTTTGAAATTCGGAGTGAATAAATAAGAAAAAAGCTGGTGTAAGAGTCACATCAGAACGGATAAGAAGCTTTTTACTGAAAACTAAGAGCATCTGAAAGAATTTGAAATCAGAAAAGCAGCAGATGTCTGCCCGCACAACACAATCACATTAAAATCAAACTCAATAACAGCAAATAGACCAGCAGCGATCATTTCAGAGAAACTCAGCTTCAACAAGAAAAAAGTAGATCACTTAAAGTTAACACTTTTTCTTTTTTTTTACCTGTGCTGGCATCACTGTGTTTGGAGATGAATTCACGGAGTGGTCATTCTGTTTGAGGGATGCTGCGGGGACAGGCTCTCCTCTAACAGCGTACATCAGAGAGGGATCCCTGCACTCCACACCGCGCATCGGGACACGTTTCACACAAGCGTGCACGGAATCATCCACGGAACTGATTGGACGCGGTCGCTTTTTCGCTTTTTGATGCGTTAAGTCCATGATATCCGTTTCGTCCATTAGTACGCCGCGCACACTTTAAAGGTTAACAGATCGGAAGGAATCAACGCGATCAACACACCTGCCAAATGTGCAGAGGCGTGAAAAAGCGGGCGAGAGAAGACCGGGAGGAAGAGCCGTGTCTGTCACGCAGAGTAGCTTCCTCGCAGTGGCTGCGAGAAGTCAAAGCCCCCCACAACATTAGCAGTGTAGCGCCCCCGGCTCTGTGGGGCTGTCGCTGCTTCAGCGACAGGTAGGCTATGTGTGTCGCATTTTCAGGATGAAACAAATCCTCTCTGACCAAATGGCATGTTGTTGGGTCAGACAACACATCTGGAGCAACCACAGCTGGCCGTTTGTCCCCCCTTTTGGAGCTAGCTTGGTCAGTGTTAAGAAGCTTTACAAGTTAAACCCAAAATCTAGCAAATGTCAAACCTCAAAAGGTTCTCCAGCTAAATATTGCAGTTTATTTAGCCAAGTTTATTCATAAAGCAGATTTTATGTCCAAAACGCAGTTCAAAGTGCTAGATTTTATTCATTTTTTGTAATAACTTAAACTTGCCATCAGCAGAAGGGTACTGCATATGAACACACACATATACACACACACATTATACTTTATTCATCCCCTATTGGGGAAATTCAAGAGTCCAATGGCACAGCCCAGTGGGTGTCCAGAATTTTTTTTTTTTTCAAAAAAAGGTCAGAGAGCTCCATCCAGCTTCTGGGGTGCAAGTCTGATGGCTGCTGGGGTGAATGATTTCCTAAACCGGTTAGTTCTGAAGCCAGAGAACGCAGCCTTTCACTGTGACTCGTTTTCTGATAGCCCATAATCTCGAGCAGGGGGTGATGGCCTCCACCAGAGTCTCAACAGAGGGCACCCTCCTACTTCCTTCCTGGCACAGAGATACATTTTCGCATATATGCTTAATAACCTGGGGACTCTGTGGAACATTGAAAACATTATTCAATAACAATAGCAAAAACCATTGGCGCATCACCTATCAATCCCTCCAACTTCCTGGTTTCGGCAACAAGTAAGCATTTCTATTGGTAGGATATGTAAACCCAAAAGTAGCCAGAAAAGCGCAATGCTTGACCAATATTTTTAAAGAGTTGGTGTGTTTTGAGAGCGTAAGAAAATCTTCCATACTGTCTTTAAATCAACTCAACAACCTGAACACAAAAGTCCTAAACCAATACCAATACCAGTCACTGGTCTTGTATGTCACAGTGAAAGAAATTCAAATTTCAATCTTCTACTTTTAACACTTGTTAGTACACCAAACTATTTTTTCTTATTTTTTTATTCATTAATACAATTATTACATGTGAAAAAAATCATTTTATATCTTAAACATTAGCTCACATACCTCCAAAGCATTACTCTGCACAAGGTGAAAGTGTTCATTTTTTAAATTTCTTGGGCACATTGCAAGTTTATTAGTATGAAAGAATCACATCTATGACCACACAAGCACAGCAAAAGCACCACAATAATTATATTATGTGGTGTAAACCAGACCGCAACACGTCCGACTGCAGTTAAAAGTACTTCTCCAGCACTCTCCTGGGCTGTTTTTCTCCGAAAATGCAGGGAATCCACAATTTTTAATAACATTCAGATTAAAATTAATTAGTTCAACCACTGGCCTTAAAACATCCACATCCCAGCTTCTCATTGGCAGTGTCGGTTTCACACCTAGATACCCAATTAGCAATTAAGCTTGCCTTTGAGTGTAGGCCTCCAATGCGGTGTGTGATCCTGGTTTGATTTGCATGCCACTTGTGCACGCGCTGATAAGCGCAGGCAGCAGCCATACATAGTTTTAAAATTCAACTCCAGAATCCCTCGCAGAAGGCAAAGGGGCCTGCGGGGCAGAAGAGAGAGAAATCACATGGCTGCTCTTCAAAAGGGGACCTGTGTAAGGCAGCCGGCAAAGTGCGTGGGATCACACTCAGAATGCAGGTAATTTGTTCCCTGACTAATTTGTGGAGATGGTGTGTGTATGTCTGTGTAAAAGTGTGAGAGTGAGTGTGTGCCTGTGGAGAGTAAGTTCTGAAAACAGCTTGGTGGAATTGGATTTCCTCAAAGCCTTGTCATCGCAAAGGTGGATTGAGTGTAAAATCTGTGAGGCATTATGGAAAATTGCTGGGGAAAAAGAAGAGGGAGTAAAAAAGTACTTGTGGTTGGGTGGGTGGTGGATAGAGGTTGGGGGAATAAACTCTTCTATCGGAAAAATCATTTGCAGTTGGCGGAGGAAAACCTGTTGTGGACATCTTTGTATTGTATACAATCAGCCTGAGAAGAGTTCAAAGGTTACAACTTCAAGCTGATCAAGATATGCTCATTTCTCACTTTTCCCCCCCCTACCAATGTCCTGAATTTGACATTGTGTCATCTGCTTGGTTGGATTGCATCACAAGTACACAAAAATAAAATCTAACTCAGAATTGTTACATCTGAATGAACCACCTCTTCTTCTCAGGTTATCTCCCATCACTGGTTTATCAAAATCACATTCATAACTTTATACAAACAGTGACCACATGACAAAAATTTCTGTCCCACAATGCAACTCTTCACTATTTTTGGCAAATCGTAAAACACATAATTAGCATTTCAGATCAGAACATTAACATTCAGTTTGAGGCAAGCAGACCAGTATTTACATAATCTGGATGGGTTGTCTTTGCCTCGTTCCCTGCAGCTATTTGTTTCAAATGTCCACAAACAGACAACTAAAGACTTTGGGTTAACTTTAGCCCCCGTCTGGTTTAAGGCCTAAAAAAAATCAGGTAGCAAAATGTCATAACCAGCCATGAGACATTTAAACTGGATTTTTTTCTATTATTGAATTGGCCAAAAAAGATTTAAAGTAAACTTTTCTCATCATTGCATGAAATCACGAGTTGCATCTTTTTTTAAAAGTAACTGCAATATGGGGCGGCATGGTGGCGCAGTGGTTAGCACAATGACCTGACTGGGAAAAGGTCAGTGTTCGACTCCAGGGTGGGCTGGGGCTTAAAACACTAGCCTTTCAGTGTGGAGTTTGCATGTTATCCCCATGTATGTGTGGGTTTTCTCCAGGTATTCCAGTTCCTTCCCACTCCCCAAAAACATGCGTGTTAGGTTGATTGGTTGCTATAAATGAGTGTATGTGTGGATGGTTGGATGTGTGTGGCCCCGCAACAGACTGGCAACCTGTTTGGGGTGTATCCTGCTGAAATCATCCGGGATAGGCTCTGGCTACCTCATGCGACCCCTTGAGGGGTACAGAAGACTAAACAAAACAGCAGTACAACCAAATGCACATAAATGTTCAGGTCACCTCAAAAGCTGCTGTTTTAATATTGATATTTCCTTGCACAAGAGTGTCTGTGAAGTGTATCAGTGTGACATCACATATGAGGAAGTATTGTGCACTCTGCGTTGCTGCAGGTATTTAGAGACTGTGGTGCATGTTCACTGGCTCAGCCCAAACTGTCCTAAGGCATAGGAGTGGCACAGCCCTCACATGAAATATAATAACCACTTTCAGCTCCAAGGTGTTCCAATTCATGTGTTATATGGTTTTCGGTTTATATGGTTTTGTTCTTTTCCATCTCCGTAATGTAGTGATTTTGGGAAGTTTGTAAGGAAATGGGCTACACTAGGTTAGGATGTTTTATTGCAGCGCCACCAGGTGATCAGTCCTGAAAAAGCAAATAGTTTGGACATTTATTCTCTGGATTTGATACAACTCATTTGTGACACATAATTTTAGTGGTAAAAACTATAACAAAATAGTTTAAAACCTTCTGAAAGACTTTGTTCTAAAATTCAAAGTTGCATAAAATCATTCTGGTTTTTTTTTGTTTCATTCTTGGAAAACAATTAACATGTCAGAAAGTAATGGTATGAAAAAATAAATCATTCTGAACACACACATTCCTAAAAGTAGGTTAAGTTCAAATTGTTACTACATTGTTATTACATAGTTACAACAGCTCAAGTCACATCTCTGGACATTAGAACTTAATAAATCCATCTCAGTCAGTACTAGTCCTTTTATTTTTGGGTATATTTAACATATCTAACCCTCTGTTAACTCAGCTATGTTTTAAATAAAAGGATCATTCTCAGATTGTGTGTTGATGTGTGGATCATGTCATACAGAATAAGAAATCCGCCTGCGGGGAAATCATTCCACAATGGCGTCTTTCATTAGGTGATCTGGGGCAGCAACGTAATAAAAATGTTTAACCATAAACCTGAAGTTTCAAATAAAACTCAATGGCTAAAACTTAAGGTTTAAGTAAAGTGATGGAAAAGTTGTGGAGCGGTGACACAGGCGGATGTTTTCGGAGCTGAAACGCGCCAGAAGCGAATTCACACGCTGGATAAGTGAAGTGTTTGCTCGACAAGATCGCAGAATAATCCGCAGTTTATTTAGATCAGAGCTCCCAAAGCTTCCTATTTGGATGTCACGGGGATAAATTCGTCCTGTATTCTCAGAACAATAAGCCAGGAAGAGGTTAAATATGTTTTAACAACTGTACCGCTCGAACCGTTTGGCACATGCGTAAAAGCTGCTGCGCTTCAACGTCCCAGTTCATCCAAGCTCGGAAATAATAGCAAACCAAATAAATCATAGCTTACCTTAAACATTGAGGGCATTAAAAAGCTTTTTGTGCACCTTTTCTCCCACGATCTGCCTCTCTTCCAACAGCAGTGAGAAATGCAATAGCTTGGCTAAGGTAGACAGAAGAAAATACAGAGAATACTTGCTCCAGGGCTCTGAAACCCCTCAAGGCAAAGATCAGGATACAATTAGCTCATGTCTCTGCCCTAGTCTAAACCAATCTGCAGAATAAAAGTATGAGTAAAAGAACAGATCAGAGAACGTATACCACTGTATTCCTTCAGTTAATGTTTTATAAAATCAAATAAATGTATTTTTCTGCATTTAGAACACCCTCACCCCCCTGCCTCTAACTTACCCATCGCCCCCTTCTTGCAGGGAAGCTGATTTTAATCGTTATGATTAGTTTTGATGTAACGTTCCCTCAGGCGATTTCTACAAATGGATGGAGTGTTTCTTTGCCAGGGAGGAAAAGGAGCAGATGATGATAATTATATAGATTGTTGGTAGAGTCCTTTGATTGTGCCCCCTTACACACAGACAAACACACAGTTCTCTCTAAAATTCTTTTATTTAGGTTTTATTCATACTTGTTGTGTCATTAGATAACTTGTTGATTAGGCACCAGTAAACTTATTACATTATTGGAATGTTTTAATAAAATTTTCACTTCTCATCTATTCCTTTGCAATCTCTTTGCTTTTTTTTTCTTTCCTTGGACACTCTCCAAATGACGTAGTTGTATAAATAAGCACTTGCAGCTTGCCTTGCCTCAATCAAGTCTGAATCAGTGCCTGAGGCTGATGCGAGAGCTCATTTCAAATGTTCAACCATGCATGATTTCAGGAAGATTGAAGCACTTCTGAGGCTTTTAAAATCACTTGGGGGATGCAGAAAGTAAAGGAATTGCATCTTAAAAGTAATTCTTAAGTCAACATGGATAATTATTCTGTCTGACTTGGGAATACTGTGTTGCACATCTGGGCAGGGGATTAACTATTATGTTCCTAAACATTTCTAACAGTTATTCTCCATCCCATGCACAAGTAGAGATGAAAATCTCTTACTCCCCCTACTGTTGAAAGAATCAACCTGGTCCTTCTATCTTTTCTTTGTTTTTTAACAAAAACCACAAGAGTAACTTAAAATGAGTTGTTGAAACATTATGGAACTTAATAGGAAAAAGTCTGAAGAAAATATCCAGATGACATAAATACTTACACATGGACATGTTTCGTTTGTTTATTCCGAAAAAAAAAAAAAGGAACCAAACCCACATTTGTTTTGAAGTTTTAGCCACATTAGACTATAAAATTAGAGACCGATGGACACAAGTACACAAAAGTATTTTCCAGTTCTCTTCTCATTGCATTTTGATTAGGAGACACGCTAGATCACTTTTGTGGAGCATCCAGTCATTCCATCTAATTCACTTATTAAACTTTCCACTTTCTGACCAGTGTGTGCCATATCAAAACAAACACAGGATTAAAGTGTTGCGATGAAGTTATTTGCCTCACGGGTCTTTGGTCAGTGCACACACCAAGTTTCAACTGTTGAGGATCCATGCACATTTTTATGCCATTAGTCTGTCTGAGAACACTGGGGGCCATACGTTATCCATTTTCTCCACAAATGGAAGTCATTTCCAATGCAACAGTCTGCATTCAAAATATGCATCAGCTGTTGATGAAAGTAACAAATGGAAGTTGCTAAATGCAGGCCGAAATAGAAAATGCCTTTATCTCTACGTCCCTGTGGTGTTTAACTTGGTTTAAACATAGCTACCACAGCTAGAGCGGGCAAGCAGACTGACTGTATTGCATTGGACAAATTATCCAGATTAGTAGCAGATGTAAGTTTGCCTCAAACAAAAATGGCCAAATCTGAATGACATCATAGTGTTATAAACGTTCTCTCTGGAAAGAGAAAAGAGGGAACTTTGGAATGCTTACCGCCTGTTGGAATTGTGAGTAACTGGCCTGTTTTATTTATTCTTCAAGTTTTAGTTTAAGGTTTGACAAACGTTTTAATAATCTGGAAGTATTCACTGTTTTTATTAAATGAAATGCTAAGATCAGTAAAAAGTTATAACCTGATTTGACCTTTTATAGTAGCATTCGTTCATCTTCTGAAACACTTATCCCTAATGGCTCCACGGTGGGTGCCGTAGACTATCCTGGCTGATTTCGGGCAAGAGTCGAGAAGTTGTGATCATTTATTTTAGCCCTTGACTCTCAATAACATACGTAAGTTTAGTTTGGAGATGAAATGATTGCTACTTAATTTTGAGCTTTCCTGTCACCTCCAACAAACAGGGATGAACCAAAGCATTGGTTCTTTGTTCTTCAAATAAATGAACAAATCCATTGACTTCTTAATTGCCACATCTAAAACCTATGTTATGAAAAGTTTCCTTCATGACAGAATAGGTGGAGGACTTTAAACATCCTGGATTAATCATAAATGTTGTACTTCAAAAAAAAAAAAAAAAAGAAGAAGAATGACAGAGCCATTTGGGACTTGCAAACACACCCATAAATGATTAAACCTCCTTTTATTTGACTTTCATTCAAATTTCTAATGTGTCTTTTTAGGGTCTGAACCTTAAAAGGTCACTTTTGATAGAAAATTTGCCCCATTTGACATTTCGGATGTTTTTCTTACAATGCCTGTTATCCTATGAAGACCATTGGAAAAATGAAATTACATAAGAAGCTCAAGTCACACCAAATTTTAGAATGTTCAAAACCTAAAACTCTACTGTACGGTTCAGTTTTAAAAGTAAAGGTGGTATATTTCTAGAAACATCCACTCCTACATTGCCTCTCCCAGTTGCCTGCACATGGCATAAAGATTGAGAAAATAAAACAGAAAACTAGACTTTTCTTGAAACTTTACTCTTAGAAAAAAGATTTTGGACCCTATGTTGTGTAAGTCTTGTGTTTCAAAGTGACAACAACAACAAAAAAAAACATACAGAAAACATTTCCAAGGTACAATGCAGAGAGTAAATGAAATAAAGTTTATGGTGGTCATTTACCACTTGTCTTGTCAGGAAATGTCCAAGCAATAGATATTTATGTAAGATCCCTACTTATTAGGTTTTGCAAACAGAACAATGTAGGTTTTTTTTTTTTTTGGTTTTTTTTTTTTTTTTTATGAGACTTTGTTATTAACAGCAGCTATTTGTGCCACACCCGTCTAATGGCCTGTGGTTATGTAAGGGAGTGGGATGGATGAGGGAAACGGCTGAAGCTGTTCCAGATTCTGACTCAGTTTGCCTTGCAGGGTTACACAAATTTAGGCCAGAACTGTTTCTTAAATATTAACTTTGGCACAATGACACTTAGCTTTTGATGATGTTTCCCTGGCTAGTTGTGGGGCTTTGCGGCATAGTTCATGTTAATTCCATAAAGTTTCTTTTTTCAGTTTGTAGTCGTGGAATCAAGCAGCATCAGTAGAAAGGCATCTTCATGCTTTGGTAAAAATACTGTTCATTATAATCTTAAACTTTGTTAAAAAATGCTGTGATTAAACATGAACAATATCTGTTATGCCAATGACATTGTTTAGTGAAGCATTTGCACCAATATCATCCTGTAGCATCATCTGTCGCTAAACATGAATACTCTCTAAATTGTCTGAAACAACTTGCTTTACTACTTGATGGCTCCCCTTTGTGCCCTTAATATGCCCACACCACCTATAGTGGACACAGGAGTCTGTGACACAACTCTGAGGGGGAAC
Organism: Neostethus bicornis; assembly: GCA_902685375.1. Classification (NCBI taxonomy): domain Eukaryota; kingdom Metazoa; phylum Chordata; class Actinopteri; order Atheriniformes; family Phallostethidae; genus Neostethus; species Neostethus bicornis. Next base: position 13,019,077 of record LR738554.1, on the reverse strand, counting down.
AGAAACAAGAGGTGGGGGCTGCCTGGGTAACACTGGGAGGCTCTAATAAAATGTAATCCTATTATATGCTTTCCACTAGAGGGCAACAATAATAAAGGTTTCCCTAATAACATGAGCAGACCAAACCCAAATGGAAAACAGCTCCTCAGGTCAAGTCCCACACTTGTATATATATCCTCTCATTAACCCAATTGCTGTTGGGCCACATTACACCGACAGGCCTTTGAGATTTAGCCATGATGGGGAGGCAAGAGTTAAGTCAAACAAATGTGTTTCATCAAACTGCAGTTTGGGCTGCTCTGCATAAAGGAATTGAAGGGGGTATGAGGAGGAGTGAGGGAATGTGCGCGGGTGGGAAGTTGGAAGCAGAGCCTTGAGGAAACCAATCAGAACTTCTCCTCCCTCCCTTCCTGTCAAAGCCACCAGGGTCTCAGGTGTGTGTTACATGAGCTAATACCTTCCAAACTTGATTGTTTGTGTTAGAGTAATCAGAGTTTTGTAAATTAACATTTTGGAAATGATTGTCCCATCGCTGGTAAACAAAATCACAATATGGTACCCCACAAACTAGAAATCATGTGATGAGACTTGATTGTTGGGTAAACCCCCTCAAACTCTAACAGAATTGAATTCTTCATCAGGAAACAAATAAAATTAAAACGAGTTTGTTGTAAAGTTATAAGAACAAAGTTCAATGTAATCAACATGACCTCATACAAAGAAACAGTTTATCTTAATGGGATTGAAATTTGGCTAAAATGCAGACAATTTCCAGGCTGAGAATAGATCAAAAACAAATTCACATTTTCATACTGCAATAACATAATCAATGAGTTCTCCTTCTTCTCAGAAATTGCGGATAAATGCTGTAAAATATTTATCATGAGTGACAAGGTGAGTGAGAATATCAATCATATTCTCCAGACAGCTTGAGTTATTAAGTGAGCCAATGTAACATTATTACAAAACCCAGAATAACAAAGTTATTTATCTTTTACTGCCTGCATATGTTTGTGTGTGTATGTGCATGCTGTGTGTTTATGTGTCTGACAGCATCAGACTGAGAGTGTCGCAGGCCTTCCTGTTCCTGTACCACCCTCCAACCCCAGAGCTGCAGACTCAAGGCACTTTCAAGAATCAAACAATTTCACGCAGCTACTGGAGGAGGAAATGAACTGAGCCCAGAGCAATAATAAAATTATACAAATGTTATTACAGACTCGCCTGCTACTGTCCTACTTTAATTCAAATTTGGGCACTCCAGGCAGCGCTGGTGGCAGAGACCTTCCTGAATAAATCAACATTAGCTTACGTCTAAATTATTAAGGAAGTGGGAGACTTTCTTGTTTATAGTATGAATTATTAAACAAGTCTTTAACGCTGTTTTTCTTCATGAATCCCCAAATATTAATTGCTAATGATCTTGAGGTGTGTGTTTTATCTTTTAACTCTTCTCCTGCATTTTAAAACTAACAGAAGGAGGTTTCAACTAACGCAAATCAGATTTAACTAAATGAAAAATATTTTATATAGCGGCAGAAAAATTATTTAGTTGCTTATATTTAGTTATAGGATCATACTTTGAAATTGATTTTTTAAAACAAAACATTTGCAGGAATTGAAATGGTAGTTTCACATCTTATTGCCTTGCCAATCCAGTTAATATTGAACTAAAAAAATTTAGCCGATATTTTTTTGTGTCACATTTCATTTGATTTTCTTGAATGTAATGTTTGTATTTATCAATTGAATCTTGTACTCTAAAATTTTCAATGGTGAGATTGAAAAAATGGGCTGCACAGTGGTTAGCACAGTGGAATCACAGGAAAAAGGTCAGGGTTTGCATCCAGATGGAACGAGGCTTGAAACATTGGTCTTTCTGTGTGGAGTTTGCATATTCTTCCTGTGTATGCTTTGTTTTTCTCCAGATACTCTGGTTTTCTACCATTCTCCAAAAGCATGCATGTTAGGTTGATTGGTTGCTATAAAATTGTCCCTAGAAATGAGTATGTGTGTGGATGGTTGTGTGTGTGTGTTGCCACGCAACAGACTGGTGACCTGTTCAGGGTGTATCCTCTCTCTCGCCTGTAATCAGCCAGTATAGGCCCTCGTACCTCCTGCGGCCCTGTTAGGGAGAAGCGGTTCAGAAGATGAAACGAAGAATGAAATATATTAATGCACACAACAACACATAGGAGCCATTTATCAACACATAGCATATAAAACATTGTTATAAAGTCATTGCTGAACTTTCTGAAAATAACTGAAATAGAAAAACTTCAGTTGTTACCTGCAATCCGCAGACGAGCACACCACTGCATGCAAATTTCAGCCTTTTCCCAGGAGAAAATTATGAATGCATACAAACTGTAAAGCATACAAATGCACTAAAAACACTTTTCAAAACTTAATTTTGCTACAAATGTCTGAATTAATAACTTGGATATATTCAAAATTAAATTGAACTTAATCTTTTGTAAAGTATACACCACAGGCCTAAATGACCTGTACTTTGTGGTATAAATTCTAAACTCATGGCTCTAATGTAAATGTTTGTGTTATTCATGGAGTCTTATACTCTAAAATTTTGAATGATACCGTTCAAAACTGCTTCATGGATGCAAGATTGGGAAAGCACTAGATCTGCAAAAGGTAATCTGCAAAAAGTATAGAAATTAGTCTATGAACGAAGCATCTTGAGAGTCTGAAAATAACTGAAATAGAAGAACTTCAGTAGTTACCTGCAATCCGCAGACGAGCACAACACTGCATGTAAATTCCAGCCGTTCCCAAGAGAAAATCATAAATGCAAGCAACACAAGATTTATTCACTTATTTTACTCGGGCTATAAAGATGATTAAGAGAAGCTGAGCGAATGCTGGCCTGTAGCCATGAAAGCCTTAAAGCCCCCGGCATTATGGATACAGGCAAAGCAAGGTGTTGCAGCAACACTGAAACACTTCTCTGAACATAACCTGAAAGTTGTGGAAGAAAATTTCATCATGACAGGTAGAGCATAAAAATTCCTGCTCTTTCAATACAAGAATCCACAAGACATTAAGGTGTGAAGCATACAACTATACTAAAAACACTTTGCAAAACTTAATCCTGCTGAATTAATAACTGGAACATATTTAAGATTAAACTTAAACTTTTGAGTACTCACTACATTAGTACTCACTACAGACCTGAATGACCTGTAGTTAGTTGTACAAATTCTAAGCTCATGTCTGCCCTCCACTGGAAAAACTAGAACAAGTCATTCTAAAATGTAAATAGTTCACTTGCTGGCCTTTGGGTGAGGCTATTGTCCCATATCTGAAATGGAATGTTGCTGGAGAAAAGTTGGTTTATGAAGAAGTAAATCTAGTTTTAATTTGCAAAAGATTTTCCATTCATACTGGCCTTGCAAATGAATATCATATGCATATGGAAAGAAAATGTACCTCATTCAGATTCTTGGTTTACAATTTCCTATGCCTCTTTTTTATAACTTTAATTGAGAAACAGAGATTTAGCTTGAATCGAGTAGAGAAGATTGACATTAATTTAGCAGCAGAGCATGTAATCCAAAGAAATATCATGTTATACATCCTTTCACTGAACTCGCTTCCCTAATTGCCCGGCCACTGCCACAAGTGACCAAACAGAAAATAATAATGTCTCTGGGTTTCTTTTCATTACAAGGATGTTGCATTGGTTTCTGTATCCTCCCTATTAGTGTGATGCAACATAACTTATAAATGAAACTCTAAATGATGTGAAATTCCTTAGGAATTGCTCAGAAAAATGTTTATTATTTTTGTATATATTCATGTCATATACTTTACTAGGCTTCTATTTTGTGACTACAAAAACAAGACAAGTGTCTAATCAATCAATTAGATACCAAAGTACAGCCTACAGTAAATCACATCATAAAATAGAGTGGGTAATAAAAGAAAAGACAAAAAAAAAAAATCAAATCTAGGATCTAGTTGCACAATTGTCACAAGCAAAATTATTATATCACAAGAAACAAAAGAAATTGATTAAAAAAAAAAAAAAAAACAACTGAATTTCATCATAAAAAAACATTTTTTGATTAATGCACTGAAAACTGATAACACAGCTCTGACAGGAGCTTCTTTCACTGCTTCTGATTTTTAATGTGATTAGCGATCACAAGGACAATCTCTCCTTTTTTTGTAAGTATGGAAAGCAGACCAAAGGTGACACTAATCCAAAAATAACAAGGCTGCATTTTCTCCCTCACTTCTCCAATTCAGCGTGATGACCCCACGTAATTGGTTGACCCTACACATATCTACAACACAATGTATCGGGAGCTGTTATTCAGCAGCGTACAATGTGCACTGCATGACAACACTGCTGTGAAATCTTTTGGAGAGGTTCTTGGGAAACATATTGAGCGAATTACAGATGCAGGTGGAATTGAGACATTCTGTTGCTTTATAACACTGGAAGTAATGCCAATCTGTTATGCCATTGAAAGGAATGGTTGTCTGCTTAAAGGGCAATGCTTCAAGATGACTTCCTCAAAGTTCGATTATTCGATTGTCCTCTACAAATTAGTCTCCGTTTCCAGTGCATGCGATAGTCATACAGAAGACAGCACTTCTCCTGTCGAGTCCAAAAAAAGATCCTTTTTCTCACTTTTCTCCAGATCGATGCTGTGGATTGAGCCTGGCTTTACTGAGAGGTCCTCAGTTTCCACTTCCTTGTATCGTCCTGTCTGGTCTTTTTTAAAGACTTGCTTCAGTCTCTTTTTTATTTCAGGGTCAGGGCAGTACAGATACTCATATAAACCTCCAGCAAGGACGCCTCCCAGGATGGGACCGAGCCAGTAAACCTATCATTAAAAGTAATAGGAACATCTTAATTAGTCAGTAGAATGAGTAGTTTTTCTTCTTTGTTTAACATTTTCAAATAAACTATCTGAAAATGTTGACAGACTCAAAAGTCTCCAAAACATAGTAAATTTGAGGTAAAAGTCTGGTTCTTCTGCAGTTTATAATCTGATAAATGATGAGCTAGTGTTTTTTACTTGCGAGAATCAGCGAAAAATGAAAAAATGATAAATTACCATATCTTTTTTTACTGCAAACAGGAGTAAACGAGTTTTGTCAGTCTTTTAGGGTGTTGGGCAAAACCTTGACAGACCACTTAAACTGGTTTATTCACTGTCTAATGTAAAGCACAAACACGCTAAAAATAATTATTTTACCCCAAAGTTGAATCCTTTAGTATAAGTGTACCTTACCCAGTGATTTCCAAAAGTAAGTGTGACCATGGCAGGCCCAAAAGACCGAGCTGGGTTCATGCTGGCACCTGTATAAGGAATCTAGAACAAAAAAAATTTTAATAAATCAAATAAACACAACCTATGAACCATATAACATCCAGCCAGGGCAATGATTGTTGACATTCTATAATATCATCATTTATACACTTGTTGATCCAAACTAGAAGCTTAGATTAAGCTCGGTAGAGCAGTCTGAGAGACAAAATCCATTTCTCTGTGCATTCATTTGCACGGTAGGGCTCAGCGAGCCCTTAGAGATTGGTTGCCATGCGATGGAAGCTTCCAATGAAAATCTGTACTTGAGGTGTGAATTACTGTGAGGAGGAAAGTAACACACATTGACGAATACATGCTTTAATGTTCTTGTCTAACAACACATGCTTTGGCTGCTTAAATCTGACATGTAATAAAATCTGATGTTTCTTTTAAAACACTGTTTCTCTGCTGTGGGTGATACTCTATTTTTCCAAATGCATAACTTCTCTATTTAATAGAACTAAAAGCCTGAATCTTACTTACTGCGAATAAGTGACCTATGACCACAGCAAGGCCGATGGCCAAACTTGCAGACCCACCCAGGTCAGTACGTTTGGAATCGCAGGTGGCAAAGACGGTGAAGACCAGTTCAAATGTGATGATGAGCTCCACAAAAAGACCATGTCCTGCTGAGATTTTTGAGTTTACCTTGAAAAGAAACACACTGTTCTCATTAACAACAGGACAACTTATCTCTCATATTTGCTCTGCATTTAAGATGGAGTGGGAAAAAAGGTTAAGCTGTTACCATGGTTACACCTAGTGTTCCCCGAAGGGCAGCAGGTGTTATTAAGTAGAGAATCCCTGCTCCAGTGACGGCTCCCAGGCACTGAGCTAACACATAGAACACAGCCTTTGCAAGACTCAGTTTTCTGGTTACTACCATTGCTGCAGTAACAGCTGGGTTGATATGTCCACCACTGATGTGACCAAAACACTGCACCATGGTGGCAATGCTGAGTCCAAAGCACAGGGAGATGAGCACCAGGTCAGCTGGGGGTGGCTTCTCTTCCCCTGCAGCCCAGTTGATGGTGGAGCCCAGACCAAGAAGGACAAAGATCAGAGTGGCAAAATATTCTCCTGACACAGCCCTCCAGAAGTCCTTGGTCCAGATCCCTTTAAAAGCCACCATTATTCTTTGACAGTCACACCACAAACGGACCCTCCTGGCAATAAGAATAATGAGAGAAATGATTAGCCTATTTTTACAATGTGTGTGGGTGTAGCAGGAAAGCATCTGAACCCTATCAGCCCGGGAGCCTGTGGGCAAAACCTTTAGAACTCCTCAAGGAATTTCCGTGACTTTTCATCACAAAATACCATTCAGAGCACTTCTTAAGCATTGTGAATGAGGGCAGATGATCATACCAGCATGTCAAAGTATTTATCTTTTGCCAAATGGAGATGTGTTATGAATTGAAAATCTTAGATTTCTAATGTTGTTGAATACACATTAATTGGTGTAGTCGACTACCCCAATTTATAAAGTGTGTTTATTTTCAGTAAGCTTGCATTGTTAATTTGTAATCAAAATCCAAAAACTTACCTGAAACAATGATGTATTCTGCCTCTCTCTATCTCCGTTGAGTATCTATTTTCATTCATAGGTCCTTCTGTTTTATTGAACCAATGCAGACAGCTCCCCCGTCATCACATTAACTTTCTAAGTTAGAGTGATCCTGACCTGCAGTACGTCCAGAGGAGCAGCAGGTTGTGTGACTGCAGGAGGAGAGCAGAGAGCACGTCTGTCAGATGAATATGAGCCACATTGTGTACTCTGGGACCTCATCCAGCAGCTTTATTGGGTTACTACCCAAGCATCCCCTCATGGGAATTAAAGAGCCTGTTAAATGGGAGGAGACAAAAACAACAAGCATGTGTCATTCTAATAAGGCTATTTGTCACATCGGAGAAACCTAAAATCTCAGGGAATGAGCACAAAATTTGCAAACAATACCAACAAAAAAAGAACAGAAACACAATCTTATCTCAAAACTACAACTCCAAAATCTTGAGGAACATATCAAGCCTAAAATTAGGACACCAAATGTCATCCCAAACAAGAACAGAATGATAGGATGATTGTAAAAGTTTAGGATGTGCATTGCTATTTTTTGCAGTTTTCAGCAAGAAAACCTTGAAATACTGGTGCAGTGGTAAGCAGAGTGACCTCACAGCAAGAAGGTCAGGGGTTTGAGTCTCGGTACAGGGCAAGGCTTGAATTGCTGGCCTTTTTGGGTTGAATTTGCATAATTTTTTACTTCTGATTCCTCCTCCCAACCATGTTAGGTTGACTGGCTGCAGAGAAATCGCCTCTTGGAATGAGTGTGTCTGTGTATGGCTAGCGCATGGCGACTGGCGACCTAATTTAGTTGTACCCTGCCTCTCGCCTGTAATCAGCTAGGATAGTCTCCAGCATTCCCCGCTCCAGGGATAGGTAGTTTAAAAGATGAATGAATGAGCATCTGAGATGAGAGGTAAATGTTAAGAGTGAAATGTTTGGATCATTTAAATGTATTCCCAATTGGAAGAGCCATCACTTTATAGTTTTACTTTTTAAATTTTTTGTTGGTAAAAAACCCCATGGCATCTAGATTCTGTTCTGGATTCGTTTGATTTATCAAGGTTTTGCCCCTTTTAATTTATCAAGGTTTTATTGATAGTTTTTGTCATACTGTATATTGCAATTTGTTTCTTCTTGAGTCAAAAAGGCGCAAAAACACAAAATATGAACCACATTTCACATAATTTACCAGAATTTGATGCTTTTTTCTTCTCTCACTTGACTATATATGTTTTTTAGTGTTTCCATTGTAAATCCATGCATCCTAATATGGCAAAAGCTATTTAAAAAAAAATTCTGCAGCAGCATAGTACTCCGAATAACCAGAGGTGTAATAACTTGGACTTTTATAAGATAAACCAAAACATTTATGAAACCTGAAACTTGTTTGAAATAAGTTTGTGCTAAGAAGATGAGTGAGTTTTGTTGGTGCATTGCACATAAATTCATAAAATGTCCAAAATTTCTTTTGCAAAATCTAGATATATGTTTTTTAACTATTTATTTGGACCATAGCGCCTTCCATTTGACTGCCGTTCCTTCGTCTTCCGCTTATCTGGGGCCAGGTCACGGGGGCAACAGCCTCAGACAGGAAGCCCAGGCTCCTCTCACCCCAGCTGCATCCTCCAGCTCACCTAGAAGGATCCTCTGATGTTCCCCGGCCAGCTGTGAGACATAGTCTCTACATTTGACTTCATTATTTAAGAATTCACAGCGATAAACTTCAAGACATGTCCAAATGTATGCCAGTGACTTCAAAAGAAAAAGAAAGTTCAGATCGCTGAATGGAACGTAATCAGTAACTCAGTCGTTTTGTGTGACTAGACTTAATGACACATTCAGTGAACATGTGATTATGTGTCAATATTTGCCTAAAACTTACTAAAGGCCAGGGCAGACTAACACAAATGTTTCTATTCGCATTTAGTGTGAAGGTCAAAAAAAGAGTGACTTTCTTGCTCTAAGCTAATTCCCCAGGTTTCCCTTTGCGTTTGAACTATTCTGTCCTAAATTGCATGCTTTTTCGTTCAAAAAGAAATTTATACAAAATGTTATACTTTTCTTCAGATTTTTAGACAATGAACAGCAAATTTTACAGTAGTGTTTTGTATGATTATATGTAACTTCAAGACGTGGTAATACTTTCTAAAATGCTTTAAGCAAAATATTATCCGTTTTTTTGTTTTTTAGTTTATTGTTACACTCATTTATTACACTCAAATAATTTTTTTCTCCTTTCTACTTTTCTTGACTGTCGGCGCCACAGCAAGTCAGTGGCACCTCTTCGTCTACCCTGTCTTCTCCATCTTTTTCTCTCATACCAACTACCTTTATGTCCTCCTTTACTACATCCCCAAAGCGTGTTTTTGATCATCCTTGGGCCTCTCTCCTGGCAGTTCTAAAATTAGCATCCTTCTGCTGACATATTTCATTTCTCTCCCCTGAACATGCCTGAACCATCTCAATCTATACTTTCTGACTATCTCTAAAACCTATTATATGTACAGTCTCATTGATATCCTCATTCCTGAAGATGCTGAACTTCTCTCAAAGACCTCAATATCTTCACATGTCTGCTACCTCCAATTCTGACTATTGTCCTTTGCTGAGAAGGACTGTCTCTAGACTAAACAACACAGCTACTCTCATGACAGTTTTGTACACTTTTCCTTTCATTTTAGCTGAAACTCTTCTATTACATGTCACACCTGACACGTTTCTCCACCCATTCTAAACTGCCAGCACACGCTTATTCACCTCTTTTCCACATTCTCCTTTAGTCTTTATTTTAAAACCTTCTGTTCTGTTCTGTCCCGTCGTCTTCTGCCTATCCGAGGCCTGGTGGCAGAGGCAACAGCCTCAGATGGGAAGCCCAGACTTTTTTCACCCCAGCTGCATCCTCCAGCTCACCCGGGGGGGATCCAAAGGCATTCTTTGGCCAGCTGTAAGACATAGTCTTTCCAGCAAGTCCAGAACCGCTAGTTGAACCTAAGATCCTAAATTTCTTCATCTTCTTTATTCAATTACCTTGTCTATTTCAATTTACTCAACTATTTGGGTCTCTCTCATTCACATGCGTACTCTGTCTCACTGCAGTTATCCATCATTCCTCTATAGGGCAAACTTCCACGTCTCTAGCTTTTTCTCCACCTGTTCCCTGCTCTCACTGCACAATCACAAGATTATCTGCAAACATTATCGTCCGTTGAGATTCTTGTCTTTATTATTTTTTATTGCACTTAAAATATCAATTATTTAGTCTGATAAATCACTGGTTCCTTTGTGGTGCTACTTCTTAACCTTTGCTCTGAATACTTTACCATCTCCAGGTTTTATTGATGTAAAGGTGGCAGACGTCTTCTAAAATTTCAGCATGGGTAGGAGTCAGGATATTATGAAAGCACACAACACTTCAGACTTAGAGTAATGTGAGCCTTCATGTGATATCATAAATTACATGAGGAAAGCATTTCTTAGATCTTGGCCTCTCAATTTGGATGGGATGACATATGCTTTGGGAATAAGACAAGTATATCCTTGACACACATCATCACTCTTATGCCGGTGAGTATCCTTTTGCATGTCCCCTTACAAACAGGACCATTGGAGTGATCCTGATTGCAAAGAGGTTCTTCTTTATCTCTTGAAGATAAAAATCCAACCACATGTAAAACCACAATTATGCATGCTTACAGCTTTATTTACAATAGTAAATGCTGCCACTAGGCTTGCTCATTATACATTGAAATTAAAATCCACAAACTATACACACTTGAATATTGATGAGCTGCAGAAATTGTTTAAAACTGTTGCTGGTATCATGAGGAATTCCTTTCCTGGATCCTGTTTCGAAAGCTCCTCAAGGCATCACATACATCAGAGGAGTCTCTTCTTTTACTAATTAAATCTTGCCTTATTTCTTCTGATTTGCATGTGTTTAAATTACAGTTGAGTCAATTAATGTTTGTTGATATAGTTTGTATTTTGTTTGATTAGCAAACTGCTCTCTAGACCGCACAGTTTAACGCGGAGTGAAACAGTTTGCAATGAGAATATAAGAGTAATAATACTTTGGTCTGATTTTAAGGGGGAGGCGTAGGCTCAGTGGTAGAGTGTTTGTCTTTGGACTGGGAGAAACTGGTTTGAATACCACTGAGCTACCTAGGTGTCCCCAGAGCAGACACCTAACGCCCTGGTTGCTCTCACAATTGGCACCATTGTGGCTGCCTGCTGCGATGCAATGCAGAAAAGTAATTTCCCGATCACAGGACTAATAAAAGTATTTTTCTTCTTCTTCAAAGTGTGCAGAAAAGGACTTTAAAAGTCTATCAAGTGATCTTTAAATGAAATGAAAAAAGTTATGGAATGCAGAGTTTGTTAACATCGCAAGATGTATTTGTCAGTCCTTCTATGTTCCTACCCTCACCAATGGTCACAAGCTGTGGGGGGTAGACAAGACAAAGGACAAGTTCGTTGATACAAACTGCTCAACTGAGCTTCCTCTGCAGGGTGGCATGGTTCGCACTCAGCGATATAGTAAAGAGCTCTGCCATGTGGGAGGAGTTCAGAGTACAGCCACTGCTCCTCCGGGTCGAGAAAAGCCAAATAAGATAGTTCGAGTATCTAGTTAGGATGGCTTTCATATTCTTTGCTGGTGAGGTGTTCCCACTGAAAGGAGACCCACAGGTAGACCCAAGACCCGCTGGAGAGACTAAGTCTCACAGATGGGCAGGAAAGCCTCGGGATTCTCGCGGGTGAACTAGAGGATGGAGTAGGGGTAAGAAAAAAGCCAGGGTTTCCCATCTGAGGCTATTGTCCCCATGACCCAGCCCCAGCTAAGCGGAAAAAGACAGAACACACGGAAAGATGCATTTCTCATTGTCACAAAAACAGGCATATCTTTGATCAATAACATATCTAAATACAAATATACGTTAATGCACACATTTGAAATCTAAATACAGACATGAAGTAAGTCAGCATCACACATTTATTTACCATTGTAGGATTAAAAACAATGTAGTGGTCCATATAATTTAAAAAATATTCTTGATTCAATAAATGGGCATTACTGATAAAGTGCTTTTTCTGCAAAGGTTAATGCAATTAATGATTGATGCTATGAACGACCTACACTCTTTCGACTGACACACTCACCAAGTCTTGTACATACAACAGCAAAGACATTTTAACATTGTTACATAATCTTCAGGCATTGGGAGGAGACAAATTAGTGGATGCTTTATTCTTAGTGGTGGCTTTATTCTTCTTGAAGTAAATGAAGCGGCAGGAGAACAGCTCGCTTTTGAGGACTTTAGTATGTTGGCATACAAATAAGAGCATGAAAAGCTTTAGGTCTGGTAGATGAACACGCACATCTGGCAGTTTGTATGTATATATAAAATACACATCAACATTTTATAATGATGACTTTGAATATTTTGTTTAAAGGTTGAAAACTAGTGAAAATAATTCATGGACAAGCAAAAAGTCATCAACTGAATCTTTATCCGCTTTTGTTCGAATAGATGCTCATCTTTTGTCTGGATCCCCATGAGGTTTCTTATTTTTCCCCACTCATTGGTTTTTAGGAGTTTTTTCTCACCATAAAAGAAAGTCTACGGGCAGGAATGTGCTGAAATTGTTTGGCGAGCTTTTGTTAGTTTGCTTCTAGCTGTGTATTTGTGTTTATACAAATTTCTTCTTCTTTTTTTCTTGTTTTTGTACTTTTTAAATCTGCAATGTGAAGCCCATTGAGACAAATATTTTTTTTGTGATTTAGAGCTATACAAATGAAATTGAATTTTGTTGTAGTCATTTGAAAAATGTCAAGCAAAAATATCACACTGAATAACATTCCATGTACCTGTGTATTTACAGTATGTAAAACTCTTCAGACATTACTCTTAAAATTGAGAATTCAATCAATTTTCTAAGCTTTGTTAGCAAAGCCTTGAAGTGCTTTCAATGTGTCAATGCAACACTTTAGACTTGTGCTTTCATTATGGTGCTGGTTATGACTGTATCATCCCTTTCTTGTTGCTACACGTAACGATTCATTCAGCCTTATCTCAAGCCTTTCACTTTAGTATTGTTTCTGCATATAAAAATGGACACACATCAAATGAATGCAGTCAAGTATTATTTCTCTACTCTGCATACATCTATTTAAATTATACAAATAAATAATATATGATTATAATAGTGTTATTAATATTCATTCATCTTCTGAACCAATTATTCCCTGACAGGGCTACGGGGCATGCTGGAGCCCATCCCAGCTGAATCAAGGCAAGATGCAGGGTACACCCTGAACAGGTTGCCAATTTGTTGCGGGGCCACACAAACACAACCATCGAAACACTCATTCCTGGTAACAATTTCATAGCAGCCAGTTAACCAAACATGAATGTCACCTTCTTAACCGTCTATCCTTTTTGAGGTTGCGGGGGTGCCGGAGCCCATCCCAGCTGATTTAAGACGAGGGTCAGGGTACACCCCGAACAGGTCGCCAGTCTGTCGCGGGGCCTCACACACACACACACACACACACACACACACACACACACACACACACACACACACACACACACACACACACACACACACACACACACACACACACACACACATTCCTCGGGGCAATTTGGTACCTAACATGCATGTTTTTGGAGGGAGGGAGGAAACCGGAGTACCTGGAGAAAACCCACGTGTACACAGGGAGAATGTGAAAACCCGTGTTCTAAGCCTCATCCCCACCCGGGATTCAAACCCTAACCTTCTTGCTGTGAGGGCACTGTGCTAACCACCATGCCATCATGCAGCCATTATTTATATCATTATTTATTTTTTATTTAGGATCATATACCCCATATAAAGCTGTTGCCTGATGAGTGGTTCAGGAAATAGATGCATTTACATGAAGGTGGGAGACAGTGTAATTAAAATTTAAAGCTGATGTTTACACTTTCTCTCCTCTTTTACTGCTTGTGTCTCAGAACCACTGAGAAGGCCTTGAGATTACAACGCTGTCAGACAAAAACAACCAGAAAAGATCCCTCTGTTCGCTGCTGTGGGAAGAGGCCACATTCCATGTAAGCTTCATTACTCCTATTCAATCACTAAGAGACCATACACACATTTTCTACTTCGTCAAACTTGGGTGAAAGGCATTATTGCTGGTGTGGACAAAAACAATCTCTCCCTTCAAAAAGGAAATTGTGTAAAAAAGAGATGAAATGACTTTCTGATGTCAGTTTAGTTTGCCGTCAATACATACCATAGCTGTACAAGTGAAGTTGAACGTTTCTACCAGTATTTTTCTAACAGCACGTTCATTTTTCATTTTTTGTTTGGGTTTGACGTCACGTTCATCACCCCCTTTTGCTTCTCCAGTTATTTACACACAGTGAATGTCTGTGTGTATGAGCTCCAAAACTATGTATTAAACGAATCATGTCAATATCTAAAATGTTAAACTAATCAGTTAAGTTCTACCATTAAAAATATAATTAAGAGCTTGTAAAAGTTTTTTTTTAAAAAAACTGGTTTTATTGGTTTAATTTCTTACAAAAGTAAGGGTTCTTCTAATTTTTTTAAAAAATGATGAATGAAAGAAAATGACCTGCAGTTTAAACAAAATTCTAAATAAACTTGTGTTAACTTTTAAATCATCTTCACAAAATGATTCACTTCACTAATGTTAAAAATTGAGTAGATACAGTTTAATGAATATAATTAAAGTTGAGGATTTTTGGAGTGAACGTCACGATCTACTTTCATTTCCTTTGCAATGTTTAACACGCAATGACTATGTACTCTTTACGTTACTGCAATTATTTCACACTGACAATAATTGCACAGCAGGAGGGCTTGTCTTTGATGACATTATGTTCACACCATGGTTTCAGATACAGAAGATGGTGCATTGCAAAACAATAGTCTCTTTTGCAAGTAGCATGCAAGAATCATATGGTCAGAGTTTATCAGCCTATTTATTTTTTGGGTTAACCTACTTTCAAGCAAAACAACATCCAAATGTACATGCACAAGTGTGACCATTGATGTTTTTGGGGGTTGGCCCGTAAAAGCCAATCAAAGAGCCAGTTTTAGAACAAATAGTTGATTGTTTTCTGTTCAAAATTCCAAAGTGCTTTGCAATCTACTACAAAGCTAAATAGTCTCAGTTCCCACTTGTTCAAGGTGTACAGTTTAACTAGCCATTTTTTTTTCTAAATCTGTAACAGGGATGGTAAAATGTGATCTTAATGTTAAAGAACTAGAGGCATAACCGCATGATTTACAGGACTTTAGCAGAAAATCAGATCATCTTCAACAATTGTCAGGATCACCTGCAGAGGCTTTGATTTTTGAAGGCTGAATCCCCTCCTCTCTTCTCTGTGTCTCACACCTTGTCATACCCAATTCTTTTCACTTAAAAAGGTCCCATATGAGAAGTTTCCACTACTTTTACTATAGTGTAAGCTAAAAAAGATTAAGATCTGATATTAGAAAATGGAAAAAGTAGACATAATACCCTGGAGGAATTCTATCAGCCAGCAGAGAAATAGCTTCCATAAAGATTATACATTTTACTCCTTCAGCAAAGAAATACCAAATCAGTAATTTAAACAAGTGGAATTTTGCTTCAATAATCTAATGTTCCAAAAGACTTTAAAATGACTTTTTAAACTTTTTAATAAATCCTGAGGAATAAATTCTGAGGAGTTTCTGGTTCCTCCCCAGAACAGCTTGTTCCTCTGTGTGCGTCTCGCCTTCATCCCACATGAACTGAGTATATTTGCCATTCTTTCTTTTCCTGGATAAAAGCATCCCAACAACTGTGTTCCGCTCACAATGTTCTGAGGTCAGTGTGTGTTTCTCTGGTTTATCAGCTCACAGTCCAGTGAACAAAGATACTAAATATCTTGTTTTCTCAGCAACAGTGTACTGTCAAGCACAGTTATATGTATTTGTGTCTTTTTGATTCCAGATTGAGGCAAGGAGATAGTGGTGGAACAAATAGTTTAGTATGCCAGAGTAAGCATGATTAAATACTGATTTCTGAGGGGCATATTTGTGAGAATACCTTATGAGCATGATTTGTTTGATTAAAAAAAAGGAGTTTTGTGGCCGATAATTAGAAAAGAACGTGGTTTGAGTTTATCTTTTTTTTTTTTCAATTACAAAAATTGTATTCATTTATTTTCTGTACCGCTTTTTCCATTCAAGGTCACGGGGAGCAACAAAAAGATACGGTAAAACAGGCTACATATTAGACTTGAGTATATTGAGGTTTTGAAATTTACGGAAAAATGATGTTGAAGGATTAAATGAAAAGCAAACCAGAGAGGGTTAAGGATCACAGGTACAGTTTTTACAGTTAAAGTTATTTAATCATCTCATGAAATAACTAATGAAGGTCAAAGTAGAGAATAAATAAGGATGTGGGTTAATATTTTAATAGCCACACACGATGGTTATCTCTAAAGGTTTCATGCGTGCCAAAAAACATGGTTGAAAAACACTAAATTCAATTAAATTTTTCATTACTACACAATAAACTGCAAACAAAAGCCTTTAAATATCTTCTCAGGAAGAGATTGTACATTTGTTTTTCAAGGAGTATATTTTTTATTGTTGAGTTGTGAAGATTTATCTTAACATTCTCAACACACTATTTTTATAGGGCTCAATTTTTTCAGTAGCAATGTGTTCTGGTTCAGTGCACAAGTTCTCTTTATTACCAGTACATGTTTTTATACTCTGCTCCACACAGCTTTCTTTTCTTTTATTAACCTGCCATATGTCACCTATGTCTGCTCCACTGATTGCTTCCCATGCATGACCATAGTTTGGTTAATAATTTGTGGTTTTAAACATATAACCTCTCATGCAATCTACTTTAAGGCTAAGTCAGTGTTTACTTCGCACACATGAAATCTTTGCCATTTGTAATGGGTCAATTTAAAAACACGAGGGTCTCTTTGTCAAAGATGGAATGGAAAATCTTTATAAATTCAGTTTTTGCATTGATTGTTTAGATGTAAATTATATTTGCTGTGGACTCTGAAAATCTCCACCAATTATTTTTTTGTATTGTGAGCAAAAATAATTGTTCCACAGCCTGTCGTACACTCAAAGTTTCTGGTTTTGGTGACAATAATGCATTTCTATTAGTTGGAGAGATAAAAATAGAAAAAGTCAGAAAAGACCATTCAGGTCTAAACGATTACTTGCTGGGCTGTCAGCGTGAGAAGATCTTCCATGCAGGCTTTAAAAGAGATGTATAAAAAGTTAGGTAAAAACAGTCCAAAGTAATACAGACATAGTCAGATTGTTCATTTGTGTTGTTTAATAATGTGTTTTATGTTTGAAGTTTTGTAGATTTCATTTCAGTGTGTGTAGTTTGTTTGGGGAAAAATATACCTATACAGTATAACTGGGCTATCTATGTGGACTTCACATGTTCTCCTCATGAATAAGTGTGCTCACTCTGTATGTGCTAGCTCTTTCTCAAAGTCCGGACATGTGCATGTTGGGGTATTTGGTCATTCTAAATTTGTCCGAGGAGTGACTGGGAACATATGTGCTTGTTTGGGCTGTTTGTCTCTGCAGTGGCTGTGATGGACAACCTGTCACTGGTGAAGCCTGCTTCTTGTCCATAAGCAGCTGGAACGGGCTTCAAGCTCCTCTAGTGACCTTGATTTGTATTTCCTAGGTACAGGAATTGGTTTGGTTTGGTTTGGAATCCATTGTCAATGAAACCCACAATACGGGGATCAAAAACTTCAAGAAGTGATGTTGAAAACTTACAGAAAAAAACCACATGAACTTGATTTTAGTCACCAAAACACCAAATCAAAATGAGTGACTACCTTGTAAACACTTAGCTGACATGGCTGTCTCTTTGTACTTTGACACCACACATATGGATGGAAAGGATACATGTGTATTTACTGTTGCTATTTTCCAGTTATGCTCATCAAACATTGTTAAGAGACAACCGCAGATTGCACAGGCTCCAAAAACATCCATGTATGTGTCATTCTGACACACAATGAAGACAGTCTGTCTCATTACCAAGTCTTCATGGAGGCAGGTTGTCAGGTTGAAACCCACAGGAGCATCCTGCAGATGCTGCGAAACATCAGCATCAACACCCAAACTGAAGGAAATAGGATGTTTGCTGATGTCAGAATGAGAGAGAACAGAAAATATTTAGAGAAAACATTCAAACAGATTTGTGTTATTTTTAAAAAAAAATCACAAACCAATTTTTTGTAAGATGATTGTTCATCTATTGGATGTACTTTGAGTTTGCTGCCAGTGAAATGACAGGGCTAAATTTGAAGGCATATACTGTATTGAATGCACTCTTCAATACATCGCTACAACTTTCAGCTTTTCATTTTGAACTGACAGTTTCAGCATTGGACTGTGTGATCAATACATTATTATCATGAGAAATAGAGTTTGCCACCTTAACTGATTCATGCCAAGATGCTCTTGAGCCAAGGTCAGCACATGTGTCAGACAGATGACTGGAAATTACACCCCAATGTAAATCTGAGTTATGGAGTTTCTTACTTTTTAATGATCCTTGCAAATAATGAATTACAATAAATCACTGATTTTATTGCTTTTTTTATTGACAAATAGCTCAACATAAAATTAATTTATTTCCCAGATAACAAAAGCCACACATAACAGGGGAAAAATGTTTTGTGTCAGTGAGCATGTTAGAATTTTGCTCATGTAAAAGTAAATTTATTAGTTACAAACTTTAAAATAATTTTGATCCAAAGTGTGTGGAAAGGATTTTTAGTCCTATTGTTTTGGTTTTTTTCATGAACAATCTGTAGGTGTTCAATCTGTTCTCCTCTGTCACTGTTAACCAAGATTTTACTGAGCTGTCAACTTGTCTGCTTTTAGTTTGGAAGAAAAACTTTCGTAAATAAGAAAAAAAATGCAGGAAAAACTTAAAATAAGAAAAAGACTCTTGACGCACAGAAAAATATTCATGCTGTACAGAAAGACAAATCACAATTTATCTTTCAATCAAGATAAATAATAAAAAAAAAAAAAAAAAAAATCAAACCTCATTTTTAGTGATGGAAGCTTTATTTGATTTTTTTTTTTCATTTCGTGTATGTATATAGTTTTCTTCAGTCATCAAACACAACAACCCTAAAAAGAATATACTCTATATACAAATGTTCTCACTGGTTAAATTTAAAAAGTAGTTCCAGAGTTTCTCTGAGCAGTTCTCATGGCACTTTGGTGAAAATGTATCGACTAGCTTCTTCAGCACTTTGCTCAGCTCTTCATTTTCACTCTGCTCATTTCATTCAGCATCTCATAACACTTATTCACCAGATTAATGGAACTGTTTTATTCATTTACGTCTTCCAAAAATAATCTGCTTCCAGAAATGGGCCTACAGAGAGTAACATTTCACCTCCTTGTTACATGCATCACCTCATTAACAGAGTGGAGAGCCGCCTGGTGGCTTCAGAGAGGATGATGGAGAGATCAAATGGAGCATGAGAGGTCAACAATTAACAATTATTTATAGAGAATCAGACCGATGAGCCCATCAATTTAATTTTATCTAAAAAAGTTCATTTCTTTTTTAAAATTAGTTTTTCTGTGGGTAATGTTTGCAATAAACTTTGTATTGATTTAAAAGAATCTCATGAATTACATAATTTTCCATTTTTACAAATTTCAGACTTCTTTTAAGTTTACAGTCATTTTAACCACGGTCCTTTTTCATTACATGTATTGAAGAATGACTTATGCTGCACGTAGGTGCAACGGTTAGCACAGTGGCCTCAAAG
This sequence comes from Neostethus bicornis, assembly GCA_902685375.1. Classification (NCBI taxonomy): domain Eukaryota; kingdom Metazoa; phylum Chordata; class Actinopteri; order Atheriniformes; family Phallostethidae; genus Neostethus; species Neostethus bicornis. The sequence continues at coordinate 12,999,329 of LR738554.1, read as the reverse complement.
CAAGAAGGTTGAGATTTGAGTCCCAGGTGAGACGAGGGTTAAAACACCGGCCTTTCTGTGTGGAGTTTGCATGTTCTCCCCGTGTGTGTGGGTTTTCTCCGGTTTCCTCCCATCCTCCAAAAAATAATGCATGTTAGGTTGTTTGGCCACTAATAAATTGTCGCTTGGAATGAGAGTGTATGTGTGTATGGTTGTATGTGTTTGGCCCTGAAGCAGACTGGCTCGGGGTGTACCCTGCCTCTCACCTGAAATCAGCCGGGATGGCTCCAGCATCCCCTGTTAGAGAAGCTGTTAAGAATGAGGAAGCAAAGAATGACATAAATTAATGCATACAACAATACATAGTAGCCATTTCTCAACAAATAGCATGTAAAACTGGCATTGCTGAACTTTAAAATCAGAAATAAAGTATTTTGTTAGATGGCCACATTTATATAAAACTTGCCCTTTGTTTTCCAATCACTTGTAGCCGTTATGTCGATCATGCGTCTAGTGGGAAAAGAGAGTTTTCCCAAAATTGATACAGGTATCTTAAGTAACCCATTGTCTTAAAATGATTTTAAAGTTTTGCCATTCCAGCTGTCTTTGGTCACACACAAAGATGTTTTCAGTGCACAATTTCACCGGTAACATGTACGGTATCAACTTATTTTTCTCAAAATAAAACATTAAACATAGGATGGGGTCAGAGATAAACTAAAGCTTCAACGAGTCCATGATTATGATTTTAAGAACAAAACAACAAGCATTGTTTGTCATGAGTAGAATTTGCATGTGAAACATGTCAAACCGTACATGTATGAGAAATAAAAGTCTGACTAAAAAACAAGGCAGAAAATAGGTTTTGGTGGTTAATATATTTTGAAGAGATGTTAATTAAAAAGATCTATTAATAAAACTCAGTCAAAAGAAAAACTTTAAATTAGAGGAATTAGTGAAGCATCACCAAAAATAATGATATATTTGTTCTTTTTACAATACATTTTTCAACACTGGGAAAATGATGATTTTTCTGAAAGCGATGCAGCTGCTGTTTTGTACCTCTGGATGGAGCCAGTGTGTTTTGGATTATAGAGACTTCAGCAAACACTGATTCCAGTCTGAACTACAGCTTAGCGTTACACAAATATGTTTATAGTTTATAGGACAGGACAGTTATAAAAAAAAAAACAAAAAACAAATATGTTTATAGTTGATGTACAAACTGCCAGAATCCTCTCTTTGTAACTATTTACACTTTTGTCACTTTTACAATTTTGTTGTCAGAATAGTTGCCTCTTGAAAAATTCACATTTCCCCTATACCAAATGTATATTTAGGGATTGCAGCAAAACGAAATGTTTATAAAAATTACATCACTATTACACAAGTTTCTTTTGAATTGTGCTGCCCATTTACCACTAATTCTTGTAAAATAACCAACTTTTCACATATCAGCTCAATATTCAGCCAAAAGTTTGCATTCCTTATATAAAAACTATAACACATGTTAATTTATAACAATGCATGAATAAGAAACAATTGCCATTCATTTTACCAGAAATTTCAAAGTACACGTGCAAGTGTAGGCCACTGCACACTGGTTTGCGCAGTGGCCTCACAGCACGAAGGTCAGGGTTTGAGTCCCACTAGTTTTCTCCCACCTTCCAAATACATGCATGTTAGGTTAATTGGCCGCTAAGAAATTGTTCCCAGGAATGAGTGTGTGTGTGTGTGTGTGTGTGTGCGTGCGTGTGGACCCATGACAGACTGGCGGCCTGTTCGGGGTGTATCCTGCCTCTCAACTTAAATCAGCCATGCTCCTGCATCCCCTGGGACCCTGTTGGAATAAGCGGTTTAGAAAATGAAAGTTTAAGTGCAAAATAGATTGTAGCACATGATGTGTAAACTACACCCTTCTACCAACGTCGAAATTTCATCCATCAGTTGACGTTGAAAAATGATGTCCTCATAAATGACTTTTTTTCTATTCAGCTACATATAATAATATTTTGCAGTTTTTAAAACGAATTTAAGCCCGGCCATTGGTGTCATCTGACAGCAAATGTTCTGCATGATAAAGAATGTTCTTTATGGCAACATGAGGTTTTTACGAAACAAAAACGACATTTTCTTCTCTGCATATTTCTACTGCCAAGTGTAAAGCAAAAAGAACTTTCTTTTACTTTTATCACCAAGACTAACAAAAAAACTCTTCTCAAACAAAAGATTTCTCCAGCCAACCCACACATTTATGAACTATTCAGTGTATTTGTGTGTGCATTCTTAATCATAGCTAAAAAGAAATCCAATAGAGAAAGGTTCTGAAGGGAGTTATTTTTTTTCAATATTTCAAGATTTTTCAATAAATCTACAAGAATTTATTTATTTATTTTCCTGTCCTGGTTTGTGGAGGACATCGCTGTTCACAGTGGGTTGTGGGCTATGAGTATGCTGCTGAGACACTAAAAAAGGTTCAGCTGTGAAGTTGAAGTGTTGAAGTTGTCCAGTTTTAGAGAAAAAGAAATATTGAACAATGTTGTATAGAGAAAAGAGTCTACGCAGTGGAATTGTCCCCCGGTCTAAGTGGATGTGACAGGTTTTCACCCAGGAGAGCACTTGTGGTGAGTACACACACAAGGGGCCAGCAGGGCCACCTGTCACATAGATCTGCAACTTAAGAAATCTTTGAGCGGACAAGCCTCCCCCGAATAACACACATCTACATGTATACGCGCATGAATACATGAGCAAATGCAAAATTTAGGTAGTGAAAAAGATGTAAAGCTGGGAAGCCTCAATTCACAGAATATATTTTACTTTCCACAATAGTCTGCAGAGTTACTGCTTAAAAGACCACATTTTCACTTTGCAAAATTAACAGTACATGGAGATTGTAAATGCCAATAAACTTAAATTGTGAGGTGGTGCATGACTCTGTTTCACTGCCTCCACTCCCCATCTGGCTTTTGACAGTTATCAAGATGGATTTGCACTTAATCATGTATACTGCCACAAATGCCCCAGTGGATTCGACGAGACAAGTTTTGGATGGTTTATGGCAGCAAGGTTTTACTGGTGGGCCTGAATTCTTGCAACGTCTTCCCTGTCTTAAGATCTTAAATAATAACATGTCAAATTGCTGTTTGTGCACAAAGTGTTTGCTTAATATGAAAGGACATCCATCTGGACTGGTATAGCCAGACGATTTTTCTTCTTCGTCAGTTCATTGCAATAATAATAATAAAAAAGTTTGATCCAGCTACATCAACAACCTTGGCTGTCAGAACTCTAAACCTGGTAAATGTCTTCAGTTCATATACACCTTGCCTCTCCACAGAGACCGAGTTGTCCTAATGCTTGATTTCTTAAATAATATCCATGAAATTAGGGATTATCGTTTCTGTCGCACAAACCACTACCTTCCTATTACCTCTACACCACAGCTTCACGTATGGTGCTGTCTTGCAGATTCAGGGAGAGAAATTCATTGGAACAGGTGGAGCTGTGGACCATATCCCATTAGTGAGGCTGCCAAAGGCCTGGCCTCTGTAGAAGTAAAACCTTCTCTTCATGCATCATAGGCACAGGCTACTGTATGTAGACTTTAATTTATGGGATAAAACTTGCTTCACAGGCAAAAACATCAAGGGAATAAAGAGAATATAGATCACAGCTTTCATTACTTTTAATATTCTTGCAAAACACATGATGCAAACTCTCTTTCATGTGAACAGTATTCTTTGCCTGAAAACATTGACAGAACACTCATTTGCAATAAAATTCAGTGGCTAAAAATGTACAGAAGTCCTCTTTATGTGTTTGCTGTGAGTGCATGTAAAGGACGGACACAGTTTTGACTTTGGCTTTGACTGGCTTAGCTGGTGGCTTCTGGCTTTATGACTCTTCCCACATGGCAACACATTATGGCAACACTTTCCCATCGATAGAAAGCACAATGGAAAATGTCACAATACATAAGAGTCATTGAGGAAATGGGTCTTTTCGAACAGGTCAAGAATGAAACGGGTAATAACGTTTTAGCAAATAATGCAAATTTTCCTTAAGCTGTTTGTGTGCTGTGAGCATGCATACAAAAATGAGTTCAGTATAGAAACGGTGATTCACAAAGAAAAGTAAGCTGAAAAAAAGCTTTTGAAGCACGAAGACATTTTGATGCATAGCTCTCTATGTGCATAAGCAATTAAACTTGTTTGTTCACTGTTTTTTTTTTAAATAAGTAATTACATCCATAATTTTAAGTAATACACATACACTACAATGGTTGTTATATTCCATTAAAGAATTTTGCCAAACTTACAAAGACTTTGGTGGTTCTAACTCTACAAAAATGCTTTTAGAATTATTTTGGTTGCAGTGGGATATCGCATTATATTTAATATTAAAGTTACAAATCAACAACTCATATTGTTGTGAAAGAAGTCAAACTAAAAATATTTAAGTGTTTTCTTATCTTAAAATTGCGTGATGTTGTACGTGATGATACTCCCCCATTTTACCTATTTCCTGTGTCTGAAGATGTGTGCACACTTTGGATGGAAGAAAAGCCTGCTATTTGTGTGGAGCTGGTATAAACTTTTACTGATGCAATAGTTTTATTCACACAAGAGCTTATGGCTAGCATTCTTTCAACGTCTGTAGGGAGTCTAAATCTGTATGTGCCTTTGAGGATTTTAGCACTTTACTCTCTTTCGGTTGAAGTCACATCTAGCACCTTCTCTCAAGGTACTCTGGCAACCTGTTGAGAGACTGCAGGGTTAGGGAGACTAAAAGATAACAGACAGAAAAGCACGTTGCCATGGCGCAAAATGGTTAGAGAACACCGTCTCCTCATAGTTACATTATCAGAGAGGTTGTGCACACGGACATGTGTCGTGTTCTCTTGTTGAGCTGTGCACAGTCATGTTGTCTATTTGGTTTAAGTGAGAGCCTTCTCTCCCCAATTTCAGCTACTCGCTGAAAGCTTCTGAAAGGCTCTGAAAAATGGATCCAAGTTGGATTTGGGGGTTTCACGCTGAGCTGGAAGGTGATTGAAGTAAAAGCTGTTTAATTATCCCCATTGGGGATGAGAGTTTTTTTTTTTCTTATTTATGTCCCAATGAGCATTTCCACTGAGGAGGCACCCATAATCTCCCCTATTTTAGTGATGTCTGCATTCACATTTGAAATTGAAATTTTGAATTGATTGTATACATTATGAATAGTAGAATTTAAGCTGAAATGATAAATAATATGGAAAAACCTTTCCTCCAAAGTGCATTGTTATTTAGAAATAAATTTTCTTATTGGACTAAATTGTCAATGTCTGCATTGTAATGTGGTTCTTTCTAATTTCTCATGACCTTTTGTTTAAATACTCCCTCTGAGTGTGTTCTTTGTAGCAAAATCAATACATACATCATAGTGCTCTTTGTTTTTAGCACAATTGCCACCGGCTACAAATTCTGCTTGGCGGTCTACTATACTCCTGTAGTCTGTTTACATCTGCAAAGACAAGGTGAAATCAGATTATTTTATAGAGTTTTAATCACAAACGAAGGCATGCTTTCCCCAGGGGGACAAATCAATCAATAAAGCTTGTAAATGTTCATCACCATTACCAGATCCTATTTAATCATACATGCATTGGACTGTTGATCCATAAAAAGGAATATTTTGAAATATAGTTTGGGATAAACGGTCTACATATATATATATAGACCCATCTATATTTATATAGATATGATTAGTTGTCAACATACAAAAAATAATGTGAACAAAACTGACTTACGAGTCAAGAATTAAGAGAACAATTGGTTTACAGATAAATTTAATGATGTGATAAATTGAAACTGTAAAATGTCAAATGCTGTTTTTTTTTTTTACAAAGAAATATTTTCCTTTTCATTTTAGTTGTGGACAAATTATTTATCTCAAATTGCGACATTATCCAACAGTGGCATGACTTCCAAATAAGTGAAATAAATGTTGAGGAAGCATGTTTGAATGTATTACTAAAGAACAATATTTCATCCCATGTCTGCTCTTTGACACTTAAAAAAATGTGCTGACCAGCCAAAAAGCATTTTTTTAAAAATTTCTATTCAGAACAAAAGTATCACTTAGACAGCAGCTGAGCAGTTGTCTCTTGTTCTCCCTTCCTAAGCTCTCCTGAGAGTCCACCCCTCTCCTCACTGTGACATTCTGTACAATGAGCAGTTTTGAAGTTAAAAAGATGGTCTGAGGCTGGCTGACTTCCAACTTGCAGACTCAGCCCCCTTCAGTTGCCGACTGCCTCCAGGATTGTCCAGCTTGGGATACATATGTGCTTGTTGTTGCATCACGACGTCATGCAATTCACTTAAATGATCCTATTTTGCATTATGATTTATCTTAAAGCCTCCCACACAACTCATTTGACTAAAAAGTCTTACTGCCTCATGTTTCTCACATTTATTTTTAATAATCTGATGATACTGGGTATGAACAAATGCAGATTAGCTATTATTATTTTAATGTTTAATGATCTGGATTTGAAAGATGTCTGTTTTAAAATGATCTGTTTGTGACTTTGTACAATGTTGTGGTTACAAAAAGTGCTTTAGAAGTACATTTTGATTTGACAAAAGCACATCAATGCATAAAATATTTGAATACATTCAGGTGCATATAAGTGGTGTGCCTTGTTAAAAAACATCATGCACTGCAAATCAAATGCATTGAAGTGGTCCTGGATTCAGCATTGCAAACCAAACAATTCCAAAATTCTCCCTGAAATGCCACGTTAGCACAAAAAGGGTAAACTTTAACGCTTAACGCTTTTTAAATCTGGAATAGCAACCTCATCTCTAAAAATACCGTAAATGTGGCATTAAAAAAATGCATGTGAAATTGTTAGTTTCTCATGACCCAAAATATACTAAAAATTGGCGTTCAATGACCCAGAGTATAAAAAAATTATTTGCTTCATGTGCATCAGCATATTTAGAAGACAAACTTGTGTTTAAGATGAAAAAGTTAGAAACTAAAATCTTCCTTTCCCACTACATCTTTTCCACAACCATCGGATGTGTCTTTTGACATAGTTATTTTGGAAATGAGAAGCAACTCATTGGACCAGTTGGGGTTAAATAACTTGTTGCCAGCTGACAGATAATTGCCCATGTAGTAATTATCCAATAGGAGGCTCGTACTTATTTGCTTAGCTAAATCCAAATGACACATTTTTTGGATGTATGTTTTTCTATAAATGATTCAATCATGTAATTTTTCTTTACACATACTGCAGGGCACTTTGCAACTTGTGTGTTTGGTGAGGAGCAATATCACCAGATGGTACACTAAGTTTAAGATAAAAAATAAAAAAAAAACTATGCGCATATAGTCATGTCTATATGATGCTGGATTTGTAAATGATGCATGTGTGGACCATTTTGGATTGTAAAATCTTGAGAAACTTAAGAAGGCTTCTTTTTTTGACATGAAGCCATGAAGAGTTTTTGTACATTTCTCATTACAGAAGTTAATGTTTATGATCAAATCTGAGGTGCTTTACTAAAAGTCCAGATGTCAAAATCCCTTGGAGAGCAATATAACTATTTATCTCTAAGATAGTTAAAAAAAAAAAGTTAAAAGAAGGTTTTATAACAAACCAAAATGCTCAAAATTATTCCACCACCTAGAGAAATGTTAAAATAATATGAAAATATCATCAGATTGTTTTGTTATGCAACACCTGAAGTCCTTACAGTTGCCATGGTGCACACTCTCTAATTAATACCTCATTTCATTGTACTTGAATGAATATAAACAGTAATTATTCCCATAACATTCAAGACAAAGTTAGAATGAAATGCACTTAATATCAACATGATCTCACATGGGATTGAAGTCGAATTGTTTCAACCTCCTTTCCAGATGATTCCTCACTTTGTTGCTGCACATTAAGAAACCATTAGATTCTGGCTTCTGGAAATATACAAGCAATTCTAACTGTCAATGATGGAATTTGGAACTCTACACGGGTTAATATAAAAATATAAGTAGATTTGGTAAACAAAATATCCCATGCGTATTTCCCAACCAAGTGAGATAACGCGCAAAGAGAGAATTAACCTGATCATTTATTTTGAACTGCAAATTCTAATTAAGAATTACATCCAACACAAATGTCTCGCTTGTTGAGCAAAGTAACCACACCTGGAAAAAGGAAAAAACTAAATGGGAAAATCATGCAAACTGCTCATTGAAGGGCCGATGTTTCAAATCTCTTCAGCCAGGACTCAAAGAAGGGAAACAATTCATTAATTGAAATGATTTAGTCATGCAAAGAGAGACGACGAAGCATATGCTCATCTAAGCTGGACATATTACATCTCGTTTCACTTTTCTGCCTCTTAGACCATCTGCATGACTGTAGGCTGTGTGCCCACATGCACTCATTCGCCACATGGGAACAGAAAAGGTCTGAGCTGTTTAAAGACATAGTTTGGAAAAGTATTGGAAGATCCACTAAATAAATAGTGAGAGGAGGAAAATCAAAGCAAATGTCTTAGTTGTACTGAAGTCTTCATCGGTCATAACTGACCCACTTCTTGGCAGAGTAGGCGAGTTGTAGTGCTGAAAGTACAAACTCGAACAACATCTTTTTCTCTTCTTTCTTTCTTCTCTTGTTATATAATTTATGCTCTTACAATAAGGTTTTAGGTTTAGATGTTTCATAAAATGTGGGTGAAAAATCCACGTAATGCATTCAAAAAAGTAATACACACTATGTCGTTCACACAAAAGAAAAATTTACAATAATCCAGCAGAATATTAATACACTTGCTATGACTCTACAACTTGTTAAAAAGCAATTTTTGAAAATTGGAACCCATAGTGCCACTTGAATATTTTTAAGCTAAATAGTCAGAAAGTCAGAAGCTATTGTCTATAGTAAATGACAGAGAAGAGTAGACAGTGGAGATGATCCTGGACTTTGGGAAAGTCACAGCCCCCTTGTCCCACCTCGCACTGACAGGTCACTGTAGACTCCCTCTGCTTCCTTGGCACCACCATCACACAGGACATCAGGTGGGGGCACTCCATCAGCTCCTTGATCAAAAAGGCCAAACAGATAATGTACTTTCTGTGGCAGCTGAAGAAGCTGCCGGGCCAGACGATGGTGCAGTTTTACACAGCCATCATCGTGTCCATCCTCACCTCCTCCATCACGGTGTGGTACGCTGTGTGCGCACTCTGCAAAAAGGGGATTAAACCAGTGACCCTAAACCAGTGACTCAGTGACCCAACAGGGCGGTTGTCCTAGCTACTGAGGCATCCTTCACTAATTGTATTTTCTAATTTGACCAAGTACTCTAATCTACTAAATTTACTTAATTTTTACAACTTTGTTTTTGGAAGTTTGGATGGAAAAGAGAGCAAACAGGATATAAATAAAGTAGATAAAAGAACAAAGACTATAACACATCAATTTATCCCAAACTAGAAAAAAAACTGTTCCACCTGTGAGAAAAATTTGTTTGACATCTTTGAAAAAAAAAAGTTGAGCTGGCAAAACACAGGAGAGCAAACATTACAAATAAAATCAAAACTGACCTCAGTAAGAATTAAATAAACATAAGCTTAACTGTGGTTATAGTAAATTAAACCCACACGATGAACTAGTTGGTAAAATTATAGGTAAAGTCCTAACAGCAGGTTGCAGTCGGGATGTGAACAGGACCCGAATCCAAAAGGGATCAAATGGCAAAAAACAAAAACCACAGAACAAAGACACACAAAGGCAAAGGCTGGAAGAACGTCAGTGGATGGAACAAAATTTTAACAACAACAACAAAAAAACAAACAACTGGGTACAACTAATGGGGAACAGGTGAAGGAAATTAAACTGGGTCTGCTAACGAACAAAGAGCGAAACTAAACTCTACACAGAAGATGATGAACTGCATAATGAAACAAAAAAATGAAAACAAAATACATCCCCCCCTAAAAATATCCTCAATAACATGGAAAAAAAATCCTCTGCTCAACAAGAATGAAAAGAATTTCACACAACACACAGAGACAGACATGTTATCCCAAAAATCAAGGGAAAACGATAGACTAAAAAAAAGAGAAAAAAACCACAAGGTTAAAGTTTTCAGATCACAAGCCATGCTTGTGATCTGCTTCGTGTCATGGTTCCCTCGTCTACCACCAGAGGGAGCCTGGGACCTTACCTCATCTCCCTGATTTGGGACACCTGAAGGTGATTGACCAGCTGCCTATTTAAAGGCAGTCTGCCTTGCCTTCAGGGTCGGTCATCATCCCTTATAGCCAGGTCTTCCTGGCTGCCTGGCCAGGACATGCCTGTTGAACATTTATCATGAGACATTCATCTGAACCATGTGTTTTTCTTCCACAGTGTTGCTGGACTTCCAAGTGAATAAATCTTGTTTGTTGTCTTGCAATTGGGTCCTCCTCCTCCTTCTGCACCATCATTTTGACACTTAGGCTCGGACCGTCTCCTTAGGTGCTGCTCTCAGAGAGTGCCATTTTTATGTAAATGCACAAAAACAAGATTATAAAATAATATGCTCTAGCTTTGCTAACTTGAAGTGCTTACAGTGTATCAATGTAAACAATAGTTATGTTGTGCATGTGCCTGGCTGCGGGTCTCAGCCTAAATCAAATTATTTGATGAATAGTTTAAACAGGAGCCTAAATTGTTTTTTTGTATATGTGTATTTTAATGGCAAATTAATTAATTGTATTTTAATTGCAAAAAAGTCAGTCTCAGATGGTTCCGCAACTAAAACAGAAACATGCAGTAAATGTTACTTCTTAAAGACGTGATTACATAGTAATACAATTTTGTTAAAGAAAACACAAAAACATTCATATAGACATGATGTTTGCTATGCATCTATTAATTTTATCCTATATAAAAACATTATATAATTAGGAAGAAGTAAATGAATCGAGAAAATAAGTAAATGAGACGAGCCGCTGTTCCTCTGGGTCAAGAGAAGCCAGATGGGGTGGTTCAGGCATCTAGTAGGATGCATCCCGAGGATGCATGCCTCGCTGTTGAGGTGTTTTGGGTATGTCCCAGAGGCAGGCCCTGAATTTGCTGGAGAAACTATGTCTCACAGCTGGCCGAGAACGACTCGGGATCCTCCCGGGTTAGCAGGAGGATCCAGCCGGGGCGAGAGAAGCCTGGGCCTTCCGTCTGAGGCTGTTGCCCAGCGACCCAGCCCAGATAAGTGGAACACTAACGGACAGAAGAAGAAAATTAATCAGTACAATTTACAATTCTGAAAACCTGCCGTAATTTAGTTAGGCCTCCCCTCTAAAAAATTTAGCAGATATTTCTAACACCTGATTAGACATCTTGATTCATTTCCAAAAAGAAAACACTATGTAGAGATGATGAAAATAATAATATTAATTTGAAAAAAAAATCTGTTATGTATCTGTAATGATAATAATATGAAGTTATGCTTTTAGAATTTTAAAATAGTCACAAGTCTGTTAGGAAAACCCCATTGTACTGATATTTTAAAGTCATAACATCAGTAAAAGTATTGCACTACCTTGAAAAGTCAATTCACACTGCCTGCGGGTCTTGAAATGTACTACCAGATGGCTGTTAATAGTTTTTAATGATGGTTAATGTGACAGATGTTTGTGTAAATGTAGGAAGAGTGTTGAACAGTTCATTAAACAAAGTTTAAGTAACGTCCACGGTGTGGGATTTTCCCCTCAAGTTCAAAATACACAAATTGCAAAATGAGTGTGTTTCACATACAGTGGTAACCAGAAAAACATTTGACATTTTTACCAATTTTCTTACCATGCATTACTTTTGTTGGAATGAGATATGGTCATTTTGTAGCAGGGAATTCTAATGTCATGGTTGATCAGTATAAAGCAAATTTTCAGGCTGGCATTTCTTTTGTACTCACCTAAACATTATAAAAAAAAATCGAGCAAGTTGAAAATCTGGGAACCGTGACTGTTTTTCTAGAAAAAAAAAAGCACAACTTGTTACATGTTCCTCGGATGAGAATGTTCATTAAAACGGAAAAACAGAATATGTTTCGTTAGATATGCTGTAGTGTTAATATGTAGCACAGCTGGAACCAAATAAAACCCCAGACCAAGTAACCCTCCACCCCACTCTAAAAGATCGCTGGGATTCATACAGCTCATGCAAAATGTGTCCCTACCGTGACTGTGCTGTAAAACAGACTTTTATCCGTTGGCAAAGTTCCGACTGTGAAGTTGTGATGACATTCCCACTGTGGCTTCCTACCATTCGCTTTGACTCATTGGAGTGGAAACTAAAATAATGTCTTGCTGCTGTTGTCAATCCATTTTAGGATGAAGCTAGTTGTCTGTTTAAGATGCTTTTCTGTCTCACGATAGCTTTTCAATAGCTTAAAAATCTATTCACATCTTCCAGCACACATACATGAGTTTTACTCATACTACCATAAAGAAACCACTGTGGTGAGTAAATGTTTTAATATTTTGGAAGAATTGTATCAAAGATGTAAGTTAAAAAATGGTTTTAGGGAAGACCAGGGAACAGTTGTTGCACAATAAGAGTGCAAGATTTGTTCTACTTTAAGAAAAAGGGGATTTAAACTAGTCAGACACAATGATTAGAAATGTAAAAGCTAAGGCTACTCATGAGGGGAAGTCTTGACCAACGTATGAAAAGAATCACCAATTGTTTCCCAAGTGATTGATTAAAATATATGCCTCTACTAATATTTGTGGTGGATTGCCAAAAAAAAGAAGCAACAGAAGTTGTTCTGTCTACTGAAAGAATAAGAAAAATAATCCAATTCATCTGTTTTAAATGACAATGAAAACTGAAAAAACAATTCCTGCAGAAAACACTAAATGTATTTGAACAAAATTAAGTAAAACAAATAGAATTTTGACATTATTACCAAAATATATTCTTTAACTAAGCAGCTGAGATGTTGCCCTACTACCAACAAGCGCTTATCAAAATCCAAACTTTTATCTCTTTAATAGTTTGAATAAATGGGATGGGATCAGAGCTGCCCAAAGGAGAAGGAGCTAATTCTGCAAACTGAAGGAATTCATCCCAAAAAAACCCTTTAAAGGACTAGACTTGTAAGACCCACCTAAAAACACAAATGTATCCCAACCACACAACATTAGAAAGAAAGTTTGGCTCCAAATTTGTGTCAATTACTGGTACTAATGGTGTATCTAACTACGTAGCTGTAAACCATTATCAAATTACAATTATTTTGCTGAGAGGAAAATTGACAAGATTACTAGAATTAAAAATAGTTGTGAGAGAACACTAGTTACTTCATTTGCATAACATCTTCTTTTATTTCAGTAATTATCTGTCAGCACATTAATTGTTTGATTAAATCCATACTTATAACCCATTATCAGAACACAACAACTAAACTTTAAAGTCTGTGTCTTCACATATAAACGTCATCGCCAAGGTACTAAAAACAGCGAATACGTGGCCTCACACAAAATTTGGTTGGTGCATGTCTGCATTTCAAAAATAAATGCAGACATGCTCTTTTAAGAGCAGTAATCATTGTGTTTTAGACAAGGAAGAAAAAAGGTTTGAGTGATGTGTGAAAAGAGCTACCTGAGGTAAAATGTAAAAAGCATGTCTGAAGAGAACAAATATTCTTCTATAAAAACCAACCATCAGTCTCTGGGAGGAGTCTCTACTCTTCACCTCAGAAAGTCACAAAACCACTTATACATTAAAGTTTGCAATACAAATGGTTTGACAATGAAAGTGAACATGTGAATGGCACCAGTAAACCAGCAAATTCTCATCTTTCTTCATGCTGATCCATCAAAACACACAATTACCAAGGAAGCTTTTCAAACAGGAGCTAAAGTGTCTTTAAAAGACATTCCCAGGACCTATCTGACGCTCACCCGCCAAGGCTAATAAAACTCCCACATGATGAACACTCCAGTGCATTTCATGAACATGATTTCGTATAATGTGGCTAAGCACATGGCATCTCCTACTACTGCAGCTGTGCTTCTGAAAGCCACTAGTAGCGATCTGCATGGTCTAGTATGGAGGAGGTCGAACTTCCGGGAACTTTGATCCTGTGACAGCTCACGTGCATGAGCCGCAACACAAAGCGCGAACAAGCGGTGCATGGGTGTATTCCTGGTGGTAATTCCTCTTCGTACTAATTCAAAACGCTAGGTGCTAACAGACATAAGACGCACAATTTTCCAGCTGCTTTCTCATGTTTTCAATGGTTTGTTTTACGCCAACTGTGTGGGCGGGTGTTGTCCATTGGCGGATGACTTTATGTAATTTCTTAGCCCCATCCTTCTTTTGGCCCCGCCTCAAAATCTACCTCTTTGTGAAGCCAAAAACTTGGCATCTCTAAAGAGGTAAGTTATAGAAGCCTTCTATCTTGGTTTGATTTATGCTCCTACTGTTTCTGTGACTCATGTGACATGAGCGAATCTAACATTTTTTGGTTTTTCAAGGAATCAAGAACTATTTATTGCCATTGTCAATAAAAATTTACAGAGTAGGAACTTGCTTTGGCGTAGTGTGCAACATCAAACATAAAATCTGTCTAAGATTTAGACCATTGTTCCAACTTGCTTCAACAGATTTATTTTAAAAACAAATAAAACTGCACAGTTTCATTGGGACTCTGGTCAACTATCATTGACCGGAGACTTTGCTAAATGACCAACAGTGTTGTATCTTTGTCAGGAATAAATCTTGAAACAGAAGTGTACTGTCTCAGCTGCCGATGCTGCTTACAACTGACATTCAAACAAACAGGCAGAGGAAATAAGCCGTGGCACTGAATCAACAAACAGCTGTCAACCATCTCCGCTTTACACTGACGGGCGTTCTGGTGAGAACAGCATCTCTTAAATAGGAAAGGACAGATGGACACGCTCTGTTTGGGTGACAGACTGCAGAGCTCTGGGAAAGGTGTGGGGACACAGCCTTTTATTAAGAAATATGTTTGACACAGCGGAGCCTGGCTGCAAAATGACATCAGCCTTCCTACAGAATGTTTCTGACTTTGAAGCTAGTGATAAAAAATGAAATTTTTTATCACTAGCTTTTTAACACATTAAAAAGATTTGCAAGCTGCAGAGAGATCTGGGTGGAATATTTCTCTGAATATCTTGGGAAAATATTGATATAGGCAAACTTACAAAGATATCCCATTGCTTATAAAGTCATGAATGCATTTTGCTTTAATTACATTGCTAAAAATCTAGACGTCAAACAAATTGAAGTCTTTAGTTTTGGTTTTCTGTTCGTTGTTTTGTGTTAATTGCTTTTTAAAACCACGTTTACATGTACATAAAATATTTGCGTTATAAAAATATCTACGTATATTGTAAAATCATGCCCGTGTTTCAAACAGAGCAACATTTTATTTGATAGATTTTTCTCATTAGGATTAACTAAGTTGTTGTTTTAATCAGTGTGCATCTGAGCAAATATAATATCTAGTTAGAACGAACTGGCCAGTAATCTGTGCCAAATATGTTTTTTTGTTTGTTTTTTTTTTAACCAACGTTTAAAGCTTTTCTGTCCTTAAATATGAATCTTTGTCTGGCTTTATATTAATTCTCCAAATAATGTAGGCATCCATATGTGCTGTTCGCAATACAAATATTTTCTTGACAGAAATTTGAATAAGTTTTAACTGTGAACACAGTGATCGAAAATTCCTCTGGAGAATATGCATGTTCAGTTTGTATTTCTTCAATACACTCCAACATTCATTCATTCATTCAAGTTCTGAGCTGTCCATCCCTAACGGGGTTGCGGAAGGTGCCGGAGCTATCCTGGCTGATTTCAGGTAAGAAGCAGAGTGCACCCCGAATAGGTCGCCACTCTGTCATGGGCCCACACACACATACAATTTCATAGTGGCAAATCAACCAAACATGCATGTCTTTGGAGACTGGGAGGAACGTAGAGTACACAGAGAAAACCAAAGTACCCAGAGAAAACCCATACGTGGACGGGAAGAACATGCAAACTCTGCACAGAAAGGTCAGTGTTCCAAGCCTCGTCTCCATCCAGAACTGAAATCCCCAATCTTCTTGCTGTGAGGCCACTGTGCTAATCGCGCCACCATGCCACCACACTCCTACATGTTTCCAAAAATATAACTTACATAACTGGAATTTCTAAAATAACTTAATTTAATTATTGATATTGGAAATATAAAAAATATTGATACCAAGAGATATCACATCACATTGATGACCAGACAGAGGGGCCATTTACAGTGAAACATGAGGGACCAAACAACGAAGGACACCATCATGGCTGCAGGAGGACAACAGAACAGCTGAAGATCTGACAATATAGTGATGGACACCAGGGGTTAAATAACCAGGGAATGACGAGACACAGATGGAGACATCAGGGAGAGAAAAATGGGACCAGATGTACTGAATCCAGGGCAGGATTAGGAGGGAGGAAATGTTCCTAGAGGGACAATCACAAAATATTAGCCTGGCTTCACAAGGAGGGAGTTGGTTAGCACTGTACCCTCGCAGGAGAAAGTTTGGGGACTGGTGTTTCTGTGTGGAGTGTGCATGTTCTTCCTCGGCTCTCTGGGTACTCCTGCTCATTCCCACCCTCCAAAAACATACATTACGTTTAATAACGGCTGGGAAATTACCTTCAGGTGTGAGGGTGTGCATGAATGGTTGTCTGTCTCTGTAGATGACCCTGCAACAGATCAACAGCCTGTTCGGGGTATATCCCACCTGAAACCAACGGGACGGGCCATGGCACCCCCACAAATTGAGATAAACAGCACAGAAGGTGGATAGATGAGTTTTATTCTCTTTTTATCCTTTTTTTATTTAGTTGCATTTGGCAACCCACTCTGGAAGAGAGAGATTAAAAAAAAGACATTCTTGGTTTTTGGAACCAAGAATACTTCCAAAAAGAGACATCATTTTAAAATATGTTTATGGAGAAAGTTAGGGCGACATTAACACAAGAGCTTGTGAGATTGTACTTTGCTTTTATGACCTTTTCTAAAGCTAATGTTTTCTCTGTGTATATCAGAAATTGGACTGAATCACAGTGTCGAGGTTGTTACTGCAGAGCTTTAAAAAGAAGGATTGGTGATACCGTATAGCAAAAGTGATTGTGTGAGATCTTTGTATTGATACCGACATTATATTTTGTCTGTATTTCCCTCATGCATCCTGCAACAAATCTTTGTAATTTGGATGTGGTCACATGAAGTAGCTGCATGTAACAGTTTTTGTTTTTTAATGCAAAGCTTTGATCAAAAATAGTGTCAGTTGTTATTGTTGCTGCTGAGGAAGATATCTGGCAACATTTTTGCTTTCCAGCACTTTTGTGTTATCACCGGGACTTTTAGATACAATCTTACAAATAACATTGAGTACTATTAAGCTGCAAAGGCAAAGCAGGACTCAGATTGGATTTCGTTGTCTGTTTTTGACAGTGCCATAAATTTTTCTTTTTTTTTTTTTTAACCATGTATGTATTTTCAAATTGAGCAACTCAACTCAATTCGTCGTTCTTATGCCGTTTAAAAATACAGAACAATTTTGAGTTATCTTTGAAGAAGCAAATGTGACTTATTGTTGTTGTTGTTAATTTTGTTTAAATAGCTATATTTTCACTGTAGATGTTTTTTTTCACAATACAATTTTTTTCCCACAATTTTTTTCACATTTCTAAATCCAGTGAACAGGAATGAAGGTGACATGTCGGATTATTTTCAGAACTGACAGTATCACACAGACATTTTGTTGAATTGTTGTATTTTTGTCTTTCTGCTTAGGACTCTTGATTCTTAAAAAAACAAAAAACAACATTAAATAATTGAACACCAGTAGACAAATAAAACAAGCAAATAACAAAACAGTGAACGAAGATGGTAAACCCATGTGTGTACGCACGTGCACACACACACACACACACACACACACACACACACCTATGGATAATTTATAATGGGTTATAATTAGTATATCGTGGTAAACCGGACAAGATCACATTAAAAAGGCAGAGATAAAAAAAAAAAAAAAGCCAGAGATTTTACCAACAACCTACCAAATTGCATTAGTAGGAAACTCCACCAATTAGAGTATTTTATTTACTTCACGTATTTGATATTTTGTCAGCTCAAAACACCTAAAGCTGGAGAATAACAATAATAAAAAAAATGGTGGTAAATTTACTGCCAATGGCATTTTTTTTAAGCTTTTCAAGAATAGCTGTAAATTGTTGAGGAAACTAAAATTATTCATACAATTAAACAAACATTGAATAACTTCTTTTACTCTATCTTGTTGTGATACAAATGCTCCAAACCTTGACTGTTTGTAACTCAGCATTTTTTTTTGCAATGATTTTGTGTTTCTAGCACTTTACCTTCAATGATTTAGTTTTTGTGTTTATTTACGCCTTATGAGTGACGATGAGCCGGAGCTCAGGTGGCATTCCTAAGACTCAAATTCCAAATTGCCTACTTATGAAAATGCTTTCTTATTTTGTTCAAAATACTGTCTCTATTGTTTACTAATGTCTGCAAGAAGTTTTTTGCCACCAGACTTCATGCCATTAACTTTTTTTGACTATGGTGGATTGTTGAAAAAGTTACCTTTAAAAACTAACTTTTACTTAGTACTCTTGCCTTTCTGCATTCATTTGCACAGAAGTATTGAAAAGTTTGACGATACCCAACACAAGAAAAGATGTGCATTTAATATCTTTGAGAGACACAACATGTTGACCAGACTGACCAAAGAACTTTCAGCTGAGGTGGGTGTAACTCTGACTTCTCTTGGAGAGAAAGAGCTAGAGAAGATCTTAATAATACAAAAGCATCGTGAGTCAAGCCATGCTTCACCTTCTGAGTTATATGTAGTGTGAAGGCTATTTGTCAGTTCCTTAATGTTGTGTGCTTGAAGAAATAACATGCCACAAAGAGAAATTGTGCCAAAGATGATGGAATTAATCTCATCAAGAAAATGTGATTAGTTGAAAAGCATAAATGGTTACTTTATTCACAGATCCAATAAATTGGAGTAATTGATAAACTGCATTTCTACAAATTTGTCAAGAGTAGCAGAGCTAGTTAGCTAGGGTAAACTGATGAGTCAACTGGGATAAGAAATTGTGATTTGTAAGTCAGTAAAGTGATTAACTACTTGTTCATGACTTCATGGACTGCACTAATGCAGAGCCCCTTTAGTTGTAGAGGACTGCAGCCAAAGCACACTGTGGGACTTTTATTCTTTCTTGCCCTGGCCTTGACTAGGTAGTGGTCGAACAGTCTTAATGGAAATGTTGTTTAGTAGGTAACAAGGAGAGAGCACTGTGGTTAAAATATTGGCAGCATGAAAGTGAAACGAGTTACTTCTCAAAGACATTTCATCCAGAACACATTAAGCCTGATTAAAAAAACCTACTCTGCTGTTGTAACTAACAGAATTCTTTTGCTAAAGCACCATCCATCTAGTTAATTTAAGTTTAGTTAAGTCACATTTATTCACAGCACTGCCAGAAATCCCATAAATTGTTTTCTTACTTAACAAAAATGTGAAGTTACTTTTCTCAAAAGCCTCACCGTCAATATTTTGTTGTAAGTTTTGGGTAGTAAGAAGAAATTGTTGAAAGATGGAGAATAATTATAAGTATAGTCGTGAATCAATCTATCCAAAAATCTCCAACTTGTTATGAATGAACCACTTCTTTTAGAGTAACTACAAATACAGCTCATTTCCTATATTTGTCAAACTTGTTGCACTTATAGTTGAGGTTGCACAAATCAACTCCACTCTCTGTTTTGACTGTTTTTTGTGAACGCTTACACACTGTGGTTTGTTCTAGTGTTCAAACTTAGGAAAAGCCAGCATGTTGGCATGGCAACGCCTCAATGTCTACCTGAAGTAATGCGTTCAATTTAGGGGGTGAGGTGGTACACAGGGATTGGTTTAAGAAAATTGATCCACAACCCTTCACTAACCAACCTTTCATTAGAAATCAATTACAGGGGAGACGATGCATGGCCTAAAGGACAAAAACGGTTGGTTGGCAATACTGTTAGGTATGGACACACGGTTCATAGAGTAAAAATAGATTTAAATAGTCCATAAATAAAATATCAAATGAAATAATCATGAGCCTTTTGTATAATAAAAAAAATCAGTCTCCACTTCTCCACATCCTTCCTCATCGGAAATAAAACGAGAGGCAGTAGATACACCTATACACTGTCGCACAGCTTGCATTTTTGACATCACAGGAGTGTCAAAACCAACTCCTTCAACCATCCACATTACTTGCAATTTAATGAGGTCTTGGGTTACCAAGCACTATAAATACTGTAATTATTCTCAAAGTGTGTGGTGTGTGTGCATCATCTGATCTTCAGCAGAAACATGCAGAGGTTCTCGAAGTGAATAAAATCTTGAAGGAACTCAGCCTCTTCAGGGGATAGAGGCTTAATGAGCTCAACAGCTTTTGAGTTGCCTGGAGACAGTGGCTGGGTTATAAAAGCATTAAGAAAGGAAATCAAGTCTTCCTGAAAAAAAGAAAACAGCCGCAGAGATTCAGACTAAGCTGTGGGCGGTGACTGTATGAGGGCGTAGGGCTGTTGAGGACAAATGGTGAAGAGGAAATAAGAGCAGAGATCAAAAACAGAATCGATGATCACTAAGGCGGTGACATTTAGTTGAAGCTGATTTAATGCCCCATGCAAACTTACATCTGTCTAAGTCAGTCCCTATAAGATATTGTTGATGCATTGGGAGGCTTAACAATGGCTTTTTTTGAAGGACGGAGCAACCATGCAGTCTATTTCCTTTCTTAATTACCGACTAAGTCACAGCAGGGTTTAATAACATGCGGTGTCAAATATTGTCAAGAGTTATATTTCTATCAGCAATCTCATTAACCTTTTTCTCATCTTCTCTCTGTCCTTTACCTTCATTTTCTTTAACAACCACAATTACTACCCTGTGTTTTTATGTTGCCAGTCAAACTAGAGTTTACAACCAACTCTGTCCAGACACACTTACCTGTACTGGCAAGTATGGATTGAAATACACACAAAAGTTTAACTCTGGTATTAAAGTCTTAGCCAAGCTCCTGGGCAGTAATACTTTTTATAATGCCCCACCCAGGGAAAGGAAGGTTGTAAAAACCTAGAAAATTCCACCCACTTTCTTCCCAGACAATTTATTTCTGATATGCTCTTCCAGTACAACACTGTACTGTAGATTCATCGTCTTGTATACTGGACTCAAAACAACCTACCACTGTTCCAAATGAAAAAAAAAATCCTACTGTGAAAGATGGCAAAGTTGCAGCAATTACAATGTAAAAAGTTTCAAATCTATGTTTTCTTCAAATATAAAACTGTGATAGTGAGTCACACTCTTATATTACTTGGCAATGTAGACCACACAATTTCAAGGTGAACTCCAGGTTCTTGTACATTAGTGAAGAACCTGGAATGTATTATCTATTCAGTAATCAAATAATTTAAATTGCTTCAATGATAACATAACCTTCAAAAGCATTTACAATTTACTTTATTATTTTTCAATTGTGTATGCAGCCTTAAAAATTCCAGGTTTGTGGATCTGCATCAAATGATTCTATACAAATTATATGTGCACGTCGACATGAATAAATTCATAATAGTCAGAAAAAGTATTGAAATACTTTTCCTTACAAATGTACGCAACCAACGCAATCAGATACTAAGCTAAATGGTGCAAATCAAAACTTTTATTGTCGTATTGCCTTATGACATACAACATAGTTTAATCATTATCTCAGACTTTTCTATGCCTTTCCTGTGTGTCTTTTCCAGAAGTTATTTAAAAAAATCATGCAACAATGAGAAAGTTCTGGTTTTAACAAATGCAAATAATTGTAGAAACAACTTATGTTGATAACAACTTATGTCCTTAAGAATAAAATAAGGCTCAGGTAATGCGACCAAGGCATATATCAGAGACCACCACCAGATAGGAAGGCTATAACCATTTATTAACGAAAGCACAGGAAGAAAACAAACAAACAAAAAAAAAAAACAGGATCCCCGGCCCAAAAAATGGGAGATGACTCAGACCAACTACACAATGGGTTGTCGCAGTCAGACCACCCGCCCCAACAATAAATCAAGGCCCAATAAAATAAAACAATGCCAAATGAGACTACCCGGAAGACTTAATTTGAAAGCAACCAAAAGCAAAACTGGTGGTGGCCACACTCTCCTTGTAAAAACCCAGGAGAAGACCCCCACATCAACCTCAAGGGAGACGAATACATTTTTCTTTTAAAAGAAATCAAGGTTGAATGACAAATTGGCCCTCCACTATTTTACAACAACAAAAATTTGCAGGTACAGATGTATTACGGTCTCATTTAGTATCCCATTATTTTTCCCGTACCGTTGTTTCCCACATATCCAGGACTTGGTTGCGGGGGCGACAGCTTTAGATGGGAAACCTGGGCTTGCCGTGATATGGCTGCGTCTTCCAGCTCACCCAGGAGGATCCCGAGGAATTCCCCGGCCAGATGTGAGACATAGTCTCTCAAGCGAGTGTGGAGCCTGCCCTTGCGTCTCCTCTTAGCAGAACATGCCCAAAAGGCATTCGGGAGGCATCCTAATCAAATGCCATAACAACCCCATCTGGCTTGTCTCGATCCGGAGTTATAACGGCTCTACTCCTCACCCTATCCCTGAGTGAGAGCCCAGCCACACTGCCGAGGAAGCTCATTTCGGCCGCTTGTATACACAATCTCATTCTTTCGGTCACTACCCACAGTCAGTGACAATAGGTGAGAGCAGAAACACAGATCGACTGGAGGAAATTTGGAAGATTGTCCAATACATTAAACCACATTAAAATGTGCATTTGATACATCCATATAAAGATGTTTTCTTAGACATAAAACCTTGTTATTTAAATTGAGAAGCTTGGACAGTGGAATTATTTTTAGGTGCATACTGTAATTCACAACTTTTTTTTAAAAATTATTGTTGTTGTAACAACAGCTCCTTTATTTTCACCGTACCAAAAAAGAAAAAAAAAAAGTGTTTTTTTTTCTTTTAACACAAACTGCCAGCTGTTCTTTCAGATACGTGTGGGGTGCTTATGTAAAGGTGGAAATCTTTATTTAGATTTTAATATTTTCCAGGGTCAGCTTTGGCAATGCCATATTGCAACGGGAAAATGAAAACAGTAAATCAGGATGAAGAAACCATCTTGAGTTGATTACAGCCTTTTGGGAGAAAAACAAGAGAGAAACACAGACCAAAGCTAATTTGATTGGCGTCTATTTTGATGGCTGCTGAAGTGTCCAGGTGCCCTCTTATCTAATTCTCTGATCGGCTGGGAGGCTGGAGTCTATAATAGCCTCGTTATGGAGGCTTGTTAAATTCATTATGAAAGAAGGAAGCAGAGGTGTCAGTGGGGGCAAAAGCTCAGTTGTTCTGACATTCTTCAGGCACAGACACTGCAGGGGCAAAATGGTCTCATTTTCATTATATTTCATCAAGAAACACCTTTCTTTTCACAAACTATTTAAAAGATGAAAAGCTATTTTGCACGATTGCTGTGCCCCCTACCCACACAAAGCTATTTTATAGTGGCAGAAAGAAAGAAAGCAAAAAGGAAAAATGCAAATGGTTTTACCTTTAAGGGCAAACACAACTTTGAGATTATTATACTCTACACAAAGTACATTTATGAGATGAAACCATCCACAAACATTTCATAAGTGATTAGTGAATCGTCAAGTCTGCTGCAGATTTGAGGACAATATAATTATCATTGCTCAAAATCAAAAAGAGGATACTTGGTCTTAATCTTGTTGCTTCTGGGGTAATTCATTCACTTAAGTTAATAAGTGTCATATTATCTTCACATAAAAGAAAAACAATATTTTCTTGTGACCATTCACTACTGTTTTGTCTTCTGAACCGCTTTTCCCTGGTAGGGCCGCAATGGGTGCCAGAGCCTATCCCGGCTGATTTCAGGTGAAAGGCAGGGTACATCCTGAAGAGGTCACCAGTTTGTTGCGGGGCGGCACATACAGACAACCATACAAACACACTCCTTCCGAGGGTCAATTTTACAATGTTTTACTAGCCAATCAACCTAACTTGCATCTTCTTGGAGAGTGGGAACAATTCTCTGTGACTTCTAAGTTGATGCCAGAATTCTGTTGTACAGCTAAAAGTTTACCTCCTTATGCTTTTGGAAAATACAATCAAATTGTTCACAGTACCTTGCTTTTTTTTTCCAAGTTGACTTCAATTTTACAAATAAATAACTTTCAAATCAATAATAATCTAAATTTTAAAATAGACCAAATTATTTACCATTAATTTCTCAAGCACTTGTGTGTTTTAATTCAAATAATAACAAATTTGGTTTACAAAATTTACCAAGCTATGTACATATGTATGCAAAATATACCAAACAAATCAATTTTATTATATTGCTTGATGTTACAGTAAAATTTTCTTCACGCAGTAAATAAAATAAACATTTTTCCCAGGTTAAAATCACTTCAAACATTCAATAAGCATCTCTTAGTCTCTTTTCAGCAACTTATTTCAGATTTTCTTCAAAACTGTGTTCCTGTCTTTGTATGCGTTGCTGCCTCTCCATCCCACCCTTCAATCTTTTCCTGCTGAAGATCAATCGATCATTCTTTGGAACACCTTCTGACTCTTCAACCAAACCTACTCTTCTTAAGCCTGTGCAATCAGCTGATTATTCTTCAGCCTCCAAACTGTTTCAAAGTCACAGCACACATGTCAGCTGAAATGCCAACCAAATTAGCAACAGACATCCTGCTAGCATTCAAAGACCAAAGCATCTTCAGTCACATGTAGACATCATCTATGTGAGATTAAACACTAATGGTCGTCTGAACAACTGTCAAGCTGCAAATGTCAAAAGTTTTGAAAACAAAAATCACTAACACTGTCGCTCGATGATGCCTCTTTTCTCTACCTCTTTTGTTTGCAACCTGATGATTACATTTTCCTCCCTTTTGGGGATGATTTGTGGCTACCCCCTGCATGCTGTTTATTGTGTTCTTCTTTTGGATTCATGCTGTTTCACACACGATGAAGCCATTCTGCAGAGCCAAAATGTCTTTTTTGTCGATGTTTGCACCATTGCATAAATACTACTGACAGGTAAAACTGTCGTTGGGATCAGCAAAACATCTTTCTGTGATTTGTGCTGTTTATTTTGTGTTCGTTAAGCCCATGTATTGTTCTTGTACGTCGAAAAAAATAGGTTATTTAACAAAATAACAGTGCATTTTTTTTAAAAAAAGCACATAATTGTGTAAGGATGAGGAAATATTCTTGTGATTTTAGCCTGAGATTTTGGAGCTTTAGGGAAGTAAAGAAAACATAGTTGCAAAAGAGTCTTTCTATCAGCCAATAAAGTGTTGCAATTACTGCGGATTGTTGTTTAGCAGCATTCATCCCCACATGCAGTGAAAAGAGATTAAATTTAAAGAGAAACCTTAAAGGCACATCAACATCCATGAGTTATGCCATCAATTAGATTTAAGTGTGCTTCTCCAAAAAGGTATCTGTGGTTTTAAGTCGCACATCCAGAGATGAAAGGGCACCCTTTTAACTTCTTACCCTGCAACCCAGGAAGGAAAGTGTGAGATGAAAACTAAATGAATATTCCTCTCTTCTGGAGGATGTCTTTTAGTTACTGTGGTGAGAGATTTTGTTCTGACAAGCAAGTGTGTGGGGATTGATGAGAGTCTTGTTTCAACGCATACGTTGCTCCTCACATGGTAATAATGTCTTAGAAATTCTTAACTAGCCCATTCTGCTGTTGTAAAATGGATGTATTTTGGTGTGTATTTTAGTTGATTTAAGAAGGGGGGTAAATGAGCTATCATTTGCATTTTGTGCATTAATGATATTTCTTGATGGACATACACAAAGGGGTAATTAGCAAATAACATCATCCCCGCATTCATCAGCATTTTGGTCCATTATGGTTGTTTTCTTTTCTCTTTTCTCAAATCAAAGTCTCAATTTTCATGCTGA
Organism: Neostethus bicornis; assembly: GCA_902685375.1. NCBI lineage: Eukaryota > Metazoa > Chordata > Actinopteri > Atheriniformes > Phallostethidae > Neostethus > Neostethus bicornis. Next base: position 12,973,227 of record LR738554.1, on the reverse strand, counting down.
GAGCTGATTAAAGAAATGCTGTAGAATTTAATCTCAGCACATTACCGGTCAGCAGGGACTATTTTTTTTTGCTTATTTGTGATTATGCCATAATTTTCAAGGGCCCCTTCAATGTGTTATGTTTCATAAGCAATTCTTGCACTGAAAAAGACAAATGCCAGTGCCTTCGTAGGACAAATGGTGTGTCTTTTCATCAATAATTTCCAAGTTTGGCATATAGAGCTGCAATTGCATGTGATCCTATATTTCCCACTTCTCGAAAAAATGTTATCCTGAGGCAATTGTTTTTGCTACAAAGTGACTGACAATCTGTCCGGCGTTGTGCTCCATGCAAACAGCCATTTTCTGACAGGACTCGTTTATAATGACAGCCACAGTGCATAAAGATCAAAGCTGCTATCGGGATCTAAGTCCACAGCAACACTGTTTATGCTGCCTTCTCTGCACAAAACAAAGCTTTTCATGTCTTATGTCATTGTGAGTTGTTTATTGCTTCTTTCTTCAAATGAGAATAACATGAAACAGGGAAAAAGTGGTGATTTACTGTGACAGCAAACTCAAATCTCAAATGCTGTAAACAAAAAAATCCCTCACCTGCAAGAAGCTGAGTTTTAAATATTGCACTGTTTTCTCTCTGTGTGTAATGCTATTAAAAGTTAAAGAACTTGTAAGAACAATGAATGAGATCAATGACTTTCTTTTGTTTAATCTAATTTTATATGCCCCAAAGACATGTTTCTCCAGAGACAGAGATCCACTCGATGAACACTGACACAGAAAATGTTTCATCAGAGCTCCGTCATCAGTTTAAAGCAGGCACCCTCCATATGCACTACGGGCAAAAGTTCATGTTAAGTTTGCATTTATTAATGTTGCACATGAAACCTCCAACTGTTTGCTTTTGTAAATGAATAAATTACATGATACTAACGCTGGCATTTCTTTATTTTTCTAAATGTAAAGCAGCATGAATGGGCGTTAATGCCAAAAATTCCATCCAGTACCACAAAATCTTACATCTGTTATGTTTACCTAAACTGCATTCTTATAAGAAATCTACAGAGGTTACAGTGTAATGTGCACATTTCATAGAAACTAGAACAATCTTGACACAGAGAAGCTTACATGTTTTAATTAACAGATTAACCCTTAACATCTGCATCTCAAGTGTTCTCAAACCATTTGGTCATCTGACAATTTAAAGGTGAAAAGATGAATCCATTCCATGATGTTTTTTCCAAGAACAGTAGAGAAAACATTAAACATATGTATCTGGTTATTACAGAATAGAATTGCATGCCCTTATTGTGTTTGTATAACACATTGTGAAAAAATAAAAATGGGGGTTTGATGCAAAATCAACTGGAAGTTTATACCCTGTTTGAATATTTTCCAACATTGGAAAAAATAAATCTTGAAGGTTTCCATTTTTTTTCCTGCATGTTTGAGCAATTTGCAAGCGCTCAAATCCAGTATTTGGAGAGTAATTGAACATCTATCGGCATCTATGCTGATTGCACATCCACCTATCAGATTGGACTGTGTGGGAAGTGAGAGGAAGAGGAGTTTCACAGTGTCAAAAACTAAAGTGAAACTGAATAAATGTCTTGGTGCATATTGCATTTCTCAACCAACAATCTGTATTATGTTTATCTAATTATGCCTTGAGATGTTTTTATTTGAGATATTTGAGATATTATTATTACCCCCCTAAGCTCTATGCGTGCAGATCAGGTTTATTTGGGAATGTAGATTTCATGAGTGCTTTTCTCTCTCCCTCTATAAGGTTAGATATTGGACCGGCAACCTGTTAATTGTTATTTTTATCTTCCCTCCCAGAAGCCAGCAAAAGGACTGAATGTACAGTTTGTTATAACAAGCAAATGCAACCTTCAGGTGGTGAAAAGATGTACGAGGAGTGTTTTGTAAATGCTTATGTTTTCCGCTCAATGTCATCTTTTTAAGCATACAAATTGCACCAGGTCAGCTTGTTGCGTGCAGATTCGGGCTGGAGAAATGAAATGAAATATTTATGACAGCAAGACACCAGAAATGTTGTTGCTGTTGCCCCCATGATTTACTCTTATTGAAACAATTTACCGTGTCATCCAGCACCATAGATGACACATTCAATGCTTAAAATGCATAAAAATTAGGTGAAACAACCTGTGGCGACACCTTCATTACATTCAATGCAATGATGTCATGTGAGGTGATGCAATGTTTGCAGCCTCAGTAATATTTTCGATCCATTGTCATTCTATCAGCGTCTTCTTTTCTATGGACGACGAGTAAATATCGAGGAGGAAAACTAGTTTGACAATTTTCTTCTTCCTCCTAAATAAGATCATTTTGAATCACTTCAAGACTTTGTAAGTTTATATCATTGAGATAATGAATAATTCTGCCAAAATTATAACTCAATCCCAACAAGTGGCCACTTACTAGTCTGCACTGTTTTATGCTTCAGGCAAATGAAGTGAACGTTGAAGTGATGCAATAAAGAGTAACAGTGTGTTTATTATCAGAAAGTGCTGATATCTAATCTACTGTATGAAGATTGTGTGATTGTTTCAAAAAGTTTCTACACAAGAGATTTTAATTAATAATCAGCACAAGTGTTGTGTAATATCAATTAGAACGCCTTTGATTCTTTGTGCTATTTCTTCTTTTGCTTAAGCTACATTTCTCAACAAAGTGCTACTATTTAAGTCAATACATCCCTCATTATGGGATAATAAATATTTCATCAGCAAGACTATTACTTCATATGAATAATTTAACTATGTTATAACAGTCAGGGTTGGAGATTTAGTTGTACCGTGGTTCCAAGGCTTTATATACCCAATCACTCATTGTAAAGCTCTTTAAAACACTCCATAACCCCACTATTAAAGTTTTGGTTTCAGTTCCGAGATTGTTCTCTTCTAAAATGCCATGGTCAAAGTTCAAACCATGACAGGATAGATATCCTCAGCTCCAATTAAACATGATCGGGAGTATAAGTATATATAAATTGTCTTGAAAGCATTTAGATTAATGAGTTGTATGGTTGAATGAATTTGACTGAAACGTATTGCCTTTGAGCTCATTATGAATACGGACTGGATGACCTATAGGCGGTTAGGCTGTTATTATATTCAAAATAGATAAGAGATGTAAGCGGTGGGAAAGCAAAAGCACTGTGAGATTGTACTGACTACTCTTTCTGGCTTTTTTTCCCCACTTGTTTGTGGTTTTAGTAACCCTATGTCTGTTGAAAGTTCCAATATCCTCTATTTATTATGACACCATAGTAGATCGTGTCCAGATTATCTTGTGTTTTGTTCTTTCTCATACTAAGATGGCTTTACTGAATTACCTAGCCAGCTGTTCCTGTGCAGCACATCTGTGCAAGTTGCTACTTTCATACCTATGATGAAATTCATCTTTGAGATTAAATGTAAAGCTCTAAAACTGCTGCCAAGATGTGGTGAAATCTGCATGTATAAAACAGTCTAAGCTCAGTCATATCACTAAAAATGAAATCTTTATCATTGGTGACATAAAATTCTGTATCATACATTAAATATCAAGTAGGTAGATTTTAACCTTCTGGATTTCCACAGGGAAAAGGGATGAATCCACTTCCCTCTCTGAAATTCATCAAAATGGAGATAAGAGTTCTTTCAAGTGTTGAGCTGTGCTGGGTATTAAGTAACACAAGGTCAAACTGGGTGTTCATGTGAGATTATGGAAATGTCAGTCTATTGCCTTCCTCTCAACTGTGGTTAAGAACGTTGAGCACAGTGGTTAAGTGTATCGTACACAGATGGACGTGTTGATTGTGTGGGAAGCGCTTATTACAGATGCATGCATGCTCATTTGGACTCTTTCAATCAGACAGGTTATAATTTCTGCGTAATTACTTCCATTAGGATGAATTGCTCTTCTGAAACTTGAGTATGTGATGACATACAAATTGTGAAGGCAGATAAGAGAACTCGCGCATCAAAAGCTTTACAGTCTTCTCCAAAGAGTTGTTCTGCTTCTTAAAATAGGGCATTTGTCCAGTTAAACCTTATCTGGTGACAAGGGATATAACACATTATGTTTTCCTCAAAGAAAAGTAATGCAATTAATGCTTTGAGACCTCAAAATGATCAGTCTGCAAAAAAGAGTGAAATTTATTTTCTCATATATTGTATACTGTGCAGCTGCACAGAACGTCAGGGTCATGAGTGTGAAAACTGTAGGGGAAAGCATAAAAGAAAAATTACATTCTTTGTACATTCGCAAACCCGTCATCCTTCTACTTGGGTGTGCTGTTACGGAGAGATAACATGAATAAGTTTGTGTGTGTGTGTGTATTTGGAACACACGTGGCATCCCGGGCCGAGAATTCTTGTTACCTGCTGAAAAAACCTGGGTGGTATTGTGTTGGCTGTGTAATCTGTGTTGTTAAGATGATGAATGTTATCATGGCAAACTGCACTTCTGCAGACATGAATACAGTTATAACATTTTAGTTGGAGCTGAATCGGGAAATGTTGAAGACCTACTGAGTCAACATGCAGCAAACCCACATTCACTGCTTCATGGGCTAGAAAAGTACCAGATTGTTATGAGTGCCGCTTGTTTCTTATTTTTGTACAAAAATCCTCGTTGTGTTCCCAACCTTATTCTTCAGACCTTAACTGCAAATTAAATGCAAATGTATTTTAAAAAGGACAGTCAAGTGAGTAGACGTGTTTTATGTATAAGTTGGACTGTAATGTCATAATTTTGGAATCATGCAGGATGTTGTGAGATATAGAATTAAGTTGAAAGTGATGGATTTGAACATAAAATGCAACGGCCAATTTCACAGTTCTTTGGTTTTCTAAGACTTTTCTTGTGTTTTTACTTAGTATGTTTTACTTAATGGGGATGGGTGTATCAGTAATGTGTAAATCTTTCAGCTTTTAAGCTTTTTCTTTATCGTAAACAATTTATATCAAAACTTGATAGAACAATAATAGGTACCTAAGAATGTTAAAAGTAAAAGTGTAGAAAGGAATGTAACGATGACATTCACAGTGAAATGACCTTTTAGATAGTTTGATAGATCCAAAAAAATCTTATTCATTTTCTCAGAGCAAAATAAAAAACCCAAGTTTTTTACTTGTTTAATTATTTTTGGTTAATATTCAGAGAGACTGTCATGAAAGTGTTTATTTTTTAATTTAGATAGATTATACATTATGTAATTTAACATTGTCATTAATTTATCTTCAGTAAAATAAACTGAAGATAAAGTTGGTTTTTATTCAAAAACCATAAACTTTTTAATAAAAAGGAAGCAGAAACAAGAAAGTTTTGTTGTGTCTGGTTTTCTATTTCCTGAAATATTTTATCTACAGCACATTATTTATTTTTTAGATGATCCTAATTAATCATTAAAAATAGAAAGTCTGCTTTAAAGCACTGAAACATATAGGAAACCAATTCTTGATTTCTCCTTGCTCCTGGGCTTTGAAGAATATTTTTATTATTTTTTTCAAACTTTTTCTATTGTTCTTACTTATTTATAATTTTTTTTTTAAATCACATTTGAAAAAAAAATACATTTTGCAAGATGCAAGAATAACTTTCTCACTTTTCTCAATAATTACAACTTACTAAATTCTGAAAATGTAACCTCCTACATAGAATTAGAGGTTTGTTGGATTTTTCAATATCTTATATGCTTTTTTCCCACAAAAGTAAACCTTTTACGGAAGATATTAGGAAAGTCTCTTACAAATTGAAAGTGGCCTGATCATTTTATCTATTCAGTATATCATCAAGGGTCATTTACTTTTTGCAAACTTTTTCTTACATTTCAATCTTGTTCGTACAGACAATCTAATGGTCTTTAATGGTCATTAAAATCTAATGGTCCATCCTGGTCTCTCTGGGAGTGAGTGGGACGGACAGGAACAGAAATGAGTATATCAGAGGAATGGCACATGCTTGAGGTTTTGGAGATAAAGTCAGAGAGGCCACACTGAGATGGTTTGGACATGTGCAGAGGAGAGAGTACATCGGCAGAAGGATGCTGGGTTTGGAACCACCAGGAAAGAGGACTAGAGGAAGCCTGAATCCATGAAGGTCCTGGGGTCGACAGGGTTAGATGGAAGAAACTGACTTGCTGTGGTGACCCCTGAAGGGAAATACCAAAAGGAGAACAGAAAATCTAATGTAGGTTTTTCTTAAAAAAAAAAATTCCAGATAATTTTTCTATACAATTGCAAGATTTTAATGCAAATGTGTCATTATTTTTTAGTTTTATAAATGACTTATGAACTGCATCAATTCTACTGTTCAGTTTGGAAATGATTTCATTTGAAAGCTTTTATTGAGGCTTTTGTCCATAAAAGCTATTTTAAATATTGCTTAGATGGGTTTCTTCTCTGAAAGGTGAATAATCATCCATTTCTATGTAAATCTTTTTCTATGTGCATTCCACCCACATCTAAATTGTTCAACAATGAGACGGTGGCTCAGTGGTTAGAGCGTTCGCCCGCAGACCTGAAGTTCATGGGTTTGCATCCCACTGAGTTCACCTCCAGGGTCTTTGGAGAAGACACCTAACCCCCTGTTTCTCTCAACAACGTCCCACCTTCATAGGTGGCAGCCTGCTATGGTGTGGTGCAGCGGGTGAATTTCCCGGTCAGGGATTGTTGAAGTATATTTTTTTATGTTTACTCATTTTTTGAAAAATGAATAAAACATTTTTTTATTTTTAAAAAGGCTTGATTTAGATTAAAAGTAAAGCTTTTGTGCCTGTTTAGAGGAGATTTGTGCAATAATTCAGACTTTATGCAATGTACTGTTCTGATATTTGGTTGTAAAAAGGTTTTGAATAGGTGGCTATTTTATGAGAGAAATGATAACTCATTCTGCACCATTTTGTTGCAATTACTGAGCATTGAATTAGCGGCTTGCCAACTTTGAGCATCTAACACCATCTCATAAATGCAACAACAAAGATACTGTAAATAATCCACGTACTTTAGACATATATACCTCTTCCCTTTACAAACTGAAATCCAGGTGAAAGTAAATTTGATCCACCACATTGACAACATTGTTACTGCAGAGGATTATCTATTTGTTGTCTTTAAAAAGGTAAACATATAAGAAAGCTTATATTCTTTGCTAGATTTTTCTCTGTACAAAATCCTTTGAGCTGTGACCCGTTAATTTCCTCTAAAGCGTGTTCTTCCAGACAACACCGATAGCAATGGCCAAAGTAAGCTATCTAGAGTGATCTCTCCCTGGACTCTCTGCTATCTCTCCATCTTCCATCCCAGAGACTCTCTGAATGACAAACTATACTGTTCTCTGTGGATCAATGGCTCATAAGTATAAACCAATTTCCTTTACAAACTGCACTCTGGGAAATAAACAAACTTCCTTCCTTGGGAGCCTGACACTGTATGAGCTTCAGCAGGCCATTTGTCATTTTTATGCTGTGAAACTTTGATGTATATTGCAAATTTTTCAAATAAGACCAAACATTTAATATGGGTAATACAAAAACAACAAAAAATATGTTTAATACAGGAACACTGAGAGAAATTGCTTAAGAAATTCTCAAGCTTTTTTTATTTCAGTGGACATCAGTGAGTTACAATGTTACAATGTAGAGAAACTCTGTATGCTGCATTATTTTAAAACTTATTCTTAACATCCATTTGATTATCTAGTACTTTCATGCATTTTAAATAAAAAATTATGCCTGTTTTGAGAATATCACGCCGTCGTCCACCTCTAATTAACTTCATAAAAGGTTGCACAAATGTTTATCTCCTAAATATTTGAATATGTATTCAAACAGAGCACAGCAAACAAGCATAGCAAAAAAATAGAGAAAAAGCTGTTTGGGATTTGCATGAAAAATTTGTTGAGTTTAGCCCCCTGCTGAGTTGGTGTGAGGTGGAATGATTACTCATGCAAATCAGCAGCCAGATGATTATGATGCAAAACCTTAGACAAAATCGGCTTCTACTGTTGCTCCCATTGATTACCCAGCTAAATGCTGTCTCCTTTTTTGGACAAAACACCGTAAACCACTGGCTGTCATTTTGCAGACCTATACTACCAGTTTGCATTAAAATTATTTTAATTTTACAACAAAGTCAATAATTGCAAAAACCCTAAAACAACCCTAAAAAAATAAACAAAAAACACAAGTTAAGTCTGAATTTGGGATTCCTTGTTGGAACAGTTTCCAAAACTCGTGATTTTTGATGAGCACAACTCCAAAATAGATTTGTCCTGTTATTCCCACAAATCATTTTTTTCCCCAAAAGTGACACAATCTAAAATAGAAATAAATTGGTTTTCCAAGAACAAGCTTCAAGCTGAAAATATGTATTTTTGGTAAAATTAGGATTATTATACGGGCTTCACAGAGACCTCTGATTCTAATAACTGATGCTCGTCCAATTTAAAGTGTAAAAATAACAAAATAATTAATGATGACTATAAACTTGAATCATCACTATTTATGGTATTTACTCAAACATACTCATAATAATTGAAACAGCATTTTAAATTCTCTATTAACAACAAGTAAAATAAAGCTTAAGAACAACCCTGCTCATGTTTCACGGTATTGGTCATGTGCAAATCTGTAAATTGTCTTTTGAAACAGTGTTGAATTGAGCGTTCCTGATTCATACCCTTTAATCACAAAAAAAGAAGTGTTTTGAAGTGCTATGTCTGTCTAGTGAGGACTTTTTGATGGTCATAAACAAACAAATGAAAAAGCTTGTTCCAAATCCCCCACAGCCATTGTAAATCATTGTGTTGTTTCCGTTTTCTTCTAAAGTTCCACTTTGCTGCAACACAATGCTATTTTTATGTGGATTCATTTTCTTCAGTCTAGAAGCTTCTAACCAAATCATTACTCAACTTTCCCATCAAATGCTCCCGTCGAGTGCAAGTTTATTTTCTTATTTATTTTTTTATACTCTGTTGAGGTTGCAGTTGCAGATAGTCTAGATTTAAATAATGCAAAAGAAAACTTTTTACATAGTGAATGGTTTAAAGAAAGTGGCTGATGGCTGAAAATTTTCTAAACATGATGAAAGCAAACCTACCCAACTCTGCACCACACAGCTGCAGTCTTTTTGGAGCTATTTTTTTGGGGGGAGCTTTTTGTATTGCACCCCTCGAGCGTGGACTGTTTGGAGTGCCCCTGGACACTTGAATTTCCCCAGTAAAGAATTAATGAAGTTCATGAAGATAGTTGGTGTGACCGAAGAGGATTCAGCAGATAGGGTTAGATGGAAGAAACTGACTTGCTGTGGCGATCCCTGAACGGAAATGCTGAAAGAAGAAGAAGAAGGGATTTAATAAAGTATTTTGAATTGAAAGGGATGAAACATATTACTAAGAGAAACAAAAACAATATTCTATTGATTCAAACTTTGATTTTAGTTATTGTTCATGAATCAAATACTCACCAAAAGTTTAGCTGGAAAACACTGGTATTAATGCTAATATATGTTCAGGGCTGAATCATGGACTCCTGGTTTTGTTTTACGTTGGTAATAAGTGAATATTTCAAAGAAAAAAGCTCCGTTTTAGAACACACACTATAGGCAATAAAGTTGTGCACTTAAAAATTGAATTTTTACTGTTCATTTTGAATGTGTATGGGTTTATTTTAAAAAGAAAACTTTGTTATGCATTTTTAAGTTAACTCATCTTACATTTACACTTTTTGGTAAATGTAATCAAAAAGTGTCACAGAAGAAGATGCAGCATTTGACTATTTATTTTACATGCATCCAAATTGTTTTATGAATTGGTAAAGCAACCACAACAAGAAAAATATGGTACTGATTCAGCTGAGTTTCCAATGTGTTTGTCAAAGGCGGGAGAAAGTGGGATTGCTGTGCTGTTATTTTAGACAGGAAGGATGGACGACTGCTGCAGAAATCGCACAGCTTTTTGCAGTGTATCATGGAGGAAATGAAAGGTATTTTTTAGGGGATTGCCAGTTGTTTGCCCGCCTAGGAATTTATTCAGATGACAAAGTCTGGATTTTCAATCAAATTTATTCAGTTTGTTGGCATTTGTTGCTAAGAAGATTGTGCTCACACGAGACAGATAAAACATACAGTGCATTTTACTGTAGACATTAAAGAGCTTCACTCTCCACAGGAGGTGGAGATGACTCAAATCCTTTGTGAACACAACTTCAGTTAAGTCTGTGATCCACATGAACTCTAAGGTGTTTGTGAGATGTCTCCATTTATACGCATGTACCCTCTTTGCACAAAAGGTACTGGGGCTGGTCTTTTTTTTTTTCCCAAGTCCACTAACACATTCTCTGTTTTGTTTGCGACAAGCAACAAACGATTGTTCATGTTCTTCCCATCCATATTACCCTCCTACTCATTGAGAACTTGGCTGCATATAAGGTCAGCTATGTAGGTGGTGGAAAATAATACTGATTGTACAGTTTTCTAAGGGGCTTTAATGTCGCAGAGAAAAAAAAAAACTTTGACATGCTGCTCTGAAGTCTCAAGATCTGTGGTGTTCTAGTGAGTTGCTGATATCTGCATGCTCTTCAAGTTCTCTCACTCAGCTGCATTGGCTGGGTTGGTTTGACAATTTAGAAGAAGCAAATACATAGTTTTGGTGTTTTAGGTTCTCTTACTCAGGAATAAAAGAACCAAAGATGTCTTTCAGTGCACTAGGACTTTGCAAGGGGGCAGGCTCATTTTATAAAAGGTTGGTGGATATGTTACTTCAAAGAAATCTAGTTGGAAGGCATCAAGTACTGCAGAGGTTGAAGTATTATCTGGCCCTTGTTCATGTAGCCATAATTCATGAAGGCACACAATGCTCGCCTTCCAGTCTTCCCTTTGTTATCAGATGAGTGCCTTCATCTGTTTTGGTGTCTTGGAATCTAACATTCATTATTATGGTGCCAGTTGGTGTGTTTTGAGCTCCTGCTTCTGTTCAGAAGCCCTCAAATTTTCTTTCAGCACGTTTGAAACACTGACTCCACAGAAATTTCTATAGAGGTTTTATAGAGATGAACTGTTCTTGCTGCAAGAATTCTGAAACTCAAAAAGATGCTACAACAATTAACTAATGTTAGGTAATTGGTTTTACACACAAACTTCTTATAATAGTGTACTTGCTGTGTTCAAACATTATTTCAAGACATCACAGCATAATCAATGTTACCATCCCAGATGTTTGTGGATTCCCTAGAATATTTTTTCCTTGACAAGGTCATGCAATAGTTTTCAGGTAAATATATTACCGCTATTAAGTATTGAGAGGTGAGGCTGGAAAAAAAAAGTTACCGACAGTTATTGCCGAGACTGAGATGGATTACTAGTGAAGCTGACAATAGGTTGAACAGACTTTGCACTGAAAGATCAGCTTGCCTTCTTTAAAGAAATACAGAACCAAACAGTAGTCCAAGAGGTTATCAATTATGACCTACAATATCTGCCAGAGCCACTAGAAGCTCATGACCACAGCTTCAAAATAACTCTGAGCCAAACGACTAAAACAAGAGCCAGATGGACAATACATATGTCCTGGGCATCTGAAGAAAAAAATTCAAGAACTTTTGCTCTATTTCCAGTTGCTTTCACAGAATTGAGGAACAGTTTGAGCTGCTCATTGACAAGGCAGATGGCAGCAGCATGTGAAGCTGGAATGTCTCCAGCCTGTGGTGAAGGACTGTGGAAGTGTGTCACCTGCTTCTTTGTTCGGGCAGTTGTCGGCACTGGCAAAGAAGCCACAGTCATATCTGAGGAGATTAATACCATCCCTCCAATAGATGCATGGAAGTCTTCCTTTTCTTGGTAGTAGGGCCATTTGATGTGAGTTATAATTTGTAAATGGAGTTAGAAGATTTCTTTTGGCAAAATACCCTTTCCTATTTGGCCTTGGCCAACGCCAGCTAAGATGGATGAAGCAGTCCATCCATCTTAGCCTGCATTGTGCTGGTCACAAATATTTGTACATAAAACAACATGTCACACGAAGAAGACAATATAAAGAAAACTTTGGTTTTTTGTGATTTTGTTAGACAACATTACATTTACTCCTAAAAGCAAGTGTCCTCTGCAGGGCCTGCTTTGACATACTGAAACACTGCCACCCAGCTGTCTTGAAACTATTGAGAACAGACTGTTTGATCTGAAAGTCTTGCTACACAAAGTTTGTTTGCCTGTGTGAATCTGTAATCTCTCAAGCATCAAAGCACCTTTGTTCAAGACCTTCTAGACATCCTACTGTCATGTATTACTGAAAAAGCGTCCAGAAAAGCATCACAGGCAGGGAGACAACAACATAGTTGTAGCAAAGGCAAGATTGTTGACAAGAAGTCCTGAGCACCTACAAGTCTCGTGCACTTTAGCTATTGAGGTGTTCAATAGTGACAAGTAGGCATGATAAATGGCACTATCTTTGAAGCACCAGTTTCGCTTTGCAATCAGTGGAACAGATCAGTACTAACTCTGTTTCACAACAGTAACAATGGAGACGTAATAAAAGCTTTAGGTGAAGAAAGAAAAACTGGAATTAGAAGTTCTTGTATTGTCATCCTTTTAGTAGAGATCATCCTTATTTGAAAAAAAAATGAATGATGGTGTGTTTTGATACGTTGACTTCCTGGCTACCGTTATTGTGAAAGAAACACATCATCTGCCTAAAGTAGATGAGTTCTTTGTCGTACACTGACTGACACAAAGCTGATTATTGTTAATCTTTTGACAAAGTTGTGAATTGTTTTTTTTTTTTTGAGGTTTTGAAATATTGCTTTCAGTAATATCGATGTAAATGCGTAAAGATTGTTGTCCAATCTTGGACACATTTCCACAGCAAATGAAGTTCGGTGTTATCCATAGCTCTCTTTAATTGGAATCACTTTGTGTCTTCAATATTTGATCTAAATTACTCTAAAAAGTTTTAAAGATTAGTGTGACTACACAAGTTTTGTTTTAAAAATTGCTTTTGTTGTGTCGGGCAATTTTCTTTATTTTTTCTCTTCTTCAATCGACTCACTTGCAACCATTACTGGGATAAGTCATTTAGAAAATAAATGAATGAATGAATAATCGACAAAACTTAATTTCTTAACTGCTACTTAGTTTTTATAATAATTGTGCTAATTCCGCATTTTAGTAGCCATTTACTTTTGGACTGAAACAATGACTTCATTATGAGTTTTGGAAATGGAACTTACTCCCCACACAAGTTCAACAAACTAATTTGTAAACTGTCCCCGGAACAATTATTCATTCCACAATGAGAAATTTTATTTAAAAAAAAAACCCAAAATGAATAAAGTTTGCCAAGTGGCTTGATCCTCCTGAACAACAATTATTGAGAAGTTCCAGCTTGCTCAATTGTTTGGAAGGCAGAGAATGAACTACTAAAACTGTAATAAAGGATTGTAGGACATGTTCCTGGATCACCAATAAGTAAGTTGCTCTCTATTGCTTTTTGTTATTTGTTTTAAACTCTCTGCAGAAAGATCAAGTTTTGAAAAAATAAACACACTGATTCTAAAAATCTGAATCACACATGTCATATAAGACTAATGATATGATAAAAACCAAGAAATTCTTTCAACCCTTTTTCTGAAGGATACACCCTGTGCAGTTGCCATGGACTGTACATACTTTGAGTATGAGTGTACTTTAGTATAAAAAACAAAAATGTTTTAGTCACCTGAAGAGAACTACCAATGAAAATCCCCTTAAAACAATAACTGCTATTGTGCATTGTAAAAAAAAAAAAAAAAAAGCAAGAATTAACACATTTGTTTTTTAAAAAAACATTAGGTATAAAACCAAAAAACAAACTACAATGTGCAACAGACACCCACAAATGCAATAATTTCGTGTTTCTCATGTAGGTCCTGTCAACATTTAGCAATAAACTGTATTGGTTTTCCTACTGTGGTAGACTATAATCCAATAACCATAATGATGCTTTTTCTCAAACTGAATTATTGATGGTCAGGTTTGAATGTTGTTCCCAAACCTCACACAGCGCAGTGCCCAAACCACAGTAAACAACCCCAAAAAATAATAATAAAAAAAGATGAGAGATAGACGGACACAATGTGAACTCAATTTTTCTCCAAAATACTTTTCTGCAACTCTCAAGGGCTACTTCATTTTTTACTGTTGTTTCTATAGATGCTCAAACGTACATTGGTGTTGTTCACAGCCAGAAGGTATTGGTTCGAATTCATGCAAAGCTAAAACTACTGGCCTCTCAATGGAGTGTTTTGCATGTTCAGTTTGTGTATGCGTGGGTTTGGTTAGAGTCCTTGGAGTTTTTTTTTTCCCACCAGCCAGATTATAGGAATTATAGGTTGTAATTATTTTTCTAGGAGTAAGATTGTGTTTAAGTAGCTGTTTTTAATTGTTTTCATGATTATACTCAATTTCAACTCTAACATTTGTCATAAAAGGATTGTAAAATGATCTGTCTTTATTATTGAGTACAATGTCCTCAGAGCATTAAGATGTCATTATAGTTTGGCAAAATTGTTACCCATTTCCTTTGGTCAGTTCAACATTAAATCAAAATACATCTCCAGCCCGGAGATTAGATGTACTCTATACTTGGTTACCTTACAATTGAACCAAATTGGAAGAATGTTAAGTATTTAGTTTCACATGTTGTGTAAGACCCAAAGGAAATGTATTATTCCTCATGTAAATGCTCTACTTGGAGCATTTTTCTATCATGAATTTTACTGTGTCAAATTCCTGTAGTGAGTGGGTGGTTATGTAATTTAATTTTTTTTTACAATGGCCTGGAAACAATGCCAATACAGGATGGACTGACTCCAAGCACAAATTTCATTGTACAATGCATTATGAAAGTAATAACAGCCACGGTATTCTTCTATTTATTTTACAGCCTAAAGGAGAAACTAAGATTGCAATATTTGTTTAACACAATCCAATAAAAGGTGTAAAAAAAACATGTGAGGAAACAAAGAAGAAAAAAGACATGTAAACACTCTGTTATTCTTTATAATTCAATCTTCTAATAATAAAAATTGCCCAATTTTGAGTTGAAATGCTAATTGAAGTCATGTTAAATATGTTCATTGTTTTATTTGGTATAGCCATGAACTTTTTTTTTTTAAATGGTCTTTAACATTCTTCTTCTTTCAGCATTTCCCTTCAGGGGTCATCACAGCAAGTCAGTTTCTTCCATCTAACCCTATCCGCTGCATCTTCTTCGGTCACACCAATTATCCTCATGTCTTCCTTCCTTCACTGTATCCATAAACCTTCAAATAAAATGCCGAAAGAAAAAGAAGAATGTTAAAGAACTTTTTCTTTTTTTAAAAAAGTTCTTGCTACCATGGGATATTGTTGTTTCCCAGGGTCGATTGCTTTTTCAGAATAAAAAAGATATTGAAAAAAAGCACAATATTTATGAGAAAAAAAATGAAATCATTGTCCCGAGATTTCCAGCAACAAAACATGACAAATTTTTAATTTACCTCAACACAATTGAGTGGGGAGCTGAATGTTTTGTCCTGCCCATGGTTTGAATGGATTGCATAGTTAGATAGCTGATGATTTTTGCTTTTTCAGTATCCAAAGTATCTTTTGATTGCAAGAAAACATTAAAATGATAAATAAAATTGTGGCCCAATATTTTACAGCTACCATAATAACTAACCACATGTAACCTACAGTATATGCATGTACAATGTGCTCTTTAATTCAATTTAATATAGAAGAAATAAAACAATACTCCAAATCATGTTGGGTCACTTTTTTATGTGCACATAAAGTCAATCGGTTACCCAGGCAACTCTTATTGTGTCGTATCAGCATGTAAATTATTATGTGTATCACAAAAATTCAGCTTCTATTTTGAATAAAACTGCATGACTGAGGATGTAGAGCTGCTTTCTCTAAATCACAAATTATGGATAGGTTTTGATCCAGGGAAGAGTAATTTCTCTGAACCTCCTACGTTTTGTTTCAAGTGTTTAAAGTGTCTTTACATCGCTCATAAATGCTGAGAGCTTTCCTCTCCAAATGGATTGTTTAAGAGGTTGGAGGTATTTTGTTCTTAAAAGATGATAATAAACAGATGTTTTCATTTCAGGTTAGGTGCCTCTTTGATGCTGGCAAAAAGAGAAAGACTAGAATAGATGGAAGAAAATGTGTGCTGGCAAAAAAAGGAGGTGGGAAGGAGAAGGGGGATGGGAAGTGTGAAACAAAGAGATACAATGAGGTAGTCAGAAAGCTACAAAGTGAAGAGAAAGACAAATTTGTCATCAACGCCTCCTTCTTATGTGTGAGGATGTGCAGGGCGGGGTTTTTATCATCACCGATGATGAGAAGAAAAACCTTTCTGCATACATAAAGCACTTTGTAGACATTTTAAAGTAGCATGTGACTGAAATTAAAGGCACAAGAGGTGTATTGTTGTTCATCACAAGCTTTATTTTAATCCTTAATATTATTTTTTTGTCAGTTTTCTTAGATAAACTGTTTTGGGCGCAGCAAAAATCAGCATAGATTGACTTATTTTTATGTAGAAACATTCAAAGTAAATGATGATTCGAAGGAAAGACAGAAAAAAATCAAAGGAGGAGGCATACAGTGTGAGAATAAGACAGGCTTTGTGTAGTAATTGCAAGATTTAACCATTAAATTGGTTATTTAGACAGTTATTATCCCCCTCACAATGCCCTCAGCCAATCTCACATGGAGATATGTTCATCTCTTCAGCTTTGCTAATATGCCAGCGCCTTCCTTTGGGTAAATATCTCATTGTTTTTAAAGGTCATGTCCCAAATACCGTTTTTATAGCTCATGGAAAAGGCCAGATGCTCTTGAATGAGAGGTCATTTGCACAAACTAATATCCATCCACACACTGTTTCTCTTATCTGTAATCTCCCAACCATGCAGCTTATCTGTTATTCATTTTATTTCTCTGGATCAGCAGCAACCATCAGGTCAAAGTGTGTTTTCAGTTGCACAGTCTAGGTGTGTTTGTTTATTGGGAAAAAACACATCAGATCTGTAGTCAATTTCGCGGGGTTGATTTTAATTTATTATGCATATCCTGGGCAAAAATATTTCTGCTGATGTGAATTTGCAATTCAAAAGTAGTCCTCTGCGGCGACATGTTCAGTGCACGGTGCAAAGCAAACACGTTGAGTTAATGCAGAAAAAATACTGGCTTGACTCCAGCTAAACTTCAAATTGTTGATCAATTACATCTTTCCAACCTTTTTAATATGTAGTTATGTAAACTATTTTATTTGTGCAACTCATCCACATGTCAGTAAAGGAAGGAAAATGCTAAATAATATCAGTGCTGAGTGTGCTTTTTTTTTTTTTTTTTTTATTCAAAAAGGGGAGCACGTCCAGTTTTGGAAAATCCATTTTAGTCAGCTCTCTGTGCATCTATCAGCTAAAATACTCGTGTTTTTTCTCTGTGACTTAAAAATTATTATATAGATGTGCCTGTGTTCAGAAAGACAAAACAATTAACACCATTCTAACTATAGATTCCATTTTTACCGTTTTGATAATGACACTGTTTCAAAAGTATGTTGGTTTATTTTTGGTTTACCTTACCTTTGCGTTAATCGCTCTTTGTTTTGCAAGAAACTTTTTTGTCTTAAAAATGTGATCATGTGGAAAACCTGGCCTATAAATGAAGCATACATAAAATACATGGTATGGTTGACTGTTGATCCACGTAAAAGGTTTTTGTTTTAGTTGAAATCTCATATCATAGGAGGATGTATTTCCTCGTGCGACGTTCACCAGAGTCTTAAACATCTAGAAGCACAGCAAATGTGGGAAGCAGGATGTGTGTAAATAGCCAAATACAAATTCATCTGTACTGTGTTCTTAGTGCTCCACATTTGTCCAAAGAGTATTTTGATAAACTCAAACAAGGATCCTCTTATGCCAAAAACCAGTTTGTTGGCTAAATCTTCTATTTTATTTTTACTGATGCCATTTTACTAAATCAAATCACATTGATTTGTAAAATGTTTACAAGTGAATTCTTCAAGACGAAATAATTGCCAGAGAAGTTACACATTTAATAAGACACAAGTGACAGCTGTTAGACAATAATTACAATTAATTATTGTTTTCTTGCATCAAGCCAATTGACTTAGGTTATTTATCATTATCCCTGCATTTGTTTCGCTTGAGAAGCCCAGTTTTTACACAATGGTTAATGTGCACACACATTTTTAGATGAATATAATTATGTTCCGTGTTGCATACTGTAAAATAAAGTCTAATGAGACATAAAAGAAGGAGGTGAGAACTACAAAGAATGTGCTACCTTTGAGACTTGTAGGACCCCAATCTGTCCTCTTATTGGACTGGATCCACAGTTTTCTCCTGTTCTATGTGAAGGGCTGTGATCCCTTAAGACTAGTGAACTATTTCCATTCATCTTTCTTGTTGGCTGGTCCAGTTAATTGCCTTGTCATCAGTGTTAAGGAGGTTGTGTCTGCCAAACAAAACAGGACGAGAAGTCTTTGTGTCCCCGATATTACACAGTAGGAAAACTTTTCTTTGATTTGGTTTAAAGATTTCTTCCTGCAGTATATCTTGTTGCCAACAAGACTGATTGGCAGACTTTCTAGTGAGTCCTCTTGAGAAGTTCCAATCTGTACCTGGTACTAATGTGACAGAAGCTGAGCTAAACGGTTACGTTATCATTTATATTCTAGTAATATAATTTGATTTTAAAAGCCCCAGGAGATTTTTCTGTATGTTTTTATTTCCAACCCATCTAAATATGAAAGCTAAGAAGTCCAATCAGCCAAAACATCCCATAAAATGCTTAAAAATACCCCCTGGACTTGTTTGGATTATAGCTTTAGAAGTGAAGCTTTTCACCTCAAAATGACTCGCCTGAAAACACATAGCAGGTTTTTTCAAAACAACATTTTTTAAAGTTTTTACTTTAATTTTAAAGATAGTGTTGGTACAATCTATTTTTAGAGCATCACACAATAAAAACCACACTTTAACGTGAGGCAGCTCACATCAAATAAAACATATTTTCTCTCTAGTCGTGACCACACGTTTTTAACCTCATACTTACTGGTGGATTACATTAAAATATTTGTGATGTCGTTCAGCAATTTCGCCTTTCAATGCATAAAATTCAGGCTTTTTGGTCTGAAAAGATCACAGTTATCAAAAAAAGCAAAAAAGCACCCATAAGCTTTTTTCAGGAGAGGAAGTAATAAATTTCTATTCTGCACTGGGGTCAAAGAGCACATTTATTCACAACAACATTAATGACTAAAACGACACGTGCCCTTGATGTCCTTGAAAAACTACTTGAAAAAAGAAAATGTAATGAGAACCAACTTTTTAGCTGGTGAATGGGAAACTCTAGCAGATAGTAATTGAAGAGAAAAACATATACTGAATGTGATCCGCACTGAATACCTTTTATCAAATGCACTTGGTTCCACCTGCGTATGAGACTTTATAGTGAAACTAAGATGGTGATTGGGGGCTTTGGGAGCAGAAAAAAGGAGATGATTCTTTTGTACTACCGTCAAGACTGGTCTGTCACTGTGTGTGGACAAACTGTGTGGGGATGATGGGGGACAAAGGAGGCAATTAGTTGAACAGAGCACTCGTAATACACTCCCAGGGGGCCAGTAAGTCAGAGAGCTCAATGCTGCAGCCAGGTTCACTGAGCAATTAAGAGAGCCGAGAGAGTCGCAGTGGCTTAGCCTGATGCTCTCTAGTTCTGCACTGATGTTAAAGGAAGATCGAGGGTCACTTTCAAACCCTATCAGTCCACCTGTGTCTTAATGTTCCCGTTCATCACACTGGCTGAAAGAGCTGAGAACAGAGCCAAATGGACAAGTTGGGACAAAGCAGCACCGGCCAGGAATTATTCTCATCTTTCCCAATAATTGTGTCTGACTTATCCTTTGGCTTCTTTCCCATATCACTAGGAATGCATGTATTTTTCTTTATGCTCTTGTTACCCCTCACTTTCTTAATGAATTATTTATGGTGGGGGATGACGGGCAAGAGAGTCCTTCCCTTAGAGTAAACATACTAATAAAAGAAGAGATGGCTGCAATAAAATGATATAGTAGGCATCGCTAGCCCCTTCACCAAAATGGGATTTTAAGTGTTAGGAGCCATACATCATTGTAAAATAATAATAAAAAAACATCCAAACTATTCAGCACTGCAATTTACAAGCAACAAAGTAAGTGAAATGTAGATTCAAATTTAAATTGCAGGTCACTTTGTCATGAACTCCATAATAATTAATTCGGGATGCACAAACAATTGATCTAAACAGTAATAATCCTAGCTCCTGCATAAACTGAATCGATTAAATCCTCTTAAATATTCCATTTTCTGATGCAGTTTGACCTCCATGGAGGAAGAGCAAACACAGTCATTAAATTGCTTCTCCGGGTTCCGGTCCCTGCCCATCTTTGGAAAGCTCCAAACACCATGTGACCACCTTGCAATCAGAAATGAACAATAAAGTCTTTTCTATGAAAACATTTTCAATTTTCTTCCAACAAACTCGTAATACAAATCCCCCAAAGTTGTTTTTCCATTTGTTTTTCTCAGCAATAAGATGTGCAGAGACCGTAAGCCTGCAGGGGACAATTAAAAGCTTACCTGTACTACATCCATGAGTACTCCCTCTTTTAAATATCATTAGCAAAATCCATATCTGCATTTGCAGCTTCCACAAAAATATGTGAACTTTTTCTGCAAAAATGAAGAATCAACTGTTTGTTCTGCTCCACCTCATTAGCAAGAAGAATCTTACATTTGTATGAAATTAAGGGTACCAAAACAGGACGGTACTCGCTTCTCAATGAGCTGCATGCAAGACTATTTTTCTTCTCAGAAATTTGTGATATTTCCTTCATTTCTTGATATTCATCTGCAGTGTTTCACTGTCCAGGCAATGATTGGCTGGTGATACGGTATTGTAGGTCTTAGCAGACAACCTGATTATCAAAACTGTACATAACAAAGAAACGTCTGGAGAATGTGCCTGTTTATAATGGATTAAACAGACGTTAAATTGAAATGTGTTTGCATCAATTAATCATCCCCTGATGCCACTAATCAGCCTTTTCTATTGTTGTATCTTGGCAATCCCACAGACTACACGGATTGCTCTCAAGCCATCATTCATCATGTTTTACTGATATCCTACAGCTGGCCTCAGGTCTGTGACAGGGTGATTAAAACGCTATTGCTATTGGACGCTGTGGGCATTGCTCACAATCTCCCCTGGAAATTGGTTGTACTGTGTGCAAGTACAGTTTGAAACCTGATTACCACATTTTCTATGAGCTATTGATAATCGTTGAACTTTAACAACATGCTGTAGCTGCTGCAACAGTTTTAAAATGTTTACTTTGGTCTTTGTGAGCCATTCAAGGCCATGCTCAAGGTAAGGATTCATTAGCAGCTACACAAAAAGAGGTTGAAAATAATTGACAAGAATTAAATGTTTAAATAAAAGGGATGACTTCTGCATAGCTAAAGGCCAGTTACCTTCATTCAAACACATTTCAGTTTTTAAAAACTATTATCCATTGATAGTCTTTCATTCCCTT
This sequence comes from Neostethus bicornis, assembly GCA_902685375.1. Taxonomy (NCBI): domain Eukaryota; kingdom Metazoa; phylum Chordata; class Actinopteri; order Atheriniformes; family Phallostethidae; genus Neostethus; species Neostethus bicornis. The sequence goes on along the minus strand of LR738554.1, from coordinate 12,951,585 downwards.
TGTCCAGATAGAATTTTTTTTGAATAGATGGTTTCAAACTGAAAGGATAAATAGTTTTGTAAAATTTAGTACCATATACCGGCTAAAATGTCTTCTAAAAATAAATAAATACAATACAATATAGCCGATCTCTGAGTGGGAGATCTGACCGGGTGAGGAGCTCTGCCATCCGGAAGAAGCTCGGTGTCGAGCCGCTCCTCCTCCAAGTCGAGAGGAGCCAGATGGGGTGGTTCGGGCATCTGGTCAGGATGCCCCCCGAGCGCCTCCCGGGCGGGGTGTTTCGGGCACGTCCCACCGGGAGGAGACCAAGGGGCAGACCCCAGACCCGCTGGAGAGACTATGTCTTACAGCTGGCCGGGGAACGACTTGGGATCCTTCCAGGTGAGCTAGAGGATGCAGCTGGGGAGAGAGAGGCCTGGGCTGCCCGCTTGAGGCTGTTGCCCCCGCGACCCGACCTCGGAACAAGCAGAAGATGACGGAACAGAACGGAACAATATAGCCGAGTCGTTTCACATAGAATGACCAACACAATGAATTTGGGGGCCTTGCAAAGTTCCAGTAGTGGATCTGGAATGTCACACCTACACCTTTATCAGGGCTCCATCTGAATCAATAAGCTCCTCAATAACTTCTTTATGGTTGTAATATCTTTTTTTTTACCGAGTTAATGCAGGACAACAATAGCTTGGGAATCACTAATAAATATGGAAAACAAAATCTTTTAATCTATTCAAACAAGTAAAACATATGAAACCATCCATCAAGACTTTATAAACTGTCTTATACATCTTTCGGCATTTTCCTTCAGGGGTCGCCACAGCAAGTCAGTTTCTTTCATATAGGGAGGAGACGGCAGCTCAGTGGTTAGAGCGTTCGCACGTAGACCGGAAGTTCGTCCCACAGAGAGCATGTCTAGGGTCTTTGGAGAGGAAACCTAACCCCCGCTTCTCCCACCATTGGCGCCGTCGAAGGGCAGCCTGCTGCGGTGTAAGGAGTGCAACACACAAATTTCCCTGGTGAGGGATGAATAGAGTAATTCATTTATTTATATTTAATACTTTATAAACTGTAGTAATATTTAAGAATACATTAATATTTGCAGGTAAAAAAAATCTGGAATTCTTTATGGATCAAATTCATCTCTCTCCTCATTAATGCAGTCAAAGGACAGTAAAACTTCAGATGGACAGTGTTAGAGAGTGTATCTGCAGGTCTATGCAGATACACCAAGTTTGGGTTATTTTAGGCCAAATGTGATTGTTCACCTGCTTTTATATGAAAACAAACATTTGCAAGCATCACTACCAAAGAAAAGCTATGAAAAAATGGATAAAGAAAAAAAAATTTTTGAAATAATGGCCAAAAAATATTTAATACCAATTTGTAATTCGGATATTTTTTAGGTGAGCTGAGAAGACTGGGAAGGCATTCACCAACCCACACTTATGAAATTCAATGGTTCACATGAATTTGAATTTGGCATTTTGATGACTTTGGTGGAGACGGTGGCCGCGTGGTTAGCGGGTTCGCGTCCCACGGAGAGCACGTCTAGGGTCCTTGGAGAAGACACCTAGCCCCCACCATTGGCGCCGTTGAAGGGCAGCCTGCTGCGGTGTAAGGAGTGCAGCAAACAAATTTCCCCGGTGAGGGATGAATAGAGTAATTCAAAATAAAATAAAAATAAATAAAATTAAAACTTCTAGTTCACCTGTATCAACTAGAATTTAATGAATTATTGGAAAACGTTTCCAATATGCACATTGATGTATGCAATCTGGATAAAAACATGATTCCTTGCTGTTAATATTGTCTATTTCTTTTTAAAAAAAAATTTTTTTTTACATGATAAATGACACAGTTTTTACACAAATGTATGCAGCTTGGAAGTTCAATGAGTTTACATCCATCCTGAAATGATATCAAACAAGCATTTTAAAGCTATTGTATTACATAGTAGCCAGTAAGCATGTTTTCTCAGTACATGGATGCATGGTTGAGTTACTTGAGGATAAAGTCACATTTTTTGTGTGTTCCAAAGAGTCACCTCCATCTAATCAGTGTGAAATCAGAGCACCCATCTTTAATTAGAATGAAAGCCTGCACTGCCTTTTTATATTTACTACATCAGTGAGCATCCGGGTTAATCCAAAAAGGGATTATTTCCATTCACTGAGAATGACCACTCTCATGTAATAAACTCCTGGGTAAGTTGAGTGGACAAAGACGACCAGCCACAGGTTACCATAAGTCAAACCCCTTTTGAAAGCATCCCTAACATTTTTATTTAAAATTTAATAACTCCCAGCTCTGTCTTAGACCTGATGGTGTTGACATGAAAATGATCAATGACAGTAGATCAGCCCCGTGGGAAGTACAAGATACACATCACTTGATTAATGGCTTTGCCAGCTGTCATGAACTATACTGGACCAACACAGTGAAGGCTTCATAAATCATAAGTCTTCTGACACATCAAGCTTTGTGAACTTCATACAAGCCAAAATTTGGGGAGTTTTTTTTCCCCTTTCTTTTTTGATTTCTCTTCCGAACAGAAGAACATCAATGCTGCTTTCAATTTTTTCATCCTGTGGTTACTGTTTTATTCTCTTTGTCGACTGCATCGGTGCTCCAAAGTGTCACCAGTCTAACAATAAATTAAACATGAAATATAAAAGTATGAATAAGATATCCCTCAGGAAAAACTGTCATGATCTGTCATCCAATAATGAATGGCTTTTAAACCTGCATTAGTCGTTCTTCACTGAAGAGAAAGTTCAAAATGAATTGGAAGCAAAAAGTCTTGCTCCTCAATTTTTTTCCCCAGCTTTTAGGGTTCGCAGATCACTTTCCTCCATCTAACCATGTCTTTTGCATCATCTCTTACACCAGCTGTCCTAATTATTCGCTTTTCTTGACCAAAAACGTCCTCTTTGTCTCTCTTTTGGCATTCTGCCTACTAGTTTAAAATTCAGTATTATTTCAGCAGTTCATCAGCGCCTCAAATACCTCAAGTTTCTAAATGAGTAGATACCGTTCTATTAACATAAGATACAAATCTCAAGCTGCGAAAAATAGGTTAGTTCCGGTAAATTTCAAGACATCTGTTTCAGTTCAACCAGTGGCTGATATTGTGATATTTCTTTAATCAAACTTTTTATGAGCAGGCTGGAACACAATTTTGCAGGCTTTGTCTTCAGCATGACATTGTGTTATTTTAATTTAGAAGTTGGATAATAACAACTGAATACGTTTTTGCCTGAGGTCTGGTTGTCGTGGAAAAATAGTTGCAGACTACCGCTCTACTTTGCAAAGGCTTATTATAAAGAAATTCTATCTAGTTTAAGAATAATCAAATCAGATTGTGTCACGTTTTCTTGGTTGAGGGATGTGAAAAAGTATAAAACGTTCTGTTCCCATTTGTAGCATCATAGCTTTTGCACAGGATGAAAAGACTGTGCACTGCTGACTGTATCTGGTATTACACAAATTAAAATTTCTCTGGACAGATTGCAACTTTGATTTACTGTGATAAAAATATATCCCACACACAGTTAAGCAATCAAATTGAGAAAAAATGCTGAGTGAAAGCACAGTTATTTTGTCCAATTTACAGATAATCAGCAAACAAAGAGTAATAAAACATTTGATTCTGTTCGATAGACCATAAGAACAAGTAAGAAGAAAATGTTGCTTTCTGAAATTTGAAATGGGCTGTAATGTCAGTTGATGACGAAAGGTCATTCAGATACAGGTCATGATTATCATCCAACTTTTTGTTTTGCTTTTTAATTTTAGCCTTATGACATTATTACTGTTTTTCAAATTGCTATATCTGTTGGCAAACTCTACTCCACCTGCACGTTAGTGAAGGCTCTTCCTACTTTTGCCCAGAGTATATGGTATCAGAATGAACTCTGAACTCTGTAAACTAAGCAGAAGAATGTTATAAAAGTATATGTAATGTGTTCATCAATACATTTTTGTTATTTTTGATCTTGAAGTAAAATGGGACATTTGTTTTACCATTTATTTAAGAAAAACGTGACGCAAATGTGTGCCAGAGAGTTTGTCAATAGAATGAACTGTTATATTTTTAAAAACTTATTCTAAATTTTTATTTTCCAATGTCTAATTATTTTCCTTAGCTTAGCTCAGTTCAGTTTGTGGAATTGATTGTGTATAAACTAAATCTTCGTTATGCACCGCTCTGTTTGATTGCTAATAAGATATAAGAAACATTTTTCTTTTGGGTTAATTTTGAAAGTGTAACTGGAAATTACTTATTTCCCTAACTAATTCCATCTGTGAGTAGATATGATGTCACCAACTTGACATTGCCTCGACTGTGAATTGTGTCTAAAAAGGATGCTGAAAGAAGATCTCTGCATCACTTATTTTGAAATGATTGATTCAAACAACTAAAGCAAAGATTTAATGAAAGTATTTGTTATTTACAGTACGTTTAAAATGTTGAATGTAAAAACATTAATGCACTTGTACCTTTTGGGCTAAAACAAATGAAAAATAAAATTTTATTTGTGTTATTCCACCAGCTCATTTGAGATTTAACTGTACTTTTTGTACCTCAGAATTCAGATGATTTAGTTGAATTAAAAAGAAAATTTGGATGTTTTTCTGTTTTTTCCTGGTTATCTAAACAAGTTTTAAATAATGATGGTTGTATAATTTCATACAGAAAATGCTTAGGTCAATAACACAATTCTTCACTCACTGTACATGTGCATACTGTAAAGAGAACTGTGGTCCTATCAAATGGTCGAACTCTAATCGTAGCCTGTGGTGACTGTTTTATCAGATTTTTCCAAATTTGCATTCCACTTGATTTATTTTGCCTGCATGTGGTTACAGTGACTTCTCTTAATGGCCTATTAGTAAGACAGGTCATCAGGGGTGCAATGTATCCACTCACCTACATATGTGCACACACTAGTTCATTAGTCAAACGTGCACGTGTGCAGTCTGAACACAAAGGACAAGGGAGGGCAGCAACAGAAGGAGATGAAGTAAATCAAGGGAATAAGACGAAAGGGGAAACATGGGTCAGACTTGATAGAACTCTGAACCTTTAATAACACAGTACGATGTCAAGACTATTAGGATTATAATTATGTTCATTAGCCTAATATCTCCTTCATCTTGTAGAGAATGTAGAACTATTTAGATTGTTGGTTACTCTTGCATTAGAAGTCAGTGAACATATGGTGAATTAAATGATGTGGGAAAGAAAATTAAATATCAAAATTCTATTTTCCAATTGGTAATCTCAGCATGCCTTCGGGAGTTCATATGTTTTCATTAACATTAAGAAGTATCAGGCCAAATGTTGCTCTTCATTCTAGCACATTGCCAGTGAGCTAATATCACTTTCCTGTGACTCAGTGGAATAAATCACATCAGTCCTCATCTGAAACTAAAGCTTGGTGTGAACATCACTAACATGGCCATCAGATGTTTTATTTTAAAGTGGAAGAGGGCAGTCCACGAGCAAAGTGAATCATTAGATGTACGATTCCCAATCCAAAGTACAGAGTGGTGAGGTTAAACATCTCTTCAGTTTTCTTTTTCAGGCCTGATCTGAATTGCTATTACTCATCAAAGGGCTTCTCTCCAAATGAGAAAACCATTCAGTGTATTGTATTGCAGTTTTGAGGCTTTCTTTCGGAACATAAATAATTTATCTTTGTCTTTGTGAAAATTCTCTACAAGTCCAAACATGGGAAATTACCCGAGTTTTAGATGCGTAAGGAAAGAATGGGCTCATCTGCTTGTGGGAACGGATGTGACTGCAGTCAGATTTTCATATTCACAAATCTCTGTTTGCAGCCTGAAGCAAACTATATGTTGCAGCAAATGGGTTTTGAAGATTGAGAAACTGCAGGAGAGTAGATTCCTGCCTGAGTAGAGTCCTTTCTGAAGTGGGTCCCCATGCACAACCCACAAATCCTTTGCCTGTTTTTCACTTATGCAGACCTAACATGACTGAGTTGTGGTATGGCACTCACACAATCAACTAGTCTGGTGTTTCTGGCCTTGTTTTTGAGGACATGAAGAAGACCACAACACAAAACAAACTTTCCAGCCCCTCTTGTTCTGGTCAATATGTCCTCCATTAAGTATGGCTTGTTCTGATGCATTCTGTAAAATGTTCTTAGACTGTTTCTGGTGGTAAACATGTACTTCTTTAAATTAAAAGTGGGACTGAGTCCCTCATAAAAGAAAATTAGCTTTTTAAGTTACAAGTAATGAAATGAAGAGACTAACATTTGAGTCACTAACTCAGTTGATTTTTAAATTGAGGTGCACGCCAGCTCCATCTCCCATAATTTGTGACTGATTTGTACCACTTTCAAATCTCAGAGGGGGGGGGAGCCCTTTTTGTCCTTGTATATCAAATAAAATATAATCTGAAACTAAGAAAACACAATAATTCAACACTACAACACTGAAAATATACTGTATATATATATACTGTATATATATATATATATATATATATATATATATACAGTATATATAAATGCAACACATGAATATAATCCTTTCCTTAAAGAATGCTACAATCAATAAAGGATACAGCAATGTGGAATGGTACTGGGAAAGTGGAGGTTCATCTTTGTATTTTGCCCAACAGGCTGCATGTGGGCTGTAAATGTGTTTGTGAGATGGTTAAACTGATCTTTTTTTATTCCATAAACGTGTGTACACCTCCAGCACCTGTCCAAAGTCGTAACCCCAACAAAACTACAGGAATAAAAAAGATAAAAATAAAGGAGATTACAGAGAATTGAGATATTAATTTCTGCATTGAGGCACCAACACTCGAGTATATATTAAAATCTACTCAATGTTCTTTACTTATACACAAAAAAATGTTTTATTTACCACCATTTGTCTGTTTTACCTTTAATCCATCATAAATGTTTCAAAGTTATTTTTTTCAGTTTTTTCTCTAAAACTAAATGTCACAAGTGTCCAAAAACATGCATGTTAGGTCAATTGGGAACTATAAAATTGCCCCAAGGAATGAGTGTGTGTGTTGCTCCAGGCCAGACTGGTGACCTGTTCGGGTCGTATCATATTGTGATCCCCTTACCATCCCTTCCAGCCAGATCACCCTGGTTGCCTGAACATGTTGGAACTTTGTTATTATTTGGACTTTTAAAACCCTTGAGTTAATCATGTGCTTCTTGCTTTACAGACTTTCCTGAATTGAGTTAATAAACCTTGTTTTAAGTCCTGCAATTGGGTCCTTCCACATCACAACAGAAAGATCCGACCACAATTGGACCCAGCGGACTAAAAGTTTGATCCTGAATCAAGGAGTTTGAAACCTGTGTATCATGAAACCTGAGAAAAGTTTGAATCCTTTGAAATGTGTTTCTTTATCCCAAGCGAGTTTGAATCGCTGCAGAAACCCCTGCCCAGGAGGCATTGCTGCAGAAACCCCTGCCCAGGGGGCATTGCTGCAGAAACCCCTACCCAGGAGGCATCATTGCAGAAACCCCTGCCCAGGGGGCATCACTGCAGAAACCCTGGCAAGGAAGCATTGCTGCAAAGCCCTTTGCCCTGAGTCAAGTCTCATGCCTGCCCACGGGTCCTTGACCACATGGAGATGGTCGTTGATGCCTGACCATGTTGGAACTTTGTTATTATTTGGACTTTTGAAACCCTTGAGTTACGTAATCATGTGCTTCTTGCTTTACAGACTTTCCTGAATTGAGTTAATAAACCTTGTTTTAAGTTCTGCAATTGGGTCCTTCTCCTTCCACATCACAACAGTATCCTACCTATCACCTGAAAGCATCTGGGATAGGCTCTAGTACCGCCAAAACCTTATTAGGGAAAAGCGGTTCATTACACAAAAAAGTGTGTCCATATAAAGATGAGTGAAATTACTATGCAACTTTCTTAAAATTAATTGCAAGTTCTCACTTTATTTAACCATAGCATCATCACACTCAATCTTGTTGTTAAATTTAACAATGCTGATTTACAAACTTATTTGTTGGCTCCACTTGGTCAGGTTTAATGCAGGACATTTCAACTCATAATATAATTTTTTTTCACATACTTTTTAGGTTTTTTTTCATGTTGAATGCAAGCATTTGGACAGCAAAGAACATTTTACCTGTGTTTTCAAGGATCCTTGATATAGTAAAGCCCACTGTCTCTCTTATTGTGTATGTTGGACTGGATCAAGTCCACCTGGGACTCTGAACAAGATGGGCTAGACCAAACAATGTTTGGAAAGTTGAACGCTGTGGACAGTCCCTGTAGAGAAGATGTGGACTATCTGTTTTGAACCTGACAGCCAACCTGCTCCTAACAATCTCTGACAATATATGAAATGTAAGTTTCTAATAAAGGGTCTTTTAGTTCAGAGTTTGAGCTGACTTTTGTGGCAGCCATGACGTGTTGGCAGCAAGATGCACCTTTGTGAAAACAGGAATTATCAGCAGAAGCATCAGACCTCCAGCAGGGTTAGCAATGTCAGCAGTCTCACAGGTACTGAAACAAGAGTGCAAACATAACAACAGAGTGCAGATGTGGATGTGTGTCAGCTAAAGTACGAAACACACTGAAGAAGAGGGGATCCTTCAACATGCATTTATCTGAAATTGCTACAGTACTCACATGAAAACCAGTATCTCAGTTAAAGTGACATCTTCATGCTGTGACACCAACTACATATGAATAGAGTTGAATAAAATTCAAGCAATTCTAGAAATCCACCACAATTCCTGCTGAAATGTCTGCTGTTCTTTATCTCTACCTGTTCTTTAGTGAAGGTAAACCAACACACACTCAGTGAGGTGTGAAGAAGGTAAGGCAAATGTATTTGTATAGCACAACTCATACAAGACGCAATTCAAAGTGCTTCACAAGATAGATTTGTGATGCATTAAAATCACAAAACATAGAATTAAAATGTTTAAAAAAAAAGATGAAACAAATAAAATCATTAAAACAGATAAAAAGAGTAATTAATCAAATGCACAATTAAACAGAACTGTTTTCAGCCTAGATTTAAACATCGTCACAGTAGAGGCCTGTCTCACAGCCTCAGAAAGTTTGTTCCAGAGTTTTGCAGCATAAAATTGAAATGCAGCTTCTCAGTTTTTAGTCCTGACTCTAGGCTTCAGCAGGAGGCCGGTCCCGGAGGTCCTCAGAGTTCTAGATGGTTCATAAGGCACTAACATATCACAGATGTACTTTGGTGCTAGACCATGAAGAGACTTAAACACAAGGTTATCTACACAGTACTACTACTACTAAATAGTAATGTGAGAAGCGCCATTCAGGATATGCTAAATTAAATGCACACTACTAAATGTAACAATTAGATTCTTCTCAAGTCTTATATTTCACTTAGTAGCTTTTGTACATACATTTAAGAATATAAAGTTGCTCAACTCGAAGAGCTCTGGGAGTAGAAACATCAACTCTATTAAAATTCTTCAGCGCTGAAGAACACGAGTGTTGATAAGACAAAAAAATTGGGTGAATGAGAAAGATTAAGGACAAAGTTTGAGGATTTTTATAAAAGAAATGGATAGAGAGAAGAGTCCTGCACTTTTTGGGGTTTTTCTAATTCAAGCTTCGGTGAAGCTTGACTTGTGGGTGTTTTTTATTACTTTACTGTTTATATTATATTATTGTTTAGTCTTCCGAACCCCTTAACCGTAATGGGATCGCGGGGGTACCAGCGCCTATTCCACCTGATTTCAGCTGAGAGGCAGTATACTAAACAGATCGCCAGTCTGTGGCGGGGCCACAGACACATTCCTAAGGGCAATATCGTAGCGGCCTATCAATCTAACATGCATGTTTTTGGAGGGTGGGAGAAAACGGGAGTACCCGGAGGAAACCCATGCATACAAAGGGGGAACATGCAAACTTCCCCCAGAAAGGCCAGTGTTTCAAGCCTGGTCCCCACTTTGGGAATCGAGCCCTGACTTTCTTGCTGTGAGGCCACTGTTCAGGCATATTATATTATATTATATTGTTATATCAAAGGACAGGGAAACAAGTGATAATGCAATCAACTGGAAGAATGTAGCATAATTTAAATTGAATCATACAATGCATGTATTTTATTCTATCTTTATTTTCATCAAGTAACAAAAGATTCACTCAAAGAAAGTTATCAATTTCAACAAATCCTGAATGTACATATTTTACTGTATTTTCTCTCTCTTCTTAATCAACATGAAATTTTAATAAAATATACTTTATTTAATTTGATATTGTAGGACTTAATAATTTCTCACAAAGAAATGATGCCACGTGTTGTCTGCTGAGGTCATTCTGCATCAAAAGCTCCCTTTTAATCATTTCATTCATTTGCAAATGTAAAGAAAAGTCATATAGGCTCCCATCAGTATTCATCAAAGACTTACTCTGCAGACATGAAAATGGGGCCCATGCAGGCTGCCCTGAACGATGTGGTCCAGTAATTTTCTGTCTATATAGAATAAGCCACACAAATGAATGAGTGGGGACATTCGGAGCTCATTGCTGTGAAAAATTGTCTGCACACATTCTTCTGAAAGCAGACAAACAGAATTAGATCAAGTTAATGGAAAAGGTGTCAGGGCCATTGCTTTGGGTTGTTAACATGACTGATTTCAGTGACCAGACTGCACCCCCAGTCCACATGTGGCTCTGATTATGAAAGGTCTTGTGGTTTTGAAAAGCAATGAACGTAAGTGTTTAAAAGCTGTTCTGAATCAACAGTAAGTAAATATGTTTCCCAAAGTGTTCACTTAGTTCTAAATTCCCCGATATGGTGTTCAAGGTGCTCTGAAACTTAAACCTTATGGTTTTCAATGTGTTGGGGGTTCACATATGGAAACATTAAATATACTATTTTTGGGCTTTATGTAAAGTCACCAATGTAAACCAGAAGCATGTAAAACTTGAAATACAGAAGCAGGTGGTTGCTACAAGATATATATGCTAATTTGTCTTCCGCAGTGAAAGATGAATGAAAAGGAAATATGAATATGGAGGAGCGTTACAGATACTGTCTGCATTTTCAGGACACCTGGATATTACATGGCCTCATACTGCCACTAAGTAAAAGTTCTTCAAGGTTGCAGATCTTACTTCATAAAAATTAGGGGATTTATACTTGAATTTGATTCAAAATGGCTAATTTTCTTGGTTTTATTAACAGTGAGATTTTCTTAGAAAACTGAGGTGTGATCATTATGTAGCACAGAAGGATATTTTGCAGCTTTGTACTTAGACCCAAGAAAGAAAAAAGGAAAAGCACAGTGATTTTTCTACATTTTGTTTGATTAAGAATCATCTCCAGGGGGGTGGTGCACACTCTCTTTTACCCATCATTAGACATGCAAGCAGTGAGAAGATTAAAAGAGTCAGAGCATTTGCGACAATCCTGGAATAATTACCATCATTCTGTAACTTCTAACTTCTAGCAAAGGTGCCACATTAAACTCTATTAGACTAATTTACAATTGAATATAACAAACATTTCAACTGTTTCACACAATTTTAAAAATATAAATATTTAAAAAAGTTCTTTATTGATGTAAATGATTAATTATGAGGAAACAAAACCATCAGGGGGCATGATTTAAATAGCATGCACAGACCCCTCATTAGGAGCAGTAATAGCACAAATGCACATTATTAGTGATAAAAAAGTACATAAACAGTGAAAGGACAGGAAACAAGCACCATTCATGTGGCCACCACACACACACACCTTAATCTAACTGCACTATTTTGTCATTACTGGTTCTCGTGTGAGCAAGGGGTCTGGAATGCAGCATCCAATAAGTGGTGCCCTGTAGTCGGCACCGAGAGCTCCTGCCAGGCCGATGTGTTCTGCTAGCAATCACTGCACACTGAGTCACAGGCCAGTGGAAAATGCCAGATAAACATCACACTGGGAATGATCTTCCTCCCTCTTCCTGTCTCTTTCTCTCTGGCAGTTTAAGTGGTTTAAGAATAGCACTAGAGATGGAGCCGCTTATTTTAAGTGACACCATGAGAGTCAAAAGGTCAAATGAAACATACAAGGTTAGAACAGGCGAAAATGGTCTTCAGTAGATTAGATGACTGAGGTACATGCCAGGGTATGTTGTCAGTTGCACTTTGATTCAAACACCATGCAGTATGAGGCTGTTTGGCCAATATCTCCGCTGTCATCCTCTATTATGTGCAATGGAACAAAGGAGGAAAATCAGTCGGAAGTAAAGGAACTGCAACTTGAGCCAGGGCTTAGACCTCTGTTAACTTCGCTTTCTCTTGGCTTTCCAAATCACACCTGCACACAGACGTTCACAAAAGCTTGTAGTAATTTCCTGAGAGACATTAAAACACAGGCGGGAGTAGCTCTCTCACTTCAGGCTGGTGTTTTAAATCACATGAGTGGAGCTCTGATATTTCATTTCGGCTGAACATCTCTCCAGTCATCGATCGGCTTGAAAGAGTAGCCTGCGAAACATCTCTTCCATTTGGTGACGTGTTAAATAACCTGTATCCTATGGTGTGAGAATGTGCAGAAAATCTAATTAATTTATGCATTTAAAGAAGAAGCACAAAACACTTTCTATGCATGTAAAATGTTATGAATTGGGTGGGTGATGGAAGTTTTTACTCAACTGCTGTTTTTAAATTGCTGTAGCAAACTCGGAATGCCTTTAAAGCTTTCTCTGAATTATAAACTGTTGTTAATATAAATTTGGCCATTTATGTTTCTAAAATGCTTCAAAATAGTTTGTTAATGTCTTTTCCAATAGCTGCATTTCTTCCAAACATATGTTTTTGCATTTTGAAAAGGCGTTGGCTTAGTTGTAGAGTGTTTGTCCTTAGACTGGGAGATGCCAGCTCAAATCCCACTGAGCAGCCTAGGGGTCCTGCAGCAGACACCTAACCTCGTAGTTGCTCCCACCATTGGCACTGTTGTGTGGCTGCCTGCTGCAGTGCAATGCAATGCAGTAATTTCCCATTGTGGGACTAATAAAGGAATTCGAAATTAAGCATTTGACCAATGAATTTTAGCCAGCATTTGCTGCCAGGTATAACTATAGAATCTGTTCGGCTCTCTCTTTCTACACAAAGTAGATCGTGCGGGACTTTTGACCTATCAGATTTTAGACTTGACTCTTTGAGCAATGTCACAAACCTACTATGTTATAGTTTCAGACAGCATACCGACTAAACAGGCAGTCTCACTGGCGGGCCATGCAATTAGAAATATTGTTTTGCTGCTGTAATACCTTATTTTACTACCAACAAAAACTGAACCAGGAGCACAAATAGATTTAGTGAAGCTTTATTTTTTAAGACTATTTTCAAAAGAAGTTTTGCAAAGTAAAGAAAACCAAAAGGGATAGCTGTTCATCATTGGATAAAATGTATTCAGAAATATAACTAGACTGGCTAGACTTTTAGCATTAATGAGGAAAAGGATGAATGTTTTTCTACAAATAATCACAATTTTGGGTTCGTCAAATGTTTTTATATTTTTATATATTGCGACAAGACAACTTCCCAGTACAGGATTTTATCAATTGAAGGTGGTTTTTGTGGAGTTTTTTTTTTTTTTTTGTATAATGCCTGCCCTTTTTTCCACGCATCATTTCAGAATTTCAAGATTGCTTTGTGGGACCAATTAATGCAGATGGAGTACGAGAGAAAGCTTAGGTGTGAAATGCAAGGTCTGCCACAGTAAAATTACATGCTCATTGATACCACACCAAAAATAATCTACCACTACGTACGTAACCTTTTAGTAAAATCTTACTTAAAAAGGCCTTCAAAAATGTTTCAACAAAAATGTTTTTTGCATCATCTGGAAATAAAAACAAAACCCTTTTCTTTAAAGTGTGACACAATCACATATTTTGTGAATGCAATTTTAATTAAATTTCCATAATTTTGATATATGTGAATAAATGTAAAGCTTTTAAATCTAATTTTTTCTAGTCTTTTTTTTGTTTTTTGCACAAGAAATAAGGGAAGTCTTCTCCATACGCAATTACAAATAAAGACAAAGCATAGCGCAAAGCAACTCGTAAAAAAGTATTTCTTCTCTCAAAGACAGATGGATAGTTGCAACAACAGAATCACTGAAGCATCGTAGAGTCAAATATATATAAACCATCTGGAACCAAATGAATTGGTTTAAAATATACTACGTTCAGACTTCAAGAAAATGTAGATTAAAAGAAACTGGTTCAAAAATACACTATGCATAGATTTCAAGTTATTTATTATCCTCTGGTATGCATGCATACTGTAGGACCACAGCTGTCAAGAACTGTCATTTGTTGAATTTGACTGAGGTGCTGGACATTGTAACAAAATCACCTGTCAGTCTTGTCAGAAAACTTACTTTTAAACCATGTCCATGCCGTTTTATGTAGGCGGACAACTTTTTGGTAACAGGGGAGAAAAAAATACATTTTTAAAAATAGCTAAGTTCAAGTGTTCTAGCGTGTTCGAAACTTTTACATGCTTTTTTGTTATTGAATTCTGTCAGAGAATAAGAAATACATTTCAACCAGCATCGGAGAGAGTTCTTTGGCTTTTTGTGAAAAATAGCTGAGAAAAGTTGGAGAAATTCTTTTTTAGATGGAAGTTCAGAGCTCCTCTTAAATTTGAGTTATAAAATCAATACGAAAATAATTTTGGTGAAATCATTCAAAATTTGAATGGGTGTATTCAAATAAGAATAACTTGAATCAAAAATACTCCACAGAAACATTTTTGTCAATAGAAGTTTTAGGAGCAGCTTTTTACCAAAATGTGAGAAAAGCGAAAGTGCTGCCTGTCACCTGTATTTTAGACAAGTGTGTCTAAAATATTTTGCAAAATCAGAAACGTTTTTCTGTAAAGAAACTATGTGAAAACTTGTGTATCATCAGCATAGAAACGTAACAAAAAGTAGATCTTGAGAAAATACCACAATTGATTTGAGATTCAGCATTGACACATACGTATACGTACGTATGCGTGTCAAATGTTGTTTTCAGGTAAAGATTGCATGCCATCAGTGCTGTGGTGGTTCATCCTGAAATTTCTATGATTAGTTGGATGGAGATGAATCGTTATCCAGTTATCATTATCCAGTTGTTGTTGTTGTATGACATTGTATTGTCGCATTATAGCATATGGGAATGTCCTGTATTATAGCACTGCAGCACTCAAATTTCCCTTCGGGGATAAATAAAGTATTTTCAATTTCAATTCAATATTTGGGCCTAAATTGCTATTCTAAAGTCAGGGCCGGATCATTGGCATTTTACAGGAAGAATGGAGAAAACTTATCAGGAGAGGGATTATCAATAGTTAAAATTATATAACAGTTTTTACAAATACTTGGCAAATGTGATCTTAAATGGAAACTGTTACATTATTTAAGAAAAAAAACTCTACATAGTTTCTTTGCATCAATCAGGTCAAAACTCTCTGGTCTTTCTACGGTGTTGATGGTGATTCGATACTTTGTTTGGTGAAAGGCAAGATAATAATAATAATAAATTCTATTTATAACGCACTTTACCTTTCCAGAGGAGATCTCAAAGTGCCACAATGACCAACAGCAACAACAAACAGCAAAAGTACATGAAACCACAACACACAAAAAAAAACACTAAAAACTTTGTAGAAAAGCCTTTTGTAATAAAAATGTCTTTAGTCTTTATTTAAAAAACCTCAACGCTTTGCGGAGCCCTCAAGCTCTCAGGAAGAGCATTTCAGAGCTGTGGAACAGCTGCCTGGAAGGCCCTGTCCCCCATAGTGGAGAGTCTGGTCCTTTGTTGGTGCAGGCAGTAGGAGGAGGAGGAGCGCAGGCTTCGGACAGTGGTGTGGAGGGTCAGGAGTCCTTGGAGATAAACAGGTGCAGTGCCGTGCATGCACTGATGGGTAAGGAGGCAGAGCTTGTACTAAGATGAAATAGCATTTATATTACTTTGGAAGTGGTATGCAAAGTGCTTGCACACAGTATTTAAAGTTGTAATGGTGAATGATTTAAATTTGTATAAAAATATATTTCTGCAATGAGTTCCAAGAAACGTATCATTCTGGCTTCTTTAATTGTACTATCGTATTACTTGTGTTGTCTAAATCTTTTCATGAATTGTTTTTCTCACAACCCTTCCTGCTCCCCTGCAAATTCTTTCAGCTTTTTGGCTAGGTTTTACAATCTACAAGTTGGGGAAAAAGGAAAGTTTTGTGGCTCAAACATAAATATTGTCTGGACTGTATACCTCCTGTAGCTGCTGCACAAAGCAGAATGAAATACTGTAAGTACTGTCTAGTTCCTCCTTCCTGTTCTTTCTGGCATGCTCTTACAGATGCAGATGGTAATCATGGCAACGGCCAGTTTTTGGCGTGTCCACTCAGGTCGAGGCTGGTCCAAGTTGCAGCAGACTGCTGGCTGCAGTAAGGCGCTGTGTTTAATTAGAGCCATCCTGCTGAGCTGCTGCTGTTTATTTCCCCTGTGACACAATGCTGATCCTTGCAAAGCAGACACACAGAGACAGATAGTCACCGAATCGCACTGTGAACACTCCTCTGCTAAATCAGCCACACTTGGTGCTCTGTGAATGCCAAAGGCAGCCACACTTAAGTATGACGTGACTGTATTTCAGTTTCTTCTAATTTAATTCTGCGCACACACCATCATTTTGCACAGAGAGACTGTTGCTGCTCAAAGAGCTTAGTTAGAGATCCCCAGCTTCAACCTGAATTCTCAAATTATTTTAACATACCAATATACTTGCCTTAAATAGTTACTTTAAACCCGTTGTACTTCAGGAAACAAAGTTTTGCTCCAAAATTAGCAACTACTGATATACACAATTGTGGTCAAATTAATCTGCATTTTCTGTTTTGCTGGAAAATATAAAAACTTTTACAGTTTTCGGAAGTTTGAATGTGAATGGCAACATTAGAGCCTTGGCCTTCTTTGTACAGCTTGTGAAACCATGTCCTTTGGCCAGTTAGTTCAGATTGGACAAGGGAAACTTTCAATCTTAAGGTTGTACAACAAAGTGAGATTAATAGTCTTGTGAAGCTAAAGCTGAAAGCTTTCAATGTCACAAAGGTAGCTCTTTGTAAGCTTGGCTAAAGAGTCAGGGCTATGAGAAATGCCTGACCTGACACAACCTACACTGTTTGTTGTGCTTTTATTATATGTGAATTGAAAATATTTTAACTTTGTGGCTATTTGATCCTTTCACTATTCATGTACACTGCAAGTTCAGACAGCTCCATAGATTCTGATTTAAAAAAAAAAATTACTAAAGCAAAGGTACATCTGGGATTGGGGGAAAAGAGAGAAACTACTGACAAAATGGCTCAAAGCAGCATAGTATTTTAATCGTGGAGTTCTGCATGGCTTATTTTTAGGTCCTCTTCTCTTCTTTTTTGTCTGTGTGGATAACATTTCCCTAAAAAACAAACTTTAAAACGTTTCTATTTACACATGAAAATAGTTACTTTTCATTCTTTGGTACTTGCTGTTCCTTATTGGATGCTTGCTTTTGTTAAAATGTAGTTTAGAGTTGAAGAGCTTTTAATGCAGACAGTGTCTTGGCCACTTCACATTTGTCTGAGCGTTTAATCACACATCCTCCAGTGAGACCTCTAAGATCCTCCCTTAAGCTGTTCCCCAAGGTTACCATCCACAAAGGTGTCTTCGGAAGAAAATAGAACCCCCAAATTACAGATGGACCTTTCATGAACCATCTGGACTTGTGCAGAAGTTTCAGAGTTCACAAATGTCCTCAGGCAGCATTTCTTTCCAGTTTGGATTGTTGTTAATTTTCCAGTAAATTGTTTTGCAGAGTTCAAATTTTTTTTTTAAACATTTGTTTTTAATTTGATCCAATATTGTACATTTTTTGAAAAACTGCTTGACTTTTTTTATATGTGTCTTAAACTGCTTAGTTGTCTTGGCGAATATTTTATCTCAGGGCAAATATTTGTTTAGAAACTTTCCATTTGTCATTCTTATACAGAAGAAAAAATAAATTATACAAAATCCTTTGTAGCTTGATAAATGGTGACTGGTCCTCTTGATTTGATTTGAATTTTTCTAAAAAAATTTTCATCAAATTTAGATTTGAATAATGAACTGGCCATGAAAGACCCACAATGAATTTATGAGTCATCATAACCATTTTTATGTACTGTCAATCAGAATCATAATACTTTATTAATCCCCAGGGAGAAATTCCTTTCGTTATAGCACAAATTCCGAGTAGGAGGAAAGTAATTGGAGTAATTGGAGTAAATCAAAGTAATAAGAATGGACACAATGGTAACAAGAATGAATACAAATAAAATCTGGGTGCTGACATGTGATCTGAGAAGTGTACTAAACTAAAAAGTCCAAACAACACAACTAAACAACAAATTTTATACTAAAATTGTCAGTAAAAGAACAAACTCAAAATAAACCGAAATTGCGTTAGATTAGATTTGGGGAGCATGAGGCCCAGCACTCTTACCAATCCAGCCCAGACCATGGCCTCTGATATTAAATTTCAGAAGCCCCAGCAAGAGTGAAGTTAAACCATTTCAACTTCAGACAGTAGGCCTTTGTTTTTTTAAAACTAATGTTAAGTGTACTGCAGCTCCGTCTCTCCTGAAATTTAGCCAACTTAACTCTATCTGACCCAGCTCTGGTTTACTTGGTGTAAGTGGCTGTCCATTGCAACTAACTTCTAGTGCAGCTACAGTGGTCTTCTAACTACTGTAGATGGGTTTTTAAAAAAATGGTGAATCCATTCCCACCATGCTTTAAGCACCACTCAGCCTCCATCAAACCTTTAAGTCCTACCACCAACTAATCTATTAAGCCCAGTAATTAGCTCAAAGAAACCTACAAATGGAGTAGGTCAGGAAAGAGGAAGATACCAAAAGAAAAGAGTCTTGGTTTCATGTAATAATCTCAGTTCACTGAATTGGCTGTATGGTGCCCATGGTTTGGATAAAGTGCTTCTAATGCCAAGGTAATGGCTTTTATCCAGTCAGTAAAATCTCTTTTTGGTGAATACTTGAAAACCAGGGGATCCGTCTGTCATGATTCCCTTGACTGCCACCCCTTCCAGCCAGGTCTTCATGGCTGCCCAAACAAGAGACAATTCTGAACTTCCACCATGAGACATTCCTGTTGAATCATGTGTTTTCCTTTACAGCTTTGTTGGACTCCTTTACTAAATAAATAATGCATTCACATCATCGTGACACCACCCTCTGCCAGGAACAAATTTTACCATGTTAGAAATTCAATGTTAAATGTTAAACAAGGCACTAGTGCATGTTGCAAAATGTCTTTATCAACTGGTGAAAAAAAAAACGATCAACTTCGAACAAATCCACATTAAATCAGAGAATATAAATCTTTTCCATTCCAAATGGATCATGTCAACAATGCTGGTCATTGAGTTTAAATTGCTCTGAATTGATCCCAATTGAAAACGACTGAAAATTGAAAATGTCTGAATCACTAGAATTCCCTTGAGATATTTCTTGTAAAGTTTTTTTCTCTTCCTTATTGCTTGTTAGAAGTGAAATCCTTGTAGTTTATAGCTTTACGTCTTTGTTAGTAAAGTTACACCAAACAGGAAGGTCTACTTTGATACAACCAAGTTTGATTTTCCAATAATGTGTAGATATTTCCTGCTTTGTCTTTCAGAACATGCTCTTGTTTTCCAGCTTAGTACAAATCAAAAGTAATTAAGCCTACAAGAATCCAATACTGTAATATCTGCCTTAGAAGCATGAAGATACAATTTTTCATTAATATCACAATACCATAACACCAGGGGACGAGAATAGTGGTTTCTTTTTTCCATAAGAAATGTTTGTTTAAAAATTGTCTACTAAAGCATTTAGTAGTGAAATATTAATAAATCAGAGTGGCGCAACCAATCGAAAGTTTGTGGAAAGGTTGCTTGGGGAAGTGTAACTATTGACTGAAAGATCAATTGCAAAAAAAACTTTTCTAAACTCAACTTAAACTGCATTTGTGGTATTTCTCTGGCCATAAAGTGAAAAAAAAAACTTTTATCAATACATTGAAAAAGTTTCTGTTTAATATGTTCATGGGTATACTGTGTGTTGATATTTCTCAATATTGTAAAGGAAAGCCACAAGTTAGCAAATGTACTGCAGAAAAGAGATGCATTTTTCATTTAATTTTTTTTTTTTTCCGTTTTTAGTGTCAGACTCATTATCCTGATGGTGATAAACGCAAATGACATGCAGTCTAATAATTTCTTTTTCTTCACTTTATTGTATTTCTGAAGCTGAGAATGACGAGAACAATTGGAGCACATGGTGTGTTAGAAATCAGTTTGATTCTGGCACTGACTAACGTGTGAAAGTAGGACTGGCAGAGCTACCATATGTCCTGTGCTAGATTTTCACACAAGCAGACGCACAAACACACCAAGCAATTATTCAGAGGAAATGTGATTGATTTCTTGCCTTTAGATTCTCACAGCTTTATGCCCTGTGGCTATAATGTTGAGCCTATTGTAAAATGAAAAACAAGGTTATTGTCTCACTATTGCAACATTTTGTGGTAACACTAATACCAGGATCATTAAAATGTTTCAAGGATTTGTCGGCTCTACTTCCCCATTTTTCTGATTCCGTTATGGTTTCAAGCACAGCATCAAAAAGGGACATTTTCAATGGTTAATGTCACAAATTTTCCTCTTTAGAATATAGATATTTTAGGAATAATTCATAAAACCAAGCTGTATCCTCTTAGGCTGGGAATCCATTGGCCATACAGTGTCATTGAGTCTAGATGATGTGGTGAGTAAAAGCAGCAAAAAGAATGTCCAAAAACCCCTTTGAAGTGCCCGACTGTGGTCTTATCGGTTTTATGTGAGGTATAATACGACATCTTCTTGTCACCATCACTCATAATGGACTCAAACACCTCCAAATTCTCAAGTTAATGGAGGAATAAGCCATTTTGAATGCAAAGGAGAGATATTGTTGTTCGAGGTTACACTGAAATAGGAATGACTGACTTATTAGTGATATTAATGCATTTGAGAGGAACTCATTTGTCTGTTGCTGTGTGTACTTGACTGGAAAAGATGGAGATTAGGTACAGAGTCAATGTGACATTTCTCTCTATCATTCTTCTTTAATTCACTTTATCATTTGCTGTTGTTGTCACCGTCTGCAAAAGGTGGCCCTGAACTTAAATTGGGGAGCGTTCATATCAGCAGTGTATCTTGATCTTGTGTCTTTGACTATAGCAGTTTCAAGATGGTGCCATTTGTTGCTGGTGTTTACTAAAACTGATTAAAGAATAAAGCTGTCATTGCACAGGCAGACAAGACCGGTTACAATTTGGAGAACATGACATGTTTCTGGTTCTTCTTTCCTTCAGCCTGTCATCCATAAACGCAATAGATATAGAACAGACAAGTAAAATTAGATTGACAATTCCTAGTTTGGCTTAAAATAATCACAGATGACAAATTCTAGACCAGAAGGGCTCTCACATTGCTTAGTTGTCCACTGGAGCTATGACTTTGTTTTCTCATTTCAAACACGGTGATCTGTCCACACATCTGCACCACAATTCAGAAACTCGTTTCATTGCCTGCTTGAGCTCTTCTTCAGTATGCTCAAAGTTTTCCATGTTATCTATACTAACCAACAGAAAGACAAACAATTATTCTTGGCCTCGTTTTTGTTCTTGGCAGTCAAATAACCTCACATCCAAGGTAATAAAAAGATAACAGGGCGGTCTTATTACATCCAATTTATCAGCGTTTACATAATGTTTCGGAGAGACAATTCTGTATGATAGACATTAGACTTCGAAGCCCAGACAGAACCCTCAAGCCAAATGTTAGTAACGATTAGCTACACTCTAACTGGCAGCTTAATTATTTTTGATTACGCATTATTAGCATATCTATTCGTACATATTTCTCTTCCTTGTTTGGCAAATGGCACCGGTTGTTGATTTCCTTTTTCTTGGTGAAACCAGAGTTCAGAACAAGGCTGTTGGCATGGAAAAGATTGGGAGGCTAAAAGAAAAGTGTGACAGGCTTGAGCAAACAATCTCAGCATGATCAAAGCAGCTGAGTGAAAGAGAACAGTGTGTTCAATAATCAAGGATGGGTAGGGGGAGGGAACATCGCTTTAACACAAAGTTTCTCTGACAGTGTTGCTCATGGGAGACAAAGGGGTGGGTGCAGTTGCAATCCATTAATCACACCACAATGCTAATACCGTCCAACAGTTTGCTTGCTTGAACACTGAGTTCCTGTTTAACTATCCAACCATTTAAGTTCTGATGGCTCCCCTCATTTTATCATGAAACAGTTGTATTTCTAACTTCAGTGGGAATGTTATTTCCCAGTGTGTGACAGCTGGCAGCAAAAATAACAGCAAAACACATGTCGGTGTGTGGGTCCCAGTCATTGCTGTACATTGTAATCACATGGAGATGGTAATAACCTCATTTCTGTACCACACTCACAACCTCCCTACTTGTAGGTAATTACCACATTTCTCTCCTGTAGTGACTGAAACAGCTAGGAGCTGCTTCCCTGTAGAGGCAAAAATATGTGTGGCATCAACCACTGTCATTAGACACAGAGTGGAGGCAAAGATCAGCATGCAGCTACTACTTAATGGTTGCACTTTGGGATAAGGAGCCGATGACGATTGGGGAGAAGAAAACAAATAATGGAGAGGTGGAATTAAATGGTCTCAGTTAACTGGTTGTAATTCAAAGTTTGCCAAATTTGCTGGCCTGTAAATGATGCCCAATGTTTGGAATCATTCCCAGAAGATTTTTCAAATTTAATGGGTTAAAGTTTTGCAAATTATTTCCCACCCGATACAACTTGATTTGTTGATTTTGGTTTGTTTTTGTTTGTTTGCTGGTTGGAGATTTTACAGTTTGATTGCTTTGATTACAATATTTTTGCAACAAAACCGCTAAAAAAAATGTCATAATCTTTGAATGAAGCCATTTTTTACAGTCAATACACCCACAGTTTTATGAATAATACAAAAACAAAAAAGTTCATTTGAATGATTGCCTTGGGTTTTTTTTTTCTTTGCAAGGTTTGTTTACAGGAAAATGTCAACCGCTAAAAAAAATGCATACACAAAACAGTTTAGAATTTTTTTTAATTCAAACAATTCAAGAGGGAAAATTCATTGAATAAAGACACATTGTTCAAAGTAATTCCATTTAAATTGGATTTGAAAAAGAAAAGTCCTTTTAAAAGAAATGATTAAATATGTGTGTCATAACTTTAAGATGAATAAAATACCCATAATGTGTTGTGCCTTTAATTCTAATTTCCAATAACAAATTTTGACGATAAGTTAGTTAATTTAAGAATGCTACTGGTCGGTCAGGACATCACCTTTTTCTTTTTTGTACTCTCCAAATGATGTCCTTATGGAGTATTTGTTCATCTAAGATAAAGCAGTTTGCATTTCATTAAGACCGTTTTGTTTCATTGACCTGTAGAGCAACTGCATAGGCGGTATGAAATTATAATCTATCACTGTGTATGTAATTATGATTATGTTGAATTAATTTTTTTTTTTAATTCTGTGACTGTATGTAATTAGGTAGTTTGTATTTCTAACCTTAATCAAAAGCAATTATTGACTCAAACTGTTAGTGAAATGAATAATACTTTATAATAGTATGTTTTTACTTCTAAAAAGTAATCAAGACAACTACTGATGGCATTAACGGGCGACCACTGTACCAGAAAATGACCTCTTCTTCAGTTAAAATGGATTGTTATTGTTAAAACCCAAAAAGGTAGTGAAAATTGCTTTAAAAAGCATCCAACTGAAAGCTATTTAGTATTGAAAAACCATTCTGCTGATCTTCGCTCAAGTCAAATATCACTTGTGTTTGTAAATCCTTGTCAACTTGATTACTTTTAATGATTGTGGTTTGGCTTGAATATTCTCATCATCTGAATATAATGTGTTTACTGTGAAAGATGTCCTTGTTTAATAAGGTTGGGGTTTTACGTCATTGTGTTTTCATGAAGAAGTGTTCTATGGTATTTAAATCAGCCTGTTGAAAATGCAATAAGAAATTATTCATATTTGATCTTTAGATGTTTACGTAGGTGCTCAGTACATTGGTGGTTGGCAACTTAGTCTCATGCCAAGAAGTTCAGGAATCTCTGGATATTTCAGCTGGAAACATGGAGGTTTAGGTATCTCCTTTACATTACCCTTGGGAGTAATAACGAGTGTTGGTGATAGTGTCTTTCTCTGTGGCTTTGGAACAGGTTGGTGATTTGTCCAGGGTGCACCCTACCGCTCCCCTCCCCTACAAGCTGGGCTCCAGCACCCCATGAAGTGGAAGTAGTTATTTGGAAAATCAATATTATTTTTACGTCCATAATTTTACAACAAGGGCGACACAGTGGTACAGTGGGTAGGGCAGTGGGTAGCACAGCAAGAAGGTCATGGGTTCATCTCCTGGGTGGGGATGAGGTTTGGAAAACTTCTGTGGGAAGTTTGCATATTCTCCCCATGTCTGCGTGGGTTTTCTCCGGGTACTCCGATTTCCTCCCACCCTCCAAAAACATGCATGTTAGGTTAATTGGCCGGTGCCGAATTGCCCCTCGGATTGAGTGTGTTTGTGTATAGTTGTATGTGTGTGGCCCTGCGACAGACTGGCGACCTGTTCGTGGTGTACCCTGCCCTTCGCCTTGAATCAGCCAGGATGGGCTATGGGGTTGTGTGAACGTCGATGGATGTATGTTGAGCAAGTGTATCTGTATGTAAAAGAGAGTTTTTCAATGTATGCTTGCTTTTAATTGTTTCATCGTTAAATAATCTGGATTTTAAATCTTATATGTGTTTTTATACACTCAGCATGTTCAACAATGTGAAACTTTATGTTTGATAGATGGTTTATAAAGTGTGCAAGTTTTCTGTTTGTAAAATTATTGCAAATGATTGAATTTTAAAGTGACACTATCACTTTTATATTTACCAATTTTCTCTCATGGACCAGATTGGACAAAGTAACGGCTGATTTTGGTGCCCCAGGCCTCATGTTTGTCACTCCAGGCCTTGTGTGTACCAAAGACACTCTGCGGACTCTTCTGTGGCAGATTCTATTTCCAATCTGTTCCCTCAATGTACAATTAAAGCATCACTAAGAAGCAGCATGGCCCAATTATATTTCTCCAAGTGGTCCAGCATGGCTGCAGTGTGTATTCTTCTCCCAGTTCTCCTCTGAACTTGGTTGACAGTCATTTGAAATACCTTGTCTGTGGAGCTTTGGCATGCCCTAGATCCATCATCACAGGGCCATTGAGGCTCATTGTGTGCACCCATTAACTGTATCTGTGGTGGACCCTCACAAAGACCCAGTTTGAAGAGGGTCACTGGTGCATGGTCTCCAGCTGTCATAAATCTGGTGCAGACCAGAGTTGAACCTCCCTTGTGCTCGACTATCAGCGCTCTAATCACTGGTACCACTTCTTGGGTGGTATGAAAAGGAGCAAGTATGCTTGATGGGGGTTGGGCACAATGTAGAAGAAACTGACGGGGTGCATAAAACATTATTCATCTGTTTCCAAGCTGAGAGACCAATGAGCTCTAACTAATCACCAAGCATTGTGCCTTTTGCATGAAGATCTTCCAGATGTTGTGCACTTTCTTTATATACAGATGTGAAAAATTGTCTTCAACTCCATACTTATACATCTCTGTAAATAAAATATAGGCTGAGCACAAAGGATGAATACATACATTCTTTTGGTTGCTTTTGAATAGATTGAATAGATTTCCTTGTTTCTTGTTATTGAAATGGGTCAGGGTTTCCTCACCTTTGTGCAAACCTCCAGGGAAACATTACAGTTTGAAGCAAAAGGTTTTATTAATGTCTTTGCACAAAGAAAAAGTCTTCTTTGAGGTACAATAAGTGTTTTTAATTCTCATTTTTAAAACACGGTCTGTTCTTAAGCGGTAAATAATATTTTATTATCCTTTCAAATAGTTTGTGATAATAAATTTTTAAAATTATCACATTGGTTGTTGCAATTATCAATATGAGAAGAAATAACAGTATAGAGGAAAAATAGTATTCAGGCTAAAAGATACATGGTTGTCTTAACTTTATGTCAGGTCGGCATATTCTTTGGAATCTGAGATAGAGTGTTTGCATTCAGATAAGTAAGAGATTATGAGATAAAAACAAGTCTCCTAATATTCTTTCTTTAAGTAAACACAAATGGGTTTCATAGTATGGTAAATATCTGTGAAAGACATGCTATCCGTAAAGAGATGTTATCAGGACCTGTATAAAATAGCTTGCTCTTTAGCCAACTCAGGTCTCTGCAGATTCCTTGATCACGTTTGTGGTGTTTTCCTAATAAATCTTTGTTAAAGGACACACGACTGTTTATTATTCTCACAGATTATTTACTATTACTGCAGAAATAGCGTTTTACTCGCAGCACTAAAATATAAGATTTGGGGATTTTAAAAACAAACTGTGGAGCCTTTGCAGGTTTTCACAATTCACACAATAAAGTTGGCTGATATAGTCTCCATAGGTCGTGGACCTTGAGTCTGAAATAAAGATGATGACTTAATATTCAAACTTACCTGTAATGTGGTTTCTCTTAAACATAAAACTGTCTGGACCTTGCTAAGTCTGCTCCAAATTCTTACTGATTTTCAATCTTTTTTTTGTCTTGTCCAAAAAGTCTTCTTGCTTTTCTTTGCCAAACTTGGACAAGATGTGTTTACATCTGCTGTTCAGAAAGATAAGAAACCACCTTTTAGACATTATTTTAATGAGTGTCTTATTTTGGAAGGTTTACATTTGTATACCACTCGCAAACAGTTTGTTAGCTGGGCATGCCACTGTATCTATTAATCAGGCTGAAATGTTACTATATTGTTAATATTGATTCTCATCCAACCCTCTGGGAAAGGTCAATTCCCTCATGCTGTAGAAAACGGTATTTTGAGGGGGTTTTTTTGTTTATAACCATCTATCCAACAATGTGTGTTTAGTAAATTGGCAACAAAAAAAAAGTTTCAGATCTAAATAGTTTTTTCTGTTTTTTTTCTGAGCTCCACTCTGATTTTGTGGGCATCTATGGTTGGTTTATTTCCCCCGGGAGATGGTGAGTATCCTCTCTTGAAAAAGCATTTCTGACTGGTCTTTCACTGCATTCTTCCCACACACATTCAAAGGTTCCCCTCTGTTCACCAATCAGTTCCTGTGAATCCTGGCAGTCATTAAGGTGTCTGGAACACAAAATAAATGTGCCTACCTTAATATTGTCCCTGCGTGCTGAGAGATGCAGTGCAGCCAATGGCACAAACAGAAGAGAGCTTTTACATATGTCCTAATCCTCCTCTTTCTCTGGCACAGTGGATGATCAAACCTCAGAGAAACATTCAAGTGAAGTGCTTGGATATTTCCATACAAACACCGCAAGGTGTGCCGTTGGAATACAGCCAGTAACATTCTCATACAATTAAAATAATAGATTGTGGCATGTGCTTGATGTCTAATCAGGTTTTTTTTTTTTTTGGCACTGCTCAGATATTTAATACTTGTTCTATGAATGAACTAAGTTACAATGCTTTAAAAACAAACAATTAGCAAGAAATAATAACATTTAGATGCGGACGAGAGAAACATGTCCACTTTCCAGTTTGTTTTGTGCCATCATGGAAGTAAGAGGAAGGGTTCACACTACACGTGTGATGGAGTGTTGTGATGCTGTTAGTAGGTAAGAGATTCCTACAACAACACACTTACACGCACGCACATACGCACATACGCACATACGTGCACACACATACACACACACGATATTATGTATTTTCATTGACGTCATGCATTTTTTGTGCACAATTGAAAGCCAGAGTACACAGTCAGAATCCATGTATATGATGTTAGTCTACACAAGGGAAACATACACACTCGACGCAGGCAGACTATTCCTACCCAGCCCAGGCCTGACCAACAACCTTTTGGCAGTGAGCATACAGTACTAATCACCACTTTCCCAACACTGAAAGACAGCATAGTTATTTATTTCTAAGTATTTCCCCTCATTCTTCAGGTTATTTTTATTTTCATCTTATAAAGTAAATCTATCTATCTAACCAGTGTAACATTTTTATTTTGCTTTTCTTTAGTTGCATATTTATGTTGTTTCTCATCACCATCTATACCCTTGTGCATGGTTCCATTTCATCCCATAGCAACCATTTTCTCTCTTGCTCTCTCTTAAAGGAGTAAATTACAACTTTGAAGTAAGACTTGGAGGTTTATGAACTCAGTGCCCAATGGGCCCTTTCAGGTCTTAGTTCAAACTTATGAACAAAGATTATGTGAAGATATACAATGACCTGCCTGAAAATTTCAGCACCAGGGTTATATTAATACCATTAATACTTTAAGATAAGTATGAGGGCATATTTATTAAATGGACTGGAAATCCCATGACAGGATCAAGAGAGAACTTCAGTTTCCCTGTGGCTTGTGCTCACAGCGTTACACAAAAGAAATAAAGTGCATTCTGCAGAGCAAGTAATTCTCCTTGACATGCAACCTTTGCGAGTAAGCCCACTGCATGTAACATTTTTTCTTCTTTTATTTATATGTGTTTAAAATATCAAATAAATCACATAAAGGGCCTTTTTTTCTTTTGACGCAAAGGAGTAAAGAAAAATAAAATAATAAAGTTCAATCGAAGCTAGTTCTAGTTAAAGTTTTATTTGCTCAGTCAAAACCACTGTGATTACTATTTGAATCTTTTTGACTTACCAACTAGTGTTATTATAAGGTTATTTTTTATTACCAAGATGTTTTTAGATTAGCCTTGTTTTTGCTAATTTTTCACAAATAAAGCTACAAATTACTTGGTGTTATTTCCTTCTCAATTTTGTTTGCTATATCACATGTCATTTTATTTCACTAGCAATGAAGTTCCTGTGGTAATCCAAGCGTTATCATATTACCATCAGATGCTATTTTCAGTGTGTAAACATAAATTTGGTTCTAGGCAAGCCTGCACGCTAGTCCCTAGCAGTGTGAGATGGTCAGTGATGCACCTGTGTGTTAGCTAATGCTTCCTCATGCATGCTCATCTGCGGCAGGGATTAACATTCTGCTGAAGTTCTGCTCCTGCTGTGTGTCTGGACAGAAAGCAGAAGTTCCACTAAATATTAAATACACACACAAACAAGGTTAATGATGAAAAATTGAAATCAATTTATGTTGACTTGTTACTTGCTGTTAGATAGATGTTTCTGAATCATTAGACAGCCAAAACTAAGACAGAAATGGCCATATGCATGTTCAGCTGAGGTTACGGTTCTTCAAGGTGTTTTGTACAATAGTTCAAATTAGTAGATACTGTATCACAATATATTTAGGACATTTCTGTGCAGCATTGCACTGCAGCGGGCATCCACAACACCACCAATGGTGGGAGAAATTGGGTTTAGGTGTCTTCCCCAAGGAGACTTAGGCATGGGCCCAGTGAGAATCAAACCAGCTTCTCCTTGTCCAAGGGCAGACATTCTACCACTGAGCCAACGCCTCTCCCTGTTATTATGAACTGAATTCTCCAGTTGTTTTTTTTTTTTTTTTTTTTGCAGAATCTAGAAGTATACAAAACCTAAAACAAATGTTTCTTTGCTGGGTATATTAAACTAAAAACATTGTTATTACTACAAACTATGGTTGTTGTTAAAGACTGTAACAAAGTGACTAGTGTAATTAGAGTGAGTTGTTAGTTGTAGAGTGTTAACTTTTTAAAACAAGTCTGATAAATTGTATTCAAAAGGTAAATACATGATGTATCTAACAACAATTTTAAAAAAGGATGTTTTATAATATAGATCAACCTAAACCTCACCACTAAAAAATAAGTCCATGTCTCATGGCTCTTGGTTTTCCCGAATGATTCTAAAGGGGTCAAACATTACTTGTTTTACAACACTTCCCTAAATTCAGACCCAATTACCTCCAGTAAGGTCCAATATGTATCCTTTTGTCATCCTCCCTCTCTTACCTTATTCAATAAATTGGACTATTGCCTAACAAGATACAGTCTGCCCGGTCTGTGGTGGTTGAAGCTGATTTATTAGGAAAACACTCTTTTTAGAGTGGTGCTCCTGTCCCACGATACCACATAGAGATATGTACTTTTTCTCATTATATAGTTAGTGTTAACACACTCCGCACTTCACTCTCATACAACACTATTAACTTATCAAATTCTAATCCTAAATGGACTCAGCTCTATGTGCAAACATATTGAATCTACCTTGAATGGTAATGTCAGAATGATGTGTTTTGAAGAATGGGAATAAAGTGGGGTAAAAATGACCATGCCCAAAGATTTTTTTTTGTTTGTTTCTTGTACTATTTGAGGAACTTTAAAAAGACCAATTTTTTGTAATGTATACACATTGTACATCAAATACACTGCAAATATTTTCCAAAAGGCCTCTTCATGCTATTTCAAAATTTCAGAACTTTATTTTTTCTAATAGTGAATTATGTGCCTTCTATTTGTCATCAAAATCTTTTTGGAATGATTTAGTATCTTTAGAAAAAAAAATGTTAGTGTTTCTGCCCCCTCTGATGTGAACACAAACAAGAGGTTACTATAGACATGACATCTTTTACATGGCAGGAAACATGGCAGACACAATACCCTCCACCTAAACACCTCTCACTCCTTCCCCCATCGATGAGTTGGGTGTTTCATTTGCTTCATCAAATTTTAGAGATGAAGCCTGTGCTTTCTCAGGACAGGCAGAGGAATGGGCAATAATCAGGCTTCACACATCCTAACCTGTTAAAAAGTTTTATAAATCAGTAAGATTAATAATCACAATAATAACGCATTGTATTTACATAGCGCTTTTCAGGACTCTCAAAGACGCTTCAAATACGCGTTATTTATTGACGCCATGCCAGGTAATGTAAGCTACTGTTGTAGCCACAGCTGCACAGGGGCAAAGTGACAGAAGCCAGGCTGCCATTTTGCGCCATCGGCCCTTCTGACTATCACCAACCAATCGCACACACACCATTCAGACTAGGCAACGTGGGTGAAGTGTCTTGCCAAGGAACACAACGGCAATTTAATCTCAACGTCCGTCCCACCATAACATAAGATTCCATAACTATTGTGTAATGAATGTTTGTCGTCATCGTCTTCTGCTTGTGTGGGGCCTGGTCAGGGGGACAACAGCTTCAGATGGCAAGCTCAGGCTTCTATCACCCTGGCCGCATCCTCCAGCTCACCTGGGAGGATCCCGAGGCTTTTCCCCGGCCAACTGTGAGACATCGTCTCTCCAACGGGTCCAGCACTTACCTTTGGGCCTCCTCCCAGTGGGACGTGATCGAAAGACCTCACTAGCGAGGCGGTCCTAACCAGATGCAGGAACCAATGAATTAATGATTGAATGTTCAAAACCCTAAAATTATGATTGTTTAGTTGCATACAATACAATGAGAAAAGCTTTAATATGAATGGGTGAGACATCTAAAGTGGAGAATATCTGCATGGTGACCTGCCTGTTGAATCCACCCTCAAATTAGCTGCAACATTTTAGCTGTTCTATTTCTAAAGTGTTACTTAAAACAAAAGTTATGCTGAGCGTTGAGCTAGCCAACTAATCTGATGCAACACCTAACAAAACAAGTTAAATCCACAGAAGGATTAATATAGCAGCCAATTTGGATTAAATGATTCACAGCAACAAGAATGTTCTTTAGTTGAGAAACTTGTAACCAAAAAAACAACTTTTAATCTTCCTCCCTAAAACACTTCCTGACTCTAAATCAAAAACACTTTTGTTTTTTAGTGGTAAGGCACTTGACTTCTCAGAAGAACCTCACACAATTTACTTTGTGAGATAAAACTTAATTTTAAGTGCAAACACTTGCTTTTTCACCCTTTTATAGTGCTGAATGCCTCTAAAGAGGTAAGTTGAAAAGCTATTTTGATTTTTATGAGATTAAAAAAAACATCTTTTCCGTGGTGTTTTTTTTTTTTTTTTTTAGAAAAACGTTGAGAAACATCTTTTCCCTGGGCTTTTAGTTTAAATGTGGCAGCTGTAAAGATACATTGGGCTTAAAAGGGAGTACAGTGGCATGCCTTGACATCAATATGACACCAGCAATAGTTAGAGAAATAAAAAAATCCTCCCCACTGAAACTTAGAGCAGTCTGCAGCTACCACAAGACCTGTCACACTTCTAAAAGCATGGCCAGAAAAACACAACAGAGACATGCCTGAGCAGTACCAATGAGTCATCTTTTATGTTTTCTTTTTGGATGATTGATTGCAGCGTCGTCCCATTTGTGGTCCTCAGATCAAGATGAGAAGGTCATTCTCTTAGATTTTTCTTTTTTTGGTGCACTGCTCTTTTCGACATAATGGCTTTATTTTATCGTTCTAATCCCAAAACAAGTTTTTATTCATTTAGACTAATTTAAATTTTTTACAATATGAGGATGCTAAGTTCTGCTAAAAGGCTTTTTTGCATATGAATGTTTAATGGCCCTCGACTTAGCCAACGATAAACCAATGAATTATTGGCTTTGCTCAGCCAGTTCATGACTAATGTGTCTTAATGACGTCTCTATGGCTCCTATTTAAGACACTAATGGGCAGTAACAGGTTTCAAACTGTGGTGTGTTATGTCAAATTAATAGCTGATCGGTGCCTTGTGTGCAACCAGTGTCTGCAGTGAAGGATACCTTGTTATTTTTGTGTGCTCCTTTTGGCATGTCTGAAAGAAAGACGTATGAGATTGTGAAGCTTCATTTACAGACTGGTCAAGAAGAAGGATACAGAATACAAAATCTCCTAAATGGCAAAAAACAGCTAAGTCTAGCATGGCTATGTGGTCTTCAGGGTGTCTAATGAGCTAAAATTCCAATGCTCTGTGCTAATAAATAGCATGTTTTTCATGGAATCTAAAAAAACAGTACTGTAGTTATTGTTACTAATTGAGCAGGAGATTGTAGATCTAAAGACATTTGTTGAGTCACACATTTTCTTTAAAACCGCGTCGGAATAGATTGATAGAATAACAAATACAGATGAGTTAATTTTGTCCAACAGTGCTTCAAAGGTTGATCTAGTTTTCAGGATTATGTTGCCATGTCTGTTTTTATGGGTACTGTTAATGACTAACACAGATAGTATTTCATTTCTTCAACATAGGGCTTCCTGTTGTTTGTGTGCGAGGTCTAAATCCCATCAAGCATGCTGCACATGCTGATAATAAAGTTGCTTTCAGATGTCTGTGTTCTGTTTGAGGTTTTAAAAACAATATATATGATTTATTGGTCTTGGCAGGTACATATTTCTGCCTGTTTGTAAAATGAGGAGTTTATAGGCTTCTTAGTTTGGCTCTGCCGTCTTCTCATCCCACTTTGTACTTTTTTCTGCTTTTAAAGATGAACTTGTATGATATCCTTTAAAAAGGGGGAGTTAGCTGACTTTGTATCATTACTCAGCTCATAAGGCGCATAATGTAGAAGTTTAACGTTTACACACTTAAGAGGAAGTCATTAAAATGACAAAGTTCATATTTGCAAACTATTGTCTGGCACAAGTACTTTCTTCATGAGACGGTTACTTCAAAAGACTCTTCAACTTTTAATTTAAAATCACAAAGGTTACAAAGTTTGTAAAGTTTTTCCAGCTTGTTGTCAACCCCATCATGTCACATGGGTTTGCTATTAATTTTTCAGAACCTTTCTGTGCCAGACTGTAATGCACGATGTACCCTGACCCATTATTTTACAATGACTTGAGTTAGTGTGATAAAACACTAACTACAAACAGCCAGACATTATTGGCTGTGACAATAAAACTACTTCAATTTTTGGAGGGAAAGAGCAATTTGAACTTTAAATTGTAAAAAAAAAGTCATGGGCTAAAATTGATCATTTTAGAAATGTAACTTGTGTCAGAAAATAATGCCAGTCCTAGCTGCACTGAAAAAAAAAAAACTAGTTGAATTTTCAGCTCGACTGGAAAAAAATGCAGTTATTCAAACATGAAGGAAATAGTTTCTCCATGCCAACTGGGAAACATGGTAGTGGTTGCATGGTAGTGGTTTCAGGGAGCACCTGAAAACAAGTTAAAAAAAAAAACAAAAAAAACAAAAAAAAAACAAACAATATTATGTGTTTGTTCAATCTCCTTTAAAAGTTATTGGCTTGTGGGATACACTTTTATGTTAGAGCTCAAGCAGGGCTTGAAAAGATAATTTCAGGACAACAAAAACAAGTGATTGGAGAGATTTGAACAAAGCCATAACCTCTTTCCAATTGAAAATTTGTGGTCAAACCTGAAAAAAAACAAGTGCAAGGAAGGAGTCCTGAAAACCTGATTAAATTGTATTTGTTCCGGCAAAAGAACCAAAGAGAGGTGTGTGTGTGTGGAATGCAAAGTAATATGTTTGACCCAGTGTTAAACAATTTAAAGGTGATACCAGCAAGTATCACTAAGGTGTGTTTAAACTTTCAACTCACAGGGATTCAGAACAAGACAGGAAAAGGTTGAAGCTTTTCACACATTTTGTGACTTCATATTCTGTACATAGTAATCCTAAACTCAAGGTCAGTGATGACTAAAGGGCTCAAAACACACACACACACACACGTATATACACACACACACACACACACACACACACACACACACACACACACACAATCATATAAATAAATGCCTCCTCAGTACACAGGAAAGTTCACACATTATACCGTTTTTCAATAAACAAGTTATTTGAGACTATCCTCTCAGTGCTTTGGCTAAGCGTCCTATTATGCTAATCCTCATCTGTTTGTTTGGCTAAAAATACAGCTCTGTAAAAGTAGAAAAAAGTTCAAATAATTATTATGAAGATACTAGAGTAGGATGCTGTTTTATAGAATAGCTGATCCTCCCCACTGAAATTGGGGAGTTTCAAAGTGTTGAGGAGCCTGTTCCTGCAATGTTGTTGTGGTGAGGTTAACTTAAGCTTATATTGAGCTAAAGTAAAATAGCCATTACCTCAAATAGTGTTGTTATCATAATTAATCCCTGGCTAAAATATTGCAAACGCTTTTGTTCATTCATAGTTAAAAATTTGCATCTATATTAAAGTCACCAATAAAATTTTCTTCCAATATGTTTAATGCTTGACCTCTGAGTCCAGAGAAGCACATACCAGCATCTTTGCTTTTGAGGTATTTCCTTTACAAAAGAAATACCCACCTTTGTGAGGTAAAGTTTTGATTTCAGACCATGAAATGCAATATTCACCATAAAAAGCTTTTAAATGCATTTTCTCAGTTTCACATTCACTGATTTTGATACAATGAATTTCTGCTCCTTTTGCACTCCACTTAGTTCTATCCCCTGGATGTGAGTGTGGATGGAGAGCAGTACCTGAGAGGAGGGGCTGACTAAAACACTTCCTCGCTGCTTTAGAACGTTGGCATGGCAAAGAACAAAAGGCAAGGCAAAAAACAACAACAACAGGGCACCCAAATACTACCCAAATGCTGGATTGGAGAACGTATTCAGATATTTGTAAATTACTTAAACATTAAAAAAAAAAAAAACGACATAAGTATTTGTAAAATTTAATGAAGGTTAGAGAGTAGAAAGAACTCATCTACACATCATTCCAAATCATTATCTAACTAAGACTTTTTAGAGGTAATTAAAGAAACTTTTTAACAAGAGTAAAAGATGAGTTTGAACACATTGTCTGTGAACATTTAAAAGGAAACACAATTACCTTTTGGCAATTTGGCAGACTATTACTGACTAATTATTTTCAGTTTTAATGTACTGTTATTCATTCAATTACCAACATTCTGCAGATGTCAGACAAATAATAGAGTGATTAAAACATACTTGAACCGATGCCCGGCGTACTATCACACCTCTGACAATGGCTGAGTGAAAACTGGCCTTCTTTAGAGCAGCGATGCTCGGGAGTTTTGTCCCTGACTGATGACTTGTCACTCTCGCTCTGAGCTATCCATACAAATAGCTAACTACAATGGAGTCAGCAGACAGGAAAGTCTGGCCTACCCAGTGGCCTCTTTTTCTCTCACCATACTGACTGTAATATAACAACCATGCTGTACAATCAGCAGCACATTGATCTCAAAGCTATCTAGCCTTCAGCATGTTTATGAGCCACTGAGTGTAGAAGTCCCTCTCTGCAGTCGGCCTCAGAAGACTGAAGCAACCAATTCTTGCTTATTGGAAGAAATTATTCTCTTATTTGTGTGTATACCATCAAGGGACTTAAAGCCATAATGACAAGAGGGTGATGAGATGTCAAGTGCTTAAAAGCCCGTATAAATCTAAAAGTTCTCTGGGGATTCATTGTTTGCCGCGTTTCCCTTGCTTGACCTTCTTTCTCGTTTCAATTTTGCATATTCTATTTTCTAAACGATCGGAAATATCAAACACATCTCTCTGGAGTGAGTTGCTTCTTTGAGTTATTTTGGGTTGTCATTGTAAAGAGAAAAGAGTGAGAGTGTGTGTGTGAGAGAAAATAAGATACCATGAGTGTCGTTTAATGTGCACATCGCCCATGATTACACGTCCTCTTGGAGCACATCGGCCATTCGTGCAAGAGGAACCACGATGAGATGAGAAATGCTTCCACATGCTCATAAGCAGTGGAAAGTGACATTGAATGCTCGCATACAAGCTGAAAATCTCACGCTCAAGATGATATGCATCTGATGAAAGATACAGCTTTCATCATTTTCGTGTCGGCTCGCCTCCCTCCTCCATTCCACCTTTCCTCTGCTCTGTGACCACGATGTCACGGGTGTGTGAGAATGGAGAATAACGGGGGGACAAGGCCTGATAAACACGAGTTGATGAATTAGTGTTGCTAACAGAAGGAGAACAATATATGTCGAAATAGAGGGCGAGCTACTGGAGAGACGCCTGTCTACAGTGAGCGAGAACAAAAGGAGTTCAATGGCAAAGAGGAAAGAAAAGCTCAAAATCAAGAAAAGGTCTCCTTTCACTTTCTGGGAGAGGGGGAAAACAAACAAACGGATCTAATATAACATTTAGGGGACAACTGGGTAGAAATCAAATTGATTGATTTTACAAGTGACTAGGTCTATACACAAATGCATTAAAGGGTGCATGTGCCCTGTGTGCGCTCTCCGTCATCCAGACTACTTACTTATTCATTCGAAGGTAGCATGCAGTGCCTGGGAAACCATATGAAATATGCTCTTGCTGCTCAGGGCCAGAAATTTCTATCGATAGCCTGGGTAGCATCCATCTTCCCAAAGTCCACCAAAGGTCAGATGCAGCATAACTCAGAAGCTGGTTTGCATTGGATTCTGGTCTGTATTCTGCATGTTTACTGACAATCCCCATGTGGAGGCTGGGTGGCTTTGTGACACTTGCTCAGCCATCCACACAGACTCCAGGGAGCTGAGGATGGCTGTCTTGTAAATCTGCTATGGTGAGGAGGTGCTGGTGGAAGCATTGTTTCATAGTCAATAAAAGTGGCCCTGGGGTGCTTGTAAGAACAGCAATCTGCAGCCATTTTCCAAGGAGAACATCCTACATTATATATCACATCATTCCACGTGATTTGAAACTAAAATTTCAAATAATACCTAAAATAATAAGCTGGATGACACATATTGGAACATCTAATACAAAAAATTGAAGTCACAAGAGTGTGATGTGCTCATAACAGCCAGTTTTTTTTTTCTGCCAGAAAAACAACAAAGCTCAATGAGTGGGAGAGCAACTGATAAGTCATTCATTATTTATCACTTGATATCACTGACTTTTAATGTGCAGTTTTGTGTGGAAGCCTTTAACTGAATCTGGCAGAGAAAACATGTTACATCCCTTTCCAACTTAATTAGTTCAGGAGATAATTATCTGCTTATTTAAATTACACTGCTTTACTATTTTAATCCATTCGACAGCTAACTAAAATATACAAATGAGCCATATTTTGAGCGCTTGCTTTCTCAAACCTCATGGCACCATATGGCAAAGAGATGGAGGATGTAATCTTCTTACACAATAATCATTAATTACCGCTCAATCTGCCATTTTTAGCCGTTAAAATACCCCAAAACAGTAGGTATTGTACTTTGGGTGTTACTATGCTATGTTACAGAGAAAATCACAATGAAGCTCTTTTGTTTTGTTGCAGAATTACAGGTTCTAACAATACACAACCATAAATGGGAGAGGGGAGTATGTTTTTGGTGTTGATATTGGAGGTGTCTTTATGTCCTGGGCTGTCTTAGATTGCTACCATAGCTTCAGGGATAATCCATGTTGTGAAATTGAAGTTGGGAGCTGGAATATCTATTCTTTCTCCCCATACACCAGAGTTAGGAAAAATGGTGTTTGAAACTTTTGGAGCAGTTTGAACATCAAGATAACAATGAAGCAGAGAAGGAGACACTATAGAAGGGTAATGAGTAGGATGGAGGTAGACTTCAAGGTATTTTAGATTAAAAAAATTATGCTGCACAGCTTTTGAAATCAAAGTTGGACTTATAAATGTAAACATTTGATCTTTATGTTCTCATACCATCTTTTAAAAAAAACAAACCAAACAAACGATTTGCTTTAAACACTTCTTTTTAAGGTGCTAAATCTGCACAAAGTAGACCTGGCTTGGTAGAACACTTTGGACATTTCTGAGCAACAAAAAGAATTTTGACAAAGCTCATTTAGAATGTTGAGTCACCAAACACATCTGCGCCTACTTAGGATGAAAGCAAAGAAAGTAGTTAGCCAAAGGATAACCCTGCTCTGAGGACAGCAGAAACAAAAGGAAAGACATGAGTTTTTAAAAAAAAAAAACTTTAAAGTGTAAGGAAGTGATTTGACTTGGCAAATCTGATTCAGCTGTAGTTGAAACAACACCTCGAGGTCAGACAGTTTGTTGTTTAACATCAGATCCAGCTCTGCACTGCAAGCGTTCTTGTTGCTTCTGGCAAAAGGAGAGCAGAGTTATGCATACTCTCAGATAAGAGCTGCGTATAAGACAAGGTCATTTGAAAACAAGACAGTGTAAGTGACTCCTTGGATCACAAATAGGTATAAACAAAATGAGAAGTATGGGCGTTCTTAAAAGGTGAAGGATGAGAAACTGATTACCAAACATGATGATTACACAAGATGAGAAACAAAAGAAAGCCATGGTTCAGCAGCTCATCCCAAAGCCAAACTCATTACGAACCACAAAAGTTGTTCTCATCTACTTTGGTTGGAATAATAACCCTTGTCGGGAAACATTCAAAGGGGTGATAGTACCGTCAATTGTGAGTTGGCTGAAATGAAGACAGATGGAAGCTAAGGCAGTGATACTCATCAGAGAGACACAATCCTCTGTGATATGAACACACAATGACTGATGATTCTGCCACAGAGTACAGTATACGTTTTCAGAGATTATAAAGACGCAACGTTAGGAGAAGTTTTATAGTTTGAGGTGGAGCCCAACCTGAAAGTACAGTCCTCTACAGAATAAATCTCTGATAGCAAACAGGTGCTGGGTAGATTCAGCCTCTAAAAGCTCTCGCCCTTGAATTGGCTTCGAGACACGGAACATGTTGCCAACTGGTTTTATTGTTAGCTTTTCCGGCCTTCAGCCACAAAAGGTTCTGGAAACTTCCATAAGCATCATGCAGTTTAACTTTTGTGTACACATACTTACAAGGAAGTCACGCTGACTTGAAATCATTGAATTAGATTTTTTTTTTTCGCATTATCACATTATTTGTATTGTAATTAAAATATAATAAAAGTTTCTCCATGATGCTCACTATTCACTATGAACTAGTGTTCATACTAGTTCATATTCACTATAAACTAGTGTTCATACTAGTTCATATTCACTATAAACTAGTGTCATACTAGTTCATATTCACTATGAACTAGTGTTCATACTCACTATGAACTAGTGTTCATACTAGTTCATATCCACTAAAAACTAGTGTCATACTAGTTCATACTCACTATGAACTAGTGTTCATACTCACTATGAACTAGTGTTCATACTAGTTCATATTCACTATAAACTAGTGTTCATACTAGTTCATATTCACTATAAACTAGTGTCATACTAGTTCATATTCACTATGAACTAGTGTTCATACTCACTATGAACTAGTGTTCATACTCACTATGAACTAGTGTTCATACTAGTTCATATTCACTAAAAACTAGTGTCATACTAGTTCATACTCACTATGAACTAGTGTTCATACTCACTATGAACTAGTGTTCATACTAGTTCATATTCACTAAAAACTAGTGTCATACTAGTTCATACTCACTATGAACTAGTGTTCATACTCACTATGAACTAGTGTTCATACTCACTATGAACTAGTGTTCATACTAGTTCATATTCACTATAAACTAGTGTCATACTAGTTCATATTCACTATGAACTAGTGTTCATACTCACTATGAACTAGTGTTCATATTCACTATGAACTAGTGTTCATACTCACTATGAACTAGTGTTCATACTCACTATGAACTAGTGTTCATATTCACTATGAACTAGTGTTCATATTCACTATGAACTAGTGTTCATACTCACTATGAACTAGTGTTCATATTCACTATGAACTAGTGTTCATACTCACTATGAACTAGTGTTCATATTCACTATGAACTAGTGTTCATATTCACTATGAACTAGTGTTCATACTCACTATGAACTAGTGTTCATACTCACTATGAACTAGTGTTCATATTCACTATGAACTAGTGTTCATACTCACTATGAACTAGTGTTCATACTAGTTCATACTCACTATGAACTAGTGTTCATAGTGAATAGTGAGCATGCATTCAGATTTATCTCTTTTCCTGCTTCCAACTTTTTTTGAGTTTGTGTCTCTACGCAACCTTGCGCATGTGCTGCTCTTCAGTGATTTGTGACGTCAGGAAGAACTCTGACCATCTTGGAACTTAGTATGTCGGACTTGCCAGTGGTAAGTAAAACAGTGTGTTCAGAAGGAGAATTTGAGTGTTTTGAAGATAACTGCTTTGGTTTATCTGGATTGCATTGTTTCTCAGGGCTTTTTGGATTTACAAAATCAAATTTTTTGTAAAAACTAGCTTGCAATTTAAGCCCAATTAAAGTAAAACCTCCAAGAGGCGGTTCCCCAGTATTAAGCAGATCCATATTTCTGGCAATCAAGGAAAAAAAATTGATCTCTGCTGCTGGAGAGAAGAAAACATGTGGATTGAGACGTTCAATTTTTCACAGAAACGAAAGCGTTTAAAGAAGTTTGTGTCTGAGTCAGATCCCCACACTGCGCTGTGCAGATAAAGGCATGAGCAAGAAGAAATCTTCCAGACAAATATGACAGATTTAGAGTAACTGCTAAAATGACATTACAAAGCAGCAAATAGGAAGCGCTATCAATATTATTATCAAAATGTACGATCCTCTTTGTACAGAAAACTCTTGTCTGCATAATATTTTAGAACCAAGTGTGATCTGCTTTTGCTTTTACAAACATAGCTTATAAAATACAACGTAAGTATTTAAGTATTTAGATAAAGAATAATTTGTTTTGTTAAAATGACCCATTAATGTTGTATAGGACAATTTCACGTTTTGTATAAATAATTCTTGTTCCAGTGTCTTATAAAGTTAATGAAGCTGGTTCTTCTAGTTTCTTTTTCATATTTAAAATGTAAAAAAAAAAAAGTTTCTTTTGTGGCTTGTGGTTCCAAATATAAACTAAAGTCTAAATCCCAGACATTACAGGCCTCATTTAGAAAGTTTGCTTATGACCACTTTTGTGCAAATTGAACCATTTATTGAGTGTGTTTACTATTGTGTAAACGTAAGCCATTTCATGAGCTGCTGTATTAAATCCTAAAATGTGTGTGTGTGGGGGGACAACATTAGTAGCTAGAACCAGTAAATAACTGAAGAAAGTGAAACAAAGTTTTTGAAGCCGTAGGGAAGCAATTAAAAAACAAATGTCTGTCATTTAAGAGTTTGGAGAACATTTAGAAAGATTATCAATGAAAATATATCAATAACTACATGTGAGCAATATATATCACATCATCCACATAAAGATGTTATGGAAAGCCTTTGGGCTAGTGGTTTCTTGCTCACCATCCAAAATGAAATGACTGTGGAGTTTTATGTCCCAGATTTCAGAGTTTATTTTTTAATTATCAGGACACTTATTTATCCATTATTTTTATGAGTACAACCAGTGAAAGCAGATTTAAGTAATCTTGCAAAAATTATTTTTAAATCTCTTTGTACCTTTAGTCCTCTCCAGTAAAGTAGGGCAAAATGAAATAAGAAAGCAGAAGGTTAGCTCCAAAATTAGCATTTTTATTTTCAATGTTGGGGGTAGGGATGCCAGAAATGTATAGTTTGTGTTCCAGTACACATTTATCCACAAGGCTCATGTCCAAAATTTTCTCCCGTCTTAAAGCTGATTCAATAATTAATCTCCCTTCCAAGCCTTCCCCCCGCACACACACACACTCTTTTTTTGGTACAAATTCAACATTTGTGCTGACAACATCACTACTTCTCCATTTTTTAATCAACTTGTTTTTATTTGTTTTTATACAAAAAACTCTTAACTTCTACACATGTAATGTCACCCAGATTTTTTTATTTTTTTTTTCACTTTGTAAAGAAATTTGGGAAATAATTTTTTTCAGTGTTTGAAAAGATAAAAACATGCAAAAAACTTTCAATTTGTAGTCCAAATTATACATTTACAAGTTTGGAACCTTTTGCACTTCTTCATAATACTACATCAAAATGAAAAAGAAAGAAAAGAAACATTATGTACACACATCTTTTTACATTGAAGTAAAACTTGTGAAAGATCAGATGATGACTAAGGCAAATGAAGTGTACATAGATTAGACCAAAAACCCATTTTCTGTTGTTTCTGTAAAATACTACATCACCTCAAAAGAAGGGAAAAAAGAAAAAAAAATGCTACAAAATCATGATTCGTAACTCCCTTTAGTTGCAACCAGCTGCATAATTGTATTTTTTAGTGAGAAAATCTAAGTCTAGCATACTGTACAGTGCTGCTCTGATTTATTTTTCCTCCCGCCTATCTTAACAGATGTTTCTTTATTTCTTCATTTGTGGTTCATTTAAATAATAACGAACAGAGCATTGTGTAACCAAAAAAAGGGAAACAAAAGCATGTAGAAGCATACCAGAGTGTAACATACTTTTTGAAATCACTCCAAAAGTCAGTACCATTAAAGCCTTGAACGTAAAACTAATCATTTAGATCCAAAAAAATGTACAAAAAGGCACATTATATCCCAGTGCTTCTGTACTGTGAAATTCAAGTGTAACTGAGCGCATTCAATACCAACAATCGAAGCGGGAACATCCTACCGGTGTTCCCTCCCACATCCTCCATTACTGGACCACAGCCTATGCTTAAGCTTTCAAAAAGCATATGTATGCGTAGACTACAACAATAAGCCTTGGTTGGTTATTTTTGAAATGTGTTTTTTTTTTCTTTTCTTTTCAGTCACAGTTCTATCATTCTTTCAGGGAAAAAAATCAGAAGCGGTCCGTGTCCTTCAATGGGAAAACCATGTTGTTGTTTTTTTTTAATTATTTATTTTTTCAGAATCTTTTTATCCTTCAAATTGTTGCTGCTTTCCTTAGTCGTCGCTTCCACCATACATGTCCGCCAGTTTTCTAAAGCGTGGGCCCCAGTCGTTGAGGTAATCGTAGTCCTGGTCGCCCCCGCTGCTGGAGGAGTTGAGCGAGCTGAGGGAGCCGGCTGTGGAGCCGCTGCCCTCGTAATCGAACACTAGCAGGGAGTCGTAGGGAGGAGCAGTTGGGTCATTGTCTGCTGCCTTCAGTCCCTGCGCACAAGGAAATAAAAATCATGGTTAGATGAAATGGATTAAAGCTAGTGGATGTATTGCAACCCGAGCAGCAAGCTTGTTGCCTTCATACAAACAGGCTGCTTCATCCATCCTAACACCAGCCAGTGGGTCTCCCTCCACTTGTTCAGAAAATCTTGTTCTTGTCCAGATTAATCAGGCTTTAATGTTCCTGCAAGTTTTCTCTGTATTTCAGCCGGAATCCCCCTGATGTTTCTAGGATGTTGGATTATCTGCTGCTTGATCACAAGCCAAGACTGAGCATGAGCGGCAGCATCTCCTCCTCCCTTGCTGACCCCGTGACTGAGCCCCAGTCTTGTCTCGCTCAGTCAGCGCGAGTCGTGTTTTATCATCTGTGGTGTAGCTCAAAATACTTTTAATAGCTTCTATCAATCCAACTTCCG
Source organism: Neostethus bicornis (assembly GCA_902685375.1). Lineage (NCBI taxonomy): Eukaryota > Metazoa > Chordata > Actinopteri > Atheriniformes > Phallostethidae > Neostethus > Neostethus bicornis. The sequence continues at coordinate 12,907,190 of LR738554.1, read as the reverse complement.
TGTAAACTGTAGATATGAGTGTAAAACTCAGTGTGCATTTGCCATCTTGAGACTAGTGCTGCTTGAGTGGTGGTGAGGAGGGGGTGCAGTGTTTGCAGATTGCATCTGATTGTACTTGACATTCCCAGAAATCCTCATAGCATCAGGAGAGGTCTTTATGGATTGTTATTGATTTCCAGCCTCATTCCCTAACAGGACTTGGGAGACTTGATGGATTGCTAATCTAGGAGTTGAGTTGTGCTTTGGAGTTGAGATGTGCTTTGGCCACAAACCACTTCTGGAGCCAGGCCTGGTTGTTGCCTCTTTTCGCTCCGACTGAGAACACCCAACAAATAATAAATGAAATCAAAGAAGTGGAGCAACAACAACATGGAGAAATGAGACTTCAGCGCATCGGAAACTTGTCAAAGATTTATAGTTTCCCGGCGCTTCCTTCTGCGGTGCTGAAACGCTCAAAAATATAAAGATGGATTAAATCAAAATGCCCGGGCACTTAGCCATTATTTTCCCCTTGTTAGCTTTTGTTTAATGTTTGCTTGGGGCTGCCGTGGTGATCAGTTTGAGGTAAATATGACAGATGGATCATTCACTGCAATTACAACCGTATTAACTCTGTTAGGAGAGGCAGCTCTGTCAACAACCAAAACCCAACTCACTACTTCACATGCCGAGTCAGTCACTAAAATTTCATTACTTCATCCCAGCTAACCCTCATTCACACTCCTGAAAAAAACGAACAAAAAAACTTTAATCTTCTATGTGGACTGATGTCTAAATCAATCAATAGATCCTGTCTCAATAATAAAGACATGTGTAATCAAACCTAGAGCATCCTTTATTTTTTTTACTGCAGGAATGAAAGGAAACCACTGTTTAAAATGATGAATGAAATCAGCTTCTTTCTTTCCTATGCTCACCTGTGAACAACAAAGGTCATGTTGAGTTGCTGATGTATTTAATATAACCCACCCCTCTGTGGGAACAACCCAGTAGGTGACTAATGGGGCCATTGTTTGTCCGGGTGTGGGGTCAGAGTCTTTATGCTAAATCTATGACTGTTTTTTTTCTCTAATCTAATTAGAGCCCCTGCCTCCCTGCTTTCCTGGCAGTCGGCCCTATCAGGTCAGATTCCAGCTCAATGTGTCTGATGATACCACCATGACTGGATTTTAGCAGCGGTCACACATACAAGCACAAACCGATCATCTGGTTCCAGTGAGTATTTTCTTGGTTCAACTACGTCAAAATCTCCACAAAAAGGTCTTGTGATTATTTCAAAGTAAGATGTCCAAAATCAGGAGGGGTGAATCATGGTGCACGCTGTCAAAGCGCAACATTTTACATTTGGCCGTGTCGTCGGCCATAAATAAATGAGGTGCATTGGTGTATTACGGTAAGATAGAATGAATGGAGGATGGGTCACAAGCTCGGGGAGATGGATGGAGGTGCGTCGGAGCCGAAAGAGCGAGCTCTAATCTACAAACATGGGCGCCATCCAAAAAACTTGGAAGCAAACTCCATTTGTAATGCGGTGAAACTCTTGTCTGTTGGAGCTTGTGAAAAATATATGAGAGCTCTTTTCATTTTACATTCTCCCTTCATGCTGGAGTCAATGATGGCCTGAGGCAAACGAGGCCACTCGGAGCAGCGCATGCTGATAGAAAGCCAATGTTCTCTTTCTCTCATCTCCCATTTCTATGCTGACACATCTCTATCTTCAATTGGCAGAAAGTGAGTGGGAAAACAATTACTTCCAAGCGAGTTAACATCACGCACGTTTCTGTTTTTAATACTAACCAGAACGTGTAGATGTTAAATAAGAAAAGTTTCCAAAGAAACAATTCTGCTAAGTGATAAATTCAAAGCATCTTTTTCTCAATAAGAGCGTCAAGACTCCTCGTTTCTCAGTCATTTGAGCCAAATAGTTTATTCAGATACAGAAAAAAGCATCCACCTGGAAAATGAAGTTAAAGCTATCTGACTGTGTTCAAGTCTTTCAATTTCCCTTTTTTCTCCCTTGGATCTGATTTCATTCTCGAGCAAAGAGATGTCGGATCAAATACCTCGTTGATGAAATCTCCGATGTCTCCAGGATGGGGTGCTGCTGACCTCATGGGATACTGCGGCTCGGGGTGGAGGGGTCGCTCGTCTAGACGACGGATTCCTACTGGCTTGATGGCATCTGGCTCTATCGTGTCTGGCTGCTGGAGCTGACTCAAGTCGTAATCCTGGGAAACACGCAGACAGATGGGACTTAGTGGTGCGGCGTAAAAAGACCTCCAAACCGAGTGACATTATTTAAATACTGTAGGTAAACATATTTTGTGAGAAGTGATTTAACTCAGGAAGTAGGAAAAATTTAAAGGGGAGTTGAGGAAACATGAGGGATGTTTTAATCTGCTTGTCTTTGAAGTACATAACTGAGGAACGACAAAGCATAAACAAGGGACGAATGATGGTAGTGGGGAAAAAAAGGGATGAGCGGGTGTCTAAGCAGAGTCCCTGTGTGCTGTAAAGTGTCTGTACTTGTGATGTAGGAAGGATGTGCAGGCGACTGTTTTGTTCTAATCAATGCCCAGACACGAAATGCTGGATATACATAAGCCATTGTTAATCCTATTAACATTGCCAAGGCAACCTGAATGGCTCGCAGTTTGTGCAAAGTCATGGGCAGGCAAAACGGAAGAAAGGAAGAGAGAAGGAGGGATAAAAAAAGTGTTAGAAAGAAGACACAGTAAGGAGCAGAACATGTGAAGTGAATGACTGGTTTGTTTCAGGGTGACAGCAGATATGATAGAGATAATAACATTTAGAAGTCAGACTGTGCGTCTAATAAGCGTGCATGATGGATCGGCTCTCTTTAAGAGAATTTTCCATAATCCATCCATCTTTGAATTCCCACTTGAAAACAGTCTTTGCTCAGTCGTACATGTACGTTCACACTTTAACACTCCCAAATGGGGGTGTTGGGCAGAAATCACACTGAGATGGAAAAATAGACATAAAGCCCACAATAACACACAAACAGCAACAGACACTTAAACGCATTTACTTTAACATGAATACAAAAATACAGGTAATTTGAATTTTTTGGAAAAAATAGAATTTTATTACATAAACAGTCATCAGAATTGATCAAATAATAATTACAGAACTGCCTGATCCAAAGTATCTGAATAAAAGAAAACCTGAAAAGTCGGAATAATCTCGCCGCATAAAAGCAGCTGGAGGAAACTAATAAAAATGTCATTTTCCATCAACATCTTCACTTGTGAGGATTGAAATGCACTCGTGTTATTATCACTATCATCTAATTACACGTGCATCTTCTGATATAATTCATTAAATTTATGTAACCTGAGAAGAGAATTAGCGTCATCTGTTGTTTATCCTAATGTGCTGAAGATGCTGCTACTGCATTTCAATGAGGAACTATTAGAAATTGGAGAGTGGATTCACTTTCAGTTGAATTTGATTTTCTCCTTTATTCAAAGTCTCAAAGCTCAACTTTAATAGAAAATTATTTTACCACTTTTTTTTTCCAAAATTCTTTTCTACCGCTAAATAACATTTAGCAATTAAAACTGATTGTTACAATGAGTTTATAAATGATCAAACTCCCTGTAAGCCTGTAGTTTTATTACACCGTAACACATTTTCCCGTGACAGCTAGGGCCTTCATATATAAGAAGTTCCCTTTGAAACAAAGTCATATGATGAAACAAAGCAGGATGGCTCTAATGAAATGTCAGCACAAATCCACCAGGCTGGTGAAGAGGAAGCCTCTGGAGCTCATAAAAGATGATGACTGAGCATCACTTTTCACAACAATATATGGTGAGAAAGTTAATCATCTTGAGCTGTGAGGTTCATGGCATTTAAATAAATGATGGCCACATGAACAACTATAATTAGCAAATACATTTTTTTCTTCTTGATATCTGGCATGCGTCTTTTGTACATTAATAATTTCCTTTCCTGCCACTTTTTGATGTAACTCTATTAAAATTCATCTTTACATTATTGAGTTTTCTATCCTTTAAAGCAATGGTGGTTGATATCAAGAATATTGGTAAAACCTCTTTCAGTGTTGCAAATGTTTCACCTTGAACAAAGAAGAGCACCATGTGATAAGTTACTGATGTGATGAAACCGTTTCCCTGGAGTGTGAAAAATTGTGAAACTTTAAACTAACAAAACATCATCTAAATTGAGGCTAATTGTACTGACTACTCAAATTGTTATTGTGAAAAAAAACTATGAGACACTATAATAATTCCGTAACCAGCAAAAGAAAATTTTGGAAAAAAATGTAATAATTATTTTGAAGACAATTGACGTTCAACATAATGTTTTTTTAGTTTCGTCTTCTGAACCATCCATCCCTAAAAGGGTTGTGGGGGTTGCTGGAGACTGTTCCTGCAGATTCAAGGTGAGAACCAGGGTACACCCTAAACAGGTCTGTCGCGGGGGCACACACAAACAACCATTCACACACACCTAGTTAGCCTAGGGATAATTTCCTAGTGGCCCATCAACCTAACTTGCATTTTTTTGGAGGGTGAGAGGAAACCGGAGTACCCGGATAACACCCACACATACATGGGAGAACATGCAAACTCCACACAGAAAGACCAGTGTTCCAAGCCTCATCCCACCTAGGACTTGAACCCCCAACCTTCTTGCTGTGAGGCCACTGTGCTAACTAATGTGCTACTGTGCCGCCCCAAAATAATGTTACGTCTATGGAGACGGCAGGTCAGTGGTTAGAGCGTTCGCAGGTTTGCATCCCACAGAGAGCACGTCTAGGGTCCTTGGAGAAGACACCTGAACTCGCTTCTCCCACCATTGGCGCCGTCGAAGGGCAGCCTGCTGCGGTGTAAGGAGTGCAGCACACAAATTTCCCTGGTGAGGGATGAATAGAGTAATTCATTTATTTATTTATTTATTTTATAACCACATGGCCACATGGTGTAGATTAACATAGATGAAAATATAAATGATTAAAAAAGTAACAGTTTTCCATAAAAACTCATCTAATCAACAAAGTTAAGTCAAATTTTTATTCACATGACTATGTATAGAGCTCTGATTTTCTCACAAAAATGTTGGAAAGAGTCTCAGTGATATCTTCCCTCGGGTTACTGTTTTTATAGCAGGTAATGAGTCTTTAACATCTCATTTGACGTGATCATTTGGCTTCCTTTCATATGTAGAGACAAATTAACCTGCAGAAACTACTTTCATTTGTTTCTTTCTGCATGAGATTGAAAAAACAAATCAAACCCACTCTCTTAAAGAACACCTCCAGGGCCGTACTGTCAGAGGTAAATATGAATTGAATCATTTTCAGGCCATTTTAAGAAGCAGATGAGTCATCTCTGTGTTGCATTCTTTTTAAATAAACTAAATTGGTGTATGGCTACTTCTTAATTTACTGTTATCGGGTATTATTTCTTGCCATGTTTGGGGGAGCATGAGCTCATCATCAGTCTTCTTTTGATAAAATGAAAGTATCACAAACTAATAGAAGCCTGGGTGATGACAATGTGAGAACACCCAATGGTCTGACACTTCAATTTCCTTCCCCAATGTGAGATAGTGAGAACAGAGGTTGATGCTAGAATGACACAAATCTGGCCCTTTTAAAAAAAAGAAAAAAAAAAAGCAGATTCTGCATGCAATTTTCTAGACAGAACAATTTCTCCATGGCCACGTTCAAAATAAAAACTTGTTTTCTCACAATAAATTGCTGCTCCTGCCAGTTTGCCTTTGAGAGGTGTCATATGATGCAACAGTTTGCTTTTCAACATGTTCTGGTTCACGGGTTTGTACATTTTATGTGCGAGACTGAGGATGTTAACACACAAATGGCTCCTCTGCCTCCCGTCTAATCGCTTGCAGATGTGTAATGGCTTTCCAGTCATATTGTTACCTTAGACAGGCTTCCATTATTGTGCTGCAGCAGATGTCTCTCTACATGACATTAGCTCACCAATTACAAGTCTAGGAGGCTAATTTGCCAGTGGGCTGGGTCAGACTGGGGTCTCCTGCACATCTCGGCTAAACCTAAACCTCCAATATGCTTCATACAGCTTGATAGCGGTAATTCATTCCACATCGGTGCTTTTTTTTTTTTTTTTCTATAATAAAACAATTCCATTCCTGCTAACAAGGGGTTATTAGGACAATTGAATTCTGGGTGTGTGTGCCTGATCCGTGCAGAAGGATACAGTGCTATTGCACTGCATTTCTTTAGTCTGTGTGTGCAATCTGGCCATAAAGAACGAAATAGTTCCAGTAGAGAAAACTGTTTAAAAAAAACAAAAAATACAATTGGATTCAAACTTGTTTACCTCATTGATTTCAGTTTTTGATTTCTGGCTTCTCGGAGAGTGGGGGGAGGAAAAAAACCTCGTATTTTAACGGAAAGAATATCTTTAAGTGGGATTGTGAGTGGGATCAACACTTGAGAGAAAGATCGAACATATATAAAAAATAAATAAATAAATGAATTACTCTATTCATCCCTCACCGGGGAAATTTGTTTGCTGCACTCCTTACACCGCAGCAGGCTGCCCTTCAACGGCGCCAATGGTGGGAGAAGCGGGGGTTAGGTGTCTTCTCCAAGGACCCTAGACGTGCTCTCCGTGGGACGCAAACCCGCGACCTTCCGGTCCGCGGGCGAACGCTCTAACCACGCGGCCACCGTCTCCACCCATATGTACCCATCGAGCAAAAAAAAAACAACCTCAAACTGCTTCTCTTGGTGTTTTTGTTGCTAAAGTCATTCAACTTTCATGCTGCATAAATGTAACTTGAATAATCCACAACCACACACTCTCTTTTTCATCACAAAAGGCAGTGATGTCCTTAGAGAAGTGTTCGGTAGTGTTCCTCTAAGAAAAAATACAAAAATGTAACCTTAGCAATAAGTGCAGTTTTACGACACCTTCAATGTCCTCAGCTGTCTAACACAAGAAAATGGCATAACAGAATACTCCTTGTGTCTATGTGTGAGTGTGTCTATGTATGTGTGTCTATGTGTGAGTTTTATTACCATCAGTATAAAAGATGTTGATATTCTGACTGGAGCTCAAAATAAAGTATAAAGGAAAGAAAATTGTTGGGGTTGAGGACAATCACTTAATAATTAAGTTTGGTCAAATCTGGTTTAAAAACATTATAGACTTCCAGTTATCTTGAAAATGATGTGTTTCACTCCTGACTCTCACCTGATCCTCCTCTCCTCCACCTTCTTCATCATACTTGAGGATGTTGTCCCTCACATCATCCTCGGGATCAATAAGAAGCTGTTTGGCCTGACGCTCTTTATCACGTCGCTTCATCCACACCACAAACATCAGCACGAAAACTGATTGAAAGAGAGAGAGAGAGGAAAAGAGATGGGGGGAAAAGAGAGCGTGTTTTTGTTATAAAAAAACCCAATAAACAGATCCTACATAATACTAACTTGCAGATTTTCATTGAAATGTAATCCGATCTGATGCTTTAGAGCTCGGATGGGAGCCTGATCAAGGCCATCTCTAGGTAATCCGACAGTAATCTAGTGATATCTCTGATAGCTATTTTCATAATCTCTGGGTGCACTCGTCTGACGTGCTGTTGGAGTGAGATGGATGGAGATACTCACTGAGGAGAAGGATGATGCAGAGGAGAATTGATATGATGGCGCCTGTGCCCAAACCAGCAGCCATGTAGTCTTTGGGGTCGGTACAGTCTCCATTATCGTCGCACTGACACACTTTGACCCGTAGGTAGGATGTGTTTGACATGGGCAAATTGCCAGAGTCAGTGATTATGATAGGGATCATATAAAGTCCACTTTCAAGGTAGCCAATCCTCAGGCTCACCTGAGCGTAGTCACCTGAAAGATAAAAAGTAAGTTAGTGATCTGTCAGAGATTTTTTAGTAAATGTAGACCTGTTTTTCTCACTGTGGAGTTTTCATTTTTACAGGGAATTAAACAGAATCTTACAGAATATTAAGATGTCCCATTGCTGTTTACACTGTGATTAGTCTCTTATCGGAAATATGGAGCGTAAATTCCCACTGCATCGGAATATCTAATCCGGAATATGGCCGGGATTTGGATTTGCAGCTTTAAAATCTTCTGAATACCTTTTGTTAATGCTTCTTAAGCTGTGTTGCTAAATTCCTAGATAATACCAATGCCATTATCTTATTAAGATTTCTTCACAGGATTTCTAATCACTATCTAATAGAAACTAATAAACGCCTTTTTTCACTCGTGGTTTGATTTAAATTTGGATAAACATTAAAGACTTGTAAATCTGGCAAATTACATGGAAATTGGCTGCAAAATGTATGTAAAATGTATGTAAACACAGATTACACAGATTAAAAATTTTAATACAACTATGGTACCTTTTCAAAAAAAAAAAAAAATTCAGAATGAAAAATTCAAAATGAGAAAATGAGTAGGCAAAGGCCAAAAAGCTGAATCATCAACTCTGACATTTCATCCGACCAAATGCAATATGAAGATTAGGCTAATCTCATTAGTCCAGGGTTTTGAAGCAGGACAAATGGCCTGTGTGAATCCGACTCTGGTTTATTATTAATAAATCATGTTCTGTATCTCACCAGTGAGTCTCGTTATGGTCCAGTTCCTCCTCACGTCGGAGGGCCTGTGAGCTAACTCGAAAGCGAAAGGCCCGGCGTTCGGGTTCAGATCCCCGTCGAGCGCGGTGAGGTTGATGGCATTTGGCTCTGGCTTTTCACATATTTCTACCTCCTGGGGGGACACCCGGGGTGCGTTGTCATTGATATCCAGCAGGTAGATCTGAAGAGTGCCTGTGCCGCTCGCTGGTGGCACACCTGTGTGGATCATGAAAGGAGACACACACACATTCAGCTTCTAAATATTTATGAGCAAACGAATTTCTAAAAATTTAAATATGGAAAGAAATGGATGCTAGTGAAATTGCCTTTTTTCCTTCTGCAATCATCTCAGAAGTATAGATTTTCTTTTTTCGAGAGGCGTTCTAAATAGCTATTTCTTCATGTGGGAGAAGTCCCATACAAACCTGTTAGTGATCTGAGCTTCTAATCTTGAGTGAGGGGTGAACTGAGAAGGTTAGATATCAGAACATTTGTGGTGTGAGTTCCTGAAGAACGTCTTTCCTGATGAGAGAAACGGGCTCGGAATACTAAAGCAGACAAACAGAGACCACTGTCGTTCCTCTCAGGCTTCTCTATGTATTCACTCTGTTAAGAAGCTTTTTTTTTATCATTCAGACCACGCTCAAAGGAGCTAGTCATCCAATCCTGACCCATTAATGCTGAGAAACCTCTTTATTGGTCTTTTTTTAAGCCTGTTGGCCTAAGCTATGCCCCGTAGAACAGGGTAAATCTGAACAGAGGTAAATCCCGCCGGTGCAGAGAAAAGGTGAAAACGTCCACATGCTGGATGGTTCTAGGATTACCAGCACATTAACCTTCAACTAAGGTGGTCAACATTCTAGACACACTGAAGGAGACAGGCTTGTCCTTCATACTTGGAGGACAATGTGGTGGCTGTAAATCAACTTACTTATTCCACAAATATGCTAAATGTATGCACCTTTTAAGTTGTCACAAAGAAGACTCTTGTGAAAGACAAAATGATGTAAAAGGTAAAATAAAAAATGAGCAATTTATTCTCGGAGCTTAAAAAACTATCTGAAATCCAACGTACCGCTATCAGAGGCCAGGAACGTCACATTGTACATGCTGTTCCTGACGTAGGGGGATTCTCGGTCCAAAACGGCAATCGTTGTGATCTGCCCGTTGTTAGGATCGATCTCTAGCCAGTTGGCTGGATCTGAGAGTATGGAGTATCTGATGCATAAAAACAGGGGAAAAAAAACATTCATTATTCCACTTCCCAGATTTTTCTCTTCCTAAACAACAAAATAAAGATTTTTTTTGCAAAGTTCAGTTTTATATTTTAGTAGAAAAATATAAAAAATTCAAGTCAATGTTTCCAGTTTAGCTTTATGCAAAATTGCTGGGTTTGTTTACATGGAATAAATATTTCAGACATCATACATTTTACATAATTATTCCAAGTTTTGAAAGCAGACTCACTGGGGAAAACCAAACTGGTTTCTTATCAGTGCCTCAAATTAATTTGTAGAACAAACCGTAGAATTAACAAAGCTAGATGATTTTTTTCTCACTGAACGAGCAGCTAGTAATACTGCTGCTATTCTAGGGATATAACAATACGAGATCAACGTGGGATATTTAATTATATGTATATATAAACAATTACTTTAAAAATATGCAGCTAAAAAGTCCAACTGAGTCCAAAAACACATCTTATTTGAACATCCTAAAACAATTAAATCTAATTAGTAATATAAAAAGATTAGAAGAAGCCATTGAAACACAATCCAATCCTAAATATTTTTTAGTCTTAAAGATGTGCAGTATTTCCACCTGTTTCTTTTCTCTGTAAAACCCACCTGATGGTTTGCTGCATGAAGCGATCCGGATCTTGTGCAGTGAAGGTGGTCAAAGTTGATCTGGGCATCATCCCCTCCTCCAATTTAATGGGTTTAGGGTTGGGCTCAAAGTAGGGGCTCTCATTGACATCTATCACTCTGATGGAGACGGTGGCAGTGGACTGTCTTGGTGAGTTGATGCCTCTGGGCAGGGGAACTTCATTCCTTGCTTCCACTGTCAGCACATACATCCGACTGATTTCATAGTCAATGGGCTGGAAACAATGGGAAAGTATACAGAGTGGTGACTCACATAGAACATGCAAAATTTCAGCTATGTTCTTGACTAAAAATGATAATATTTTTTTTAAATAATTGAGTTGCTTGAAACATTATTGTAAAAATTCATACAGCGTCAATATGAGAGAACAAAACTAAAATCTGCAATACACACAATAAGGATGTTAAGATTGCTGAACCATGATATTAGAAGAGACTTAAAGTCAGTAAAGAAGATCTTTCACTACTGAGAAACCAGCCTTGCTTCTTTTACGACTTCTTTCGGGCTTGTGTCTCCGGGCAACTATGCACACATGCTGTTACTGGAGTGATTGTTTACGTCGGCATTTGCTCAGACATTTTGGACTTTCAACTTAAGATTTTGTACTTGCCATAGGTAAGATATATTCTGCATTTGCTACGACAAATATGGCTTCTTCAATATAGAAATAAATTAGCAAATAAGTGGCTTGTTTTTTTGCATGTGAAAGCATTACAGCAGACACGTTTTAAAGAAGTATTTACGAATTTCCAAGTCAAAACTAGGGAATTGGAGGGATTGACAAACCATGGGACAATGATTTTTGCTCACCATACAAAAATGTCCTGTAATAAGCCTCCAATTTATGACAAATATTCTCTCTTTTCAGAACACTTCTTCTAAGCATAAATCCAACCATGGTAAATGTCTGCAAATTTACCAAAATATTGCAAAAAAACAAGTCTATTTTATACCATTTTTGAATAGTCTTTTTAGCTAACTTTTTTTCTGAAGTCCTAAACTATGTTGGTGAACTGCAAAAATAATGTCATGCAAAATGATGGATCAACCCTGTAGAAAATACTTGTTTACTTGTCAAGTAAACCTAAATTAATTTAATTTGTATGTTGTAATAAAGTCAACATCTGTTTTGAGCTTGCTTGTGATCTAAAGTGTAGTTTTTACAGAAGTCTTACCTTGACGACTGTTACCAGCCCCTCATTAGTGGTGGGATCAGTGGGCACTGAGAACCTGCCGGTGGGGTCGCCCCCGGTGATTTTGTAGACGGCATTCCATGCTGGCGTATTGGGTTGGTCCTTGTCAGTCACAGTCAGGTTAGCCACAATAACATTTACGCGGTTCTCAGGCACCTCACCGAAAAACTGCATGAATAAAGCATGAAGGAACAGAGCAGCAAAATGTTAGTGATCCTGCAGTGGAAGCGAGCCCAGTAGGACGGATGTGAAGTAAATAGACATCCAAGGTAACTTATCATGTCGTCATGGTCATCTCATTCTCTGTGCTCCACAATATCACAACCTTAGCATTACAATTTCAGTGATTCGTAAATGCAATAAGTGCCTCTTTCACTCAAGCAAACACACCCACAGTTGCATGTGTCAACATTTCGGAGGTGGGGAGTGGGGGATATAACACTTTACGCATGGCTGACAACTCGTATATCTGAATGGCCGGAGAAATGCTGGGCAAGCAGAAAAAGGTGAGATAGCTGACAGATGAGTATTTATATCTACACTACAGTGAAATGGAAGTCCTTGTGGTGCTATTGGTACCGTAAAACAAAGATGTTGTGTTGCTAATGTCTAAAATTAAATAATTAAAAACCCTGCAGCACCATCGATAGCTTGAGGAATGACTTCAACCTTCTTACAAGTTATTAAGAAAATTTGTCTTTCTTAACACTAGGACTACCAGAATTCTAGTACTAATAGAACTCCCATACCCATCAATTTAACGATTAGCGTGATGATGCTGACATCATACATGGAGGTGCCTCAGGGACTGACATATGTCTTCTAAATTCATTTTTATGCGGAAAGAAACTATAATGAATTTAATGAAGGCGTCAAAATGATGGGTGTGGGAGTTAAAAGTATAAATTACTCAGAACTTGTTTTTAGGAACAATATAAAAATTTTTTTTAGAAAAAGTCAAAAGCCCATGAATGTCAAAGATCAACGGAACTACAGTAATTTGAAGTCAACTTCTGAGAAATGTCAAATTGACGGCTTTGGTAGTTCTAGCTTAAGGCTGGGTATATTTTTTGTTTAAATGTAGGACTTCTTAGCAATCCCAAAAAAAACCATGTAAATTTTAAAGACTATATTCATGAAAATTTAGATCATGTTAGGGCTTAAAACCGTAGACTTTTTTTTTTTTTTCTAAACAGGTAGATTAATAAAAACTGAAGGTCATTCGTGGACTTATCAAGACCATCTTAATAGCAATTTCATACTTGGAGCAGGGATAACACTAATTTGGATTATGTACAGCTTAATTTTATGAAAGATAACATTCTTTTTAATAACATAAACCAGCAGAATTCCCAACACTTTGAGTTCAAATTCACACAAACTACAGCTTAAGTCGCTTTAGAACTTTTGCAGAGTTTTTTCTAAAATGATGCAGATCATCAATTGGTTTGAAGAAAAGTTTGTTTGTGATTAAGAAGATAAAAATGAATTATTTGTGAGATTCCCACCCAATAGTATTTGATATTGTTTTGCTATTTTTTTTTTTTTTTTAAAGTTGGCCTTAGTGTTGTTTGGGCTGTAAACAAAAACCACAATCTCATTAAAATCGAAAAAATGAGAACAAAAAACCCTAAAACTTTTATCTTGATTTAACAAACTTCTTTTGAAGTAAAAAAGAGAAAAAACACAATTTGTGATTTGAAGGTTTGATTAAAGGAATTTAATAAATAATGATTTTTAAAAAAAATGAAAAAAAAATTAAGATGCCATCTTCTTGAAACAAAAGTAGCTTCAAGCATGAGAAAGAAAAGAATAAACACAGAGTAGATAGTCGACTAAAGAGAGAAAAAGAAGTTTTAGAGTTTTCAAATCAAATTAATGTACATCTAGTCAAAAAAATGACAAAAAAATTCTAAGTATATGTATGATAAAATCCTGCAAAGCATTTTACACAACTATATTTTTTAGTCTGCATTACTAGATGACTTCTTCTTTCTGCATTTCCCTTCAGGGGTCGCCGCAGCAAGTCAGTTTCTTACATCTAGCCCTATCCGTTACATCTTCTTCAGTCACACCAACTATCTTCATGTCTTCCTTCACTGTATCCATGGACCTCCTCTTTGGTCTTCCTCTAGGCCTCTTTCCTGGTGGTTCCAAATCAAGCATCCTTCTGCTGATGCACTCGCTCTATCTCCTCTGCACATGTCCAAACCGTCTCAGTCTGGCCTCTCTGTCTTTATCTCCAAAACCTCTAACATGTGCTCTTCCTCTGATCCTGTCCATCCTGGTCACTCCCACAGAGATCCTCTGCATCTTTATCTCTGCTACCTCCATCTTTTTTTTAGTGCATTACTAGACTGAATCAACATTCATAGATTGATTGATTGTATATCTAAACATTAGCCTGAATAAAGTAAATGTATTGCCAGTTTATTGCCTGTGACCCTAATGTTTAAAAAAACTTATCCAATAGTCACTTAATCCTTTACTAATCCTTATTATGTACTAAAAGTAATTCAAACTTTGATCATTTCTTAGTTTTGCTATAGATCTGAAAAAAAAAAAAAAAAAAGAGTCACACTGGACGTGTGACATGACTTTTCAGCTGTAAATCACATGAGCGGCTGCATTCCATTAGTTTGTTCTGGTTATTTGAATGTGAGAAAAAAGAAAAGCTATAGATGTGTGCACTTAAGTTATTTCTCTCTACATCTGAATGACCACGTCTTATTTTTTTCTGGACATTTAGACAAAGGATCGGCAAACTACTAATCCGGCCCGCTGATACTTGAAAAAATTAAATAATCTATTTTAATGTTTTATTTTCCTTGCAATTTTGATGTTTCCTCACTAGATGGCCCACTCTGGATATATTGGCTTTGTTGGGAAAACAACAGCACTGCTTCCATTGCAATGTGTGTGTCTCCATGATGCGCACACCAATACAGGCAGGTAAACAAGCGCGTTAGATTTCAAACCTACACTTTAAACATAATGTGCTTGATTTCAAATTTAGATTTAAGATTTAGTGCGCTAGATTACGTGCGTGAAGCAGCCCCAATGGCTTTCCATTTGTAGTGTGCTTGTTTACCAAAGCATACCATCCATCTGCTCCTGTTCCGGCCCCTTGATCAAATATTAGAACCCAATGTGGCCCGCAAACCAAAAAGTTTGCCCACCCCTGGTCTAGACAATCATCGCTAGCAGCAATGATGACATTAGGCAGACAAAACTCAGCAGAATGATGACCCGAGAGGTTTTCGTCGACCGGAATCGAAACAACAAAGCAGAAGGGTAGAGGATGTAGTTAAATTCCTTTGAGATTTCTGTTCTTTTTCTTTGCTAGCCAGAGCCTTTCATGAATTCCACAATGTTGACATCTTAAATAAAAAGCTTGTTTCTTACCATCTCAGCGGTGAACTCGGGTGGATTGTCATTAATATCAGTGATTCTGATGACCGCGGTGGCTGTGTTGGACAGACCGTACATGGGGTTACCCTCCATGTCTGTGGCCTGGATGATCAATGTGTACTGGGGCACTTTCTGAAAGAAAAACAAGAAATAGAAATGTGAGAACAGTCTGACCAAATCTTTAAACCATTCCTAAATCACAGAAATGCAAGATTATAAACTTTAAAAAAAAAAAAACACAAATCTTGTAAATCTAAAATGTATTGAACAATGTTCTTTTTTTTCTAATTAATCTAATTTATTTCTTCTGTGTTTAAATGAAATTGTATATGGTTGCATAAAGAAATCCACCTGAACAATAAAAACCATCAGAAAGCAAAAAAATGACTCTCTTTACATTAAAAAATGCTCAAGTGATGGACCAGTTGCTAGGTAATGAGAGTCGGGCAAATTACTTTCATGGTGGCAACTGGAGAACATAAAATAGTGGCCCCAGGGTGGATGTGATTGAGCTGCCACCTCATCCAGATTGCCCTCACAAGAATTGAACCAAGCAGCTTCAGTCGTATGCATTGCTTTATATATTTTGCTCCCAAACAGCAATGTAATCCCAATTAGAAGAAAAGAGTTTGAAGTTTCACTGCAGAGGAAATAAAAAAAAGATGCAAAAACTCCCACAAAAAAAACAAATGAGAATGAAGGAAGATGAATATTTAGCTGCTCACTGATGCACGCTGTCTCCTTGTAAGACTAAATAAGTGTGAAACGACCAAGTTCTACTTCTCATTTAGTCAGTAATAAACAAAATTTACTTTGCCTCATTAGTTGTAAAAATGTTTAAAAATGAGCAATTAAAATGAAATCATTAGAAAACCCACATTCCATTTTATAAAAGAGGAAAAAAAGACATGTTTGAAGAAATCTTTCAAATGGATAGTTTTGTGAGAGGAAGTCAGATAAGCTGTACCACACAAAAATGTGACCTTGAAGAACGGCTAGAAATTGAGTGGTGTGTGTTTTGTGGAGGAGGGTACCTCTCTGTCCAGGCCTGCTGCCACTGTAATGATGCCTCCGGTTTTATTGTTGATGGTAAACATGTTGGAGCTTGGACTCTCTGGAGTCTGGGACAGGATCTTGTAGCGCAGCATGCCATTTGCTGTTTTGGGGTCATCTTTGTCCACAGATGTTACAGTCATAACGTATGATCCTTGAAGAGAGAAAGAAACAAGGCAATCATAACCTTTCCCAGAAAAGCTGGAACACTGTTCGGTTTACAACTTTGTATTTTTTTATCCAATCAGCAGTGGACGTTTACAAAACCTTTGTAGATTTTCAGTTGCTACACTTCACTTTTTCATTTTTCTTAGACAAGTGTCAAAAAAATATATTATCACAGTGCAAATCTTAGGTCACTTCCACGTAAAAAAAACAATTCTAAATGTTTTACTATTTCAACAGTCTACATGAAGTGTGGAGCATTATTTAGTGTAAATAGTTTACAGAAATGTCCACCATCAATGAATTCTGAACAGAGATTTGCTCAATTTAACAGAAGATATGCGGTGAGCTGTCAATAGAAAATATCTTAAATCAAAACAAATTAAAACTAGCAGGACTGCTACTGGGGGATTTTGACGAGAAGACGTAGTGCCACAAATTTTTTTTGTCCACATACCCAGCATGAAGCCACGCAAACCATTAGCAGCTCATCAACATACATTTTAATGTAAATATCTGTCTGAGTACCCTATCCTCTTCTCTTGGACTCAGAAGAGTCTTGCTAGTGTTAAATGAGGGTGAATTAATCATGTCTGTCCTTGGACCGGGAAAAGATGGTTTGATTCCCACTGGGCCCATGTCTGTGTCCTTGGGGAAGGCACCTAACCCCCAGTTACTCCCATCATTGGCACCGTTATGGCAGCCTGCTGCAGTGCAATGCCGCAAATGTAATTTCCACTTGAGGGATGAATATACAATTAAAAAAAAAATTAAAGAAGAAAATTCAAGTAAGCCTTTTTAGCGTGAAGGCTTCTTGCAAGTGTCTTCAACTGCTTTTTAAGACGTCACCAGAGACAGTTTCACAAAGAAACAAGTGGAGTATTTGAATGAAGTGAAAACATCTAATTGAACAATTTACCTGGTTTAGAACCCTCTGGAACTGTGCCATTCCAGATCATGTGTGTGAACTCTGGTCTGTTGTCATTCATGTCGATCACATTGATCACGATATCAATGGGGTTCTCTACTTGATTGCCGTTCAGGTCTACTGCATGAGCTCTCAACTGGGGGGGGGGGGGGACACACAAAACACGTCAGGTGCCAAACTGTTTAAGCAAAGGTTAGTTCAGAAGTGAAAACATATTAGTACAAGCCACAAACCACTCACTCACTATTTCCCATTACATGTCAGTGATAATGAACCCCACAAGCTGTCACTAACAATCTATAACTGGGAGAAGAGAACTGAAAG
Source organism: Neostethus bicornis (assembly GCA_902685375.1). Lineage (NCBI taxonomy): Eukaryota > Metazoa > Chordata > Actinopteri > Atheriniformes > Phallostethidae > Neostethus > Neostethus bicornis. The sequence continues at coordinate 12,889,583 of LR738554.1, read as the reverse complement.
CTTTCTGAAAAGACTTTATTTGGAAAGGCAGAGTTAAGGGAGGATTCTGCTTTTTACAAAAAAGAAAAAAAAAATTTCCTGCTATCTCAGCAAGAACTTAAAGCAAGATAAATAATGATTAGATGTTGCAAGATCCCTGTCACAGAGAAGATAACAAGAGTTGTCTCTATTTTTCCTCAAACATCTCTTAGAACAGATACCTTCTCAATCTTTGTTTTTGTCTTTGTCCAAGTATTCCTGTTTTACCTTTTGTTTCAGAAGAAAAAGGTCGTCTATTTGAATTTTTTTACACCTTTAGAGCATCTAATAAAGTTCTTTTCACTCACATGGTAGACTGTGAGCAAATACAACACAGCATGAAAGTTAAAACATGAGGTTTACATCATATTTTGGTCATATTTTGTGAATGCAGTTATTGGAAACTTACTTAGTACAAGAAGGGGCTGGACTACAAAATAAATTTATCACAAAACATTTAAAGAACAAGCTGTTCCATGACGGCTAAAATCTCTGATTATATCAGGCAGTTAGGATTATTACACTGAAGAATAATTGCTGTTCAACTTTGCCGTTTTACAAATTTCTCTCCAAGATTATTTTCTGAAACTGTGGAAAATCCCCTAATGAACAAAGCAGCTGCGAAGCTGGGGGTTTTGATGATGTGTCCAACACACAATTTATGTAAAATCCTCTAAATTCTCAGACGGATAAGTCAGATTTCCTGGGAGACTCAGGTCTTTATCAAGTCTCAGGGTAGTGTTTAGGCTACAGATGACCTTTGAGTACATGCCAGCTGGCAGGAATGTACAGCACAGGCGGGATTTTTCTTTTTGTTCAGAAAAGTGATTACAATACTTTGAGTAAGATGAAAGTTTTCTCAAAGAAAGTGGATGTTAAACGTTTAGCTTGACTTACGTGAAAGTTGGAAATGTGCTCTCGGTCGAGGGGCTTGTTGACAGATAGTTCTCCTGAAATTGGGTCAATCACAAAGACCCCGTTCGGAGGCTGGTCGGCACCAGGGCCGGTCACACTGTATCTCAGGGAGCGGTTTTTGTCATGATCTGATCGGATCTGTTGGTTCAGAAAAAAAGTTTTAGATTCAAGTTATTTATTCCTCAATCAACCCCTAAATCAAAACCACGCAGAAATCCTAATTGATTTATCAGATTCAGACGTTTAAAATGAAGTTGCTATATATGCACAGCAGTATTTGAGTGTCTATATAATATTGAAAATCTGTCATGGCTGGAGTGTCTATCCTGTTTGCTCGGAATGGATCAGAGACAGAGGCACAGAGGGTCTCGGCTTACACAGCTAACAAACCACTTCCTCTCCTTTGTAAAACCCTTTAAAGCCGAGAATCAGCCTTTCAAAAATGGACAGATTAAAATAAAAAGTACACATGGCAAAGCACAGGATTTAGCAGCGTGTGAGAAAGTAAGCTTAATGTGCTGAAAAAGGATCCCAAGTGATGCTTGTCCTCTGTCTGCACCTACAGCCTGATCCAACCACACAACCCTGTTAGGAAATTCAAAAGGTTTGAAAAGAGGTGTATGACATCTAAACATTCAACCAAGCTCTGGTAATGTTACAAAAAACCCAACCTCATGTAGCACAGGTATAACATCTACAAAAAGACAAATAATAGAAGAAAGAACACACAAAAAGAAAGTGCCGTTTTACAAAATAAAACCCCCCAAAAAAAATGTCTTACAGTCCGACTGTACTAGCCTGAGAGCTCAATACATCAGAAAATGGTAATATCAAGAGAAAAGTGCAAACTTTGAAGCTGGGAAACTGGTGGGTGGTTGTGTGGGGTGTGTGTGTGCATGTGTGTGAGAAAGAGAGCATGTATGCGACTGAATGAAATACATTACCCGGACAAGCTCTTGTGGGAATGGGCCTCGTGAGTTCTCTGGGACATTGATTGGGGGGATGACCCAGTCTCTCTTCATGCGTTTCAGTTGGCTGTCCGTGTTTCGTGATGGAAACACTATTTCCTTTGAATCCGTGGACATAACTGGAGGGAGAGCGGCTTCCTGGACCTGACAAAATAAAATGATTTAGCGATCACATCAATGCTGTAAAGTATGAGTACAGACATTTCTGAAGACCCTGGAGGCGAAGCTCTGAGCATGGCCGTTCTGATCTGTAGGTTGATTAGCCACAGATAAAAATATCCTGAACACTTTCACAGATTACTGCGGAATTCCTAACGACTACGATACTCTGATGACTTCATCTTCACCATCACAGTGACATTTATGACCAAAACAATCAGGTGAAATACCAACAGATGTGGGACAGTCCGTGCTCATTATTCTGATTTATGAAATTTGGTTTTGACTTTTCAATTGATGAAAATCGAGAGAAAGAAAAACGAGACATTTGTCATGTACTTAGTTGTTTGATAGATTTCTGAAAGGTCATCAATAAGATGATAACAATTTCTGGCCAGCATTGAAATGGCAACCTCATTTACATGTGTAGGTCAACAAATAGTGTAGTTTAAGATTGAAAAATTGATCAATCCTATGATCATGGACACTGATTGGCAGAGGGAGGGGGCAGGGGTCTACGGGCAGAGATGTCATGGTTTAGTGTGGTTTAATTTAATAATGATCTATTGTTCATCTTCAGTTGAGACAACTGTGTTGTGATATTGGAATATACAAGATATGTTCAGTAAAAAAAAAAAAAAAAACACTTTGACTCCAACTTATTTTTATAACTTAAAATACACTCAATCCACATGTGAATCTTTGAAATGATTCAATATCGTTGCTGAGACAGCTGCACACCTCCACCGCTGGTTCCCTTTAAATGGCAGACTTCTTCTTATATCCTGATAAAATACACCCACACAGATAGACCAGCTTCCATAATGGATCTGCCATTCTCCCTCAGCTATAATGAATGAGATTTGAAACAAAGGAGGATGGTACCTGAAAGCCAGACACTAAACACGCAGATGGCTCAAATTGGCTATGCAGCTCCAGAGACAGAGGAGAGTGAAGTACTGCCAGAGAAAGTTAAAATAACCTTGAACAAAACAAGACGGGAAGGAAGACGGACAAAAAAAAAATACCCGCAGTATGCTAATTCTTCAATGTCAATAACTAATGGCTTAATTTTATTTTTTTGCAAGCTAAGCATTGCTGGCAAATATCAGAATGAGGACAGCTTGTTGTGCAGCCACATCTTAAAGTTCTACAAAGTTACTTGTGAAAAGACAGAAATTAATTACCACTATGTTGGCTTATGATACAACCCAAAAAAAATCCCCCACCGCTTCTCCTCTTTTACTAACATCTAGGGAGCTGTCGCAGAGCCTCCACTAATCATGTTTGAAATCCGATTATACTGCTTTCACACACTAAAAAATGCAGAAAGGCATGTGGACAGATAGTGAAAGAGCATGTCTCAGAAATATCTATTACCCTATTAAAATGGCTGCGAGTAAGACCAGTAATTATGTGCAACCTGTGTCTGGAATGATGAATGGCACGCTGGTTTCCTTCGGACCGATACAAATCCATCTCAGGAGGTCTGTGCCCATCCACACTATGTGAGCACTCTCCATCTTCAGACTACCAGTCTAGTTCAGCGTAACAGAGTGTTGCGCTGAGTGATGGCCCGGAGTGTTTGTGAGAGTGTAGGAAGTATCGCATGTGTGTATTTGCTTTTTGGGGGGTGAAAAAAAGAAGGATAAAAAAAATTTGACTTTCAAATCCTTAAATATTCTGTCTTCAAGTTGCCAAGCTGCAGATATTCTAATGGAGATGGAGATAGTGGGCAAGAAGGTTTGCACTCATGTTAATGAGGATATTGTTTTGTTGTCATTGATTAAAGTTCTTCCCGAGGCTGGTGCATTAATGGGGCTATTAAAAAAATATATATATCGCTGATGTGATTAAGAGATGCAGAATGATTCATGACAATAATTGGGCTGTGTGGGAAGATAACCTCTCACAACCTCATAAACATGCAGGTTGTGAAGAAGTTAATCCCTGATTTCATTATGAGCAAATCAGGGCAAATCAAACGGCTCTCAGCAAACACATATTGGAGTTCAGACAATCACGAACACATGCACAGCACCCATTTAGGGATCCTGCTTTCATCAGAGTTAAAAACAAAATACCAAAGTAAGTCTTTATATCACATAAAGACATATTTATCTTTGACCACCTTACAGCAGTGAGTAATAGTATCATTAAAATCACATAATACCTTCAGGATTTCTAATATAAATGACTATCAGTAGCTAATGGCGTTTTGAGAAGCAATGATATCATTACCCACAAAATGTTTAATATTACTTCTGCATCAGCAGCTCTGATACATACCTGTTTGTGAAAGCTTCTAATGTGCTTCCCTGAAATTCTTCTCCATGCTGAACAACTTAAAATAATTGCCAATTACAGTCATTTACATAAAGATTTGAACAAAAGTACAAAACAATCGCACAGACTGGACTCGGTGGAGCTTAAACAGCAGACAGTGAACGATGTAAGATCTTACAGTAATAATTAGAAACATATGCACATGAAAGTGGACTTTTACCCCAAACAGAATGGGTTGGAATATGAAGTACGGCTCAGAATGTGTGTGTGAGGGAGAAAGAGTTTAAAGCTGTAGATATCATCTAATTGAGCAGTCTCGCATAATCCACTAAATTTAACTGAGGCTTACCTTTTACAAGACCAGAGTCTTTACTCCTCCTTTTCACTTCCCCGCCTCAAACCAGACAGACGTGACTTGTGCTGTGCTCTTTTTTAACAATTTTTTTCCCATTTTTTGAAGACTCGCTCTGATCCTCAGCCAGCCACAATTATAACATCTAACCACATGCTCAAAGTAACTGACTGCAGATGACTGCGAAAAGGCCTCTGGTGGGACCGCTCCGAGTGGCAGTGTGAAGCTCAGACAGACGGCTCCTATGTTTCCTAAGCTCTGCGAGAAGTATGCCTCATTTTTAAAGATAAGACTATAACCGCAGAGAGTTTAACTTTATTAAGAGTTTTTTTCTGTATCTGCCGCCATCGTCTTTTGACCGTGATGGGCTTATGTGCGCGCAGTGCGGATTCACACATTAAGTTAACTCGATGAGGGTCTGTCCATTCTGGTAAAACACTATCTACAATTCAGAAGAGCACTCATCCGTGAACGTTGCTAATAAGGAAGTTATTTGATTGAGTAAAGGGAGGGGAGCTCAGGGGGTAAAGGCGGTCAGTGAATATTTCATGGCTGTAACAGCAAGGCAACAAGTTAGATGTATTCACCTGTGTCGGAGGTGTCAGCCTGACTTTGGTCACCCATTGCTGCTGAGTGGAGGCGTCGCTTGCTTTGATGAGCAAAGGTGACTCTGGAAGTGCGATGCCCTGCAGAGTCCTGGCAGCGTAAACTACCCCGTCGGCCTCTATCCGAAAGTCAGATGGATTACTGCATTCGAACCGCACCAAACCACCTCGACCGCAGCTGATAAAACCCACTGCAAAAACAGATACAAACACATAGATTTAGGTTCAAATTAGCCCGACGGTGGAGAGAAAAGCAATACAAACAAAAGGAAAAAGCAAAAAAAAGACAGGCAGCCAGACAGAAGGTCCACAAAGGTTTTCTGATTCTCCATCTCACTCATACATTATTCACATCAAGCTGTGCCCCAAAGGTATAACTCAAAACAGGTGCAGTGGAGGAGAAAGATGGTTGGGGAGAAAATAAAAAAAAAACTTTAGAAAAATTTGTTTCTTTAGGGGCAAAAATAAAGAAAGCACCAAAACAATACATTTAGAAGAAAAGTGTAAATTAGACCGGTGTAAACAACTTGAGCTGCTTTAAAAAAAAGTAAAAACAGAATTTCTTAAAGTCATCCATTTTGCTGGAAAACCCTCATTTCATTTCCATCCCAGGCTATTGCATGCTTTCATCGTCCCCCAAGACAAACAGGAATACCTTCAGCGGACAACTACAATCCCCAGCTACTTGAAAGACAGTCGTGAGTGTGATGTTTATTTCATAAGCAAGTACACACGGATATCCAAAACTCAACCACACATCCAGACACAACAGACAGGTGACTCATGGGGGCTCAAGTCCCACAGGTGTTTCTGTGGCGGTAGTACAACATCAGTTCATGTTACAACTGAGTGACAGTGCAGCACATGTACCTAATGTAGGCACACGCATTCACAGCAAACCCACACCCATGCAGATACCTCGACAGCAGAGCGCTTTATTGTCCAATCCTTTAGTGTGGAAATGTTTCCCTGAAAGCCTTCCTTGTGTTTATGGCATATGAAGATCACAATGCTACAATATATCAACTGTTTGGAGGCTCAGCTGAAGCTCCAATGAATTATTAAAGCAGATGTGGAATTACTTAACAAAAAGCCTTGAAGGTGGGTGCCTAATCTTTCTTCGCTACCTTGGGGACCTACTGATGTCTACACAGCATCGTCTCCACTTGGAGAGCATCGATTTCCCCCGGGCGAGATATAGAAGACCAGCTTGAGGTCTATAGAAAACCACAAGTGCACCATATCCTGCTAGTATTAAATCTCATTGATGAGAATGTTTAAAATGTTAGAAATGGATATTTGTGGCTAGAGGCACTTGGTCTCGGGATTAAATTAAATGTAAAGCAAGTGAGAATCACTTCAAAAATCTGTAGTAAAAGCTACTCTATAAACTTGTTTTGGAAGCAAAACGGGAACAGAATAAATGAAAAGCATGAAGTTGCTCAGGGATAGTTTAAGTGCAACCACAATGAATTCATCTTGATAAATGAAAGTGAATCCCTCATTTAGTTTAGCAGTTCCTGAATGCAACAAAATTCAAGTTTCACACCCAGTTAAGTTTCTTAAAAATAGAAATGCCATCTAATTGTGACTGAACTGTTCTTTTTTAACTTTATAGCTGTCTTTCAACCAAATATCATTCAAAGTACTTTTATTTAAAACCAACTTAGACTTTTACACTAACCATTTCCTTCTGAATACAACTGTTAAATTGCTGTGTCAAATTAAACTTGTTTAAGTAGTTGCTTTTCATTTTAGAGCTGATAAGGCCAAAAGATAGTTGATGGCAAGTCTCTGAAGGTTTTTCTTTAAAGCTATGAGCCTGTAAACTCAAAGCCTTCAGGCAATCACCAGTCTTCTCAAGAAGGGAGCAGATACTAGACAGGGATAGAATACCAAGTAAGGGACTGTCAAAATAACTCAGTGTTTCAGAAGACACTTCATAGATTCATAGATTTAGGAAGCTTCAAAATGTTCAAGGTGGGTTCAGTCTCAGTCACAAAATTTGGACAAAAAAGTTTAAAAAAGTAGTAAGCTAGAGGCTTCTATTACAACATGGAAGGTGCCGATAGTTTTGTAATAAGAATGTATGTTTTGTTTGAAGAACTATACCATGACAAATTGTCGACATTGGCCAAAGCTTCTTAAAATGATCTGACAAAACTTTTTGCCTTTGTCTACAGTCTTTCTGCCCCTCCTTCATGTGGCATTGTATAGATGGATAACCCACTCAGTATTTAGTCAATAACTTGTAATCACACAGTAATTCAGTATTAAATTGTGTGATATTTAAAATCATTGATAGATACAGTAGATATGCTCATAATTTAAAAATAAGTTTAAAATTACTTAGTGAACAAAAAACCCTGCAAATATTACTCCCGAAATTTGTTTCTTTCCATGCTTTTTGTGGCTGGAAGCTCCCCTTTTTTAACATTGCTTCAATTTTTTTTTTCTCAGGACTCCTCTGAGAGTCTCTTCAACAGTCGGGCCCTACAGCAAATCGCTAAACAAACTCCCAACAGGCACGACCGTTTCCAATGATAATGAATGGGAATGTCCTCCATCTGTCTATTCATTTCTCAGACTGGCTCCATTGGCTTATAAAACCACAGAAATTTGTAGCGCAGCACAGCTGCAACATAACTATATCGCCATGTATGAGATCCCTGAGGTACGGGGTCAAAAGACATAATGGTTGCCACACCCTGTCACACGTGTAACCATGGACACGACAATCAAGCCTGAATTGGACAGAAATGCCGATGCAGCACAGGGGCGCTGGGGGTTGGGAGAGGAGAAAAAAAAAGGAGAGAAGGCTGGGTTAGAGGGGTGAGCACGTCAGCAGAAATGCCTGTCCAACTAATACCCTGCACCGAGGCCCAAAATTACCTCCGATTCAATGATCCTATTCACAAGCTTGGACGCACCCCCACCTCTTGCCGGACAACACAAAAACCCCTCAAACCTCTCCATAGTGAAAGAGTGCCTCTCTATTGTCCGCTCATCACGTGATAACCCTAGCTCAGACAGACATAAACAGTTCAGAAAAGAAAGAGAGAGGCAGAGACATACATTTAATTTGAAACATGGAATGTGGACTCCTTAACTCCAGGGAGGCAAATTAAAATAAAAAAATCCACAATCTTGTTGCCGTGCTTGAATGCAAAGGACACTTACCGAGAGTGAGTCGCTCTAATGTGGTGTTAATGTGACGAGACTAAAATGCCACATGTGAGATCATCCCTGCATCTCATCATTCATTCCAGTAAGTGAAGTCACTGACAGAAGAGAAATACTCAGCAGAGGTGTTTCTTCAGTAGCTGCTGATAAATTCATGCCGATGCGAATACCCCAGTAAGCCGTATGCCCACCCCCTGCTGAACACCGCCAAATGTTTCAACAGTCCTGACAAAAACAGTTATTCACAGACTCACAGATGAATGTGATGAGGTTTAGTACGGCGTTCTACATTTGGCAATGACTCAATGCAAAGACTCTAAATGAATGTGCTGCGTAAGACATTCATGTCAACACTACTGTTTATAAGGTCCTGTTAAGCCTCACTAGAACTCATCTGATCTTCCCTAAATCCAAACGTGCTGTGATATAAAATTCAAATTCAGTCTTTAAAAAATGGGGGAAACAAATTCAATTAAGGTCTGCATGGTCCAACTAAGCAGACTTTGGTTCCAACCACAAAAGTATCCCTCCTTGCACATTCTATAATTGTTCAATTATTGCAGAAATTGCTAAAAGCAGAAAGTGCTAATAGTACAAAAAGCGAGATTGCTTCTCGTGGTTCATAATTGTCCACGCCAATGTTCTCCTTTAGCGCAGTGGGTTTTTTTTTTCAAACAATCATTATGAAAGCATATCTTAAAGCTTCAAGGCAGTAACCACTTCACAACCGAATACATCCAATTCTTCTTAATTATAGCCATGTTGTTATAAATAGCTCAAACATGAAACTGTCTTTTAGGTTAATACAAAGAAATGTTTAGCTGTCTGATCTAACTTAATGAGCCAAAAATAATATTAAAATAAGAGAGTTCTATCACCATAGACTGGAAATAAAAAACTGCTTATAGAGAGAAGAGGAAAACAGGATCTGCTCAAAGACACTAAAAAGTTCATTTCTTAAGCTTGCATCTGTGAATGATGTATTTTTTCCCCAGACAAACCCTCGAAGGCATTTTACTGAGAAAATGCACTTCAAACAGAGAATTTTCATGCATTTACAAATATAGCAAGGCATCTGCATTGAAAATATACTGAATTTGTGTTCTATACGATATTTCTTGCAATTAGAAAATTAAAGACTTGACATCTAAAAACAGTTGGCTCGTGTTTCTCGCTTGATTGCAGTGGCCAATCCTGTAGCACTTAAACTCAATCTTCAAATTGTTGGCACATTAAGAATGAAGAACAGGATCTCAAAGAAGTGTATTGATACCACCTCCACTTATCGTAAACCCACATATGAGTATCCGTAGAAACAAAAACACCATGAACATCTAAGCAACTGGATCAAGAAAATCTGTTTGGGCCTGAGGAAATGCGTACTCTCTTAATGTGTATTGATATTTTATGCTTGGTTTATGTATAAATGAAACATTTCTTTCATTTACCACTTGCATTTCTAAACCATTTGATCATTTGTGGCAACTCTATCTCGTCTTTTTGGTTTTCTGTAAACTTCTGTAAACTTTTTTCAAGCTTTTTGCTTGAAAACAATTTATCCTTGGAGAGAACTTCCTGTGATGGTTGCCCCATCCATCAACTGATTGTTAGGTGCTGTGTTAGTGCTAAATTACCAACAAATGGAATCCACCACCCTGGTGGATTTGAACAAAAAAAAATATATATATATATATATATATATATATATATTATTATAACTTTTTTTTTTTTTTTCAAAAACGAGTAGATGTCTTTCAAATTAGAAATGTTTGTCATTCAAAACTTAACCCATCATCAGCAGTGAATAGAAAGAGCTGGACAACATTACAATTACACTCTGGCTTTATTGAATAAATAAAGTAATTGTATGTTTTCCAACATGCTGACATAAGGGCATTGTGTGGATTAACGTCCCGCTAAAGCAGACTCCTGATAAGGATAAGCTGCATCTCTGCAGTTATCAGCACGATGACTGGAATTCTGTTTTTGGAGTCACTGAGACGAGCGAGTCGCTACACAGGCTTTAGAGGGACATAAAAATGACCTCACAGCCAAGATGTTATAACACTCCAACTCACTATTTTTCTCTCAGAAAAAAAGTCAGGAAGATGAAGTTTGCAGTGACAATTGCTGTTTTGATTTATTTAGATGACAAAACTATTCAGATCTGACAAACTAACAAAAAACCCTGACAACACATTTTTCTGATTGTCCTTATTTATTCCTGGTGAAGGCCACAAGATTACTTTTTTTTTACACTACAGCACAATAGTTTTTAAATCCATTGTGCTAACTTTGTTCCTTGTGGTAAAATACTTTTCTTCAGTCTAAAGACCTTCAAGTACCAAGTGATGTAGGATAAATAAAATTCTATTTTCTCTGATGTTTCAGATTAATCTTCATTTTGTAAGTCACCTTATCAAGATTAAATCAACCAACCAAAGGTAAGAAGCCATAAGAGCCAAGGCACAAAGACCCCTCTTAAAAACTGGAAAATAATAGGCTATTAAGGTGTTTAAATGCATCACTTTTTATTGTTTCTGTATCACAGAGGTCATGAAAGGGCAGTCCATGCTTCACCGGGTTGCCTTTTCATCACTGCACTGCCACAGTGCTGCTACAGGGCTTTTTCAGCACTTTCTGCCAGACAGAAAGGGAAGACGTCTTGTTGTGTCTGCACAAACCAGGACCACTAAATGTTTAAAACATGGAAAACAAATTGCTCTCATTTCTTATAAATAATCTTTTTTTAAGAACATGATTTTAGAAAAGAGAAAAAGATTGCATTGCTGATAAAAAAAAAAAACATCCAATATTCCTGTTTTATTATAAATGCATCAATCGGGGGAGGATAACAATTCCTAAGGTAACTTAAAGATGTTGTACATGCCAATTTGTTTCTGAAAGTTCACACAAAATGACAGGAAAAAAGAAAGTGAGCGACTAAATCAACTATTTATTTTACCACCTCAAGCCTGCGGTTTCAAGCTGAGTTGATGTTTTCTGAAGAGCATGATCACGAGGGCCAGGCTCTAAAACTGCCTCAGTGCAACCTGTAATGTGACATTATTAGGGTCTTTTGATCTCCAAAGCATAGACTCTAAGCTATTTAGTTCTTCCCCTTGATCATTTATGTCTAAATACATCATAAAAATCAAAGAGACAGAAAAGGAGGCAGTGACCAGAGATGGAATAACCTCTGCTGACATTTTCACTCGGTCTTGCCGGGCTTTTTAATGACACCAGCAGAGTGCTTTTCTCTCTTTGACTTGTTACCAGGCCAGAAAATGAGAGAAAAACACTGCTTTTTTTTTCTTTACAACTGTTCCAACATTTTTCTCAAACTTTGTACACAAATAATCATTTTCTTTTGGAGAGAATAGGATTTAAAAGTACTCTGAGAAAAATACTGAATATTAACTTTCTAACAAAAAAAAATGATTAAATACACTTACAATCACCAAATACAAATGAACACAGAACAAGACCGCTAAATAGGCAGACAAGACCTTTGCAAGATGACAAACCAAACACCTAATTAAAACTTTGACTTTGCGCTGGACAAAAGGTTGTGCAAATGAATGTTGAAGCAGACAAAGCCATTTCCCAGGAGATTGACCACAGAAGTAGGCAGTCCTACTGCCACAGTTTTGATAAGATTAGAGCAGTTGTTTATCAGAATGTGATTAAATGTGAACAAATTGCCTAACCTCTTGTTCATTATTTGACTGAGTTCATTTTATGCTCTAAGGAAGTTAATTCAGGCACTGTCAATAAAAATCCCTGGTGTATGACGGGGAGGAGGATGGTCCTGGCTACATACGCAACGCCCTGTGCACGTGTTGCTGTATTTGACACCTTTTGTGACTTTGCACTTAATGAGCCAGATCAATTATCACCTAAAGCAAATACAAAGGCAATAACATTGAGACAATCAAAAGAATGACATGAATAATGTTTCGATTCTATCACAGACACACCAACTTCTGTTTGATGAATCACATTCTAACGTTCACAGGTAAAATCGACCTGCATAAATGGGTGTAAAAAACAGTTTGTGTACATTTACAAAACTATAGGGAGAAAAAAACAAATGTGAGTGCCAATGTGAGTGCTGTTTTAAACCCATTAGTAGAAAAAAGTTGCCCATATTAGTTGTTAAAGCCTTCTTTCTTTTCAATAAATTTTTGATAGCATCTGCAGTTGAAGACAGTTTCCTAGATGTTTTAACAAAGGTCTGGTCTTATCTATCATCCTAAATTCAAACACAGCAGGAGATGGGCTGTGAATAAGTATGATTAATACATGTTTATGCAAATTAAGCTAACCATATTCTTTAACAGTGATGAGTCTACATTATAAGACATGCCGGTGATTGCTCATGAAAAAGGCATGATGTATCCTCCTTGCCTTTATAGGAAATGAAACCTGTGCCTCTTTTGCATACCTCTGTTGTCAATCAAACCCATATGCAAATGCAAAGCTCAGGTAAAGACCGACACACTCCGCTGCATCCAATTACAAACCTAACCACACACACAAACATTACTTTTTTTGTTCCATTTCTTATTAATATGCACACATGTATGTGTATGCCCACCAACACACATTTGCATCTCCTTTTCACCTTTAATTGCTTAAAACAGAGCAGGGGGGAAATCCAAAGGCATTTCTCTCCCCGGTAGGAAAGATCTGCAGAATAAAAGATGAAGAATGCCTTCACTTACATAATAAAAAGTTAAATAAAACAAACATGGATCTGAGACTGATCCTGAGGCAAATGTGTCATGGGTAACACTCACAAGTTCATGGTGAGTTACAGGAACAAAAGTGATGGAATTCAAGTTTCCCTTTTACTTTGGAGGAATCCGGAAACAGAGAAGAAATGAGAAAAAGGCATGAGAGTCCTGGTTGGCCGGGAAACAAAAGCAGGAGACAAAGCAAGATGAGGCTGACAGCCCCCGGAGAAGACTATTATATTCGAAGATTGAAAGAGACAAAGGCAGCACAAAAGAGATACATATTTGCTGGAAACACATTTAATATTTATAGCAAACTGGTTCTTATTTCTAACACTAAACTGTAGATTCCACTGTTGCACAAAGAAAGAGAAAAATATTTCCAAAACAAAAATTGTAAATCAAAACATTAAAAAATTACGAAAAAATATACTTAAGAATTATAAAGTGGAAGCAAACTATGTTTATTTAGGGGGGCTGCAAAGACCTATTTTTTCCCCCAAAAAACTTACAATCAACCAGTTGTTGTTTTACACAAACTATGACAAGTTATCCTCGTTTTACTTGTGGTTATGATCCCATCAACCAGCATTTCTAACATATGGATACAAGGTTTAGAAAAACCTTGAATAAATATGCCTCATGAAAACCCCGACGAGGAAAATGAAGCTGCTTTAAACTGAGAGATTAGGGCAGCGGCCAGATCAAAGTAGACACATTTGCTATCGTATTTTCAGATTAATGAGTCAAATTTCAGCTAGAAACACAATTACCCTTATGCCTGAAGTAAAAGACAAAAAATGAACCAAAAGACAGATTAAAAGATAAATTTTGTTCCACCCAAAAACTTCCACGTTGGCATAGAAATGCATTCGTATGATAGGCAGACGTTTTGGTGAGTCAAGTGAGTATTTTAAAAATTTCTTTGTATAATATTGATTCTTTGAAATAACCAGCTCAGAGCAAAGATTCATCCAAATCAGTTTGACCTCCTGAACGCTCCCCCACATGGATTTTTTTTTCCTCAAATAGATTGGTTAAGTGGAAGAAAAAAGGGAGGAAGACTCATTTTATTGGCTGTATAGAAGCTAATGTAGGATGAATTATTGAAAAGAAAAGAATGTATGTGTCCCATTTGATCTGAAATCTGATAACGTCCCGTAAACAGATGTTTTGTTTTTAAATTGCTTTTGCTAAAGCACTACTCATCAAGTTGGCTTTTGTAGGAGTTTTGGGCTTCATATTGATTTTTTTTTTTTGGGAGATTTTTCCTACTATTATTACGCAGCGGTTACTCATTGCATGTTAAATGAAATATTTGTTTGCATAAAAACTATATACTTATGTTCGGGCTGTCCTGTTTTATATGCATTTTTTGTGTGAAGAAGCAATTTCACATCATCCAATTCGACAAATTTACATAACACAGAAATCTCGCTATAACATTATTCAGGCTGAGTTTCAACAAAACCGGAATGGGGGGTGTGTGCAGCAGGGAGTTTAACAATTCCAATGGGCAAAAAGAAGAACCGGTATCTTCTCATGCAAGTATAAAAAGTGCATTAGGTGTCAGAAATAAGGCCTTGACGTTTCTGTTGCTGCTTACTAACATTTGCTCACTGCGGCTGAGCCATCAGGTGTGAACAATTAATCTTGGAATCAGTCCAGCACAATAGGCACCTCCTCTCACATGTAATATCCGTGTTGCTGAGCATTACCATGTGTGGAGTGATGCTGTGCGAGTGGAGTCTATATAGAGGAGAGCCTTCTTACTCGCGTGTAATCAGTTGGAGTGAGTGGGTTAAGACAGGAATCTGTGCAGCTGGGCTTTATTCGAGGCACAATGAATCCCAGATTAGGAAAACTTGGAGGAGGTAGGGAGGGCATAGACGATCACAGGGAAAGAGGAAGGTGGTGGGGACGGAAGGGGCAGTACAACTCCAACATCCAACATCTGTCCTCAGTTTGTCTGCAACTACAACACCAAACCACAAGCAGGCCATGTACAAATCTGTCTCTGCTCGGAAAAGCTGCCTGCAGAAATGTTTCCAGACTGTGGCTTTTAAACATGAGGACTCATGGGAATTCCGTTGCCTGTTGGCAATATGGCAGCGTTTGTCAGGGTCACTCAAACGTTGACAGCGGTGGCATAAACAAGCGAGTGGCGCAAATACGGGAATCGGAGAGTATACAGTGTGTGTGTGCGTGTCTTTCACATGGTGTGCACTGTTGTTTTGTTTCAATCTCTCAGTGTATTGTTTGAAATGTCACAAAGGTGCCCAGTTCAATAAAAAAGATGATTTTTACACAGGTATATCACACCTTCCTTCCACTTTTCATTATTGTAGACATTGAGAGAAACTTTTCAAACCTTCAGAACTAAAGTTAGTAATTTTTTGTTGTTCATTTCAATCTATGTGGACAACATGTGGGTAATAGTGAGAGGAGATGATGAGCTGTGTGTGCAGTACCTTCATTCTGGTTTGGTTTAATCTTTCAGGCCAACAAAAAATGGTTCAAACAGTGTTGCGCAAACAAAGTCAAGATTCACCAGGAAGATATGCCACTGCTACCAGAGCTTGTTCAACAGCCTTTCTATCCCCCTAAGAATAGCCAACACCTGGGGAGTGATTAAACAACATAATCCACCTTCCATTTCATAATGCGTCTCAGATTTTGCCTTGTTTTTCATCATCTTTGTACAATCTAATTCTTGACGTGTTATGTAAACACATGACACTACCATGAGTAAAAAAGACTTCTAACTCTGGCGGTCTGTTTGTTTTTATTATACATAACTGAGGAATGGTGAGAGTTGAATATACTCGGCACAGCTTGGTCATCAGGCAAACAGGATAAAATTCTGTTTTTGGAGGGGTTTTTTGTTATTTTTGTATGAATTAAATTGTTCCAGGTGGGGTCGTATTTTCTTTCAAACTATGCCGTATAACCTACAGGTATATGAATAGTCATCCACAGTATTGAAATTGATCCTGTTCCTTTTTCTTTTTGTTTTGATCCCACGAACTGCCCAACAGGAGGGGAGAGAGGCTGCCTGATCTAGTATGGATCTGGTTTTATTACTTGGACGACTGGTCACCTGAGACTGTTCTTTTTGTTTTTTTCCACATTCCTCTGATTCATTGAAGTGGGCACAAGATTTAAGCTTGTCCCCCCTCCCGCACCTCCCTTTGGTTTAAGCTTATTTACATTGGCTGATAAAAACTCTGTGCTAAAAAGTAAGCTTATTTCTGCATCAGGTGTGGGATTCGGCAAAGACAAACATAAGGTTTTAAAATGCACCATGGTTGTTCAAATCTATGATCAGGGTATGGTACTGCTGTTTATAAGCTGATATATAAAGATTCATTGGGTTTTTCTCAGATTATACAGGACAGATCTGGCTTTATAAAAGGACATTGGAGATGTACGACCTCATATCTCAAATAATACAAATTCAATAATAGGCATCTATTGCCCAGCGTGGTTGTTGATGAGGGCAATAAAACAAATTTTAATATCGCAGTGTATTAGAAGTGATAATGAGCGGCGCAGTGGCCAGTTATGTTGTAACTCTCTGTCAAGGTTCATATCAATGACAACGAGCTGCAACTCTCATATTCACGTTAGACATCCGAGTCCAAAACAGGGAGGCATAAATCCCATAAACAACATCCGGTTGATGCTTTTATAGCTTTTGAAATTTCTTATCAGCAGATGTCTCATCCACCTTATTTAATATTTTACATACTTATTTGATGAGTCCACGTGAGAGTGGTGAAGTCACTTCCCTATTTAATGAGATTTGATAATAACAACTTCAGAAAGTTCTTCATCAGCCTGTGATTTGTCATCTGATGGAAAGTAATTGGTTGGCAGAAGTAGGGATTTAGAAAGGCTGATGAGTGCAGCAGAATATGGCAAACATGCCATGCAATGAGATCACAGACTGCCAGCCAGCTGTGTCTACTGATGCAGACCAAACCTTTCAAGTCTTTTCAACATATGGTTCAAATCAAGTATGTCGGTGTCACGCAGAGTTTCAAAAACAAGCAAAAGTCCCGCACATTTACAAATGCTGGATTCATTCTGTATTCCAAGGATACGAGGAAAAAAAAAAACACTGTCAATGTACAATTTGCATAAAATAACATATCTTGCAGATCAAAAACAACCTGGCGTGGGGAAGCAAACATTGCTATAATACCTCTGCTTAGTTAAAAAAAAAAAAACTAAACAAGACACAGGTATTATTGGTTGTTTAAATACATAAAAAAGACAGTTAACTTGCTTAAAAAATAAACGAGGTAAAGATTTATACAACTGATTTGTTACTTATAACATTTAAGGCACATATATTTCTTAATGTGCAAAAGATTGCTCTTCATGCCTACGTTAGCAAAACTCAAAAAGATATCAGCATTTTAATACTATTGAAAGGTGGAGTCTTTTCACTTCTGAACAATCAAGCCTCATCAAGTCCAGCACACAAAGTGCAATCTGAAAATAAACGGAAGTGCAACATATAAACACTCAAAAATAAATCTGATAATGAACTGGTAGTGTTTTTCTAGTCATAACAAGCCCTGTCACTCTGACTGCGAGGTCATTTTAATTTATTTTTCATCTTGTTTTCCATATGGACTAAGTCACAACGCAAGTCATTTGAAGTCTCATTTCCTGTGGACTCTCATAAAAACAAAACAAAAATAACAATATGTAGTCTGTTATTAATCTGATTTACACAAGGGCATACCATAGCTGTTGTTCGTGATCATGGTGGAGTTCCACGCTGAAATATAAACACGTGGCACTACACGTACATAATCATAGTCAATTACATTTTAAAAACGTTTGAAAATGTGCAGAAAATTGTGGCTTGACTGCAAGTTTTTTTTTCTAAACTGAAGAGATTGGACATATTAAGAAAAAACGCTGTAACAGAAATATTTTACCTAAAATTAATAATTATCTAATGATCTAATCAGATCAAGTTTAAAAAATTGATTTATTTAAAAAGCAATTGGCTACCTATACTTAGTATGCATGTTTAAAAAAAATACCCACATCTGCTGATCCTACCAAACCAGAGTGTATAAGATAAGAAGGTTCTTCTCACTTTGAAAACCAGTACTTTGTTCTGAAAAACATTTCTTCATCCATGTACAAATCAACATGAGAGAGAATCTATTGTTTAAAAAAGAACTGTACCAAATGGTGAAGGCCATTAAATACAGCTGTCTTCCCTCCATTACTGAGGTGTCAAAAAGGAAGCTGTTAGATTCATTAAAAGTGCACACGACGGGAAGAGGGGGGCAGTTTCCGACCGAATAAGCAAACAAAGCTCATCTTAGATAAAAGTTTCCTTGTCTTGTTTGTGAATGTAAATAACTAATTAGCCAGTGACTGCACAATAGTTTTCCGCTGACACATAAAACTCTGGACAATGAGGCAGGTGGGAACTCACTTAACCTGCATTTGCCGTGTATAAATACAACGTCAATTGTGACCTCAAATTATGATTAGTTATGTGAAACAACATAACAGTACAGGTTATACAGATGTGTCCAAATAAAAAATGGGACTAGAACCTGTTGGGTTCAAGAACCAAATGGGGTAGGGACTGGATTGCTAGACTTTCTGTGAGCACTCTGCATGTTCTCTTTTAGTGCACGTTGGATCTCTATGAATACGTTTACTTTTTTCCAACTGCTCAAAAAGATGCATTTCAGGTACTCTAAATTACCGTAAGAGTAAGCAGGATTTTGTAGTGTAAGTCCAACAAAAGAGTAATAACTTGTCCATCCAGGGTGTACCCTGCTTAGAAGCTGAGATCAACTCCAATCACCCCCTTCACTCTGACTTTGTAGAGGCAGTTTTTAAAAAATATATTTATTTGGGATCATTTTTATTTTATTTCTTGCAAAATTTTAGCTAGTAATAATGAGTGAGCATATTAACCATGCTAGCTGCTCCAGTTGTGCGACCATGGAGAACATTTGCCCGAATTGCAATATTCCTCAATGATTGAATAAAGCAATGCTGACATAATCTAGAATATGAGCGAGCAAAGCAGATGAGATTGTTATTTTACATATTATGATTTTTTTTTCTGAAATATATTAAACCTGTGAAATGAGATGTGGTTAGCTGATATACTCCAATATAGCCTGGGAAAGGGCGTTGTCCATGAACCTCAGTGTGTTCCTTCATTTTGCGTTACACATCCCCCATCTTTTGTGCACAGGGACAATAACAGCGTAAAGGGGGAGATGGGCAGGGTGTGATGCGGTGGATCTGGTTACCTTCTCAACCATTGCCTTAACAACACATGGAAGAAGATCAGTTACATGACAACAGGTCATTTTCCTTTTACTTCTAGTTGCAGAATATAAACAAGTCTGTTCCTTTAAAGCAAAAAAATTGTAGAAAAATGTCATTTCCACAAGGACACAGGAGTCCAACATCAACTTTGTTACTTCTAAAATTGCTTTTTATTAAAAAAACAAACAAAAAAACTTCCTCACTGTGCATAGTGAACAAGAGACAAGAGTTTCATTCCTTTTTGTGCACTCATTTACATGATGTGGGCGTAGAGGGGTCAAAGATCATCCACATCTCAAATCCTTTTGAGTAGAAGCTCACAATGGGCAGAAGCTGAATGCTTGTAGGCTTGCGGCAAATTAAAGAGTAGCTCCTCCCTTGATGCTTCGTTCCTCCATCCCTGTTCCAGCACCTCAACAGTATACTGTTATTCAGAGTTTACTGTTTGAAAAGTATCTGCGATGTAACCTGAAGCGGTCTGTTGCATATCAGTTTTTCACTGGGAAAGAAGAGATGCAGAACAGAGATGAGGGAATAAAAAAAGACCAAAAAAAAGCATTGTGAAACAAAGACCAAGAGGGGGGTAAGAGCCCTGCTCTGCTCATAGCTGTTTTATTGTGTCTTGGTCCATGACGGAAGCCATGGGGTTCTTTTCACTTGTCACATTAAAATAGCCATCCATTAGAAACAGAGCTAAAGGATGTCCCTACAGACTTCTAAAGAGGGGACAGTTCCCTTTGTGCTGGCCAACACTCCTTAACCCAGATAGGGTAAGCAAGATTTACTTGGTGCTTACAAAACAAGCCATCTAGAAATGCCTAACTGGTAAATAGCAATGTAAATTTGGGTGAGTGATGTTTAAAATAGAGCAATTAGTCTAAAAAATTTTTTGGACTGAGCATGTAATGATTAAGTAAGTAGACTTCCATCAAAATAACAGGATATGTCTTCAGGGTGCTGCAGTTTGGATGCTTGCAGATATTGTGTTCCATTTTGTGCCTAGAGTTATGTGCAGGAAGGGGATAACATGACAGCTGTTGCGACCCGGGATACTGGGAGGACCTGGAAGCATAAACATTTGCCTTTCTGCATCACTGGAATCCGCATTAGGAGGTCATCGACATTACTGAACCCTGCAGACTTGCCTCAGTGGCAGCTGTGCACGAGGGGGTTCACTGCCCAAAAGCAAACAAGAGGTAGGGTGTCTGAAGACGGATGGGTGCTGGAATCTATATACAGTATGACATTGACACATTGGGCCCAACTATCCGAATCATCAGGATAAGTATGCATTAAAACCAACAGTAAACTGAGAGATGATTAGAACAAAATGCCGATATGAAAAATTTCAATTTGCTTCATGGATCAATTGGGTCATCACCATTGCGATCGTTATCCTACATCAGAAGCTGCAATGTTATATATGGTCCCTGAATATATATCCCACTCAATCAAACTACAGTCTTGTGCTCAAGTAGACCAGCGGGACCTGAGTTTTCACAATCAATGTAGCATATGGAACACTCCAAACTGTTGGGGAGTGGCGCCCAAGGCCAAGATTTAAAACATGGACAGACAGCTGGTGCCGTGAGGCATGACAGCAGAAAAAAAAATCATATGGAATTCAATTCCCCCTTTTTTATGGTGGTGGAATTGTGGGCAAATTGTGAAACCTCTCTGGTAAAAACATTAAAAGGGTTCTTTTTCGTTTTTAGCTTTTATGACTCTGCGACCATAGATGGGGTCAGTTTAATGAGGGGCAATGTCCAGCCAGTGCTCCTCCTCATTTAACTGTACGCTGTCTAGAAGCACCGTTGGACCCTTTGCCACATTAGGGACATCTGGACCCTTCATGTACATGCATGTCCCCTTAATGGGCAATTACAAAATCCAAAGCTTGGGAGTATGCTTCAATTTATAGTTCCAATGTACCTTAACTCAGAATACACTGTCTATCAAAGCCACATTAGGTTATATGAGACAGGAGGCCTCTCAGACCTAATAAGCCTTATCCTTTCCAGAGAATGGCCATTAAATTCCCTCTTCCACCATGGCCTAGCCATCAGTTTCCAGTCAATAAATGAATCAAATAAATGGCATCCTCAGAACAACAATCAAAGTACAGAATAACATGAAACTCATTAAACCTCAGCTCCATCTACACTCCATGAAGAGCAATGGAAAACTCAATTATAAGTCATTTCTAAAACCACACATCATGTGTATTTTTTTCAACATCAGGTTCAAGCTCTGTTTGAGAGCATGGAAGGAAAGTAGTGGAACAAAGCAATACAGTTGCCCATGACAACCCATGATTTTTATACCAAGTTGAGACCTTTTCATTAAAGTTAATTTCACTCATTCTACTCCTGTTGAACTAAGGGAAGGAGGGGTCTCTACTGCTTTTTGTAGCGCTCCCCTCCCCCTCTGGTAACAAACACAACCACATTATCCATGTCAAATCCATTGGTGACAGGCCGAGCCAGTCAATATGGAGTCAATAGATTTGGTGCTTTCTCAGCAGGAGTTCAACTGAGAAAACATCTTTAACTACTGCTGAACATTCAAACAGATTTTTTTTTAAAAAAAAGGCAACAATATAAATTTACAAGGGAGATAAAAACAGTAAACTGTTTTACCTCCTTGCGGTGCAAAAGCATTATATCATACTCTCCTTAAGTGCATTCCATTTAAATGGCATAATTCTTCCAAGTTATTGCACAAGGTTTTTCTTAGTGTTGTGGTCCATTGGTTCAGATAAGATAAAGTTCCTAATGACACACATAAATATTCTTTCCCAAAGTATTTTTTTCCCGCAGCCCTTTCAGCAATTAACACCTGCCGACCACCTCTCACCCGCCTGTCCTGAGCTGCAGGTGTAGGGAGACCAAAGTGTGACCTGATGAAAGACACTCTGCTAGGCCAGTCATTTACTCACACTGATAGGCCATTCTTTATTTAGCATAGCCCAAGGAGGTACGCTTAGCGACAGTGCAGACCAACACACAGTGGCACCGGCACCAAAAATAGACTAGACCACCAGAACAGCCCACTGGTCACACATTAACCTTAACAAACTAGCCGCCCCTCGCCTGATAATAATAGTGTTTGAATTAAACACAGAAAACAGGACAGGGAAAAAGACTGTGCCTGGCATCACAGGTGAAACTATGAATCACCACATGAACAGCACTTTTCTTCCTGCTCTTCACCTTTTTCCCAATGCCCAGAGCTCTAGAAGTGACAGTGAATACTAACAATACGAGCTAGTGTCTCCTGGGCCTCGGAACTGCAGGCACAGCGTGGAATCATAAATGAGCGACTTTGACAGAAAACACATAGGTTTATAGAAAAAAGGAGGGTGAAGGATGAGCCGGAGAGGAGGCAATGAATTTAGAGGTTGGGGGAATTTTGATATGACAGGGGTTAGTTATTTGCTGGCAGCGGAAAGTCCTTTACCAACAAAGGGCCTTTCATATTTCCTGTGAACAGACACAGAGACTCCCATTAATTCCGGAGGAAGAGCTCATCTCAGCCTTCTCCCCCACACATAAATTATTCTTATGCCCTTCCTACATTTACCACACAGTCTTTACAACATAAAGAGTAAAGGAAAAAATAGAAATCATCTTTAATGTGTTCAGGCACTTTAAAAACAGTTATGTCAGCACTAACTCTTAACACATGTGCCAACATTTGCTTTGTGCCAAGCCACAGTCGGAGGCTCCCTCACTCGGTATGTCACTGTTTTGACTGTCTCTCCATGTCTCCTTTCAGTCTGTCCTCATATGGGAAGAGATGAAAAAAACCTCTACCCAGCTGTCAGGGTTTTGATCAGATGAAGCTCACTCTTACATGGAGGATATGCCAATCCCTCGGTTATACCGCACGTAATGGAGGTTAACATTGTTGCACAGCGGCTCATGTGCACATGCCTAGCCCTTTGGTGGTCAGATGGAAAGGATGATAAACAGCTAAGGGAGCATCATGTCTTCTTTGAAGCATGTTAAAAAACAAAGTTCCCATAAGGGAAAGAAAGACAGAAAATGGGTAAATGGAACATAACTAGAAATGCATCCCACTTGTTCACCTACACTGGGTGTGGAGGTTTTTATTTCAGAGAAACAGAAATGACTACACAGTGGAATTTTCCAATCGCACAGACAGACTAATAAATAAAAACCCAGAGATCCAAAGTCTGACAAAAAGCTGGCCAGTGCATTGTATGTGGTCGTGTTTTATAGAATCCTCTTCCAGTTGTTGAGGCTCAGCACCTCCTGCAGCACATGCATATGCAACAAACCTTTTAATACCTGCAATGCCTCGTTAATAGGATGCTGAGGTCGTTAGTTTTTCCACCGTTAAAAGCAGTCAAGATCGTGCTGGTCCCTGGAGATTACTCTGATTAGAGTTGTAAGTGGTATCAAAATGTGAATGAATCTTCCTAACGATGCAGAGACTGTTGACCTTGGGCCAAAGTTGACTAAGAACATTAAACAATTGCACTTTAACTTAAGCCTCTGAATTTAACATTCAAACAGTTGCCCAGTAAGGTAGTTTATGCTTGTTTACAGTTTGGCAAAGGTTGAAATAAATACAAAAGGTCTGTATTGAATTTTATTTAGCAACATTTTCTGTATCATCCAATATCTACTACTGAAAAACCACAAATTTCTTTCACACATCGACATGTAATGAAGCATGCATCTTAAATCTTTACTCCATAAATTTTTTTGATTCCTCAAAATTACCTCCGGGTATGCGTGACTAATATGGAAGTAAAAAGCAAAAAGTTGCTACACCGAACAACAGCTTATGAATAAATACATTCAATCCACCAGCCCATCATTCAACAGATGTGTAATGGAACAATGCGGGGCAGTGGCTCACTGTAGTCACTCAGCACAAAATAAGCCTGGTCAATGCCGAACAAAGACCCGTTTGTGCCTTTTGACCTCCGCTCTGGTCGACAACACATTCCCCGTAGTACAGAGGGAAACATTCAAACCAGCTTGCCACAGTTGGTTTTCCACTATTTATCCTATAAGATCCCATTTAAAGACAAGCAGCTTTGTGTGTTTTGGTGATGGGGGAAACATTAAATATTTTAGTTGAATAGCCATGTCAGCTTAATGGTTTATGATCACAGTAAATCATGCTTAGAATTCTTTCTGACAGAATGATAAAAAGTTACATGCTTATTACTCCTAATTGAATATAAAGGTGAGACTGGACTAACTGGAGATCATTTTATGAGAAAAGACGTAACAATTCATAGAGTTAATTATGTCTGTTGTACTTTGTATAACTGAAAGGGTCTCTTATTTTCTGGAGTAAAAAAAAAAGAACCAGAATGACCATTAGTCTGAGTGTCAGCTCTAGACACGACCGATATGACAAATTAAATACTTCAAAACATCACATTTTCAGTATAAACAGGTTAATGGAATCAATGACCCAGCCCATTGCCACGTCCAATCTGCCTTTTTTGTGAAGGTTCAATTTGAATCGCAAAACTACTGCTGCGTCCAGCGTCTTTAATCTATAAGCATATGCATAGTGATCGCAATCGAGGTCAGCTGGGACATCAACAGAAGCAACAGTCTCATCAGCATCACGACGAGTAGACATTTTCTTAAAATTTTGCTGGCATTTCATAAAACTTGAAAGTTCCTCTATGTTTGCTGTAAGGTTATCATCTTTTGACTGTACTTTCAAGAGGACGACTTGGTAGCACTACTAATTTTGGAAATGTAGCTATTTTCTATGCCAGAGTCTAAAAAGTAAAGAAAAACTTAATCAGATATTCCTTAAGGAGAGACATTACTTATTGATGGGATGGAATTAAAAAGTTATTAATTAAGAAAACATAGTCATGTATAGGCACTTTTATAATAATTTGACAAACAAAAACTAAATAAAAACGAAAAAGCACTCGTTGCGCTTCTTGGGAAATGTATGAAAACTGAAAGTTCTACTTTTTCAGAAGTCGTTTAGAAGTTGATTAAAATTTCTAAAGAAGGAACCTATAGTTAATTTCAATTTTTACATTTTTTTAAGTCAAAAACATGGGGAATTTTTTTGATCACGAGACTATAAGAAGCTGTATTTTATCAAAAAAAAAAAAAAGGCAAGAGAAGACTTGACAAATGAGTTTTCCACCATCCACTTTTAAATTGTATTATTGTAATGTCAAATACATGCTTAGTCTAGCTCATTCGAACCAGTGTCTTGAGAACAACAAAACAGATTTATAACAAACTCAAGCTAATAAATCAACCAATAAACACAGCACGGGTAGAAACATACATCAACACCATTAGACCTCTGATAAACTATGTAAACCACCTATATTGAGGATGCCAAGATACCAAAATGTGTTTTAACATACTGTCTAGGTTGTGATATATATTTATATATTAAGAAATAAATGTGGATATTTGTTGCTGCATCAGGAGATTGGAAGAAAATTTGTGGATGTGTGGTTAAGATTTTCTTCCCTCAGACACTTAGTAATCCAGATGATATAAAGGAATAATTTTATTCATTTATCTCCGCTCAGAGTCCTGTTCATTTGGAACAAATTAATTAGTCAATCAGTTCAACATGAGTCATGAGACACTGCTCCTGCATTGATCAGCTGTCGCCACGCTCTTATTTCCATTGCCAGCTTTACACTTCTTGAAATAACACCAGCTGATTTTACTGTTTGTGTTATAAAGTGTTGTCTTCCATATGAAAAAAATTGAGATGAACCAGCATGAGACGGTGCTTTGCATTAAAATCTTAAATAAGAGGGTCAGCTGCTAATACCTGGAGATTTCACAAAATCAGGAGCACACAAATAAGACCCAGGACTTTCCAGTGACATGTAGTGCGATAAGGTACATTATCTACCAGAAAAGCGCATTTTGTGTAAAAAATTATATTTATGATAATCTTAAAAAAATGTTCGAAGACAACGTTTTAGAACACAAACACTCCACCCTCGTATGAAAGCATGTTGAGAGAAAAACCAAAAGAAAAGTTCAAAACTGATTGAATTCTAGGTTATCACCTGTCAAAAATCCACAGCGCCCTCTAAAATGATTAAAGCTGTACTATTAATTAAAAGTTGATGAATGAGTTATATGGATGGTCTTTTTGTATATGGCACAAAAAAATAGCTATACAACAGCAGCTCCAGGGTTGCAACAATTTACGTACAATAGAAGTAATTGGTTAACCAACTATTGGTTAATTGGTAATCAAAGTGAGAGATTGTAACAATCTTAAACTGGACTGCAGATGAGACCAAGCAATGGTGAAAATTATTTACAAAGTTTGTTTTTGTTTCCAGATAGGCTTTTTTGTGCGTGCTGCTTTAGCTTTTTTAATTAAAAGAAAGTACCACTTAAAGTGAAGCATTTTTTTTGATAAATTTCAACAAGACCACATTGCAAAGAGTTTTGCAAGTGTCCAATTTTTTTTCCAATTGTGCAAGTTTTCAATTACAGAGACATAATAAATCCAATTTAATTAAATGCTTATATAAAAGGGTCTATAATTTGTAACCGTTCAGTGTAGCTGATCATCATATGGTCTGATTTTGCTTTTTCAGAATTTCTGGTTTGTCAGAGTTTTACCTTTTTTGTGTGATAGCTACACTTAGCTATAAAAGGCCTATCAAAAAGTCAGGCATTTTCTTCAAAACGGTACTCATTTCTCACCTCACAAGATTTTTTTCTCTAAATGTAGGCCTTTTCACTTTAAAATATGCTCTTCCACTTGCAATCAACCTTGTTATCCAGAGGAAACGATACTTTTCCAATTTGAGCAAATTGTGAGTTTTAATAAAAAAGTCCACTTTTGAGCACAAGAAAGTTTCTTCTGATGCACAAATAAATTGCACAAAAAAAACCCCCAGCATTAATTATCATGCATTAGTTATTTTACGTCACCCTCTTGCCAAATTGTTGCAAATAAACACTTGAAAGATAGTACAAGTTTTCGGGTTTTTTTTTTTTTTTTGGCTTTAAATGTTACAACTCTGAGTGGTTGGAAGAGTCTCAGTAATTCTCTTCTGCTACCATAATTGAGGTATTGCAATACTCACTGCAAGCTCTGAGCTACTTACATTAAAATAGAAAAATGTGCAATCAACAGAAACTCCTGTCATATTAGACCAAATCAAGAAAATTGTGTAATGTAACTACCAGCACATTTATGACACATGTTCCCTCTTTTCATCTATTCCTTATTTCCACTGGGATGGGATTTCTGTCCCATGAACAAGCAGTGCATGGGGCAGAAATAAGCTTTTCCAGAGTCAATAAAAATGGTTTTAGTTGCACCCCATAAGGGACTGAGTATGATTATGAACACAAGAAAGGAAACTGGAAAAACACCATAGTATGTTGATCCAATATAAATGCGTGCCTCCCACCAGGATTTACAGACTGGGCGCTGCGAGGAGAGACAAGACTGAAATAACATGTGCTCAATCTTCTCTATCCATGGCTCTGTTTCTCCACAGTCCACACAACATTCTTCACATGCTTCATTTATTCAAATTGTTTTCCGCCTGTTCAGATTTCTTCTATTGTCTTGCGGCTACTAATGTGCTACCAAATCAAAAGGCTCTCAGTGACCAAAACTTTTGTGACAGAAATGAAGCGCCTTTGGAAAAAAAAAGAAGATGAATAATCTCATGATGACATCTTTCACAACTTTCGGGGTAGTATGTTAAAAATGCAAACCCTGTTTGAAGTCAGATAAAGAGACACAGAGAGAAGAAGCTATTTCAGATAGTTCGAAATATTTCTTAAGGATAGCAGGGTAAAGTAGGCTCTTCTGAAGACTACTTCTAATGTTTCAGCGTTTTTTTCTTTGTCTTTTTGCTTTTTTTTAAAGTAACTAGTTGTCAGTGTTGTAAATAAAAACAATCCTCCCCAGGATATTTCAAAAAGTTCTTCCTATATGAATTTGAATTTGTTACAAAACGCCCAGGGTAGCCCAGGGTAGGGTAGTTACATTTAATGTAAAAACACAATGTCTAATAATTCATTCTCATATTTTCTCAACAAATGCATTGGTAGGAAGTATACCAGTTCAAGTTTATTTGACCTTCCTTTGTGTTAGGACAAATAGACACGAAAATAGTCGTACAAATTACTATACCATTCCCTTCCTGAGACATTGCCACACAGGTGATATTTCCTCCAACAATAACAGGAACAATGAAAAAGCTCCTTATGATTGAGACACCAATCTTCACTTCCTGATTAAGTCTCGTTAGCTAGTCTCCCATCATGGGGTCCATTTCCATAAGGAAACAAAGGCATAAACCCTAAATAATGGCCCTAATCCTGGGGTTGAAAGAGGTTAATTCTAGCAGGTGTGTGATTAATGTCATCATTTAACCATGCTTCAAATGTTACTTTGAGCAACCACAAATCTGTTAATTAATCTTTTGCTCTAGTCAACTAACTCACAATGCTTCAGAGTTTATGCTTATCAATAAACGTAAAGATACAGTATGTAAGTGTACAGTATTTTACTCTAAGAATTTCTGCTTTAACATGCACTCTACTCCCAAGTGTTCCCAGACAGTTTCTGTGTTTCATTTCCATCTCTCTTTGCAGCCTGCCTGGAATTGCTGTGATAAAGTGTAACTCCAGCTGTATAGTATGCACTTGCAGGAAGTTGGTCCAACACTGCTGAAAAGTAATTATTCAAGTGAAAAAGAAAAGGAGAGAAGAAAGCTTCCCCCTGGGTTTGATTCAAGGTCCAGCTCCTTAATAAGCACAATTCATTTTCCTCCTGGGTCTGGCTGCTTCTATCACTAGTGACAGGCGTGAAAGGTCAATAACCTTGGCTCATAGCCCTCGTATGGTTAGCAAAGCCATGAATTAATGGTCGAGGCTGTTATTTCAAACTGTTCAAGTCAGTCAAAGGAAACCTAATGTCTACAAAGGTCAAAGTGTTTAGATCACTTAATGAAGGAGAGCTGTGCCAGCATCAGATCTGCATGAGATTCAGTGTATTGTTATTGAGAGTAATCAAACAAACGGAGGTTAGCATATGCAAACATCACTTACACAGTATTGAACAATGTTGTCGAGACAACTGTAAGCATGATCATTAATTGTACTTTCAATTTAGCAAACCTCAAAACAGAAAAAAGAAATTTCAACAAGAACAGTCTGAATCCTTACAGTTTTTTTATTATTTCATTTTTGGTTGTTTGGTACTGGTTAAATATATCCTCTAAAAAAGTTTACGTCTTTTAGAATAATGAAGATATTCTACCAATGATTTTTTTTTTTTAATTACAACTCTCTAATTGTTTGTCTACCTAACTTCAAAATAAAAGCATGAACATGTTTAGTTAAATGTTTGAAAGAAAAAAGTATGCACAAAATGCATACTGCAAATGCAGTCGAGATTCAGTGGAGAGAAAAACAAAATCGTTTAATGAGCCTTTTTTTTTTTTTTTTATACACAAAAATAGCTAATTTTGTCTATAATTACTTGTATAAAGTTTCATTAATTACTGTTGTGTTTAAATCAGTTACGTATTTGAGATTTAATTTTTTTCCCTCATCATCTGTGGTCCTTTTTTTTTTTTTAAACCTATTCCAAACTGTCACTTTTAGGAAATTAGGTTTCATTAGCACGGGTTTGTGCAGTAAGTTTCACCCCTCTTCAAATGAAGTAAAATTGGTATCGTGTTGAAACAAGGTTGAGTCACAGAAATAAAAATTGATTCGTTTCTGTCAATTATGTCAAAGAGGAAAACTACAAATATTTTTAAAAATTTTTTATAAAGCACATTTTTGGTAAGAATCTCAACAGGCCAAACCTTTTTATTTGAAAAAATAAAGAATAGAAAGAGGTAATCATCAAAGTCTTAGGGCAAATTAAAAAGAATAATTATTGTACTGAGAAATTAATCACGCTCGATAGATAAACAGGATTTGGAGAAGTTTACTTTATTGGAATAAAAACCTTCACTTGCGCATGCTTTCTTAAGGATAGAGCTTTCTGTTTCCAATATCTTTTTCATTTTCTACACAAGAACATGTTTGCTGAGTTCGAATAGTAAGACACAAAGTAAATAATAAAAATTCTAACAAACATCTGAAATGCCTTTTTTTTTAATATAATAAACACATCAAGCAAATAAATTTTATTTGCAGCATCTCACACTTCAGTTAAAAGTCTACTCGTCTTCTTCCTCTTAGTTCCATTCTGCTGCAGTAGTTATGCTACAAGAAAAAAACGCAGGGACATGATGCACAACCTTTAATGCCTCGGTAAACATGGACAGAGGAGGAGATAATATAAACTTGAAACGCTGACCACAAAGCAATATGTTGCTTGGTGTCATGCAATGTGCACTCAAATGGAGATTACAAATTGCTACAGGTCAGTCGTAATAACCATAGCTATGGCAAATGGCAGTGGTAGGAAGGCCTAGTAACACATTACTTTAGACAAGTAATACTGTGGGCTTTGAATGCCTTGTGTGATTAACCAGTTTGGAATGATAATAAAAGTAAAGCCCAACTTTCATCCTGCTTAAAAATTAAACTGGCTTGTAAGTACACTGGCTGAACAATTACAATGCCCTTTGGTGTTGCAAAAATAGAACCATCAAACACAACACAATTTCCGTGAATTCTTTTTAAAATGTTCTATAAGACGCCCATTGATCAAAAATTTGATGAACACCATTAAAATTTCTCTTTGCAAGCCTAAAAAACCATGTGGCCATGAATACCACATCGTTTGTCATGCAAAAAAAAAAAAAAAGAGAAACCAAATCAAACTCCAGGAGAGAAAAAAAAACCCCAAATGCTACAGAAATGTTTCTATATTACATAATAAAGGCGAATTAAATGCTACACATTCAACAAAACACTTCTATCTTTTAGCTGGCATAAATCAGAGCAAGAAGGTGAGGGGGCTGGGGACAAAGAACGGAGTGGTGGAAGTGATAAGGAGACTGGATAAAAGGGTGGATGCACTGAGAATGTCACGAGTTTCATTCTAGCCAGTCATCAGAGGCTGGTGTTCCGAAAAGCGCTGGAGCATTGAAATTGAAGCCTGCACCGGAACACAATAGTTGGTGTGGCCTGCAGGAGGTAGATGTGGCTTCTCAAGGAGGATATTGGTCTTTCAGAACATGGTTAGTATATCTCGGTCAATTAATGTCCCTGTGCTTTAAAACATTCTTTTGTTAACAGAAGTACAATACCATGCAAATTTACGTCGACTCTAGAAGACTGCAAAAGCTTTGGAAACGTGAACTGTGCATGTCACTTGCATAGAGAAGAAGGGTTAGAAGGCTAGTACCTACTCGGTATTTCCTTGTTTCCACCAACTACCTCATTAATATATTCATTAAACTATTAGCTTCATGTCTGACACTGCAGACAAAGGCATTGCTGTTTTCCTGCTCTCCATTGTTCACAGTTAAAGACACAGGTAGAGCTGTTGAATACACATCTGGATGTACCGGAACATGACTAAAAGATTGAACAGGAGTGAAAATGAGGGAAAGCAGAGGAAGTGGTGGTTTCCCACAAATGTGATGATTTAACATAAAAGTACGAAGTGTCTATACATTAAGATAGCTTAAAATAATGAGAAAAAACAAGTGTAGCCAAAAAAAAAGACCTAAGGGTCGTATCAATTAGTACAGTACAACAAGGTGCAGCTAACAAATCAACAAAGTTTACTTTGTAGAGACAAAACGTGTGAAAGTGATCCTACAGAAGAGAAACGACACTGAAAGGCACAAATCAGTCCAAGGAAAAGTAAACAATTCATTCTATGGGGGCTGATGTATTGTCTTCAAGGAGCAAGCCAGTATTTTTTTCCACGTTGGTTCAAGTATTTCACATGTAAGAAAGCGATAAATAAAACGCAAAATCTTTTCTCCTTTTTTTGTGAGGTCATATGCAGAAAGTCAGGTCAATAGAGCTATTTATATGCGGCCCAGTTATATAGCGGGGTCATCTAATGTGCTTCTTGTGTGTTCTTCACATTAAATAAAATGCATAAGAAGGCATGTGACAAACGTGCCACAGCAACTATATAGGGCTTAAAATGACTTGAACACATAAAAGATTAATCAAATATTTTATCCTTTGACAGAAAAAAAATTATATGTCCATTTTTAAACCTAATCAATTAAGCATCATCAAATGACTGGCCGATCTGCGACGATTGGGAACTAAATAACTTGTAATCCCCTTTAAACAAGAACAATGTAACCCCTTTTAGAAGCCACATTCATTCAGGGGAGATCATAATGGGCTATTAAATTATGATTTCATTCCACCTGGCTGTTTGAAAGATAAATGGCAACCTTTGTTTCAAAAGTCACAGACCATCAAGCAAGGTCTAACTGAAGATTTTTTTTTGTCATACCTGTATCTAATGTTGACAGAAGCAGCTGGTTGTCCAACTCCAGACGATCAAGAGCTCTCTGAGCTGAGCAAGCTAATTATATGCCAAGGACAAACGCCGCACACACACTTGAAGGCATGAGAGAGGGACACCTTAACCACTGTTCAATGTCAGCGGCAAATAGTTTGTGGGGCTGGTGGCAGAGGGCAGGACCTGTAACCGATACCAGTGATATGAACAGAGGTGATGACAAGCTGCAAAACAAATATCTTAACTTCGTCTCAACATTTAGGTATTTGATAACTACAAGTTTGTGAAAGATGGGATTATAATTTAAATATGAGACTCAGAAAGCACTGAGTCTTTCTTATAACATTTTTGATAAAACTGTTGTATTTATGTTATTTTCATATTTAATAAAAGTTTGGAAATAAAGATGTGCATTTTCTGAAAAGGAACAACAACAAAAGCTATCTGCATGATTCTTTCCTCATAATAATGTGCACGACATGCAAAAGGTTACTTCCCAAATCTGTATACTGCCAGGATTCAATCTGTTGTCACAATATGTGGTGGTTATCTAGGCCACAGCAACCCCTCAAATTTAAGCAGGTTGACAACAAAAGAGAAACAAATGCAACTCTACCCTGTTGGCGATGCTTTTGTAGGGAATCGGAGAGCAGCCATTATTACAACATATTGATCTCAGCAAACAAAGACCCTGAATTTATTGATTTACTTTTTTCAAAAAAATAGGAAGAGGAGGGGGCATTTCTCTTTCAAACAAAGTTGTGGTGAAACTGCTGTCTAAGCTTGGGAAAAGAAGCGTAGTCTGGGATTAAACTGTTTCTTGATACAAAAAGAAGCAGTAAAAAAGAAAAAAAAAGTAATGACTGTAATGATGAAAGGAAGTTTGTAAAACAAGGAGCAGCTGCAAGGACCCAAAATTATCTCTCGATTCTCTTAATGCTTCCCATATTTTATTTACACAGCATTGGGCTATGAATATCATCCTAAAATAGAACAAAAGTCACTGGGAATTACTGTAAATGATTCATCATGGGCATGCACATCATTCACCTCAAAATCTAACCCTAACAGCTTTACAATTTAAAAAATTCTTTTGGGGAAATGTAAACTAAAAGCCACCATTGTCCAACTATCTGTTGGAGCACTTACACTTCAACTC
The DNA here is from genome assembly GCA_902685375.1 of Neostethus bicornis. Classification (NCBI taxonomy): domain Eukaryota; kingdom Metazoa; phylum Chordata; class Actinopteri; order Atheriniformes; family Phallostethidae; genus Neostethus; species Neostethus bicornis. Next base: position 12,855,447 of record LR738554.1, on the reverse strand, counting down.
GATGAACCAAAAAGTTTTAAAACCTTAAAGTTATAGATTTTAGCCACTTTCTCAAAGTGATGAACAATGAACTCTGAATCAGGATAACTTGAGGTGCAAGTGCATCACATCTGAGGTGGCCTCCCTGGTGATGTGTCGAGACCTCTGTGGCTGCTCTCTCATTTATCTATAGCACAACAGAAAACCCCTCTCCCCACACAAACTTCATTCCAAATCTGAAACAGGGTTGAGTACGTTGCTGAGCACTCGCCCCAGTTTACAAGAGAGGGTCGAGCTGGGTCACATCTCCCAAAATGCTGGGGCCCCTTAGAAAAACACATCTGAGTGGCCCCAGCTGCATTCAAGACCATCAAATTGTCAATGAAAAGCAGAAAACCAGAACGTAGAGATGAGTTCATTCCTCAAATCCATTGAATTGTATTAATGTTTTAGATGTCACAAAGGTGAATTACAGTTTGTTTTAAAGGTTTGGTTTAAACAAACACACCAAAGTATCTGGGGTTTTTTTTTTTTTTTTTTTGCCAATGATAGAAAAAAAAAACTTGTTAGTAGAGTCAGCTCATTAACCAATTGTCACTGTCAAATTTAAAGGGCTTGATCTTAAAGCTAGAGATGAATATAGCAACATTTCATTCTCTTTTTTTGCTTTACAGGAGCTATCCTAAATCTGAAACAAATAAGTAAGCTTGTGTTGTGGGTGGAGAAATAAAAATGAAAGCAGAATAGAAGGTTGGAGGTACAGATGTGTATTAGACTCAATTAAGCTTTGGGGCTTTTCATTAACCCAGTTTTAGGCAGAGAAACCTCTGCTGAATAATGCTCACTGTGTTTCCCAGTTTTATAGCCTTCATCAAGAAAAAAAGAGGGGGAAAAAAATCTACGGCACATGCACAATGTGTGTCAGCTCTCCAAAGCTACCAGGAATCCATCTGACATCCAAGAATAAACCACCCTCAACTACAGTTTACCTGAAATAAATGTAATGTAGTAAGTATCATTTCTTTTTTGTTTTTTAATATTTAAAATAGAAAACACTATGCAGATTTTTAAATAAAGTTAGTTTGGTCTGATTCATGATAACTTAATGTACACTTAAGACTAGTTGGACTTTTCCCTTTACACACTATCAAAACAGAACAAATAACACAGCTTTTCAGGCAAGGTCATATGGACTCCAGAGGGTGGACAGCTCTTTCACGTCTGATGTGGTTTTGCATTAACAAACAGATGAGTTTACATACAAAGCCCAATTGTCCCACCTGGCTTTGCCGAGTGCGTTTTCACCAAATACCTTGAAAGAGACTGTAAAGGCAACTAGACAGCTTATTTTTTTACTCCATAAAAATGACTCCACTATTCATCTAAAAGCCTCTTCAGTGCTAATACTAATAACAACTGACAGCAAAGGAGCCTTTCAGATGAGGGGTGAAATGTCAGAGGAACTAAGAAAAGTAATTTCCTCTTTATATGGGTTCACACAGCTATCATAAATGAATAACTAAAAAGCCACATAAACACTTTACAACTAATCTGCAGAAAATCTATAAAGTACCACTTGGCCAGCTAAGTCTATCTTGCGCCACACACAATGCAACGAGCTCTTAACTGACTGGCCACAATTAACATTTTCAAATCCACAGGATGTCTTTGATTGCACCCATACAATGTCTACTGTTTGTATGGCAACTGAGACCATTTCCAGGTGTTAAAAGCCTCAGGATGTGTATTCTCTCAATCGATAAAAACAACACTGTAATTAGATGAAACAAAGATGCCCAAGAGCTAACCCTTACTGCATCTATACTATAACCCGGGTCAAATGGAATATAATATGAATGAAAGTCTCATATTACCGACACCTTACACAGTCTTCTGATAGCATTACACGGACAGCCCGGCAGATTAAGTTTCAAATAAGTCAACTAAACCTGTAGACATTGGATGACCGCTCATCAATAGCACAAAGAGATCCACAATAAAGTTAGAGAAGTTTGTCTCAGCTTTTCGAACCCTTTCTGTTTCTCTAATTTTATTTTATTTAGTTTAATTTGAACCTTTACACGGCAGACGAGACATAACAAATAAATGACTAGATAAAGTTAATCGTTAGCCAGCTGAAGTCAAAAGATAAACTTAAAATATATAGTTTTTCTATGCCAGCATGATAAGGGAACTTCAGCAATACGATTCACAATGTGGGGGCTTTGTCTTTCAAAACATGCCACAGGAGATTCTCATTAGAGTATGGAGTTTCATTAACATCATCCCACGGTGCTGAGCTCTACTGCATTACAATGACACAAGAGTGCCCCACTCTGTCAAGGAAATCTCCTCATAGCAACAATTTACTGGGGGAAGGGAAGGCAGTGAAAAGAGAAGAAGGAGGTAGTGCGAGGGGGCAAACAAAAGAGAACCTGATTACCCCTGGTCACGGCTCATCCACAAGCCAACACAGGGAAATCCATCACCTGCAGGATCAAATGGAAAGTTGTGCTCCGACTAAAGTCCAGTGAAAGCAGTAACCACCCATCTAACCACTCTCTTCCTTCTCTCCTTTTCTTCTCTTGTGTTCGCTAACTCCTCCTCCAACTCTGTGACTCACACCAACGGCAGCGTGCAAGTTTTCGACACACACTGTGAAATCCAACACAAGTGAGAAGGCTTTCTGGTCCAAATGACCTCAAGGTTCTTACCCTGCTAACGACACCTAGGTGATATATTCCACTTTTTATAACAGTCTGTAGACGTGTGTACTATTTCATGGGAGGTACATCCTTTTTCACCAGGTTTAAACTCTAAACATTGGCCAGGCCTCTAACAATCTAATGAACAAGTATATTAATTTTTGAAAATAAAATCCAGTTGTGCGAAAGAGATGTCAATTTGCCTAATACAGGTGACATCTGAAAGAAAATTAAAGCCAACAATTGTGTGGATTTAGGCATTTGAAACATCAACTGAATACACAACCAAATTATTCAAAGCATTATCTTTAAATCTAAAGCAGGAGTTTGATTGTTGGAGACCAAAGAAGGTTGAAGAACATCAAAGAAAAAAAGACAATCATTTAATTCCACCAGCAAAAAAAAAAAAAAAAGTTTAAGATTTAAGCTTCTTGTTCATTCACTCATCTTCTGAACCGCTTGTCCTTGTCAGGGTCTCGGGGTTACTTGTTCAATGGAAACTAAATAAAGATGGAAAAGTGTGCTTTATTTTTTCTTCAATACAGCAAGACGCATTCGCTCAGTGCAGTCAAGAAAGTTTAATCGCTGTAATCATAAAATAAATTAAATGACGGTGGTACAAATACATAGCAGCAGCAATGTGTAATGTAACATTTGTGGCACCATGTTTCAACCTGCAGTGAAAAAAAAAAGCAGAATGTAAACTGAATGGACAGCAGCCACACAGAGTTGAACCCCATTTGGGCTGGTTTACAAGGCGAACTACATGACTTGCCATACCGCACAACTACACCAAAGCTAATTGTTTAAATATGTTAGACTTGTTCTGAACCGCCCTCTGAAATGAAACACATGGAAGCAGGCACACACACAACTGGTGCATGGCGGCACACACGCACGGCATGCATACCTACTCAATTCAATACAGACATAACAAAGCTCCAGCCTGAACCAGGACTGGGAATATTCCACCACTCACCGTTAAAAAGAGGCTGTCCTTTTTCTGTGTTATCTGGCACCACGACAGAGTACATTTCTTCAGAAAAGCCTGGCCTGCATGGCAGGGCACCCCGTCCCTCTGCTGCAATCTGTAAACGGGGAAGATGAGGGGTGCAACAATCAGCCATAAATCAACCTTCAAAAATGTAGTCTGTTGCCCCCAAAACCTCTTAGTCACGTTCAGAGGGCTCCACAGTTGTACAAAAGCATCTGTTGTTTTTATAACAGGGGCTGCAATTAGGATAATGAGGCCAAAAGGGTTAAGCATTAGCCAAAAAGCATGGCTAGTCAAGAACAAGCCCCATTTGTCTCAGGGTAGGGGCCCAAGCACAGGTTTATAGTTTAACGTTCTCAGCCAGAGCCACTGATAAAACTCTACTCCTAACAAGCATTCTTCACTTTCAAATAAAAGAAGAAAATAAAAAACATCCACAGTGCGTAGGAAATAAATAATGTGTGTTATTGTCTCTAAGAAACACAAAGAAACTTATTTTTCCAAAGAGAGGTTGCCAAATAATAACTGATCAATATATTCTTTTTTACTTTTTCTTTGGTTTAAGAAAGAAAACCCACATAGGATGTCAACAAAAAATATTTAGACCTCTCATTGTTGAGCAGACAAAACATTTGAAAAGGAAAATCTGGTCAATTTTACACACACGAAATAAATCAAAGCAATCCAATCTGAAAAAGGGGGATAACTAAAGAACATGCAGTGACTTTTTAATGTTCTCCACCAGACAACATGAGCATTGATTCAACTCAAAAGGAACATTTTTGGGGGTTATTTTGCATGCAAAATGTAAAATAAGGAGTGTAGCTGAAAAAGAGCATTGTGAGGATCTGTGCCACTTGCTATTCCTAAATCAGAGGAATTTAAATGGAAAATGCTTACAGACTGGGGGAGGAGCAGATCTGGACTGTTAACAACAGCTCATTTTTCAATAATAAGAAGTACATTAAGAAATGAGTCCTGTATAACCAAACTTAAACTGACTTTAGTTACATTTTATTTTGGACTATTTCTCTTAAACATTTCAGCCACTTTTTAAAAACCAAACTACCATGCAGTGGAGTAAATTAATTATTTACAAGAAAAACATCTTTATGCTATCTATTGAGGTGCAGATTCATTTTTGATTCAGTTAGATCGTACATAATCACCATTTAAAGAGAGAGAGAGAATTTAACATTTCTACTCTTAAACCACTTGAACCTGTGAGGTAATTAACTAACGGGTAGAATCAGACATGCTGCAGCAATCTGAATAAATATTCAATCTAAACTAAATATAACCACAATCTATCTGGGTTAATTTGTGTTCTTGAACTTCAAAACGGGAAATTTAACTGAAAAAAATGAATGAACTCAAATGAGATTCGAGCATCCGGTGTCTGATGAGGACCCCCCTCAAAAGCTACTTTATCCACCAAATATGGTTTCATTCTTTAACTCCCAGCGATCGAAAATTGTAACATAAATTTCACGCGTGCTGGGGTTTGTAACTAAATAAAAAGCAGATCTGGTAGCTTTAAGTGTCCTGTGGAACTCTGACATTACCTGCAGTCCTGCCAAAAGCAGCAGAACAAGCACTCCGCTGCTCTCCTGTAACCAGTACATTGGTCCGACCGTCTCTTCTTTAATTCCTCCCTCGAAATCCGTGAAAAGAAAGAAAATAATAAAAAGAAATCAAATAAAAGGAGTATCCCTGTAGTTTGAAAACAGCTCCTTGTGTTAGTAAAGCAGGAGCAGCATGTAGCGGTCCTCTTCTGTGTCTACCCTGATCGTACCGAGAGAGCTCTGCCTGGTACTGAAGCTGCTGCACCCTCCCATCTAGTTCAACAGAAAAAAAAATACAAAACGAACCCCGGCCACTAGTCTATAAGACGCCCCTCTCACTGTCTCTCCCTGCTGGTGACACAGCCGATTTCATTGTTGGGACACACATGGGGCTGCCCTCCTCTTTATACAAAGAGGATGGAGGAAAAAAAGAAGCTATTTTTAGGATCTTGTACCCTTCTTTTGATATTTATGAAATCAAAGTAGCAGTAATATTCTTACTAAAGCTTCTTGACTTTGATTATTCATTTATACCAATTGTGATGTCTATTTTTCATGGAAAAACACACTAAATGAATCAATAGTCATGCATATTTACTGACCAACACCTAACCCTAATTTCCATATGTCAATAACAGTTTGAGGTCACCATGCTAATCTATTTGCATTTTTTTTTTTTTCTGGTTTAAAATATCCACCACTTATTTGAATATATCTTCAACAATGCCATCCGGATTTGACCATTCTTTCATTTTTAACATAACATCTTGTTACAGTTGAAAAGTGGGGTACACACCAAACAGGTTGCCAGTCTGTTGCAGGGCTATATGGAGAGACAGACAACCACACATACACGCTCATTCCTGAGGGCAATTTTCCAGTGCCCAATTAATCTACCATTCCTGTTTTTGGAGGGTGGTAGGAAGCCAGAAAACCCACAGAGAAAGTCCTCCCACACACACAGGAAGAACATGCAAATGGCACATGGAAATGCCCGAGTCTTGCCCCACTTGAGCTCAAACCATCAACCTTCTTACTGTGAGGTCACAGTTCTAACCAATGCACCACCGTGCAGCCATTTTGCAATTTTGTTCAGTTTTTGGAACCACCCATCCCTTGCGAGTTGCGGGGGGTGCCAGAGCGTATACAGGCTGATTTGAGGTGAGAGGCAGGATACACCCCAGACAGGTCGCCAGTTTGCCGCGGGGCCAAACACACAATCATTCTAGAGGCAATTTTCATATCAGCCAATCAACCTAACATGCATGTTTTTGGAGGGTGGGAGGAAATCGGAGCACCCAAAGAAAACCCATGCATACACGGGGAGAACATGCAAACTCCACACAGAAAGGCCAGTGTTTCAAGCCTCACCGAATCCCAGCCTTCTTTCTCTGAGGCCACAATTCTAATCAATGCACCACTGTGCAGTCCAATTTACAATTAAAACTGTGAAAATAAACACAGTGTAATTTTATTCTGTTTTTGTAACCAAAATGCCACATTTTGTCTCATTTAACAGTAAAATTCCTTCCATTTAATCTGAGCTACTCAAAGGGGGGAAAAAAAAATCAGCTTTTTAGTGTTTCAAGCATCAATAAATCAAGATTCAGTCAGTTGTCTGTCAGTCTGACTAAAAGCCGCACAGACTATTGATCATTAAGTATGCGATTCTGATCACAGCCGCACTCAGGTAATTGCTTTTTACTGCACAGATCGGTTAGATTCCAGTGATGATTAAATATCAATGATTTAGTGCTAAATCTGTTTCTGTTACCTTCCTTTTTATTTTTATCTCAGCACATGCACAGTGTTCCTAATCGGCACCTAATAAGCACACAGATTCACAAATGACTCAATTGCTTTGGATTTCTGGATTATACATTCAGTTCATTCTTCTTCACTAAAGCTCAGAATTTGTAAGTAAAGCTTTTTCATGTCCCTCTAAAAGATTCAATGAATAATTCTCTTATATTATCTTCTCATGTGATACAGCCAGATAAAGGTTAAATCACCTGGATTGTGTTGGTGGATTCTAATTAACTATTATAAAATAGATCTATTGAATAATATAAAACAGCTTTTTTCAATTAAGTACATGAAACAAGAACACATATCTGAGAAATGAACAAAAAAACCATTCTGGTTCCTTCACTACAGGAAAATATTGTTTCTTAAGTTATTCAGTTAAATTCAATATTCTTATTGACATTCTAAAGTAAAAGAGTTTGTTTGATGAAAGCGTTTCTCCACCCAAATTTTCTTAAAACAAATCCTTCAGTCCCCCAAGTCCGTTTTAATCTTAAACAAGCTCTAAGCATGATCACATCTGACTCACAACCAACACACACCTACACATACATACACGCATACGAGGAGACAAGACTGGATCATTTTTTACAGTTTCTCTTTTTTAAAAATGAAATTATGTCATATCAAGCTCATTTTACTCATCTGCATGCCGGATCATTCAGGCTGTTGGGTGAAATTACCATCAGAAGAAATAACAAAATCTCAAGATTACACACTTTGCCCAATGAGATACAACTTCATTTGTCATGGTCTCCCACAGTTTGAATAGCTGATAGCTGTCATAAAATATGACTGAAAATTGATTTAAATTTTGCCCAAGGCTCTGTCATTTTGTGGGTATCTCTTTTGTTTGCAAAAATAAATTTAGGTAAGAGATCAAAGTGAATGATACGTTGACAATTGCTGCTGCATTCTGTACAAATTGTTGAATTTATGTTATCTAATCTAATTGTGAGTGGGATCAAAATGCCCAATCTCTTTGATTAATGCAGAGGCAGTTATCTTTCATCGGCACTTGTCTAGGCAGGGAAGGGAGGAGGCGTTAGTGGGAATCCAATTTGGACTTTGTGCATTCAATCAAACAATATCATGTTGCATGATTCATAATACCAATCTGAGACCCCGAAGAACTCGGTGAGTCAAGTGTACTTTAATCTGGCATGGTTTAAAATGTGCAAGCAAAAAAGAAATTTACCATCAAGGTTGGATTGCAGTCACGGGATAGCACATTCTCAGACTTGAGGTGTCTCTGCTCTGATTGATAATGTTTTGCGGGCGTGTGTACAGCTGCTGTGTGATGCATGTCGACGGCCATGCTGACAGTGCAGTTGACTTTCATAAGCACAAGTGTCCAAGAGCTGGTGGCCTCCGAGGAGCCCTCCGTTCCACACCTTTTTACTCCGCACAATTGGATGTTGTGTGGAGCTTTGCAGCACGGTGGCCTTGATGGCACTTGAAGAAAAATGGACGAGGTCAGCAGCACTTTCACTTCTGCTGACTTTGTGTTGAAACGGGAATATAACACACTCCCACAATCTCCACTGTTGTGCACAGTCATTTCTTTTCAAAGCCACACAATGGTCAGTAAAACTCCCTTATGCAGCTTTTTTTGTTGTCTTTATTGAGATCATATTAAAGCATTTTGAAGTGACTCTGAATTCTTATATTTTTCTGTAAAAGAAAATGCATCAGCTAATAATAAAAACATACATAATTCTTACCTTTTTTTCTTCTTTTGGCTAATTACTCTGTCACAGAGAATCCCATACAAGGCAAAGGTCAATTTGGAACAAATTACTGAGCAGAAATGAGCATCTTCTTCAAAGCCATTATCAGTTTCAATCAACCATCATTGTTACCCATTCAATGAAGGATCTCCAAGGACCTCAGTGTTGCTCTGATTATTTTCCTCTCAAGCCAAATCAGTTCATTCAGTCTTTTATACTATTTGAACAATGGGGCAAAATAGAGCTGTGATCTGTACAAGGAAGCTGATGTTTGTGTGTGTATTTTACTTCTATTTATTTCTGCATATGTATCTTCAGTGGCATCTTGTACAACTTCATGGGGTTATTCATTTAAAGATATAATAACAAGGAGACTGCAGGTCACTCTCTGTCTAACAAATGAAGTCTATGAAGAGATTAATGAAATTTTCTGATTATATTGTATGGGATGTAAAATGACAAATAGTGTCATAGAAGTGCATGAATGTGTCTTTTTAGCACTCGTACTATAATTTCTTGTAAAAAGGCATGTCAGTAAAACAGCTTGGTGCCACCCCTTGTCGACAGATGAAGGCAAAATGCTGCTTTGCAAGCAGCTCTGGTGATATCTTCTGAGTCACGGGGCTTCAACATGTGTGTGTGTGCCCCAATTTGCGGATTGTTTTGCTGAGGGCCACATATGCCTGCTGTGTGCTGGTGTGGTTCACAGACCTAATAGTGATTGATTGCCTGATTAAAGGAATTTGTGTTGAACTCCTGAGCAACCCAAGGAGAGAAGAAAACATATTTAATTAGCGTTGCAATAAAAGTGTGGCTATTGATTTGTAATGGCACGTGTGCAAAAGGACGACTGTCTTCATTATTTATTGCTCACTTGTTAGCCCTTTGTTTTTTTCAAAGCAAGCCGACTCCAAAAGGTGATTTTCCTTGTTTGCTATTCAGAAAAGGATTGTCTGCCGTTTCAATTATTAAACAGCAGATAAACAAAAAATTTAAAAATGAAAGTAATGTGCATTCCATATTAAGCCCAAACAGATTGAAATGTTTTGAATGTCAGAAGCTGTTAGCCTATCTCAAATGGGACCGTAGTGATGGACTGACTAATGAACAGGCTGGAAGCCTGGTCCTTGGAGCCAAACTACTTGGCATGTGCTACTGAGATACTTTCTCTATTAAAGAATATCAGGCAGAAAAATATGCTGAGGCCAACAATCTTTACAGTTTTGATTAATAATGCTTTCTAAGAAAAAACAACTATTGGAATCTTGTGGATGAAAGAAATGAGATTTAAAACTCACCCTCCATTCACTTTGTACTACCTATTTGTAGGTAGTACAAATAGGTAGTACCTACAAATAGGTACTACCTATTTGTAGGTACAAATAGGTACCTACAAACTTCGATGAAAAAAATCAAAGTTCTCATCGATTTTCATGTAAATCGATGAAAACTTTACATGAAAACGACAAAAAAAAACAAGAAAAAAGAAAAAGGGCCGACAGAAAAAACAGTCGCAGCAAAATAAATAAACAATAAATTAAGTGGGAAATAAACTTTTAAAAAAGACATCGACATAATGTCGTTTTGTAATTGGTTGATCTACACAATTAGTAAAAAATAATTTTCCCTACTACATGTTAAGGGTGTCATCTATTAAGCATGAACATAATCTGTCCCTTTTTTTTAATGCCATAAATGATGTAGGACACTCGTGACATTTACTGTAAAAATTCGGATGCACTCTTGGCTAATTGTAAACTGCCAGGCTGTAAAATATGAAAACAAACATATACAGAACATGCTTGTAAAACCAAGACTAGAAATATACTGGGTGCCCAGAAGCTATTTGTACTCCCTGATTGTGCACAGAGATGCACTCAGCTGTGTTTTAACTTTGCCAGAAAACTGCCCAACTCCAAATCTTGTAACTGGTTAACCTCTTTCCTGTAGGAAGTTACAGGTCTTTGGACAAGAAACTCAAACTAACAAGGTCAACAAGCCAAGCTGAGAGATCAAAAATAATTCTATTTTTGAACAGAATGAACAGATAATGTGGGGGAAATACCAACAAACTAGCCGCAGATTTCAATTGTTAGTCAGATAGTGTCTATTTAATTTCTCAATTAATAGTGTGGTCATTTAGACCACACTGACAAATATGGCTAACATGAAAGTTTGTGTTTCTTCAGCCTGTTTACTCCAATACGGAATATTAAGACGCAAATAAAAGACCTAACTCGATATTGTATGTCTAGATTAGAAAAAAAAGAAAACCCACCTACACTTGCATCAAAGAATTGGCTAGTTGTTTTTTAGATGGTGTTATAAACCATACATGACAGATGATTCTTTCAGCTGCTTGTACACAAACACTCACCTGCAGAGTCAACCAGCAGGTGGAAAATAGATTGTTTAGTTATCCAGAAAAGCTTTTTATTTTCTGACAAGTTTGAAGTAGGTGCACCACCAAATTCTACACAACATTAAATAAGTAAAGACGCATCAAACTGTGTAAAACATCACATAAATGACAAGTGCGGGCTGGCAGATCATTATATTTGAAGTGATACATGACATCACTTTTTTTTTTTTAGTTTCAGCTCCAACTTGCTGTTGTCCTGCTGTGAGAATATTCAGCAGCTCAGATCCCAGAACCATATGGAATGAAATATTTTCCTACAAATACAGTATGTTCGCAACCCAAAATCAACCATGTCATAGAGACTCTGGCAAGGTTTGATTACCATTTAGAATCTTTGGTATTTCACCCTCACATTTATTGATCGGTAAAAATATACAGTGTCAGTTGTGATTGCCCCGCTTGTCTGATTTGGTGTGGGAGTGGACAGACTCACAATCTGTCAGAAAACCAGAGCTTGTTTGGGTTGATGAGAGCTGCTTCTGCTGATGATTCATTCTGGTGCTTTCTCTTCAGTCACAGCCCTTTCTTATCTTGCGTTTAATTTGGGAGGTATTCAGAGAATGCAACTGTTTATTGATCTAATCATTAGCAAGAAGAGATTAGGGATAAACTCTATTATTTGTCTTTCTGAGAAATAAAACAATAAGGATTTTTCATGAACTTTCTGTGGCAGTAAAAAGAGTTGATTTTAAAATATTTTCACAATAAATATGTGATAAGCTAGAAAGAAGAGCCAAAATGCTGTATTGTTTTTTTGGGCTTATTAAAAATTAGAAAAATCAAGTAGAACCACTTTATTTGAAAGCAAGTGATGCTGCTTCAGTGAAATGAATTATTTTTGTTGCTTCTTGTGTTGATAAATTAATGGTAACTGATGGTAAAATTGCAGAGAAAACCTTCAAAATGACATTGGCCAAACATTGCTAATTCCACATCTGACATTATGATTGATTTGACACATTAAACTCACAGTTATTGTCAAACCTCTTCCAACACAGTTGCTAGAGGATGTTAGTTTCTACTCTTTTTGTTCCCTTCTTATGTGATTATCTGGTGTATTATGCTATTTCCACAGCTCATTAACAGTCAGCAGGTTATCAGAAATATGTTGTGTTTCTTCCATTAACTCAGAAGATATGGCAGTATTTTCATCAGAATGAGAGAAATGCTGAAAAGTGAAACACTAGAACATCAACAATATGCAATCATGATTGTACAGATACGCCTGTCTCCACTACGCCCAGCCAGTCTGTCTCTTGTTGACTTTACTTTATCAAAGCAAAGTCATACCACTTGTTCAATTAATAACCAAAATCAAAAGAGTGGGATTATTTTAAAGCTGCACAAACTGCGTTTTGCTTTCTTGTTCTGTGGGCATTTGTTCAAAGCGGCAAGCAGACAGGAGTGATACAAGAAGGGCATTTGTGGTCAAAGCAGCAGATGTTAGTGGCAGGTTGCTCAGAGCGAAGGCTGCCTCATTTGGCTCGCTCAGGAGGTGATCATGAGGCATATTGCCTCTTTTTTTTGTGCCCTCCACCCAGACACATGACTTGCTCTTTTTTTCTGGCATGGGAATTTGACAAGGGTCACCTGGTTGCAGCAATGAGTTTAATGTTGCATTTCTCACAATGTACAACTAAGCCCTATATTAGCTTTTAAAAAGAACTTTAATAATAAAGAATCTTCAATCAGATTAAATCCCCCTGACACACACCCTTACAAAGGATTAAGCATTTCTTTATGTCTTGTGTCCGTGCTTTTTTTTTTTGCTCAATTCCTCTTCTACCTTCCCTAGTATGTAATTGGGTTTCATTGATTTACTTCTAGATGATGCTGGCTTGGCCAAGTCTCTGCTGACCCTGCAGAAAAAATATCAGCCGAGCTGTCTAATAGGCACTGTTCCGACTGCACACCCACACACACTTACACACACCCACACATACTCTTCCACACACGCATCCACACATAAAGCTTCCAATACAAGCAGTGAATGATTGTGTCAGTGAGCTGGAAGTGAGTCAACCTGCTGGTGCCGTGGCCCTCACAGCAGAACCATAGATTGGCGTAGCTCTGAAACAACATAAAGCACCAAGGGGAATGGGTGGGATCAGTGTTTGCAACCACTGTGCAGGGATTTTTGTACGAAGGAGCAAACTGATGTGGTCCATTTACAGTGATCAGCAGGATAGGCGTTCATGTGTGCCTGAGCAGCTATGTGTCACCTTGAGTTTTCCGGAGGGGAGTGTCCGGACACAAACCTGCTGGGCCAGACGGCGTGTGAAGAAGAAGGCAGGATGAAGGTAGAGAGGAAGTGATGCTAGCCTTCCAGCTTTCCGCATGAGACACCTGTGATTGAGCAGCTGAAAGAACAGAGCAATCACCTCAGAATTTTAACTGAGAACGAAACTCAACACACCTTCTCAATTCGGCATACAACGATTGAGAAGATAAAAGGTAAAGGATATAACATAGACAAAGCTTTGATACTACCAGCATCCTCGTTTCCTCCTCTCGACTCCTGTCCCCTTTCTGCCATGCATTATAAACGGCTGATTATGACAATGACAGCTCTTCAGGTGTGCAGTATGGTGGATTTGTTATTCAGCTCACAGGCAGGCCAACCATTCCTCCCCCCAAACTCTTACCACCTGCACAGACACACAAGCATGCACACACACAAAAGGGGACACACAGACATATAAACACACACACATAAGCACAACGTATTGCTCACAGCTGCTGTGTCAGCGGGATTCTGGAGCCAGAGAAAGGGGGATATTACAAGAATCAGCCCCACACAAGTGTTGTGTTCACAACGCCATGATCCAAACTCACAATTCAAATAGATCTTTTGGTGTTTGAATAAGATTTTATTGGCTTCTGGTGTTTTCACAAGCTTGAATTTGTTCAATTTAGGCACGCGGGGAAGAGTGGGCGAGATTTCTTCAAGAATTCTCCAAGGGCCAAATTTCCAGCAATTGAATTGTTAAGTTTAAATAAAGAAAGCCACACACAAACATACATTGCTTGGACATCCTTTGGAAATAATTTTGTGAATGTATGATTTTCTGATATTACGACCTTGATATGTCTTTCCTTGTGTTCAAAGTGCTTGGTTCTGTTGTGTATTTTTTGTCTATCCATTTTTATATATACTATCTCAACGCACCAACTGTCTTATGCAGTTTCCGTACAAGCAAAGTATTGGTTTCTTTTGTACTGCTTGCCTCTCTTGTTTTGGTTTTGCTTCTACAAGTTTTACTTTTCCATTGTGTTCTAGTCAATAAATATTTTTTAGACTTCATCATGCCATCTCTGTTGAAATGTTTGTTTGCTTTTTTCTCTCTTCAAAATCAAATCCATGTCTAATCGTCATCTTTTTTCCCAGTTGCATCTTATTATCATCTTTTTGAGGATTCACACTTTCTCTTTTCTCTTGGGCAGCACGGTAGCGCAGTGGGTAAGACAGTGGCCTCACAGCAAGAAGGTCGTGGGTTCGAGTCCTGGATGGGGACGAGGCTTGGAACACTGTCCTTTCTGTGTGGAATTTGCATGTTCTCCCCGTGTTTGCGTGGGTTTCCTCTGGGTACTCTGGTTTCCTCACACCCTCAAAGACATGCATGTTAGGTTGATGGGCCTAGGAATGAGTGTGTGTGTGTGTGTGTGTGTGTGCGTGTGTGCGACAGACTGGCGACCTGTTTGGGGTGTACTCTGCCCTTCGCCTTAAATTGGCCGGGATGGGCTCCAGCACTCCCTGCAACCGCGACAGGGATAGACGGATAAGAAGATGACTGACTGACTAAGTTGTTAATTTGGCTTTGAACAGCAAGAAATACAACACAGTTTTGACAATTTTCATTCAAAGCTGAAGTATGAAGAGTTAAAAGTTCATTCTTAGGAACCACATACTTTGGCTAGCGCGAGTAGAAGCTAGTTTGGACATAAGTTTTTTAATTTGGCTGTATAGTGCAGTGCTTGTCTTTTTCTTGTGTTAAATGACCCTGTCACTACGCAATGTGAGTCATTGCTCAAAGTCAGTTTTGCATGCACAGGTAAGCAAATGCTCATTAACCGCATACAGCTAGCCCATCCCCTATTGCTAACACACGTCTTGCAGAAAAAAAAAAAAAAAGGCATACACACACCGGTACATAACAGATGCATCTTTGCGTATTTGTGTGTAATGTTTTGATTTTTGATATTTTATGTCAGTGCTATTGTTGAAATATTATTAATGTGTGCAGACTCATGAGGAGCTCAAAATGATTGTTTTTTTCTGTTTCTTTGAATACAGTAGTTTCAGATTTCCTGCTTAGACTCTAGATCTAACGCAACCTGGAATTCAAACAAACTTTGGACTAGGAAGTTGTTTTGATGAAAAAAAAAAAATCTGAGTAAGAATTTAAACCCCAAAGATCATGGCCATTTTCCCATTTTTTTTTAAACAACTAAAGCAAACTTTTAAGGGTTTACTTCAAGTGAAAGTCCAACAAAGTAGTGGTAGAGTATGCCATAGAAAGATAAGTTTATTTGCTCAGCACAGTTGAAAGCAAACATTTTAGACCCCTACCATAGAGGGTTTCAGTTCAAAAACATTGAACTTTTTGGTCTTGACCCTTTTGGCTGTTCACTCGCAAGTTAATGAATAAATCAGATTTTCACCTTGGCTTTCCATTCTGTCGCCAACCTGCTGGTGTCACAAATAAATAAACTTGAAGATTAAGCACATATTTTGGCTATTGTGTGATGCTTTTGAGAATCCGTTGCTTGGTGACACGTTTTTGTGGAGTTTTGCCCAACTATAAACTATGTGAAGGTAAATCACCTTGAGAAGCAATGGAACTGCTTTAAAGTGAAAATACTTCTCGGAATAGATCAGTGCTAAACATTTTACTTTCAACGCTCTACATCTGAAGGCAAGGCCATTTTTCTTCAAAGTTCAATAGCTTTGATTCCTGAGGTGTAACTGGCTAATTTTTCTGACAAAAATGGTAAAAAATTAAATAAATAAAAAAATCCATAAATAATGGTAAAATCAATTTTAAAAATGAAAACTGAAACATGTGCCAGGTATTCTCCCTTGAAGAAATTTAGCTGCTGTCTGTACATGTTGTAGGACCTGACGCTCATCATCAGGGATAAATATAACCCGAAGAGGAACAAATCAAAGAGAACATATGTTTGAAAAGATTCTGCTGACAAAGCTCAATGAAATGTCCCAAAAAAGTTTACATTCCCGAGGCGTTGATTTTCCACATGGTATTTCTTGAAGAGCCTATTATTTCAGCAGTACTCATGGCTGAGCTGAGTAATTTGCTTCAGCTTTGGCATCGCTCTACCATGTAAATGCAATCACGTTGCTGAGAAAGTATTTCTTTTGGCAGTTCTGCCGTCTGGCTTTAACATACAAAAAAAAGAAAGAAGAAGAAATAAATAACTACAAAAGCGATCGAAAAATTAAAAGATAAATGACTTTGGCTGACTCTACAAGTTAATAAACAGTGGCTCATTGTGAAGAGCAGTTTGACCTTCTCAAATCACACTTTTATTAAGGTGGTGATTTTGGATTTGCCATAAGTGTTTTAACTTAACATAACTTGACTAGTTTAATTTGATGAAACAAGTGGTACAGTTGTGTGGATGGCTAGCCTTTTTTTGACATTCGGAGTTAGACTCAACTTTAAATTAGCGTCTATGTTCGATTCATTACTTTACCTCGCTCCCACAGACGGCTAGCAAACAGCGTATGTCACACCTCATACATTAAGACTGATTGCCCAACCTGACGTGTAAAAAGGTTATATCAACCTTCACTTTAAACCCATTTTTTATATTTTACAAGTAATGTAAACGTTGGTATAATAGTGGCAAGTTCAAACACTGAGATGTTAATGTTCTTTGCTTAATTTAATTTGTATCCTTCAGGGTTAGATATGACTTTCCATAAATGCATCACTACTCCTGTATTTCACTCCTGGCTTTAGGGCCAAATTAGACAGGCATCACCTTGATTAGAAGGTGCAAAGTTTTAGTTTCATACTTTATTAATAGATGCTGTAAACTGCTCTGCTTGAATAGCCTTTCACCTCCTACAGCATTTAGATTAAATCATCTTTTTTTCAGCAATGATCGTTTTACAGTTTTAGTAATAGCAACTATTTGATTTTTTCTTGAAATTTAAAGGGAGCTTAGACGTGTCGAGGAAATGTAGGCATTATGTTATGGAAATAGCCAGCTGTTAGTCAAGCCCACTTGGCTCACAATTGCAATGAACCTTGGGGAAACTGAGCATCTGTTAGTGAGAATGCCAGGGTTCAGATCCCTTAAAATAAGACTGAAATTGATAGTGACAGAAAAGCGCTCATGAATGTCATGGGCCCTTGAATGTGATGACAAATTGTATTGTGGAGAGAGTTTAGGATTCTGGTGACAAAGTGTCATCTTGCATTAGCTTGCTGAAGATTGGCGGATCAGGCTAAACAAGGTGGCAGTGAGGTGGAGCGAGGCAGTCAGCAGATGAGTCGGTTCACTCCTGACAAGCTTACGCTGCTCATGCTCTGGAAGAGCCTGCGTAACCAAGCAATTTCCCCATTTCAGGTTTTTCACCTCTCTCTGCGAAGCATAAGATTCACAAGTGTATTTATACTGTTATTTACTCTTATTTGTGACATTTTGTGCATTTTAAAAACAAAAAAAAGTTGTTCATGTTTTGTTATGAGAAGGTAGATGTCTCATGAACATGCAACCACGCAAAATAAGCCTCAACCTTTTAGATTTATCCTGTTTGCACAGAATTGGATGAGCCTTTCAGGCCATTGTTGGAAAAACAAACTGTGGAGAAAATGGAAAAAAAAAAGCCTCAGCTGAGATTGCTCCACTTTCTATGTTTTTCATGCATTTTTATGTAATTTTAGAAACAATTTTAGACATTCTGCACTAAGAAAACAGGATTGTGCCTCCACACTCTCTCTCACATAGACTAGTGTGGTAGGAGTCAGCTTTTTACGGCTCAAGCTTTCAAAAGACTTTAAATCTCTGGTCGCTTTCATCATACGTATGTAGTTCTTGCAAATTCAATTAGCTCAATTAATTGCATTTTATTTGCAGCAAATTTATAAACCATTTAGTTTAATGCAATTAAAATGCTGCTCTGTAATCATCCAACCACCTTGTTAGAACCTGTATAATTTCTTAAAGGATTAAATGGGAATTTCTATGGTATGCTATTTCTGATGCTTAATCCACTTAAAATATTTTGAAAGCTCTTCTTCTTTTTTTGTGGAGGTTTCACTGTTCAACAACAGGGATGCGATGATGCGTCTTAGCCAGATTGCAGAAAGGCTTACTTGTGTCCCTGTCTTTATCATCTAGTTCCTGCCAAAGCTTCGAGCTGAAAAGCTGGACATTTTTGTTGTACCTTTCCATCTTTCACTGCAAGCTAGTATGAGGGAAAAAAAGAGCAACACAGCAGCAGAAGAAAGTAGGAAAAAAAGTGTTATCTTACAGTGGCTAATTAAATTCCCTATGCAAACACTGACATGTAAACAGGCTTCCCCTCTCAGTGTCCTTCATGGGATGTACTCATGTTTTTGATTACAATTAATCCTGCTTGTGAAGTGGAAACATTGCTGTTGGTATCTTCTGTCAACCAAAAATTGTGACGTTATGATAATTTAATAACTAAAAAAAAAAGGTAATTGTACTAATGATTATATTTTTTATTTTTTTTACATACTTTTTATTTTATGTACTTACTTTAAATGACAAATGGCAAGGAGTTTAGATCGCTATCTAATTAAGAAATTTATGATTGTCTTGTAATGTAGAGGACAGTTATTTGCACATTCCTATTACATAGCACATTTACACTTTTTTCAAACTATTGATCCATTCATAAACCTATTCACCAACAACTCTATCCATCCACACGTCTAGCTTAGAAACTAATAATGTAAAGTAAAAAATAAATTGCAGTCTTACTTGAATGTCTAGCAACAGATTCACCAATGACTGCATCACAATTTTGCCGCAGTGTAAAGATTAGTGTTAAACTTGTCTTTTTCTGTGTGATTGTGCAGTATGTATGTGTAAATTTGCACACAAATATACAGTATATATAAATATAAGATCAGATACATTTTACTTTATTAATTCCTGGAGGAAAATTTATTTGTCACAAAAGTTCTAGTGATGAAAATACCAAAAAAATATTAATATATTTTTTAAAAAGTCATTTTTCTTTTTCAGATACCGGGATGACATAATCTCAGTGCCGATGGAAGAAAGCACAGCTTATAGCGCTCCTTTTTGCACATGCAGGTGCAGCAGTCTCTGGCTGAATGTCTTCTGTGTTTCATATGGAGGGTGAGAGGGTTTGGTGTGAATCTTGTGCAGCTTGATCTGCATCCTCCACTGACCTGCAAAGTCCACTGAGTCTAAAGAACAGCCCGGGACAGTGGTAGCCCTCCAAACCAGCTGGTACAGTTACCTCTTGTCCTTCCCTATTATTTTTTTCACATCAGCAGGCCTCTCCATAGAAAGCTGCTGGTGCAACAATGGTGTCATAAAAGGTCTTTAGCAGTATCCTGCACACACCAAATATTCTCAGTCTCCTCAGGAGGTTGAAGTGACTTTGGCACCTCCTTGTATCTAACCAGTCCAGTTTGTTGTTAATGTGAATACTCAGGTTTCTGTAGACACCCACCTTGTCAATGTCAAGTCGCTGTTGGGTCGCACTGGCCTTTTTTTAGAAGTCAATCACCATTTCCCTTATTTTGGTGGGATTGTTGAGAAGGTGAAGGAGTTCGCACCAGTTAACAAAGTGAAATTGACCTGACGTAAGTTGAAAGAGTAGATCTGAATCGTAGCTCATTAATTTTCTAAATAATTGTCATTGAGTAAACCTTTATGAAATTTTTGATAAGCTTGCTATGAATCATATTTACTTTCTCTCACTGTGGTCCTGGGATTAATCTCTTGACTGTCTGAGATATCCAAAAGTTGTTAGTAAAACTTTCTTTGACCCGTGATGAATTCTCCACTACTTATCTTTCTTCACTCCCACTAACAGTGATGCATTTTAACCCAGTTTTGATGATTAAGCAGAGATTTTCAGGGAGTCTAAAATGACGCATTCATCAGACATGATAGTCTTTTTTTTTATCTTATACTTGTGCATGACAAGCTAATCCCCACTATCAAATGTTTATAAAAAAGATAGAAGTTTAATGAGTTGAAGGTTCAAAGGTTTCAGTGAGCCATAGTTTTTTATTTTAACAGATTTTTTTTTTTTTTTTTTTAGAAAAGACTTTTATTTATTCCTGAAAACGTGAAGAAAATTGATTTCTCTTTCATGCTTTCGGCGGTATGAACAAATATAATAAATTCTTTTCAACCCATCTCAAATTTGTTCTCTGAAATTCTTATGTAAATCACATTCTTTTTCTTTTTTGCCAGATGATTTTTTTGTATCTAAATTTAAAACTGATTATATTTCATGATGCAAGAAGCTCAGTATTCAAGAAATACTGTAACGTCTTATAAACAGTGTGTTACCAAGCCAATATTAGGCTGAAATATATTTCATTTTTTGTTCTGTGACATGCAAATCACATTATGTGTAAGAATATTTAAGCATTATCTCTGTCCTAACAATGTTAAGAGCAATATGAAACATGGTGGAATGCAACACCATGCATGAAATGATCCCTTTCCACATTTGCAGAGGTGCATTTGCCAAATATATTACTTAGAAGCTTCTAAATAAATTTTATTTTCCATGCATAGAGGCAGGTGTCACAGGAAATATTTTTGATTTCAGTGAATGTGCACATCAGACCAGCACTAAGACAAAAAGTGCCAGTACGAGCCTTTTGTAGTGGTAAGACTTTTCATAGAATTTAGACAGGTTATTATTTACTTAATGCCAAACTTTCGGATGCATGGCATACTAACTTCACAAGCTTTATGAAACAGCCTGAAACTAGTCATTTTGTGGCTGCACTGACGCCTTTGTGGTTTATAACCTACAGTTTTACGGAACACAAAAGGTAGTCTTGATCGCTGTCACTCAGACAGTAAACACTCCGTGCTCATATAGTGCATAAATAATAGTGTGTGGCGTTGCTACTTTACATGGTTAGTGACACAATGTTGATGTGCAAATTACCGCTCTTGATATGAGGCTCTCAAAATTGTTGACTCAGACTACTTGACTTTTGTTAAAGCACACTTGAAAACGCACAGTATTGTTTGCATCAGAGCCATAGTTTTTATTCTATTATATACATGAAACCATAGAGGTTGATAGATGGCAAGAAATACTGCTTTTATTCCCATGGATGCTCTTTTTTTTTTTAAATGTTTTGCTTAATTTAAGGACAAATGAACTTCCAAACAGTGGATGCAGGTATGAAACAGGAACTAAGCGCGCAGAGTTCATTAAGTTTTAATCAAGCTTTCTGAAGCAGCAGAAGAAAAATCTATGATCAAGTATAATAGGTTATGAAACCAACTAAATTAAAAAGCAGGAGAATTATAGAGCCCAAATTATTCGTACATCTGCCAGAGAACTCTTTCCTGATGTGCCAGCAAAATGAAAAGATTCTAAATTTGTCTTCATTGAGCTGATATTAAAACTTGTGTAAAGTAGAAAGTTTTCCACCAACAAACAACAAACAACAAACAAACAACAAACAACAGCAGACATTAACATGTGGATATTTACATACAAAAATTTGCAAACACAAAAAACTTTTCAACCTGCTCTGTTTGAGTCCTTGACGTAAAGTTTTATTTATTCATTTTTTATTATTTTTTATAATGGGCAAGCAAATAATCCGCATTTAATTTTCAATGGAATAGAGTATTATTCTTCTTTCAATGCAAGGTTACAGTAAGCTCAAGCCACATGAGATGTTACTGTTTGGGCTGGATGGTGGTGAGTTCTTTCAAACTAAAGACTCTACACAGATTTGAAAAATGTTACAAAACTAGCTTCGGTGCGTTAACACGAGTCAGCTCACTGTTCTCATCTGCAGTCATGAGCGATCACATTAAACTACCAAATACTTCAGAAAGAGCGTTTAAAACTGATACGGGCTTGGAGAAGACGAAGTGTGGATATGTAGAACCAGGGTTAGTTTCTGTGCAGACAGACATCTCTGCATTCTCAGATTACAATTTGTTTCAAGTTAAAGGCTGCACAAAGTCATGTTTAACTTCCTCACAACCTCTTTGAGGTTAGACTTGTGAAAAAATAAATTTTAAAATATTCTTCAGCTTGAATGTAGATGGTTGCCACATTTCTTACTAAGAAAAAAAGCTTCAGCCTCATATTGAAGCCACGCAGACACTTGCTATGTTTGCACATAGACTTAGCAGAAAAAGCAACTTTTCACTGTGATGAAAATGAATAAAACATTGCATAACAGTCATCTAGCCTCTGCACACCGTCATCCAATTCTCTGAAAAACTCCACCTCTAAGCTTGACTCCCAACACTGATGTACTTGGAGGAAAGAAAAGTTCTCACAATAAAGATTGCACTATTTTTTCCAGAATTACCGGAAAAAGAAAACTAACAAATCACAAGAGTTTGAAGCAAATTCTGAAGTGAATTCTGTGATGAATCTTACTGCCTTTTCTTTCTCGGTGTAAGGATTACATTTTGGTTTAAATACTTTGAAAATAAAATAAATTTGGTCTCCATAGATAGTAACTTCTTGGTTTATCTTGCTTCAGTTGATAAACCTACTGAGCTGAAGATCATTTTAATGGCGAATTTTTAGTTAAGATCAATTTCTAAGTAGTTCTAAGAACAAGAACCACAAACAAGACTGTGATTATAAAATGACTTCACAGGATTAAGAAAAAAGGTTTGGTGCCCAACTGTCATTGCGTACCTTTGATTACAGTGTAAAACAAAATATTCACAAATTATAATGCAGATGTCTGCGTTGTTGTCACATATGAGACAACTTTGTTTTGATGAGACTCAACATTAAAGAAATGTTACTGCTCGCCTGATTTGGAACATCAACTCACAAAAATACTTTTTAAGGTGTGTTGAATCAAGTTGTTTGACCTCTGTGAAACAAGCAACATGAAACAGAAGATTCTTTTTGTAGTTCTCTAACATGAAATAGACGCAAAAAACAGGCAATGTTTTTGAACTATTTCATTTTAATTGATACAAAAACTTTTCAGCCCGGCATGTTCTTTTTTTTTTCCCTCGCTCAAGATTAGAGTAGAAAAAAACTAAAGCAATTAGATGGTATTTTTCTATTGATTGACTTGGGTTAATGTACTCTGAACTTTAGCATAATTGGGTCACAAGGGTTTTATGAATTCAGTGCAACAATCGAGACTTTCCAATATGAGAAGGCAAAACCTGCATCATTTGCTTCTTATTGTACCAACGTGTAACGACTAATAAAATCAGATATCATAATAATGCTGCTTTACTAAACACCAAATAGATTCTTCAGGCTGCTGTTGCAAAATAAAGGTCCTAATTGCAGAAACAAATGAGCTTTCCAACTTTTTTAAAAGACACAAATCAATTTCTAAACTTTTTATTCCCTCTACTCTGTCCTGAACAGAGAAGAACATTTTCTGTTATCAAATATTGCCGGACAGATTTTCTGTTCAAAACTTCCGAAGTATTATTTTTTTTTCTTTAGTTTAAAAATTTATGTCCTAAAATTTTTTGTTTGTGGCAGCCTATTTGATTGACCAGATGGGGAACATAAAAAAGAGCGAGAATGGAGAGAGGAAGAAGAGGGAGATTGAAATTAGGGTACTGAGCAGATAGAGTAGGTGCAAACTTCTAAAGGTGTTTTTCTGAAACTTTTTTGTAGAAATAAGCTACAAGTATTTGGTGTCAGATGGTTAAATTATAGATTAACATGTCTAAGTTTTGTCTCTTGGATAAACAAAATTTGTGATTTCTGTTATCAAGTAGTACATTTTGGTTCAAATAGCCTTTGGCCATGCTCATTAGAGTTTGATCCATTCGGACACATTCCAGTTGAAAAAACCGCTATGAGCATCTTCACTTCCATCATCACAGAGCAAGAGCCCAGAGAATGAACCACAGCATTACATCATTCTCATTGGCATGCAAAAGCACATCTAGCAAAAAGCTTTGGAACAGACTGTTTGATTAAAACGTTCATGGTAGATTGGCTGTGAAAACACTAAAATCAACGGTTAATCAGAAAGCAGGTCAGTCTTAAGAGGCAGTCTTGTAAGATACTCCAGACTCCTGGAATACCTCAAGGTCTACACTCCTCACACCTCCCACTTCCCTAAACTTAAAATAGCAATAGTCTAAATTGTACCACTCAATCACTACTTTTTACCCCCTCCTCCTACCATCACATGTCAGTTTGCAGGTCTGGAGAGACTCTGTATTCTGCAAATTTTCCTTGCTTATTTTATTCTTATCACCTCTGCCAAGGACCGAGTGTTTTCAGTCCCACTTCTTTATCTGTTTGTCACATATCTCTGGATTGTATGAACAGATTCCAATTTCATGTTTGGAATTTTCAATTACCCAAACACAGTCTTGTATGATTGTGCAGCCTTGAGCATGCATGTAGTCCTTGTGTAAATTTTGGTTTTATTGTGCATTGGTTATGAAAGTACAGGTTGGTTTTAGAGATTTATTTCTCACTTGAAGTAGTCAGTGTCATTTGTTATCAAACCAATTCATTTAACAGCCTTAATATTTGATGGAAAAGGAGACATTTGGAAAGGCTGTTGTTAGCTGATATCTACCTGCATGTTTACAGACTCTTTTGATTGTGTCGGAGAAAGCAAACATTCTGAAAAATGCTTTTGTATTATTATTTAAAGAAATAATTAATGTAAACTTGCATTGTTGCTGCCAGGGTTTCAAGATAAGAAAACAAGGACAAAGACAAAACATGAGCATCGAGACCTTGACTCAGTCTTTCAGAGAAAAACAATACATATCTATCATTTGATGAAAACCAAAAAAACTCATGAGAATGTTTGAACTTTTCCCCATAGTAATATAAGTTTACTTTGAAAACTGAGAAACAGAGTACTTTATCTAGATATTATTTGACATTAAAATGGTGGAGCAAATATTTTACAGTGATTATTCTCATCAATAGAAACAACTAATTGCTGTGGACTTATCTCCTAATCTGGTCCAAAAGCTGTTTTGCAAAATCTGTATTTGCACCAGTACTTTTATAATTGATTGAGACTCAAAACATACATTTTAGAGTTGTGCATTATTTGAGCAAAAATGCATTAAAAAATGGGAAAACAAGCTAAATATAAAGGCAACCTTTGAACCAACTGTACTATGACCATCCTCAAAACAAGAAAAGACAATATTTAATGATAAAAGAATGATAATTTGATGGTTTCTGTTTGGCTACTCTCTGGAAAGTTAAATTTAACAGACGACACCTCAGGGGGCATTTTTATGTTTGTTTGGTTTTTTTATTATTTTTTTTAAGAAATAGTTTTTTAGTAACTTAGTAATTATGTAGATTGATGGACCAATGTGAGCAAACACATTTATTAAAGTTTTTGACCATAAAAATTCTTCTGCTACACGACGTATCCTTCCCTCATAATGTTTTGCTGTTAGTCGAGCCCGAACTCTTTTGCCTGGCTTCACGCACAGCAAGTGCCAGATTTTAGAGCATCAGAGCATTGATGAGAAAAAAGTTGTGCCACGCTGCACTCAGTTCCCATCACCGTTTCTGTTTACATAGAGTCACTTTGACACAAAATAGAGTTTGTGAAAGTTTACAGCTCACTGCAGTTATACGTACAAGCCTTAAAGTTCTTTTCAAGTAAAGGCAGACACCCAAAAGATTTACAGGGTTCAATATGTGACTGAATCACAAATGAGTTAGCATATTAATGTTGCTAGACAAACAGTATTTCAAAATACAGCCTCTGAACCAACCACAGAAACTGATTTAAACTAAGCAAACTTTTAAATTTTTCTGATCTGCCTCGTTTGCTGCATAATTTTTTGCTTTATATAAAATATTTTTAATTGCAGTGGCTGTTTATCTTCACTTACCAGTCTAAAATTTATTATTTCACTAAAATGATGCAAAGTGTGGATGAAACTTTTATTCTGTGTTTTCTCTGTGGTTGCTGCTTTAAGTTTTATGCTTGCTATACCATCAGTGGAGCTGCTGCAATAAAATTCAAATGTGGTGAAATGTGGTTAGATTCTTATGAGGATAGCTTTGGATGGAGGTTTCTTTTCTGTTGTCAGAGGGTAAGAGTTTTCCATTCATTCATTCTGTCAGCAGAGAACTGCTTGGCTGTGTAACCCAAGTGATACACTGTCACAGTCTTGTGCGTTTTTAAAACCGTCTTTCTAAATTACATTGAAGAAACACAGCAGCTACAGGGTGTAGAAAAGTCATCTTTTTCAGGCTGAACTGAACTCGATCCAGCTCATAAGAGCATCTCTGCCTGTGTATTGAGTTTTGTTCCTCATTGACGTGTAGATCAAAGTAATGGACTATCGAGACTCTGCGCGCTGAACTAAAGAGGCTCGTGCTACTCAGAAGTTTAATGGTTTTCAGTAGGTTCTTAATTATAGCACTGTTTCCCCTGAGCGATTCCTGTCCTACGGCACACCGAGCTAGTTGTAGATTTTTATGGAGTCAATACATTCCGAATGTTTCATAAAAACCTGAACGAACATGTTCAGTCAAATCAATCAAACCATCATTATCCAGACTAGCACTAACACTAAATATCTATTCATCCTGCAGGTTTTTAATTCAATGTTTTCTTATTGAAATAGCTAGAATGTACCATATAAAATGATGACCTAAGGTCAGTGTTCTTCAGGAAGTATTGCCTCTCTGCTCACTAAAAGCTACCCTTGTTCTCTTCGCTGTTGTTGGCATCTTGCACAGTTGCTCTGATAATGGTCTGATGACTTTTTGTTCCAACAAGTTCAGGGGGTCAGACATGCTATCCATTTTACTTTGGTCACAGTTGGTATTGATCCTTTCTAAGTGTAGCTTCTTTTTCTCCTTTAGCAGGGCTTTTGTGTCTGTGAAAGAAAATCCTCCACTACTCATTATCTGGGCCACACTCAGCACATTAATATGAAGGTACGCACAAATGTCATGAGAATTTCTGGGAATTTTTTTATATTTATGAAGGGAATATTTTACATATTTTAACATCAAGTTTGACTTTTTATTCAAAGATTATTTAATCAATAATAATGGAAACAATAACAGTTGATGGTGAAAAAGAACGGACATGTTCTACATTGACTGCTTTTGACTAATACATACAGTATGACACTCAATTCCTTTCCATGCAAAAAATTATTCATTTTTTCCAAACCAAAATGAATAATTTGGTATTTAAATGGAATTGCCCCCTAAAAAAAAAATCAAAGAATAAGCCATTTTGGCGTGCTAATGTGTCTGCTGCAAGACCATGTTGGAACTACTTTTTGTCAGCTCTGCATGCTTTAAAGTCATTTTGCAAATGTTTCATCACTTTCATATTATGTTTCTCTAATACTTATGAGTCAAGACAGAAGCATTAGCTGTGTTTCACTGTGGAAGCACCAAGTATATGACAAGGATTTTTATCTAGTCTGACAACCCTTTACTTAATAGAATTCAAGCATTTGATATGCTTTTCTTTGCGCAATGTTCATGTTTGTAAATCAGATTACTGCTTTGGATGTTAAATGAGAAAATACAAAATAAGATACTCAGAAAACAGAGTTTTTTAAAAAAAAAATCACAAGTTATAAATAAAAAGCATTTTCTGTCATAATGCTCAGAGTTATGCTTATAGCACAGCCAACTCACTCTGTGACTTTGAGAAGTCTTACAAGACCTTATCCAGTCACGCCATGGACTGGGCTGGATGTGAGTGATTCAAGGCAGACCGAGATAACATCCATCAGCCTCCTCACCTGTGTCTAATGGCTGGCTACAGACTGCCATGTTAGCCTCCGTGTTTGATGTGTGCACACTGCGTGCCCACCTTCCTTTTTGTAAGGATATCAGCAGGCACTATGGTGTCAAGGCTCACAAATGGATTTCCTAATCCAGTTGTTTGCCTGAAGTTCCTTCAACCCCCTGGTTTTGAAGCACAAGCCAAAAATGTACTTAAAGACAAGCATTCCCCCTCACTCCGGTCTGCCTTGCCTCACCCCATGCCTGTCATTGTGTGCTTTGACGGGCTGAAACATTGAGTTAGTGAGAGAAAGAGAGATGCAAGCAGGGAAAGCAAAGGACATCAGGAAAGCTCAAATAATAAGATGTCAAGCGGGGCAAACCATAATTGTTAATTGCATTTATTCCAGTGCTTTTGGACTGCAGCCACGATGCTTTCAGAAATATAAAGTGGTGTCCTCAACATGTTCCTGGTTTAGGCTTTTAAATGAATTTGAGTAATCACTCATAGACTTTCAAGACACAACCCTTTTCGCTGAGTAAAGACAGGACACATATGGCCGCATATGAAATGAAGACAGATGTTGAATAGCAAGCTAGATAAAGTTTGAGTAGCATAGTTCATAAAACACTGTCTTCATAAGTCAGGCTGCCAATGTGCTGTTACTTCATTCTGACATCCACAAATATGTTTCTCCATTAAAAGATGGCTACATGTGTCCCCAGAATGGGGTCCAACAGTTTGACACTGTGTGTATTCATCAAACATCCGACTGCTTTATGTCAACTGGAAAACACTCCCAGGATGTTTGCTTTGACTCTGGCCAAGTTTGCTTGTTCTCCTCCTTAAATGACAGAAGAGCTGACCTTTTCAACTTCTTACCTCCTCATGAACTTGTGTTGCTGGCAGTTTCATTGCATCTGAAAGTGATTAAAACATACCGGATACAACCAGTCCATGAAATCCAAAGATCAGGGTCGCTCTCTTCCAGAATGGTGTATGTACTGCCAAAATTATAAGATAGCCTGTCAGAACAGTATGAACATCCTGTCAACCAGGGCTGCAAGTCAACTTTACCAGAAAACGCCTGTCAATTCACTTTTTTGTCACTCCAAACCTATTGTTACTATGATAATGCCACAATCAGGAGAGCTACAGATAAGGCTTCATTTAGAGTTTACAATTCTTTTCAGGGCA
The DNA here is from genome assembly GCA_902685375.1 of Neostethus bicornis. Lineage (NCBI taxonomy): Eukaryota > Metazoa > Chordata > Actinopteri > Atheriniformes > Phallostethidae > Neostethus > Neostethus bicornis. Next base: position 12,826,106 of record LR738554.1, on the reverse strand, counting down.
AACACCTACCCTCTGATCTACCTTCCTGGTTTTATTTACCACATCCAATCTATGTGCTGTCAGACACTGGTAATTGTTTTATGGTGTTCTTGGCAGCCAGTCTGGCTGGCTTTATAATAATTACCCCTTTATTGTTTGGGGCTCTATTGTTGCTCTTGCTGTTGTTTTGTGACTTGTCCTAATTAAAAGTTGGGGGCTTTGGAAAGTTAACACAGGCTGTCCTTTTTTTGTCCTTTAAAATCGCTCATTCTGAAAGGCCAACATAAATGTATAGGATGGAAAAAGTGAGTGAGTGGAGTAAATATACCATGATAAAAAAAAAAAAGATGTTTTCAAAGGAGCAGATTAACCCAATGTTGTGTAGAAGAATTTGTTTCCACAAGCAGGAATAAGGGACCCATAAGGTTGACTTTGTTTGAAGAGTTTTATTTAAAAAAAAAAAAACAGAAAATAGTTGCTATTTCCCAAAAAAAAAAAAAAAACTCCCCTTAAGGTGGTGGAGACAACCTTTCTTGGCTGCTTAGGTTTTTTGACATTATTTTATTTCATCCTTCTCTACCTTCTCCTGAGTATTCCACACGTCAATATTCCTCCTGCATCACTCACTGAGTTGTTTGTTTAAGTGGACTTAGCTGACAGGTGGTCAGACCTGGCTTCCTCAAGCTTCAAACGAGCCATCCAATAGGTCTCTGGAGCTCAGCTTTGGTCATCATCATGAGGTAAGCCGCGCAAACACAACCTGGAAAGCTCCCACATTCAACAACTCATATAAACATGAAGTAAATGATCTTTAGATTAAAAGGCTGAACAGAGGAAAGAAAGCAATTGACTCTGTGTTGAATTGACAAAACCAAATCCAACTTGATCCTCTGTAAAAAAAAAAAAAACATGGCATATGTTTTTTTTTTTTTTTTAATGTACTGTATTAATTTCTGTGCTGCATTACACCGCAGCAGGCAGCCATGACTGCGCCAATGGTGGGAGTAACTGGAGGTTAAGTATTTTCGCCAAGGACACTTGGGCATGGGCCCAGTGTTAATCAAACCGGCCTTTCCCAGGCCCTTTTGTCGATCATGTTAACATTTTTTAACTACACACATTTTTTAAGAAAGAAATGTTATTTTGTCATTTATTCATAACTGAAACACAGTCGGCTCTATTTGAAAAAAAATCAATGTTGGTAACTGTTCAAAAAATATTAACCTAATGTTCTGAGCTGTCTAACAACTTGATCCAAGTGTATTTTATGATGGTTTCACTTCCTCTTTTCTTTTTGGAAATTGATGGAATTCTTTTTAATAAGCTTTTTCCCCTCTCAAGAATAATAAGAATAAGAAAAAAATTTTTCAGCAAATCTTTAAAATGATAGTGTATTTATAATTATTTTGTTCATACAGGCATCACTAGCGTTTGGAACTGAAGTGGGAAAGGTGTTAGGTTGCGTGTGTGGTTGCGGACACAATCGCAGGACCGTTGCAGTTTTAAAAGTAAATAGATTTATTACTCGAATTATCTTCAAAACAACTCAAATCTTGGGAACAAACAACAAAGTCAACCTGATGTCTAAAGAAGACACGAACTTGGCAAAGAAACTAAGACAAAACACACATTAAATACATACAATGAGGAGGGGGAGACAAACAAGGCCGGAAGTGTGACACATTAAGAAGACAGCTGGCAATCTCCAGAATGAAGAGAAACAGGAGGGGAGGAACTCAAGACATCTGAAATGAGAGGAAAGTCAGTGTTATGAAATAAAACTATTTCATAACATAAAACAAAATAATAACAAAATCACCGGTAAAAACCTGAAACCCTTGCACAAGGGTTCTTTTGCTTCTATCTAAATAACCAACAGGAAGCATTCTCAATTCTCCTATGATTGTTTACGGGGGCTGAGGATATTTTAGCGTAACTCAAGCTCCAGTGAAACACACTTATAAATACCCGTGTTCAGACATGTTTATTTACATATTTATAAAATGTATCCAAGTCACCAAAATATGTGTTCTATTTAACAATAAAACAGTTTTAAAAAGTTAATTGGGGAATAGTTTGACTAAAACAAGAAAATAATTTCCACTTTTGACCAAAGTTAGACATCATGCTGAAATAACAAAAAGAAAAACAACAAAAAGAACGTTTTTCCCCATTTTTAATTGAAAACTCTTGTGTTAGAAAACCTTTTATTCTTATTATGAGGAGGTTTTACAGAAATAAATTATCCAAATACACATAACAAGTAGGACCAATTTCTCGCACAAAAACATGCTTCGCTAATTGTTATGACATCATATTATGTAGTACAACTAACAAAATATCAAACTGATCTAGGGTCAAAATGTATCAAAGTGAAGGTCAGTCTGAAATAAGGATTCATTTTTTCTGTTGCACAAGAAAGGATGGGTTCGTGTGATCATTTATTTTTAATTTTTCTTATTTCTGTTTCCTCCAATTACCAGAGTCTAAATTTGCTTTCACATCTTGCCCTTTCCTTACCCTGAATGTCACAGCATTACATATTTACACTGACTAATGACCCGAGCTGAAAAAGATGGAGATACATGGAGAGTAATGATTTGCACTCAGAGGGTGATCTGGTGAGGGCCGGACATCTCAGCCTGTGCCCTCTAATAGGGCCTGTCTCTAGTGATTAGGAATTGTTGACAGGGGAAGTTGTAGTGCCTGGCACCAGATGGAACACTCTTTTTCCTTTTTCTATTTATTATTAGGGCACCCTTCATTGCCTAGTAGTAGCTAACAAACACATGCACAAATCTAAACACAACCACACATACGCACAAAAAGATATACAGCTGCTCATTATGTCAAATATCAAATGGTGAAATAAACATTGTCATGTGGGAGAGCTCAACTGTCTCTCCTCCCACACGTTCCAAAAACTTCTGGGTCTCAAGGCCACACTGGCAATCACACTCCAGCTTTCTCATCATTACAACCTGGTTCACAGCACAGCATCAGTACATTCTCCCTTGAAACATGCTGCATCCAAGCTAATTACTGTGTTGTCCCTGCTCTCTCATCTTTCAGGTTGCTGGGTCTTCTTTGAATTGCTTTTCTATGACATTTATAAAGTAGTTCAGTTATAATTATTTTTTTTCTGTACAAATCAATAACAGTCTTTCTTCTGCCAAGATTAAGGAACCCTGTAGATTGTTGAGCTAATTGCCAAGCAATGGCTTTTTCTTTTCTACCAGACAGATATTTAATTCTTCCTTTCACTTCAGACGGACAGTTAGTGTATTTCTCACCGTTTCCTTTTCCGCTCAAACTCAGGGTGCTTTAGGGCTTGGAAACCAAAGCAATCAGAAGCAACAATTAACATGCACCTTTGACCCGTGATTGTAGCCAAATCTGCAATCACAGCCCAGCCGGATATTGCATACTGAATAACTATATGCTGCTGAGGTCGCCATAGGCTAAATGAATTTGTTTGAAAGTCAAGAATAACTAATGGTCAACATGAACAGGTAATACAATAAGAGACCCCTCATTTTTCAGTAATTCATGTACACAGCGCTTATTTGATTACATATTATTCTCAATGTGTTCTCATTCCATTTGCAAAGGGGATGTTGTGGCATTTTAATGCAGTGTTGGACATTACACCTGCCCCTTTTTATTCTAAGCCTTCCTAAAAGCCAATCAAGTCAAACCCTTTCAAATTTTGAACAGCGGATTTCCTTTCAGAACAATGTGTTCTGTGGTAATCACTATTAATTGTGTTGAGTTAATTGCAGGCTGAACTGCAAATGACCTCTACTGCTTTGGTGCTGCATTGTGCGCACCCTGAGAGAAGAGTGTAATAGATGTGACTCAGAGCGAGGATGCGCTCAAAGGATTAGTCTTAGTTCTCTTGTAGCAGTGAAAGCTGCTATGTGATCTTTGAGATAATGCCAGAACAAAATTATCCAACAAAACCTTCAGCGCATTAACATCTACATCCATGTAGCAAGACTTCCAAAGGTTTGCTGCTCGTGGGTATCCCAAGATCTAGAAATTTGACCCAACTTTGTCCCAATCCATCATATACAGTCATTAACATGTGACACATGGCAACCATGTACCAGTCACGCCTCATCATAAATCACCCGGTTCAATGAAACAATACAAAAATTCCCACAAGGTAATCTCGTATGGCAACCAAAAGAAACAGGAGGAAAAGAAATTATAGCAGGATCTCATGCTGCCTTTTGAGAATAAAAGAGAATGGGCTGTTTTTTTACACGTGATGATGGCTGAATAGCTTAAATTCTTTTGCACAGTGGTTGACTTAGACCGGCTCATGAGTATTCAAGTCATGGCTTTAATCAGCTATGATTATTACTAATGGTGGTATTGATGTACATTTTTCCCCAGCAAGAAAGCAGAGTTGGGATCAAGTGAATTCAGTATCTCCTCAGGCAGTCTGAAAATCTTTGGTTTCGTATAGTGCTTTTAGTAAGTCTTACACAATGTTCATAAGGTCAGAAAAATTGACTCAAAAGATTGACTAAATTGAGAAAAATTGCAGGGTTTACCGAATATAAAATGCTCACCCCATAAACTGAAATGGTGCTTCAAGGATCAAAGATCAAGACAGTTTTTAAAAAAAGGTTTGGACAGTAGATTGGTAGATTGTCACAGCCGATGCCATGGCACAAGTGATCCATTTGTTGCAAATTTACATGAGCAGTCTACACAAAACCAGATGGGTGTTTTAGGAGTAAAAAAACAAATAAAAGAAAGAAGATGCTTCTTAAAACATGAAAGACGAGAATCCTCAAACGCTATAATTCTAGAGTACCATGTCATTAGGTCTTGCCAAAAGCCTTTTTCCATGTCAAGTGTTCTTAGAAGGACTTTGTAGTTTTGCAAATCCAGAGATTTTCTCAAAGCACGCTCAATACTTTGTACATGTCACAGATGGTGCTGGCAGATGATCAAAATAAGGCAGCGGTGATATACATTTATACTATTTATTTCACTTCATTATCTATGGATGAGTGTTTCATGAAGTAAAGCAGCGTCTAAATAAATTCTGTATTTGCATTCCAATTAATGAACCACCTTTCAGTTGACAGCTATCTCCTGTTTTTAAACTTTTTTCAACCATACAACAGAAATGTTGCGCAGCTTTAATACATATTTTCATAGAGGTCTTTCTTAGCCTAAAAAGAGCAAATTATACTTGAGTTAAAATATTCATCACAGTTTCAGCATTCATGTGCCATCAAAGTTTATTCAGTCAGTCAGTCATCTTCTTATCTGTCTGTCCCTTTCGGGGTTGCAGGGCGTGCCGGAGCCCATCCCAACTGATTTAAGGCGAAGGGCAGGGTATACACCGAACAGGTCGCCACTCTGTCGCGGGGCCACACACACACAACCATCCACACACACACTCATTCCTAGGGGCAATTTAGCACCAGCCAATCAACCTAGCATGCATGTCTTTGGAGGGTGAGAAGAAACCAGAGTACCCAGAGGAAACCCATGCAAAAATGGGGAGAACATGCAAACTCCACACAGAAAGGACAGTGTTCCAATCCTCATCCCCACCCAGGACTCGAATCCATGACCTTCTTGCTGTGAGGCCACTGCACTACCCACTGCGCCATCGTGCTGCCTAGGTTTATTCCTTGGAAAATTAGATAGAACCCCCATTTTTTTTAACCTACAACAAAAACTTGACACAATGTCAACATGTCCCTGGAGCAGACACCTAACACCCTACTTGCTCCACCATTGACACTGTTGTGGCTACCTGGTGTGGTGCAATGCAGCACAGGAATTTTCCCATTGAGGGATCAATACAGTACGGTAAGGAAAAAAAAGCAATGCTAACATGCCAAATAAATAAATGCAACTGTAAATGCACACACACATTAATATGATAAGTAGTTATTTGGTGCTTAACAGACATCCTCAATTGTTGGAGCTTTAGGTTTTTACAACATTCATACATACAGATAGTTCAGTAGTTCCAAATTTGGTATATGACATGAAAAAAAGTAGGATAGCTTTTAGTTAAAATGTATGGAAAAAAAGAAGAAGAATAAAGGTGTTACAAGCAGCACTTCTGCACCTCAAAATGTGTATGGTACTTTACACTGTGCTCTTATTTATCTCTCAAAGGTTTATTTTATGTACGCATTCAGCATACAAAGTAGAAATTGTATTGTTGGTGGGATCAAATGCTGCTGGTTTATAATTCCTCAGTTCAAGGATATTGGTATTGAAAAAAAATATGTAGAAGTGAATATATTTTCACGGTTTTGTTGATCGTAAATGCTTACATTATTCATCCAACTTGCACTGGTGAAAATTTTCAACTTGGTTCCTTTCAAAGTTTTTGTAATTTATGTCTAAACGAGTAGAAACCACAACTGCTCGGGCATTTTATACACTTGGTAGCCACTTACTTTCTATGTGAAATTCAGATTGTTGTTTCGATCAATTAAGGTCCTTGGTAAAGATTTGAGCAAAGCAAACTTAGATTTTAGCGTCAACATTGCCTTGGATTTACTCTTGGGTTTCTGGTTGCCATGGCTACTACCAGAATTCCATGTTCCTTTATGACAAGATGTTTATTTTGCTGAAAAAAAAAGGTTTATGAAGTTTGCCTTCAGCTGAATCTCTTTCCTCCTTCCATACATTCACACAATCCCAGCCACACATGCACAGCACCTCACACACATACACACATACACACACTTTGTTCATCAAATCAAGCCACGTCTCCATGGAAACAGGAGTCGAATGAAGAGTTTGCCTTAATCACTTGATAAGTAGTACAATGTCGAGTCTTATCTGGCCAAAGACATTCACTTTCCAAACTAATTTGAAAAGCAGTATATTAGACGTCATTTCATTCTATTATTGAAAGTTTTGCAAAGTGACATTTGGAACAGATGTGAAATATGTTGGATGTGGGTTACCTAAAAATGTAATGATTAACCTCTCGATTTCTAAAAGGACCGGGATAGGGTTTTTTAAAAAGATTATACATTAGAAAGCTAATAATTTAGTATTGAGTATTTTTTATTTTATTTTTTTTACCAGTTTTTTGTGATTTACATTGTAAGTTTTCTCAAAATGCTGAGAAATACCTACACTCAAGTGTTTATATGTTGTGGAAGAAACACTGGTTAAACTGACTTTTGATTTTTACATGCAGAGCAGGCCAATGATTACTTTATCATTATTTTCCAATACTGAAACCAGCACCTAAAAAAAAATTAAAAATTTGTTTGTGAAAATAGACAATCTCTCAGAATTGTCATTGAAGTTAATGTGGAGGCTCATCAATGTACATGGCATTGAAAACCACAAACCACCATTATTTAAACCCCATTCATCAATACATTCAAAATCTTTTATACATACTCAGAAGTTGTAGTGATGGTGGGTTTTTAATTTTTTAAATTCTTCATAAAACATCAAACATAGTCTGTCCGGAGTCATATTACATAGTGTCATATAATGATGTTAATAAAATAAGGAAAGCGAGAAGTTTGTTCTTGCTTGACCTTCTAGAGTGGCAAACACTTATCTTGTTCGTCCAAAGTGTTTTTTATTAAACTTAATAGACACACTCAACATGCAAACTTTTGAACTTGTGTGAATACAGTATGTGTGAAAGCTGAAAGTTGTTGAATTTTAAATTTTCTTCATGAAGTATGATCAGTGGCATGAACAGGTACAGTGGTACAGCACAGTAGCCTCACAGCACAGTAGCACAGTACAGCACAGTAGCCTCACAGGTACAGCACAGTAGCCTCACAGCAAGACGGTCAGGGGTGTGAGTCACAGGTAGGGATGAGAAGTGAAATATTGGCTTTCCCTGTGTATGTAAGGCTTTTCTTTAGGTACTCCGGTTTCTTGGCAATCTTGACTTTCAACAGAAAAATCTTTTTTGGTCTTTTGTTCCTGTAGATGTGACTCAAGTGAGGATGCACTCATCTATTACACATGCATGTTAGGTTAACTGGCCACTGTGAAATTGCCCCTATGAATGAGAGTGTGTGTGAATGGTCGTGTGTGCGTGTGTCCCCGCAACAGACTGGCAATCTGTTTGGGGTGTACCCTGCCTCTTGCCTTGAATCAGTTGGGATAGGCTGCGGCACTCCCGTTTAGGGATGGACAGTTCAGAAGATTTATGAATTAATAAAGTAGGATCATATAATTTGAGTATGACTGTTTAAATTCAAAAGTTGTTTTTTTTTTAAATCCATAAATCATTTGTCCAATGTGTTCTTTTGAAATATTTTAGAAAATCGCTTTTGGGTACAAATAAAAACAAATTTCAAACAGAAATATACAGACAACAATATGTCTCATTTATAGAAAATTTGTTCTTAACTCTTTAAGTACTAAAATAATTTTTGCTCATCTTTATCTCTCTGTTTTCATTTTTAAAAAGAATTGTGCGAAGTTTGGATTCTTTCTGTTTGTGTCCTCCAACTCAAATTAATGACTCACTGCTCGGATTCTTTTTCATGTTATGTTTGATTTTATGAAGATAAGAATCATCAGAGATTGAAACTTTATAAATCAATTGGTAGCATCAGGTTTAAACTGGGGGTGTCAGAAACTGGCAAGCATTAATTAACATAGTGAATCCTATCTGATTGAAGATCACAAAAAAATTAAACAACAGAAGGTAGTGAATTTGAAATTAACAAAACGTTAGACATGACAGGTTTCAAATTAGTTCAAGTTTATCTTTGGCAGATCAAACACATGTTAAAAATGACTGGATTGACGGTGCCTTGTTTGAGTTTATTTTGCTGATTCGACTTATTTGGGGACAGATGTCACAATGTTTGCTGTGAGAAGTCCTTTTAACTGCTTTTTAATCTCTTTTGAACAGCGTAAAAACACGTGAGTCTGTTATCAGTGTCTGACAAATGTGATTTAAACTTTATATTATTACACACAAAAAAAAAATTATGATTGATGTGCCATTTTCAGGTTTTTTTTTTTTTTTTTTTTTACTGAAAGAGCTACTTGGGCTCTATCTATGTTAGCTGTCCCCATCCCCTGAGACAAAGCTCTGATGTGGATGAAGTGAAGAATTATTACTGTGGGAATAGAGGGCCGCTTGCCTTCACTAGCTGGATTTCATTGTGTGCCGTCTTTATTTGCATTTAAAGGGAAAATGCAGCTAAAAAAAAAAAGGAAGAAATAGATTTTTCCCTTCTACTTGTTTTTTTCAACATGAATATTGAGGTTGTATTAATTTAGAGTCAAATTAACAAAAGTAGAACAATGATAAATGTTACTTTTACCTGTACATATGTATCTGATTGCTTGTTTCTGGATTTTCTCTGTAAATTTGTAAAAGGACAGACAATTTTAAAAAATTACAATAAACCCCACTCATGAGAAACTTACAGGTGTTTGGGACATTATCAAACTCTGGCCCCACAACAAATTTGTGACCTGTTTAGGGTGTACCCTGCTTCTCGCCTATTATCAGCTGGGATGGGCTCCAGCACTGCCACCATCTCATTAGGGATACATGGTTCAGAAGACGAAACAAATAATAAAAATGAAACAGAATACATAAATACATAAATATACTACAGGGAATCAGTCCGACTTCTTTGAATCTGCATTTCAATCAAAAACAAAAACGGATGCTACACGGCTAGTTTTTCTTTTTTTTTTTTAATAGTATTTGCTGCATTTTACTGCATATGACGGCGCCAAATGGTGGGAGAAACGGGGCGTTAGGTGTCTTCTCCATTGATTCAAGACTGTGATGTTTGAAGCTTACGAAATTATCTTCATGAAATAGATTACTTTTTGCCATATAGCATTCTTTTTTGATGGGAGCTGCTTTAAGCTGCGACACAGCAAGTAACAGTAAGTAAATTATGTCACAGCAAGTAACATAAACAATATTTGGTTAGATGTTGACCACCTTCCTAATAACAAGCAACTTCATTTTTCACTCAAAATTGCAAATTGGGGCAGGAAAAAAAAAACATTTAAATCTACTGCATTCAATTACAGCTTTTGGCTGAATTGTAGTAAACTGCAAGTAACTTTTAGTCAAATAAAACTTTTATACTCTACATAAGCATTAACGGTACGTATGAGAGATGGAAGGTAAAGCAATATGAGGTAAAACGCTTGTGTAGCTATCTTGATTTTCAGCAATGTTCTTTCAAGAAAAATTTGAAGTACCTCTTCAGAAAAATGTTTGGAAAAAGAATAAAAGACATGCCTGCAAACATTTTTCAAGGACAGTGAATTATTTCTATTACTTAGGGCTTTTACAAAATTGCCATTGCTTTGTGTGAGGATTCAAACAAAATAGATAGAAGTTTTCCATGTTTTTGATCAGCCTAGTTAGAGGAGAGAAAATCAGCTCACTAATAGTTTGCTCTAGTTTGACATTTTTTTTATTTAAATTGGAATAAATTGGAAGACAAATAATCTTTTATGATGGATTTTCAAACAATAAAGGTCTTTTTTATCATTCAAATAATTTTGTGATTTTTCATTTCTTAATTTTAGTTATTCTGGACTAATTTCAGTCACGATGGATGCTGCATCAATCTATTGTGTTGAAGAAAGAGCTGAGCCGAAAAGCAAAGCTTTGGATTTACAAGTCTACGTTCCCACCCTCACATATGGTCACAAGCTTGTGGATGGTGACCAAAAGAACGAGATTGCGGATCCAAGTGGCCAAAATGAACTTCCTCCGCAGGGTGCCTGGGCTCTCACTCAGAGATAGGGTGAGGAATCTTGCCATCCGGCAGGAACGCAGAGTAGAGCTGCTCCTCCTCCAGGTCGAGAGAAGCATCTCGTCAGGATGCCTCCTGAGCGCCTCGCTGGTGAGTTGTTTCGGGCACATCCCACCGGGAGGAGACCAAGAGGCAGACCCCGAACCTGCTGGAGAGACTCATGTCTCACAGCTGGTAGGGGAATGAATCGAGATGCTGCCGGGTGAGCTCCCGGATGCAGCTGTGGTGAGAAAAGCCTGGGCTTCCCTTCTAAAATTGTTGCCCCTGTGGCCCGGCCCCGGATGAGCGGAATACAGTTACCCTGGGTTCAAGAATTTTTTGTGTTTTACGACCTGCTAACAAGTGTTAGGCATCTATGAAGTTTTAGCTAAATTTGTTCCAATTGTTTTGCATAATTATTAATCTGTTTGTATTTCTTAAGAAATAGAGCCTTAGATTTTCAAGCATGAAATACCAAAGAGAGTGAAGTCATCTAAAATTGATGTTTCATACGTCCTTGCATTTTTGTATGCAACAACATTGACTTATAACAGCGCGTGAAAATCAGTGTAAATAACTTCTAAAAAGCTTTAAGTTTTGATCGGCTTCAGGTAAAAACATCTATTTCTGCTCTGCCTGGAGATGAGGATCAGAGCCTCATAATGTATTTTAGAACACTCCAAAGTGTCTTTGATCTGTGGAGCCCAAGGTTGTTGGGTTTGGTTTCATAGATGTGGGGCTTTTATTGACTGATTTTGCCAACCTATTTTCAAATGGAAGTGTGAACATATCGCACACGGATTAAAGGTTAAAATAAACATGCTCACAAATTTACATTTCTGTGTTTTTTTAGTTAGTAGACTGACATGTTGCACCTTTCTTGAAATGGCCCGAGAGAGAAAACGTGTTTGTTTTTTTGTTCGGGTCTCCAAGAAATTTCCTTAGTTATCTGCTCAACAACTTCAAGGTAAATCAATCCATAGTGTATACTACAGAGAGTTACATTACTGAGAATATATAGATTCTATCCATCTTTCCATTCATCCATGCACTTTGTGCTCCTTTCTTCAAACAAATGAGAATGTGCAGATTTATACGAATGGAATCAAAATAACGTTAAACTTCCATTTCAGCAGTAAAGATACTGGAAAGTTAAGTTTTTTTCCTTTGTTTCCCTTTGCAAACATTAACATATTTTACATATTTATTCAACCTGGGCTTTGAAAACATTAATAAGGAGTCTGAACAGAAGGCAAAACAAAAGAAAAATCAGTTCATTAAAATGCATGACAATAACAACCCTAAATTGTCACACGGATGCTATTTAGTAATTAATCAAATGATTACCCCCAAAAATGATATAAAATAGGATAATGCCACCAATTCAGTTTATAACTCTTCAATTTCCCTGGGGTGTCATCAAAATGTAATCAAATCAAATGGCCTAAAATTATGTTCTCAGTGGACATGATATTTATTTGACCTAAATCATTTCTAACATGTGATAAAAGAATATTATGGCTAAGTAATTGTGCAAAGATGAGGATTTTTTTTTTTTTACCAAGCTTTCGGTTATAGCTTGGAATTTAAAGTCAAAGGTTGTGTGTCATGGTGCTTTGCTGAGGTGGTCATGCATACGAGAAGTACCTGGTTTTGACAGATTTTCAGAAATGGTGTCATCACTGCAACTTTCAGTCAGACAGTATCTCCATTTGAACACACAGGCACATCTTATTGATACATTGGATTTTCTGAGGCCTCCCAGTTGAGTTTAGAATTCATTTAAAATATGTGGATCTGTTTCTTCATGGCTTTGCACCAACATACAGTATGTAACAAATAGGCTTAGCAATACTTTCAAGAAAACATTCTTTGCTCATGGGTCAAGCAACAGAGTGATCAGTCCTTTCAAGTGCCCAGTGTACAACACTTGAACTCTTTCCTCACAAAACTGTGTTCCACTTGCAAACCTTTTAATTTTTTTGAGGCTCACCACAAAAACTCACATGTATAAATTCATTTTTCACTTTGTAATTTTATCACACTACTATTTTGGTATCAGTTTATTTTCATTTGGGATTTCAAACTGTTACTGCATAGCATCTTTGCAGGCTTTCTTTGTTGAAAAGTATTTTACCAATAAAGTTTCATTCTTTGACCAATATTCAGTTAAAGAACAAAGAATAGAAATATAAGCTTATATTTGAGCTGTCGAGATGTCAACTGCAGTGCATGTGTGGGTGTTTATGTCTGTGAGAAAAAGGGCGGAAAGAGGCCTTTTCAAATCCTCTGTTCCACAGATGTAATGGCTTGTTTTGTTTTTATTACACAATTGCTAGATTGCAAAAAATACTTTTTATTGCTTGTCATTAAAATAATTTCATGAATAATTTGAGTTGAGTGACTAAAAAAGAGTTTGTGGACCGTGAGAGTGTGACCTGCATTTGTGAAAGGATTTGTGATTTCAGCAACAGATGAATATTTTAAAGTTAATGATAATAAAAAATGTTTTCTTATGCTAACCTTTAGAAGCGATTCACATGGTGATCTCACAAATCAAATACCTTCAGTTGAGTTTTAGTTTGTCTTGATTGTTGACTCTTGCTGGAAAAATGCATTTGTTGATCAGATTTACAAACCAAATAATTTAGATCTATTATGTGATTGATAGCTAAATTATATGTCTCAACACATCTAAGACATATAAGATGTTGGGCAACTGTTCATATGGCATTGCCAAGTTAGAAAATTTTTACTTTGGAAATTTCAGGCAATTGTAACTACAAACTGATGTTTTTCTGCCCTAACAGTTTCAGAGCTTGTCCGGATAAACAAAGCGACTTCCATCCATCCTCTCTTGTTGTTTACCTCTAGTCCTTGCGGCATTGGCGTTCCCGAGTGAGAGGCTGCCATATGAAGACATCAAATGCTGCAGCTTTTTCAAAGACAAAGACGAAGCACACGCTCTTCTTCAACAGTTCTGCAATTGCAAAAAGCCTGTCTTAGTGTTAGAAGAATTGATAAAATATTTTTCTAACAGTCTGTCAATTAAACAATGTTCTTTTTCTTTTTTTTTTCTTTCTCCCTCTCTCTTTTTTTTTTAAATGACCCTGTCCTCTCTGGTATTATGACAAGCAAAGTGGTAATGTGTATGATGAGTATAGGTGGATAGATTTGCTCTACCAGGTTCAACAACATGCACAAACTTTCGCAAGTCTTATTTTATTTATCTTTTATATGTTGTAATAAATCTTAAATGTCCGTGTTTTTGTAGCTTTTTTGCTCAACCTGCGAGAGAAAGGAAAAGAAGTGAGAAAGAAAAAAGATGAGATAGAGAGAAAAAGGAAAGGAGGTAAAGTGAGATGATCTGTAGTTACAATTTCAGGCATCATGACCAACCTGCAGAGCTGTCTGTAAAAAAAACCCAAACAAACAAAAGTTTAAACTAGAAATTAAATGAAACCACACTGAAAGACAACCTTCTGCAACAAACTAACATGCAGAACATTAACTAATGTTATCAAAGCTATTCATTGTTTTGGAAGAAAGGAACATAGCGGACAGTGAGCAGTGTGGTACAGTGCGCACCTGTGAGTGAAAGTACAAGCATACTGATGTGAAACATGTGTTTGTTGGGGGTAACAGATCCTTCCCAGCCCAAAAAAAGGCTGGAATGGGGGAGGGAGAAATACAAGCGACCCGAGCCCACACTCACCACATCGTAGGTTCAGGGTCCCAACAACCTAGCTAGATGCAGAAGAGGCCTTCTTTAAAGACTCCCCTCGGCACCATGGTGCATGAATATCCCTGGAGCAAGGACCCCGAGGCTATGGGGCAGACGTGCTATCTGTATCAGGAAGCACCAAGTGAGCCCAGTGGGCCCGGAAGCCAAAGTGTAGACCAAGAGGAAAGCAAGCACTCAATCTAGTCAAAATGAGCTCACATTGATGATAGTAGATATTTTGTTTCCATATAATCCAATGATGACTATGTGTTTGGCAGAGTAACGATTACTGAGGATAGTTACTGGAATTTACTTGATAATAAAAAGTTATGCGAGCCTCAAGGCACCCACATCCCACTTTATACCACCTTTGTATGTATCATCATACTCTTAATGGCAAGATGAGTAAAAGTACACATTATCAAACTATTATTTCTGCTTTGTCCACTAAAGCAAGATGGTGAACAATCACTTAATTAATACCATTGCATGTTATTCACATAAAATGTACATAATTGGTCTTGTTTAATGAGACCCATTCATGGCTTGCATAGCAATTTTTTAAAAAGGCTGTGCTACATCCCCATTTGTTTTATGGACACAACATTCTTTAAACATGTTGGTTTGATTATTTGCTTGCCCCTGTACTTGTTTATGGTTTGGAGAGAATGTCTGTAAAAATATGCTTTCTCATTTTTTTTCCTTTCTTTTTCAGTTTTTTCCCCAAAGCCATAACTACCCTAAACTCATACATGCACTGACACTGACAGCCCTACACGCATGCACTGTGAGATGTAAAACATATTTATTTATATTTTTTTAACTATATTTTGGGGTTTTTTTTCTCCATGCAGGTTTGCACTGAACAGTGATCAGCTCACTTTATATGTGTATAATCCAGACTGTACATGTGTATAGTGACAATAAAGGCATTCCACGCTATTCTATTCTCAACAAGGAAAAGGATATATTGGTATTTTCTTTTGTGGATAGCAAGCAGAATGAAAAAAAAAACAGTTTGGTGGAGTATTTAGCTTTCTTTTCAGTGGTTTATGGATGTTGTAGTTTTTTGTTGTTCATCACAAATAAATGACAAACAAAGGTGAAGTGGCGGTCGTATTTTCATCAACCTGCCCAACACAGGAATTTATATAAACCTAGTTTTTGTCAAGCGTCTCTTCTTGACGGTGGTGCCTGAATAGAACAGGTACAGAAAGGACTTTCTTTTAAATTTGACTTTCCTTACTTGTGCACACCACCTGGGAGTCTAGAATCATCCACAAATGGTTGTTTTGATTGATTTTTGGCCAACAGCACAGTCAGATTTAAAAGATAATCAGAAATTATAATCCTACTTTTACAGGAGTTTAAGTTGTTGAAAGTCCTTGTGTTTCTTTTAACTTTCTGTACATGCAGACACCTCAGCATGATCTAGACTCCGCTGAGCCTGAAGAGCGCTCACCACAGGGTTTTAACAGCCATCGCTTTGATGTGTGGTTAGATGCACAGACATAAAGAGGGAAGCAGTAAGACATAGAGTGAGTAAGAAAGTATTAAGTTCAAGGCCACGTTAGTTTGAATTCAGTCTTTCAAGCTGTTTATCAGCTTTTCAAAGTAAAGAAAAGCATTGAAGAAAAGTCACAGGG